>OZ005649.1:25574423-26774423 GCA_963930645.1 Salticus scenicus | reverse complement strand
CGCTACTGAACTTTGAGCCCATAGATCATAATGACAAAGAAATTTTCGTTGTGTCCCTGTAAAAACCTATAAATGTTAGATTCACCAAAATGCTTATAGTTATTGCAACAGTGATTTATAATACTCATACAAATTTTCAGCTCAATTCAATAAGGCGTTTAGATGCTATCGTACTTTTAAAAATTTAGTCCCATAGGCCATAATGATAAAGAATTTTTCTTTGTGTCCCTGTAAAAAAACTATAAGTGCTAGATTCACCAAAATCTATACAGTTAGTTCAACTGTGATCTATAATATGTGTATAAATTTTTTGCTCAATTGAATAAGGCGTATAGATGCTATCGCACTTTTAAGATTTTGCTCCCATAGGCCATAATGATAAAGAATTTTTCTTTGTGTCCCTGTAAAAAAACTATAATTCACCAAAATCTATAGGGTTCGTACTATGGTGACTTACAATATGCGTACCAACTTTCAGGTTAATCGAACGAAGTGTTTAGACGCTAGCGTGTTCACCCACAGACATACACACATACACACACACATACATACATCATCGTAAAAATAGTGAAAACGGACTCAGGGGACCTCAAAACGTATAGAAACATCAAAATCTCGAATTCGGATTTTTGACATGATTACAATACTTTCCTCACTATAGTGTTCGGAAAGTAAAAAAAAAAAAAATTAAAGCTGTACGTGCCATAGTTTTTTTTTTTTTTTTCCTCTCTCTCTCTCTATGTTGCATGCAGGCCAAAGAGAAAGATAACTACTCTCTTCTATTAGTACAGAAGCAGGTTTTTGCCTGCCTCCCCCCCAGAAAAAACCTACACGATTAATTTAAATTCATACTTTAAAAATAAATAAATAAAAAATGAAGCTATTATGACAATTATGAGGCTATTATTATAATTGAAACGTTTAAATAAATATATTTCTATTGGTGACTATTTTTGGTACAACTTTAATATAAAACTACCTTAGTGACTTATTTATTTTTTGCTATTTTAGCAATAAATTAAAATGGTTTTTGTAATTGCATAAACAAAGACCTTGGGATCAATCATTGCCAAAATAGGAAAACAAACAGTAATAAAAATTGCCAAGGGGGTCCTATGGGGGGAGCTGCGTCAACGTTACTTTTGTGGACCACAAAATCAAGAAGGAAAAAAATATTTTTTTTTATTCATTGAAATTAATTTTTTACAAAAATTAAGCTATTATAACATCAATTTTATCTCAATTTTTTTTTTTTTTTTTTTTTTTTTTTATGATACAGGTTTACATAAAAATTAATTTATTTACTTTTAAATGGGGAAAAAAACTTTATTTTATTGGCAACATTGTTTTTTCTTTTTAAAAATTTCAATGTTAATATTGGGTTTTTGTTTTTATTTTCATATCTTTTGAATTATCCTGTTAAACTAAAAATTTCGGTGTTAGAAATTTTGATCCGATTTATAAGTATACCAACTTTTGTAATGGTCAGTGGAATGGGGCACTTTGCATAATGAATTAAAACCTGACGTAACATGATATTTATTTTATCAAAATAAAATCGCTGCCCAGACATTGTTTTTAGAAACGGTCGTACCTGACACGACTCAGGAGGCTTCTTGCTTAACATTGTATTTGACGTATGGCATTAAAAAAAAAAATCATTTTAAAGTTAAAATGGGGATTTTATTTAATGTCTTTTGAACCAATTACTGGATTGAACTAAAAAATATGGCGTTAGATAGATTTTGTCCTGTATAATAAGTGTACCAATTTTTGATAGAATCTAATAATCCAGGCAGATATAATGACAAACTTTCAGCTTTATATATTTAGATAAAAACGAAAAATATTCGCATGTTCATAAATAAGGTGTAATACTAATCCGTAATTTCTAATGAATATCACCAGTCTAGTTGCAATAAACTGAGCAGTGTTTAAGATATTTTCCACTTATTGAACATTCACTTTACTGTGATGATTATGCCATGTGTATATTACATTTTCACTTTTTGGATTTGATATTTGGTATGTGGTGTTTATATTAGATGCAGTGTTTTTTCACTAAATTATAGTACAATAGATAGGAAACAACTTATTGCTTTAATAATAAATACATATTGCATTATGGCAAAAAAAAAAAAAAAAAAGTCAATTCTAAGTTAATTAAAAAATGTATATGAAAAGTGTCAGATCTCTGTCTTGCAAATTTTCACCTAAGAAACAGTTGTGGCAATTTTATTGTAGGCTAATCAAAGTTTTATCATATTCTTTGATTTTTCTTAAACAGTGAATTTGTACAGTTGTGTCACTTTTCTTGTCAGAATGTGATATACTTATTTAACCCCTTGAACTGAAATGACGAGTCAAGCTCGCCATGAACTTTCTTGAGCAAACTGATCATGAAGAGCTGCATTCGTGATGTGTGAAACAAATATTATTTTTAATAACAAATTATTTGAGCAACAAAACCATAAGTTTCTATATCAATCTCTTAAAACTAAGAAAATTAAATTGTCTGCATGAGCAGTGCTGACTGAAAATAAATTGCAGTTCAAGGGGTTAATAATAGATATCTATATTAGCATATTTCCTTAACTCATATTTAAAGCCTACAGTGATCATCTAGTTTCATTCTGGAATATCCTTCTTTTTAACACGCTTATATTAGCTTCACCTGTATGTATGTATGTTTGTAACTTCTCTGGGAGCAAAACGTGATTGCACAAAATCCTTCATATCTCAAACAAAAAACCATTGTGTATGGTTTCCAGAGCTTTTTAAGAAAACGGCTGATGGCTGAGCTACAAAAATTTGCATGGTGGTTCGTAATGACCTCTCCTGATGCACCTCGAAGCCCGATTTTCGAATTTTGTTTTAGTTTTCTTTTAATTAATTAAAATGTTAAAATAAAAACCTTTTAATTACTGATAAATTGGCCATTTAATTTTAATCCTTAATTTAATTGTTGCCAAAAAAAATTATCATTATTTTTTGGACAGAAAAAAAAAAAAAATGTGAACAATAAAAATTACATTTATTTAAAATATTTAATATTATTCCTTAATTTAATTGTTGCCAAAAAAATTATCATTATTTTTTCGACAGAAAAAAAAAAAAAAAAAAAAAAAAAACGTGAACAATAAAAATTACATTTATTTAAAATAAGGAAAGTAAATTAAAGCGTGTTCTTTAATTTTTTAAAACTATAATATTATTTTTCTTATTTTCCTTATAAGGTGTAAGTGGACATTTTCTCGAAATGAAGTTTTAATATTGATCTGAATCTATAATGCCTACGTATATGACTTCATATTTAATAATCACATACATAAGGCAATATTTATTCAGTTGAAATAAATATTTTGTTTCTGTAAAACTGAAAATGAAGTTTTTCAGATAAATATTTGTATGTATATACTAAATAATTACATTACTTGGGTAATAATGTGTTTCTAATTAATGACTGTTCAAAGTCATCAAAAAATTAATAAATCAAATTATGCTGCCTAGTACTTAAAAAAAAAAAAAAAAAATCAAAGCATTAATGAAAAAGAGTAAATCTAAATTTGAATAACATGGAAAGAAAATTCTAATGCTTAGCATGAATAAAATTTCGCAAATTGGGGAAAAAAAAAATTCTTAATAAAAATTAAAGGTTATTTTTTGCAAAATAAATGCATTATAAGAATCAAACAGTCGAAAAATACAAACTTCATGTTAAAACTTACCTAAAAACATTAAAATTTAATATTTATATGGGTTCTTTACTTTTTATTGAATTGATTTTAAAACTACAGCCATAGTCAATTCAAAATTCACAACCCGTATCTATTCCTTGAAAATTCCTAGGCCTTGAACAAGTAAACTGAAAGTGGTGAAACTTTTGTCTGTGTTTATATATTTTCCTTAGTGTAAACAAAAGCTATCACATCAGACTGTAAGTTTAGCTCTGTAGGTTAAAATACTTTATTTTAAATTAAAAATGTGTCTACTTGATCAGAATCAGAATTATCTTATTACATAAAATGTAGCATTTATTATGAATCTCACATCTGTTGCAAATCAAATTCCATATTCCAACATCTTTTACTGAAAACGATTATTGTTCCCCGTTCATAAATATTAATCTTTCTTATGTCACCCATATTATAGAAGACGTTTACTTTTTATAAAAATTTAAAAATATAGTCCACATTTAATGAATCGATATGAAACAAGTAGTAACTCATTTTATCACGGATAAACATATGAAAGCTAAGTTATAAAGCATATTATATATAATATGAATTTTTCTGTTTCATATGTAAACAACCAATCTTTCAATGCCGGCTTCGGTTTATTATTTTTAAGGGAAAAGAATAAAAAGCCATTCCTTTAAGACAGCTACAATTCTTATACCCACATGTAGCACAATTACATAAAATATTAAATTAGGATATCAAAATACGATAAACCATCAAAAATAAATATTATTTGAACGCACGATGTCGTCTCAATGGCGAAGCTGTGGGTGAATTCGTTGTTTGTTTTCCCCACGTCACGTGACCATGACGTCACAAGAATAGGGTCCATTATGTAATAAATCTTGAAACACTCCCCACCCCCACCCCTCCGAAATTTTTTTCTAGCTACAGCCTTAAAAATAGAGAAGTACAAATAATTTCGATTGAAATTTGAAAAAAAATAATGTTTGTGATAAAAGCAACGTAGTTATTATTAACAGTGTGTAGGTCTGTCGGTAAAGTGTATGAGAGAGGGTTCTTTTTTTTTTTTTTTGTTGTTGTTGTTAGGTTAAAATATAGTATTGACATTTTCAATATATTTCTACAATGTTTTCTTTCTGCAATTTATGATCTACGTCAAATACCATATCTGGTAACATTAATAATTTATTCCGGTGTACTGTTAGCCACGCCCTTTTTTCACACCAGTATAATTTTAGAGAAATTTTCTCCAATATGTAATTATGATTAAAAAGGCTTCTAAAATATACTGGTGTGGGAAAAAGGTGGAGCTAACAGTACAGTACTCCGGAATAAATTTAAAAAGTTACGAGGTATGTTTTACTGAAAAATTACATTAACTGAATCATTTTTACAAGTATTGTATATGTTATATGTAATCCTTATGTATTAATTTCAGATAGCTTAATTTTATTTCATTATCAAGATTTAAAAAAAGATTTTATTTTTAAACATCTTTATAAAATTAGACTTTTGTTTGTAAATTTGTCAGAATTAAAAAAAATTGCGATATCTTCACGTTTCACACATCATGAAAGCCGCAAATGATTTTAGAAAATTTTGTCCACGTGTGTGTGTGAATGAGTGAACATGTTAGCGTCTAAACGCTTTGCTCGAATGAGCGGAAAGTTGGTACGTATGTGGTAAGTCACCGTAGCACGAACCCTATTGATTTTGGTGAATCTAGCACTTACAGTTTTTTTACAGGGACACTTACAGTTTTTTTTTTTTTTTTTTTTTTTTTTTTGAAGTGAAAACTTCTTTAGGCGCGTTGAGCACTTTTGGGTGAACAAAAATCTTTGAACTCCCGTCATCGTCAGCTGACGCTTTCCATACTTGTATGATACAAATAATGTATCATACAATTAACTTGGTAATGTGAAGTGTTAATAATTATATACTGTATATTGTTTTACAATCTGGTGCGGATCTGCACGACTTCTCTTATCTCCAGGCACTGTTTCTATTGCAGTTAGACTTCACAAAACCGTGAGAAAGCCCAAAGCCGCCATTTTTCTCACGTTTTTTCAATCTGGTGCGGCTTTACACGACTTCTCTTATCTTCGGACACTGTCTATTAAAGATTGCAGCCGGAAACGTTGCAGTTAGACCTCACAAAACCGTGAGAAAGGCCAAAGCCGCCATTTTTCTCACGTTTTTACAATCTGGTGCGGCTCTACACGACTTCTCTCATCTCCGGTCACTTTCTCTATTCCAGTTAGACCTCACCAAACCGTGAGAAAGGCCAAAGCCGTCATTTTTCTCACGTTTTTACAATCTGGTGCGGCTCTACACGACTTCTCTCATCTCCAGACACTGTCTCTATTGCAGTCAGCGCATTAAATAAAATTTTAATATAATTTTTGTAATATTAGTTTATATTAATGAATAAAAAAACACTTCATTTTAAAGTATTTCCTGCACAATAAAATATTTCCTGACGATTCAAGAAATACACACGTAATTGTTCACGTTTTCACTTCTGTCGGCACTCCCGGAGTGCAACTTTTTTTTATTTTTTATTTTTAAGAACATAAAGAAAAATTATTTATCATTATGACCTATGGGACTAAATTTTTAAAAGTGCGATAGCGTGTAAACGCCTTTTTCAATTGAGCTGAAAAGTTATATGAATATTATAAGTCACTGTTGCACTAACTATAAGAATTCTGGTGAATCTAGCATTTACAGGTTTTTACAGGGACACATCGGAAAATTCTTTATCGTTATGATCTATGGGCTCAAAGTTCAGTAGCGTTAAGTTAAATATCGTGTACTATATGGAGAAAAATACTCAAACACCCTATTATAATTTTCTCTCCTTTGTTTATTTTACAACACCTCTTACTTTGCTTTATCTACAAAACTGTTAATTATTCAATGTTCAGAAAGTCAAGTGGAGTCACTCCAGATTTTTTAATTACTTTCAAACTATTGAAAACCACCCTAAAAAGAATACATTTCATAAAAGGGCATTTATTAACGTAAAAGTAAAGTAAAGTAAAATTTTAATATTTTATTCCTCGAAATCAAATTACAGTAAAGGATTTAAAAGAGATCAAGTTAATTAAATCTATTAAAAGAAGTTTCAGAACACTAAAAGGTATTATAAATTTAAATTCATTATCATGTTTCTGAATAAGCATTAAATGAAGTGTAAAAACATTGTGATTTTGTAACTAATAAGAATCTCATAAAAAACAATACTATTGTAAAAGTCACCCCGCCCAGCAAAAACTCTTACGTTTCTTAAGCAGCCAAAAACAAAAGGATTGATATCAAATTTCGTCTCCGCTATTGAATCCCGGGTACTCAATGCCTAGCTTAATGAAGATCTGCCAATAACACTGCATGTATCTTTCTAATATATCCTAATCTCTTTCAACATTCTTTGTTATCTCGTTAGTTTTTTCGCTGCATTATAAAGTTATAATTTAAAGTATTTTTACGGCGGGGTGCGTAATAATATTTTAATCTTTACTAACTAAATTTTTTATTGCTGAAACGTCAGTGGAGGCCCTACATTGAGACTCAAAACGGTTTTGGGCTGTGTCTGTCTGTCTGTCTGTCTGTCTGTCTGTCGCGCGATAGCGGCCGCACAAATAGCGCTATTGACTTGAAATTTGGTACACATGTTCATGAGCCCCACGAAATCAGCTGTATAGTTTTTGGTATGTATTCCATTTGTAGTTCGTATACAGGGACACGCCAAAGTTTTTCTTATCATTACGGCCGATGGGAGGAATTTGTATGTATCGCGATAGCGGCCGCAAAAATAGCGCTATTGACTTGAAATTTAGTATACATGTTCAGGAGCCCCACGAAATCACCTGTATAGTTTTTGGTATTTATTCCATTTGTAGTTCGTATACAGGGACACTCCAAAGTTATTCTTATCATTACGGCCAATGGGAGGAATTTGTATGTATCGCGGTAGCGGCCGCAAAAATAGCGCAATTGACTTGAAATTTGGTACACATGTTCATGAGCCCCACGAAATCAGCTGTATAGTTTTTGGTATGTATTCCATTTGCAATTCGTATACAGGGACACGCCAGAGTTTTTCTTATCATTACGGCCTAAGGGGGGAATTTGTATGAATCGCGATAGCGGCCACAAAAATCACGCTAATGACTTGCAATTTGGTACACATATTCATGAGCCCCACGAAATCATCTGTATGTTTTTGGGTGTGTATTCCATTTGTAATTCGTGTACAGGGACACGCCAGAGTTTTTCTTACCATTACGACCTACGGGAGGAATTTGTATGTACCGCGATAACCACCGCAAAAATCAAGCTATTGACTTCCAATTTTTGACGAAACGTCAGTGGAGGCCCTCTTTTGAGACTCAAAAGGATTTTGGGTGCCGTCTGTCCGTCTGTATGTCTGTCTGTCGTGTGATAGCGGCCGCAAAAATCACGCTATTGACTTGAAATTTGGTACACATGTTCATGAGCCCCACGAAATCAGCTGTATAGTTTTTGGTATGTATTCCATTTGTAGTTCGTATACAGGGACACGCCAAAGTTTTTCTTATCATTACGGCCGATGGGAAGAATTTGTATGTACCGCGATAGCGGCCCCAAAAATCACACTATTCACTGCAAATTTGGTACACATTTTCATGAGCTCAACAGAAATAACTGTATAGTGTTAGGCGTGTATTCCATTTGTAGTTCGTGTACAGGGACACGCCAAAGTGTTTCTTATCATTACGGTCTATGGGAAGAATTTGTATGTACCGCAATAGCGGCCGCAAAAATCCTTCGATTGACTTGCAAATTGTCGCACACTTTCCAGCTTTGCATATAAGTAGCTGTGTAATTTTTATTGCTATATTGTTTATAAACTGTGTACAGGGACACGCCAAAATTCTTAACATTACGGCGTATGGGGTGAATTTCGTTTAAACGTATTTTAATACCATTACTTTGCAATCAAGAAAATGAAACTAGCGTACGTGAGTAAGATGCTTAAACTTATGTTGTTTGAAGAAAATATGTGCTTTTAAGATTTCTAATTAATGTACAGGACCTTACAAAAGTGTTCTGACAATGTCACGGTGTCATCCAAACGATGTTAAATTTGGAACAATTATTAATTTTAAATGCAAAATAAGCTGAATAGTTTTTACTGGTGTATACAATGTTTATGGTTCGTTTACAGAGACACACAAAAAAATTTCGTAACATTGGAGCCTATGGACAAATTTTTATTTAAGCGCGCACTTTAATGCGTTTATGCTGAATTGAAATTAATAAAATTAACATACATTATAAAGATGCTTAAAATCATGTTTACTCTTAAAAAAGGGTATGTATCGACTAAATAATTAATGGGGCCACACAAAATAATTACGAGTATGTACTGTAATCATCCAAATAATGTCAAATTAGTTTGAAAAATTAATGAGTTATAATTAATTAGGTTTATTCTTATTATTGGCGTTTATAATGATTGTGGCTACTTTACCGGGATACATAAAAGAATTTCGTACTATTACGGTCTATTGTCGGTATTTCTTAAGAGTATTTAACATGGTTACACTACACCCCATCAAATATAATGAAATTTTATTAGAATTTTAAAAGCATTTTTTCCCGTGGAAAATTGTGGTATAGAATTGGTAGTTAACTTAAAGGTTACGCAAAATATTTCCGATATGCTATGTATTTTTTTTTTTTTTTTTTTTTTTTTATGAAATTTGGTAGTTATGAAATTTGGTATTTATGAATTTAAGGGAAATAATACAAGACAGTCGTTTAGTAAGAATACATATTGTTGCGTACTTGGGGGTCCGTAAGTTGTCCGAAAATGAAAGGCAAAACTTGCAAAAATTCAGTGATGTATTCACAGGAAGTTCCAGAAAAATACAGGTCTATAAACCAAGTATCAACTTCAATTCAACCAGTAAACACAGCTTAATCAATAGCCGTTAACAGCACAACAACAGCACAAACTGTTTAACAATAACACATAAAGCAAGTCTCATTCAAAAAGGCTCAAGGCAAAGCAAACTGACGCAGATCTGAGACTGACTGCCTCGGTGAAAAAAATGCTCCTTTTATACTTTTCTATCGAACCCAGGCTGTTCTGGAAAATTCTCCTATCTCATCAGCCAATGATATTAGAGCGTCCATATTTTGTATATCCCTAATAAGGAATTTCTCGCCAAGGTCGCCAAAAAATCGCCAAAGAGGGAAACAGTCGCCAAATTTGGCGACAAATCCATTTCTTCCCTTCTTGGAGCTTTTTAATGCGTTTTTAAGGGAAAATTAGGCTATTTTAACACTAAAATGACTTGAAATGCACAAAATTAGCATTTTATCAACTTACTAAGCCTCGTTGAAAGAATTTATGGAAAAGCAAATACAATTATTTATAATTCCGTATCACTTTATATGATATACAGATAAGTATACAAAGAGAGATAGAGCAGGGGGTTGAGGGAGGCTGCAGCCCCCCCTCAGGAATGTATCTGATTATGATAACAAGTCTATCGAATCAATATATACTGTTATATAATAAGGAATAAATAAAAATGACCTATTGAATAATGTCTGATACAAATAGGACGTTGAGGCTCCTGATCTGCAGATCCACTAGTTAATTAAAACTTCTACATAGAGGACGCACCCCGCCGTAAAAATACTTTAAATTATAACTTTATAATGCAGCGAAAAAACTAACACAGATAACAAAGAATGTTGAAAGAGATTAGGATATATTAGAAAGATACATGCAGTGTTATTAGCATATCTTCATTAAGGGCCGTATTCACCAACTTCCTAACACTCGGATAAAACCTCGGATCAGCGGTAATCACTCGATCATAAGAAAATTGGTAATTTCCAACGAAAATCCGCAGTTTACCGGCTACTTTAAAACTTCGTTTTTGATCCTCGAATATCAGAGAATTAACAGAGTTAATTCTCGAATCTTTTCGTAACGCATGCGCATTCTGCAGTTCATCTTCATAAACAAATAACAAACATGGCTGACGTTGATGATCTATTCTCACTAGATATTGCAAGCTTAGAACTATTGGAAACATTTGAAAGAAGTAAAAGGACGGTGCATCAAATTAGAGTAAATGATCTGGATAATGTGGCATTTCGATATCGCTATCGATTAAATAAAGATTCCGTGGAATTTCTTATACAAAAGTTATATAATAGGCTGTCATCTGCCGCAGAAAAGAATAATACATTAACTTCGGCAGAAAAAAAAATAATAGCTTTAATATTCTCTTAATCATGACAATCAAAATTTTAAATCGTAGCGTAAACAGTTGTCGTTTGTGTGATTATTCTTTTTAAAAATGTTCTAGAATAAAATTGATTCTTAATTTGTTTTGTTTTATTGATAACATATACATCAGATTTGTATGCTTGACTTATAGTCCGTTTGTAAATCTTCGTCAGATAACGAGAGATAGCACATGACAGAATTACAATACGAAGAATTGAGAAAACACCCACGGCCAGCGCGGGAATCGAACCCGCTCTCCTACGCTCGAAGGCGATTAGCAGTGGGGTGGCATATCCACTCGGCCACGGAAGGCCCAATAGAGCAGGCGCATGTTTATAAACAAGTGACGCTATTCTGCAATTTTTGCGCATGTAGGCAAAATATCTGCCTTTCCATTGGTGCTTTATCCCACCTTTTGCCTACATTCTAAAGTACGCGCGGAATCATCTGTCGCAGTGACGTCACGTACGCCTGCTCTATTGATTCTTAATCCGTGCGTAAACTAAAGCGAAGTAAACAAGAGTATCAGTGTTGCCAATATGCGTTTTACCCTTTCTAATCTTATAATCCGATTGATTAGTTAATTGAAGCCGAATGGTGAATAAATGCTATCTTCGTTCTTGGCCAATCAAAACGAAGCTTTTCTTTCTCTTCTAGTTAATCCATGGATCACGTAATCGGCTGATGGTGAATACCATAGGAATTTAATCCAGTGTCAGCTTAGATTCTCGGATTTGCTGATCCATTGTTTTATCCTCGATCAATGAAGTTTGGTGAATATGAACCTAAGCTAGGCATTGAGTACCCGGGATTCAATAGCGGCGGCGAAATTTGATATCAATCCTTTTTTTTGGCTGCTTAAGAAAGGTAAGAGTTTTTGCTGGGCGGGGTGACTTTTACAATAGTATTGTTTTTTATGAGATATCACTTCTTTTTGCATGTTATGTATGTGCTTTTATAAATATAATACGTATGCATAATGAATATATTTGTGTAATAGATCGACAAAAATCGTGCGTGTTATGCATAGATGTGAATATAGTGTTACAGATTTCTAAATAGTACTAGTTCTTTTTATGTGATTTCTTTCTAAGAGGTTTAGTCACATTATAAAATGTCAATTTTTCGCATTTTTAGCTTGTTTCCGCGTTAAAAAAGATCCTTCTCTGTTAAAAACACACTTTATCAGGGCACGTAATAGACTTGGCGATGAATTTGGTGACTTTATCGCACCTTGACAACTATTTTGCGATCTTGGTGAAAAAAAAATTATTATCGATAGACCCATTGTCCAAGCTGTAACTCGATTATTAAGTGCAGTTTCCACTGAGGATGGTTGGAAGTCGTTTCGAGCGGCGTAATTCAGAATCCTTTGATGTGGTCAAGCGGTTGGAATGCTTTGACGGGTTGGTTCGACCGGATGGAAGTCCCTGGTTCTAACCCAGAGCTGAGATAATTGAGGGGCCAGAGGCGGATATCTTTGTCAATGTTGCATGCTTTTCTTAGAAGTAACTGCGCAATCTGATAAAAAAAGGTTAGAACTGATGACAAGACATTTGGCTCTTTGCGTCGGGAGCATGATTAATGGTTTTTTGAACCTCGAAGTTCCAACTGCAATGGAAACCGGCCTTTACGGAAGTTACTGTAAAATTCAGGATTAATGGCGGGCTATAAAAGGAGTCCCGTTCCGACCACTGAGGTGAGTTTCTCGCTAAGACTTTACGAAATAGAAAGTTTTGCTTGACTAAGTCTCTACCATTGAATTGTAGTTTATTTCTTTATGTTATGACTATGGTATCGTTTGTGCTGTGATTTATATGTTGTCAGCTGTTATTTAAGCTGCGTTTTCTGGTGAAACTCAAGTTGATACTGAGTTTAACTAATGTGAGCAAATTTTTTAAACCCAATTTGAGGACAAATCATCACAGCGTCCTCAAATTGAAAGGGCATTTGAGGGCAGAGTTAAATTATGCTTTAATCATATCTAAAGTAAGTATTAAAGTTGATGAAATATTAACTAAAATATTACCGACAAATTTTAAATCACTATTTTTATTGTTTAAAAAAAAAAAAAAAAAAAAAAATCTGAAGTGACTCCACTCGACTTTCCGAACATTGAGTAATTAACAGTTTTGTAGATAAAGTAAAGTAAGAAGAGTTGTAAAATAAACAAAAGAGAGAAAATTATAATAGGGTGTTTAAGTATTTTTCTCCATATAAACACGATGTTTAATTCAACGCTATTGAACTTTGAGCCCATAGATCATAATGATAAAGAATTTTCCGTTGTGTCCTTGTAAAAATCTATAAATGCTAGATTCACCAAAATGCTTATAGATAGTGCAACAATGACTTATAATATTTATATAAACTTTCAGCTCCATCGGATAAGGCGTTTAAACGCTATCGTACTTTAAAGTTTGAGCCCTAGGTAGGAGCCTTAGATATAGCTGATGAAAATGTGTTATTATATCTATTATTTATTTTATGAATATTATTATTATTGGATGGCAACGTTAGTTAAAAAAAAAATATGATACTTGGTCTCGTTTAATCGAGAGCTCGTGTGTATTAAAATTTTTAGAATAAGTAATTTACTGTTTTAGAGCAGTAGATTTTTCCATTGGGAATAAAGTTTTTTTTTGTATTTTTTAAATGATTTCTTTTTGTAAATAATATTCAACGTAGCTGTGTTCTTTTTTACTGATATTTGAATTTTAAGAGGAAACGCAGTACGTGTTATTCAATTGAGTAGCCGCTTTGAAGATAAAAGTGTGAATATTTCATTTACTGGCGTCCGTAGATAACACTAGTTTTAGAAAGCAGAAGAAAACGGTGATTTTTTTCTTAAGTAGCTTTAACATTTGTGGCGTCTGAGCGACAGGAAGTAGCAACATGTTTCAAGCAATAAAAGGATTTAAGAAAGATGATTTGATATATGTGGCGTCTGAAATTGGCGAAGAAGTACCAGCCAATATTACTATTTCTGGTTTAAAAAATATTATATTGAACAGTGAAGAATACAAGAAAGATGCTGAATTTGTTCAAGTACTATTAGGAAATGCTGTTGCCGAGCGAAAATTACAAGAGCAAGAAGAAAAAATGAAACAAGATAAAGAATTTGAATTTGAAAAAATGAAATTTGAATCTGAAAAAATGAAAGTTGAAGCTGAAAAGGAAATCGAGCTCGCTAGAATTCAAGCTCAAAGTCGAGGTGAATCTGTTCCACTGAATTATGTACCTGATTTAAGCAATTAAAAAAGGAAATTTACGTTGCCAAGATTGGAATTTAGACAGTTTGGCGATGACTTAAAAGATTGGCTTCCTTTTTGGAGTCAATTTGAGCAGGTGCATAAAGATGAAGATATCGCACCGGAAGATAAATTTCAGTATTTAGTGCAAGCCACGGTTGCTGGTTCCCGTGCAAGAGAAGTAGTTGAAAGTTTTCCGCCAACTGGCGCCAATTATGAAAAAGCGATCGAAAGCCTGAAATCCCGTTTTGGAAGAGAGGACCTCTTAGTCGAAGTATACGTTAGACAGTTACTAAAATTAATTATTTCTGTTCAAATTAAGGAAATGTTTTCATTAACTTCTCTGTATGACAAACTTGAATTGTATCTGCGTGCATTGGAAACATTAGGTGTAACCACGGATAAATGTGCATCTATATTGAATCCCATGGTTGAATCTTGTTTCCCAGCTGATTTTTTAAAGGCTTGGAATCGTAGTAATATTTCTCATTCAAACACTGATGCTAAAGAGAAGTTAAATAATTTAATGGAATTTCTCAAAAAAGAAGTTGAAGGCGAAGAAAGGATATCTTTGGCAGTAGCTGGTTTCGGTTTAGGAAAGAGCCAAGAGAACAAACCTTTAAAAAGGAAGCAATGCAATTTTGAAAATTTGAAAAGTAAAGTACCTACTGCTGCGGGTTTATTAACGGCCACTTCAAATAGAGAGGTGAAGAAATCTTGCGTTTTTTGTGATGGCAAACATTCAAGTTCAGATTGTTTTTCAGCTCAGAAAATGAGTTTAGCCGAAAAACAAAAAATAATTAAAGATAAGCGTTGTTGCTTTGCCTGTTTATCGCCAACTCACACTGTTAAGAAATGCCGAACAGTTCTAAAGTGTGTGATCTGTTCTAAAAAGCATTTTCCTGTAATGTGTGATGTACTTGATTCACAAAAAAGGGCTGTAGAAAAGAAAGAAGAAAAACCTGCAGAAAATGATGTTAGTATGTCCAATTTCAACAAACGAAGTCCAAAGATATTTCTTCAAACCGTGAAAGCCAAGTTGGTCTCTGGCAATAAACAGAAAACTGTGAGATTGCTCTTTGATTCCGCATCGCATAAGTCATACATTCTGGAAAGTGTAGTCAAAGAAATGAATTATATACCTATTCGCCAAGAGAAAATGGTTCATTCCCTTTTTGGCGGCGTTATCACTAACGAGGTCAAGCATAACTGCTATAAAGTGACATTGAAACATTTGAAAGAAAATTTTGGCTGCAATTTCGAAGTTTTGGATCAGTCTACAATATGTGAAAATATCAGACCGGTTTTTCAAGGCCCTTGGATAAAGGAGTTAGAAGAAAATGAGATTAATTTAACGGACATTGGCGTCAAATGTGAAGCAATTGATATTCTCGTCGGAGCTGACGTTATGGGAAAAATGTTGACTGGAAAAAGAAAGGTCTTATCATCGGGTCTCGTGGCTTTAGAAACATACTTAGGTTGGACCTTAATGGGAAAAGTACCGCCTGGAAAAGCCTCGGAAGAAAACTTGGCGATGTCAGTGTTATCGCTATATGTAAATGAAGCTGAAATCTCAAATCTATGGAAGTTGGATTTAATTGGAATCTATGTATCTATGAGCCTATTGAGAAGAAGTCCAAATACGAGACTGATATTCAGACTAAAGAGCATTTTTTAGAAACAGTGGCAATTAATCGAGAGGGCCGCTATGAAGTTTGTTTGCCATGGGCTGATGATAAGTTGCCTTTACCCGACAACTTGAGTTTGGCGAAGAAACGGCTCGAATACACAACAGCAAAGCTTATAGCGATGAACATGTATGAAAAATATGAAGATGTTCTTCTGAACTGGATTAATGAAGGCATAATTGAGGAAGTTCCCAAGAATGAAGCAAACTCTTATGGCAATTACTTACCTCATCGTGCTGTAATAAAACCTAGTAGCAGCACTACTCCAATTCGCCCAGTGTTTGATGCTTCAGCTAGATTAGCAAATTATCCTTCTTTAAACCAATGCTTGGAATGTGGTCCTAATCAAATGGAACTTATCCCAGATATTTTACTTCGATTCAGAGAAAAAGAATTTGGCGTTATCGCCGACATTAGGAAAGCTTTTCTGCAAATAAGCATTCGTAAAGACGACAGAGATTTCCTGCGTTTTTTATGGTGGGAAAACTTAGAAGGTAAGAAACTAAAAGTATTTCGCCATACAAGAGTTGTTTTTGGTGTTAAATGCAGTCCTTTCCTTTTGGCTGCGGTAATTGAGTATCATATTCGGCGTTGTAACGGATTTGAAGAATCTTTAAAGAAAAGGCTTTTAGAGAGTTTCTACGTAGATAATGTTGTTACCAGTGTTAATAACAAAGAAGAATTAGATAAGTTTATCGTTAATTCTAAAGCTTTAATGGCCAAACGTTGTTTTGATCTTAGAGAATGGGAATGGTCTGGCGACTGTAATTAGACTAGTTCTAAGAAAGAGACTCAAGTATTAGGTCTTATTTGGAATAAAGAGCTTGATACATTGAAGATCAACATGAAATGGTTAGACAACATTAACATGGAAAAATTAACAAAAAGAACTATGTTGTCTGTCGTCCACAAAGTTTTTGATCCTTTTGGCTTCACCTCACCAGTCATGCTTTGTCCAAAAATAATGTTACAAAAAGCATGGAAACTAGGAACGAGTTGGGATGAAGAGATAACTGGTGAGCTTCATAAAGAGTTTATGCAGTGGTTTCAAGAACTGAAGTATTTGTCTGATATACAGATACCTAGGTTTATTCGAGTATCTTCCGAAGATTTAAGCAACTGCACTATTCACACATTTGTTGACGGAAGCAAAGATGCCTATGGTGCAGTTACATTCCTTAGAGTAGAGGATGCTAATCAAGTTAATTTATTTTTGCTTGCAGCAAAGTCTCGAGTGGCTCCGTTAAGAGGTGTAACTATACCTAGAATGGAACTTCTAGCTGCTGTAATTGGAGCGAGACTGACGAATTCGGTTATTGAAGCTCTTGGTTGGAGAAATGTTATGACTCATTACTGGAGTGATTCTACAACGGTTCTTGCATGGATACAACGAGAAGAAAATTGGTCCGTTTTTGTAAGAAATAGAGTGCAGGAGATCAGAAAACTGAGTGATCCTTCATCATGGAGACATATAACGGGGGAGAAGAATGCTGCAGACTTGCCCTCCAGAGGATGCAAAGCAAAGCATCTAGTCTCATCAAAATGGTGGGAGGGTCCACAATGGATGAAAGACGTTTCTGAATTTCGAGCAATGATGGATTTCTCTAATCGCGATTGGAATGAGGAAGAAATTGAAAAGGAAAAACCCAGGAAAACTTGTATACTGACAAATACTGAAGCTATTGTTGATGAAGATTGGTACTATAGATACTTTTCTAGTTACGATAGAATTATTCGTCTTGTTGCATGGATCCTTCGTTTCAAGCACAACTGCAAGAATTTAAATTGGAGGAAGCATGGTGAATTGACAGCCCCAGGAATTCATGAAGCAGAAATGAAGGTTTTACTTCTAATTCAGAATGAGTCTTTTCCTCAAGAAGACGAAAAGAGATTGAAAACTTTGCAAACGTTTAAAGACGAGCTTGGTGTCATTCGGCTGAAGACGAAAATTATTTATCGAAAGGATAGTGAAGATTTTCTTAAACCTATTGTTCTTCCATCAAAACATGAAGTGGTAAAACGGCTAATTTATAAAGCACATGTTGAGAACTGCCATGCTGGTGTCCAGATACTATTAAATATACTTCGAGAAAAGTATTGGATTCTAAACGGCAGAAAGGCAGTGAAAAATGTTGTAGCCAGCTGCACTGCATGCAAAAGATTTCGGTCAAAGAACTTGGAAGTAATCAGTCCTCCACTTCCTGAAAACAGAGTTAAAGATGCTGCAGTTTTTCAGATAACTGGTGTTGATATGGCTGGGCCATTATTTCTCAAGGATAACAAGAAAAGCTGGGTTTTAATTTTTACTTGCGCAGTATACAGAGCAGTCCATTTGGAGCTTGTTACTTCTGCTTCAACAGATGCGTTCTTAATGGCTTTTAGAAGATTTACAGCTCGCAGAGGAAGATGCTCTACTGTATACTGTGACAATGGTTCAAATTTTGTAGGAGCAGCCAACTATTTCAAGAAACTAGACTGGGAACGCATACGAAAACATGGAGCTGTCAACTCTATTGATTGGAAGTTCAATCCCCCAACTGCTGCTTGGTGGGGCGGTTGGTGGGAGAGATTAATTCGAATTCTAAAAGATCTCTTGAAAAGAGTATTAGGGCTGGCACGTCTCGATTACGAAGAAATGATGACGGTTTTAGCTAAGTGTGAGAAGGTAGTCAACTCAAGACCTCTTACTTACATCTGTGAAGAGGAAGCTGTAAAACCAATTTCGCCATCGATGTTCATCCAAGATATGCATGAATGCAGTCTTCCTGATTTGGATGCTGTTGAGCAAAATTTTTTGTGTAAAAGGCTCAAATACAGACAAACCATTCTCAAAGATTTACGAAACCGTTTTAGATCTGAATATCTTGGTGCTCTTATTCTACGTAAAAGTAAAAGCAAAAAGTCAGACAAACATACCGTTACTGTTGGCGAAATTGTTATGGTGGGAGCCGATAATAAAAAGAGAATCTACTGGCCTTTAGGTCGTATCACTGAGATTATACCAGGTAAAGACGGACAAGTACGACTTGTTAAAGTGCAAACTTCCCAAAAGGAGCTCTTACGCCCGATTCAAAGAGTTTATCCCCTAGAGATAACATCGTCTGAAGATCTTCCCACACCGATGACTCTCAGTAAAGTTAAAGAATCAGATAACATCTCCAAAGTTTCAGACAGTACTACTAATGAGCAAATGAAGTTTAGTAGAGTTGGCCGAAGAATTAAGGTGCCGGAAAGACTGAACTTGTAGATTATATTAGATATTGTTGATCATTCTTCTATTTATTTTACTTTTTCATTTTTATATTTTTTAAATGTAATGTTGTCATCTTTGTACCAAAGTTGTTTGACTAATAGTTTTTATGTTTTGATTATTATTTAAAATCAAAAGGTGGGATGATGTTGAAAATGTATTATTATATCTATTATTTATTTTATGAATATTATTATTATTGGATGGCAACGTTAGTTAAAAAAAAATATGATACTTGGTCTCGTTTAATCGAGAGCTCGTGTGTATAGAGCAGTTGCAAACAGCTGATAACAGCATGGCAACGTGGACAGCTTGCCCTCCGACATTGGTTGCCATGCGCCGTTGCCATGGTGATATGAGCTGTTTTCAACTGCTATTTGCTTACTGTGCTCAAAATGGCTTCTATTTATTCCCACGTGGAGTTGACAGCCCTCCATCTACGTCACTCTGACGTCATATGGAACTTCTCTATTAAAATTTTTAGAATAAGTAATGTACTGTTTTAGAGCAGTAGGTTTTTCCATTGGGAATAAAGTTTTTTTTTGTATTTTTTAAATGATTTCTTTTTGTAAATAATATTCAACGTAGCTGTGTTCTTTTTTACTGATATTTGAATTTTAAGAAGAAACGCAGTACGTGTTATTCAATTGAGTAGCCGCTTTGAAGATAATAGTGTGAATATTTCATTTACTGGCGTCCGTAGATAACACTAGTTTTAGAAAGCAGAAGAAAACGGTGATTTTTCTTAAGTAGCTTTAACAATAGCCTCTCTGTCTCTACAAAGAAAGAAAAATGGTTATATGGAGTTTTTCATTCTCTTTTAGTACATAAATTTTATTTGATAAATTATGTGTGTGTACTTCCGTGTATATTCACTCGGGGAAAGATATTCATAAGAGAGTAAAATGGCCGTCTTTTCCCGAATGAAAAGAAATCACTTTTTTCTCCTCAATGATCAATCTATGTCTTATTCTCTTATTACTATATCTATGGCTGCTGTGACCCTTCTTTCATTAAAAGCATTCTAATGAAAAACAAATTTAACAAATTGGTTTGAGTGAAAAATAGTTTTATACATTTTGGAAAATGAGTGAGAATGTATTTCAAAATTCTCCTATTATGATAATTTTCTAAATTTCCATCCCGAAACATCTGGTTTATTCCTAAGTTTAAAATAGAGTTTATTTCATTTGTTCAACATTTTGCACTTCAATTGTTGTCTGCGCCCTCTCTTGAGGATATTTTTAATTAATGTTATTTTCTTTCTTTTACTTTTATTCACTTCTATTTCTTTTTTCTCTTTTGGACACGCCCATCAAAATTATTACAGTAAATTTAGCCTTTTAAATTTGGCATCATAATGTTAATGTTTCTTTAATGTCGTGTGGTCTTTGAGTTCGAGAGTTAAACAGCCATTTTAAGACACTACGTTGTTTTATTACAGTGTGATATGGCTAAAAAAGCATATGATTTGTTGTTCAAATTATTACTTATTGGTGATTCAGGTGTCGGCAAAACATGCATACTCTTCCGATTTTCGGACGACGCTTTTAACACAACTTTCATCTCTACCATAGGTAAGTTGCGGTCATGAGTAAATTGTTAATATAGATGATATTCGAATGTTTATATGTTTATATTTTAGTGCACTGTGCTTATTATAAAGCGCGATTAAACAAAAACTACATAAATTTATAAAACCTCCAGAGAGCTCTACTCATATGGAAACGGCGCTGTTGTTTACAATGTTATTTTTCAATTTTTGACTTAATAGCTTTAAGTTAAAAGGATGACAATTAATTATTTTATCTCTAGCAACTTTTTGTAACTTAAACAGCATAATGATTTTTAGAATTAAATGCGATTCGCGTGTGGATATTTTAATAGGACAGACTGTGATATGTTTTCATCCAAATAGATTTTGATTTGCTTATTTTAAAAATATTAGATGAATCATCCGGTACCTTTTTACATTTGTACAATTGTAGGAAATTTATATCTACATTAACATTTTGTAGCATTAGAATTACACAAAACTTTAATATAATTTTTGTTATGCAATATGTGAAGAAAATAAAATAAATTTCAGTTTTGCTGTATTTTAATGTATACATTCACTATAGCCCTGTTGTAATAGACTAAATACATTGCTTATTTTTTGTCATTTTTCTCGCTTTCCAAATCAATATTTTAATTTGCATAAGCTGTTGTACCACTGGAAACAGAAATTTCTTTAAAATGAGATTCAGTCATTTTCATTGATTATTGATAACATTCTCTGTGTGGGACTTTCATTGCAATTTTTGCTTAAATGTTAGCATTTTGTTATTTAATGCTTGTTTATTTGTTTATATATAACTTTAAATTTGAATTGTATACTTAGAATCTTTAGGCATGGATATGTAATTTCTCTTGACTTGATATCATTATAAATTAAAAACTCAATATAATCTCAAATTTAATTGCTAATAGGATGTGAGTTATAGCCAATAAAATTGATTAATAATACTTGTACTCCCAGTAGCAGAATTTTCTGTATTTATCTGCAAAGTTTGGCATCAGAGGAAGTATTAGCTATTCATGAAATATGTAGTATTTGTATCTACAAAGAAAAGAAATTCTGAATGCACAATAAGTACAATAATCTAGAGAGACAATGTAAATTATATTTGAATTTTAAAGATTGTTTAAAGCTCCACAGATTAATTCAACAACTCAAAAAGAAAGAACAATCTCTACTGTTTTTGCTTCTGGGCCTGTACTTGATTATATACTATTGTTTAACATTGCATTATGAATAATCCAATATATACTAACTGAGGATTAAAAGCTGCAATGCCTGTATTAATTTAAAGCCTCATAATAATAATAATAAAAAAAAAAAGAATTTTTTATTAATGTATTGGGTAAATTATTTTTAACTTTTTTTTTTTTTTTTTTTTTTTTTTGTGGTACTTATGTACTATTGCAACCATATTGGTGACATTCTGTTACAGTATATAGTTCTCAACAGTGATTAATCATTGACATGCTATTAAATTAATGTTCAGACAGGGGTTTGTCCAGAGGAAAATCTGGGTCCGTTAAAGGACCCTTCACAAAATTTTATGTCTTAAAGAAGGACCCCTCACAGAATTACTTATCCTAAGAAAGGACCCTTCACAAAATTTTTTATCCTAGAAACAGATCCTTCACAAATTTTTTCCTCTTAAAAACAGACCTTTGATAAATCGGTTTTATTTCAAAGACTAATCTTCCATGGAACAATAAGGATGCCTGAATAATCAGATGTGCTTTGCTGTATTGCCCAAAAAAACTGATATTCAATTTCTAATGTATGAAAGGTTTTTAGGCATAGGTGTGATATCAGCTCTATAAAAATGAACCATCATTGTTTAAAATGACACTTTAATTGTAATTTTATTTTGCAAAATTAAATTTTTCACAATTTCACAAAAAGAGGACCCTAACTGTAAAGTTCCAAAGAACATAATTTTCACACTGAATTTAAATTCACAAAATTACGTGTAGAATTTTTCACAATTTCACAAAAACAGGACCCTGTCTGAAAAGTCTGGACAGACCCCTGTCAGATAGACATTGATGCTTTTAAAATTTTTAATGATGTGTTTGGCATTATGAAAATAATTCTAAGGAATAATAAATCTGTCAAGGATAAATTATATGAGCTTATTGAATAATCAATTTTGGAAGATTCCTTCATTTTTTACATGCTTCTAAAGTAACATAAATTTGAAAATAATGTAATCAGATTGTAAATATTAAAATATGGCTGCTAGTTTAGCACTTTAGACATGTGCAAAATCAGGGTTGCCCATTTGGTAAGTTATCTCGAAGGTTGGCATGGTTGCGATAGTACATAAGGACCTTTTTTGCTATATGAAATATTATTATGTAAGTATGTTTGTAATCTAAGTTAATTACTTGGAAAAAAAAATGTTTTTTCCCCTTATTTTGTTTTAAATACATTTCATATGTTTATACCATTCATTTGTCTGTCTGTCCATGCTCTTAACTCCTGTAAATATTTTTGAAATTCCGTACACTGATATATGTCAGTATGCATGGGATGCACTATTGAAAATTGAGTAAATACCCTCTCTACTTTGTTTACACGTTTACAGGGATACCTGAAATAATATGGGTAAATGGAAGATATATTTAATTTTTAATTATGTTACAAAGCTCAAAATTTGGTATAAAATATAGTGATTCAATTCTTTTGAAAATTCATTTAAATTTATACTGACCACGACCAGTGAAGCGGGTGTAGCCTGTTAGTTTTAAATAAAGTGTTTTATATTAATTAATTTAACTCTTTAAGTATTAAGCCCGTCTTTTTTCCATCATGCATAGTTGAAATAAAAGGCTAAAATGTGACTACATTTTGAAATAAATGTTGCTTTTTTAAGGAAAATAAGATTAATAAAAACATCTGTATTGTGTACAGTCGACCCTCGTTAACCTGAATTACTTTTAACGCGAACTGTTTCCACAATCCCCGTCAAAATGAAGATTAGTTTAGGTATCTGAAGATTAGTTACTGATAGCATGAACTACTGATAACATGAACAGATTTCTTATCCCCTTTGTGATTCACGTTAACGAGGCTCGACTGTAGTACCAAATTCTCATATTTAAACTATGCATAGTATTTATTTTATGTATCATTAAACGAATATACCGAAAAACGGCTAATGCTGAAAGAGTCTAATGTTATATACATATTTTTTGTTGAAATAGGTGATATTTAAATTAAATAATAAAAATGAAATAAAATTTATTGAAATTAATGGATAGGATTGATTAATGCAGTGTTTCCCCAGACAGTTTTGGGAAGGCGTTGTGTCCTGCCTGCCTTTAGGTTGGAAAAATATCACCCTTCTTACCCCTAATCATCTAAAAAAAAAAAAAAAAAATGAACCCTTCAAATTGAAGAAAAATGATATACTAAAAATAAATATATTATGTGTAAATAAAACTATTGTGTATGACCTTCAACACTAATTTATTTATTAAACAAGCAAAAGTAAAGAAAGTTAAAATAAAAAAAATATTTATTATTACAATTCTTACTTACTTGTAATAGAATTTTGAAATGAGTGTAGATTTTAAATGTTAAATATGGCTTTAAGAATACCAAATTGCCCTTAAAATCTTATGCCCTTTTCTTACTAGCAGCGCCCTGCCCTTTTTGAAACCCAGGTGAAACGGATTAAGGTTGTTATGGAGTTTTCTGAAAGTAATTTGATAGGCCATATGTAGTTAGGAAAATTAGAAGTATGAATACTCTAAATATGAAGTTATTTAGAGGTAACTTCTTTATATAAATTTAATATCCTATTTAATGATAATTTAGCAAATTAATATTAATCTCTAAGTTATTAACTGTTAAAGCAGTTAATATTAACTACTAGACTAGCAAACCCGTGCGAAATATTCACCCTTTATTTCTTTTCTTATTTACCTTCAAAATTTGAAACTCATAAATGTTATACCGATTTCACCACCTAATTAAAATTTTAATTTACCAGAAGCCAAATTATTATTAAAACCAAATTAATATTATACAATAGTGAAAACAAAATCATTCAAAGTAAGGTTTCCAAATAAAATTCATGGTTCACGACCCAATTTTCATACTTCCACGACAGGCAGTACAGTTTTAATATAGGACTCCCACGACACCTTTTAAATTTTTGTTGCCATTTTGACGATGACTTTTTATTAATTTTGGTATATATATATATAATTTTTTTTTTTTTTTTTTGTTTAACATAAAATAAAATAATTCCTATTTTGATTGTATTTTTTATGATTGTGTTTTTTAGTCAATTTATGACACAAAATTTCATATTTGGTATATGTCTTTAAAATACTGCTAGGTTTAAAATGACGCTTGCAAAGATTCTGAAGAAACAACTGTTAAAAATACATTTTTTCTTAAAATAATCTCACCAGACAAATGTCGTCATTTTTTCTTATTAGTCCATCGAGCTAAGTCCATGTGCTTAAATATTGTCCATGTACATGTATAAATATTATTTTTTTATCCTCGCGTATCGTATCATTTCAACAAAAAATAATTGAAACTGGTCCACGTATGTAGAGTAACAGGAATATATTTTATTTATGTGACATGTGAGTTTAATATGTTTGAAAACTACACTCTTTCTTAACTCAACTTTAGAAACATACATCGTTATATTGTTATTCCCAGTGGCATAAAGTTTTGTAGCTGTCTCAGACAGGCTTTTAAAATTTCATAATTTGTCTGTGAAATATGCAATCAGGAGTAGCCTGAAAGCTGATAGCGGCAATCTTGGTGGTGGGGGATGGGGGAGAACTTAACAACAGTGTGATCTCGTGCAACTATACACAAATACAGTTTTACTACACAACAATATAGTAGAATAGTATAAACAATTATAAAATAGTTAAAATTAAAAACTACTGAAAGTTAAAAATTTGTAAGGAGTTCACATGTAAACATATTAAAACTAGTATGCTGTGGCCACCACAAGACTTTCTTCTATATTCTCCTATACAAATTCACGCAGGAACAATATTAAAAAAAAAAAAAAAAAAATACAATTTTTTTTCAAAGTTTTTTTTTCGTTAAAAAAAAAAAAAAAAAAAAAAAAAAATCGATAACTTTGTTTTAAATTATCACATATTTATAGTTCAACCATTCGTCTTAAAGATATTGACGAGATCTTTCGAAAGATACCCATCTTGAAAATCCCCCCCCCGGGGGTACTTTCCCCTAGGGGGGGGGAAGCGATTACCGAGATTTTTTTCTTATTAACTACTACTATTATCAATAATTCATATTAATTTCAAAATCACAGGTTAAGAATAACTCCCATTATGTACATTTATACGAAATTTTGTCCTATACTGTCATGTTAAAAATTTAGAAAAAATACGATCACAGCACCACCTGTTGAGTGATTGATCCCCAAACCTAATCAGCCCCAGTTTATGTCAGGGGCCAACTAAATACCAAGTCTGGTTAAATATCGTTAAAAAAAAAAAAAAAAAGATTTTTTTTTAAAGTTACTTTTTGTTAAAAGTAAAAAAAATCGATAACTTTGTTTTAAATTATCACAGATTTATAGTTCAACCATTCCTTTTAAAGGTATTGACGAGACCTTTCGAAAGATACCCATCTTGAAAATTTACTCCCCTCGAGGGGGGACTTCACCCCAGGGGGGTTCACGAGGCTCCTACGCATACAAAATTTTTTCCCCAGTTGACTACCTCTATTATAAATAATTCTTGTAAATTTCATAATGATTACTAAAAAATAATTCTCTTTATGCACATTTATACAAAATTTTGTCCTATATCACCATGTTAAAAATTTAGAAAAAGCGGGATGGCAACGCAACCTGTAAGACAGTTTTTACCAAAAGTTGATAGGCATTAATTTATTTCAAGGTGCAACTACATACTAATTTGTATGAAATTCTGTGCAGTAGTTCCTGAGATACAGTTGCCACAGAATTTTGTCACACACACACACACACACAGACAGACAGACAGACATTTTCTAAAAAGGGTCAAATCGTGTTCTACAGCTCTCAAAACGTGTAAATCCATCAAAAACCCGAGGTCGAAAATTTTTACAAATCCAATACTTTCTCTATATTACATATAGAAGAAAGTAAAAAGGTATAAAATCACTTTTAAAACACGTATATAAAATTTTTTATTAAAATCAAACACAAAGCATTTCGCTATTATTAAAATAGCATCTTCAGGTGTTGTTAATTAACAGCAGAGTAGACAGCATTATATACTGGAGAAGTTCAATACAGTTACAGTTAAAAAATAAGTCTTGTAAAAATCACGAGTCATTTTAGATCACTTGGTGTCGCACTAGGGTTACACAGCAAGTTCTGTAGAAAACGTTGACACAAAAAAAGTTTTCAACGCACTGGAACTGTCTTGTAGTGTAGCCCAGGGACGTAGGAAAGGGTGGGGCTCAAGCCCCCCCTATCAGTTATTATCAATTTTTCTTTTAATGTGAAATGAAAGAATCTCCCATTTAAAAACAAAATTAAAATATAATCAAAATTATTTTATATTAATTAAAATATTATGAAAATTATTTTATAAATATTCATAATTAATAATATTTTGTAATAGAACTAATAATTAGTGAATATTAATTGACATTTGATTATTAATTTATTTTCTTAAGGATAATTTTGAGTCATTTTTTAAAGAAAAGTTTTTGAGCCCCACCCATGATTTTAAAATTGCTACGCCTCTGGTGTAGCCATGTACTTTTAGGGAAAAAAAAAAAAAAAAAAAAGAAGTTCCAGTTCACAAAAAGTTACACCAGAACTACATGACTGCATGGTTGTGTGTGCTTCTACAAGTGTTTCTTTGCCATGTAGTTCTGGTGCGACTTTTTGTGAACTGGACCTTCCCCCCCCCCCCACCTAAAAGTATGGGGCTACACTACAAGACAGTTCCTGTGTGCTGAAAACTTTTTTTGTGTCGACGTTTTCTACAGAACTTGCTGTGTAACCCTAGTGTGACGCGAAGTGATCTAAAATGATTCGTGATTTTTACAAGACTTATTTTTTAACTGTAACTGTATTGAACTTCTCCAGTATATAATGCTGTCTACTCTGCTGTTAATTAACAACACCTGAAGATGCTATTTTAATAATAGCGAAAAACTTTGTGTTTGATTTTAATAAAAAATTTTATATACGTATTTTAAAAGTGATTTTATACCTTTTTTTTAAATTATAAAATAATAAGTTGAACTCATTCAATTAAATATTTTATAGCAATGTTTGACACAACACAATATAAATAATAAAAGAATTAGTTTTAGTTTTGATAGAGAAATTTTTTATAAGTGAATTTTTAAGTGGAGGAGAAGTTTTGGAGCAGTTTTAAATGAAATTAGCACTTTTCTATGTTCCCGTAGAATCCCAGTAACAGGTAACAGGAGAAAAGAATACATGCATAATGCTGTCTATCAAGGGAGATCTAGGCTCCCTACGTCGCCGTTGTTAAGCACTGTTTTGTGTGTTCCTACCAAGGTACCAAGGCACCTATAAGAGGGCTCTAGAGTTCCTACCAGAGAGCGTCTAAGCCGTCATACCTTGGTAGCGCATTGTTGCGGGTGAAAAATGTCCGTAAATTGCAGACAATTTTTTATAACTGCAGACAAAGACTGTCTGAAAGTTGCAGGCAATTTTTTTTTATTAGTGCAAGTAAAGAGTATCCGAAAGTTGCGGACTAATTTTTTTTATTAGTACAGTCAAATCTTTCTGCAAGCCGTTTTTCTGTGTCCGCAACAATGTCGCGGTGTTTCTGCCACTGGGGGTTGTTATTGATATAGACAAATTTTGTCAGATATTATGATTAATGTAATTTTTATCAATTTTCTTTAATTTTACTTGAAACTAGATAAAACAATTATTTTCATTGAAAAATAATCTATTTCTTAATTACTCTGAAAAGTCTTAATTTAATGCTAATTAAAAACAGCAAAACTTTTTCAAATGATTAAAAATAAAAAATGGACTTTTTATATGTTCAACTAGCCAAATCACGGTTGGCCAATTTTTGCTGAAGTGGAAAAAACCAATCCGGCAAAAATAGTTTTTGCCACAATTTTTGCCAGTGGCAAAAATTACCAGTTCAAACATAGTTTTAAGGATTTTAATTACACAATTTTAATGTTTAAATCATAATTTTAACAAATTAAAACCAGACATTTAATTACACTCTTGATCAACTGATTCTTATGTAAATCATTAAAATAATCCATTCTAAAATTTCTTTAAAATGAAATTTTTAACATCAACAATTAACATATTTTTTTTCATTTTTAAAAATATTTAAATTACCTATCTAAAAAATATTGAGACTCATTGAAACCTTTGGACAGCCCCTGCCTGCCTGGACGAGCCAAGCTTAACGGGTTGGATGCCGTATATCTAAAAAATATTCAATAATTACTAGAATATTTGTGTTTTTCAATGTATTACATATATTTGTTTACAGAGGGGAAAAATCAAATATTGACTCAGCTGTTTTAAAATTTTCCAGTCAGTCAGTCACTCATCATGCATTTTTTGGAATTGAAATGTAATTTGCAAGTAAACTCTCTCTCTCTGAATATGTCTTACTTAAGATTTTTTTACTTCAATAAAATAAAAATATAATTTTGTAGTTTTATTTTTATGGTTATGTTCAGGGACTGACAAAGTTTCAATATCTTAGGAGCTAGAAATAGCGAATTATTTCTGACAATACTCACAGCAAAACTTAATAATATTTCATAATTGTTTTCTAATGCAGGTCATTCACATATTATTTTACATTGAATAAATGAACTATTCAGTTAAAAATGTGAACTAAGGGAATTTTTAAGAAAACTATATTTATAAAGATAAAAATAAACTATTGGTGAAAAAAAAATCCGCAGAAATAAATATTATTTTTACCTTTAATATAATCATCAAATATATTGTGAGAGTTTAAGTTTTGGCTTTAAAATACTATTTGTCTATTAATTTTTCACGACAGAATTCCTTTGAAGAGAATCCATTTGATAAATATCATACTATTTAATCTTTCTCGTTGTAAATTCGAATATAGTTTGCTTTAGATAGTGTTTATGATGCTTGAATCTTGTTTAACACAAAGATGTTGACATGGAAAGTACCAGTATAGTAGCAAGAAGATTTATCAAATATGGGAATTTATCTTTCATGGAAAAACATCCTTCAAAAACAGAAATAATTGTTAACTCATACTATTCATTCAGTACATCAGCAATGTCATCTTCTATACCAAGACAAGAAGGTGGGAGGACAAACAAAAATATACATAGAAATAGAAAATATTGTAAATGCATGAAATTTTTTTTGTCAGTCTGCCGTAACTGGTCACCAATGGATATTTATAGTCATCCTCAGTGGCGCACCCACGGAGGGGGCTTAGGGGGCTCAAGCCCCCTCTGGAACCAGCTGACATAGTAAAAAATTTCAGATGTGCATGAAAAAAAAATATTACTCAAACATAGATATTGTAAGCAAAAATAGTTTATAAATTATACATTAAATATTAGGAATTTTTGAAATCCTTACTGTCAAAAACAAAAACAGTGAACTAGTTCTTTGATTTTTAGTTGAAAGAAGTTGCAGTTTTTAGGGATGGGCTCCTAAGGTCCTAAACTAAAGAATATACTGTTATCACGAAATCGAGGAAGTATCTAAAAAGTCAGACAGAAGAAGCAATCAGACATGGAAATAAGCAGGGATGTATTTTTCAGGAAAATGGGATGCCAAGCTTATGCAATTTTGTATCTTAATTTATGAGTATTTATAGCATCTTTGTAAAAGTTTGTTTTGTCCCTGGGCAAAATTAACACATTCACATCGGCAAATGAAAATTCTCGTTTGATATGAAATAAAAATTAGCCCTGCTCTTAGTCGTTCCTCTAAAACAAAATTGTAAATTAAAAATGGACTTTGCATATTCGTGTTAAACTCTTTAAATGCTGCTAGTACAAATACAAGCTAGTGAAATTTCGCATCAATTGCTGAAGATAAAATTTAATTGATCTGATCACAAATGCGTAAAATTATTTTTCTAAAAATATACCGATTTAGAGAAATGCCAAAAAGTGTAGTTTACTGTTCAAAATAGGAAAATACCCTGATAACAATATTTTGAGATATTTTACAGATGCTTGGGAGGATGGGGTTAATTATTTTTTATAACAGTATGTAGAAAATACAGTAGGACAAGCACAATTTTCATTTTTGGTTCTGCTGTCACTGAGATCTAAGCTCCATTCTTGGATAATAAAATTTTTGCCTGTTATAAAAATTCAAATTTCATATATATATATATATATATATATATATATATATATATATATATATATATATATATATATTTATGAATATATATTATGTTATTGGAATACAATATCCTGTAATGATATTACTCAGAAAGTTAACGCTTGCAATATATACTAACTGAACAAACTATTCTAAGTAATATATTATACATTAGAATTAATGTTTTAGGATATTAAGAGGTTCTGCCCCCTGCTTGCTGTGTTGGCTTACCCCCATGAAGACTACACGTCCGACTTGTTTCTGTTAATCGAACCTTGAAAGAGCATCGCCCCACACTCCAGATAATTAAATAAAATAGTGATGTAAAAATTGACACTGAAATTCATACTTATAACAACTGTAGCTTTTATTTAGCTATAATTATTAAGATTTCTCAATTACTTAAGTGTTACTGCATATACAAATAAAGCATCACAAAAGGGTATTAAAATTGATCAAATTTTATTTTCAATGGAAATATATGGTGGGAAATATATGGAAATATATTTCAATTCAATTCAAGTAAATTTTATGTTCACCAGCTTGTCATATTCTTTTGATCGTAGATGGACCTAGAAGATTTTGATTGTAGTCAGTTTTTGATCGTAGTTGAATCTACAACTTTACGTTCTAAAGATCAATTTCAACCTCAACTGACCGAATTACTTGCACATTATGTACGGAGATAAATTACACGATTGTGCTATTCAACTTAAATTCAGTTTCATTCATTCATTTATTTATTTTAAAAGAAACATTTAAACCAGATTCTTTACTATACATATGTTTGCGTACCAGTGGCGGCTCATGAACAGAAAATAGGTGAAGAGCCATTTCACCTAATATTTTACACTGTATGCAATTATAGAGTATAAATTTACATTTAAATAAAATGAGTATTTTTAGTTAAAATAATGCATTAAATCTACTTAAATGTTATTTCTCAGCTCTTCATCGATTTTCAGTTCATGAGCCGCCATTGCTGCGTATATGGACATAAACCTATTACTATACTGTAGGACCCAATTATTCTTCTGCCCCCTCCAGACAGAAATTCTGGCGGTGCGCCACTGGTCATCCTGGCACCCGGAATTTGTCGGACACTGGTTATATATTATTATTAATTAATTAATTATAATTACTTTTTAAATAAAAAAAATCTTCAATCCAATATTTGTATAATTCGATCCAATATTTGTATAATACCATTTAAAAAGTAAAAGTCCCTTTGTGATTTGAAAAAGAAATCCAGAAAAAAAAAAAAATGAAAGCAATACAATAATCAACACTCTTCAGCATCATTAGTTTAATTATTGTATGCAAAATATTGGGTTTCATTTTTAGATAAGAATTTATCCCACATTCACAAGTTTTTTTTTTTTTTTCAAAATACACAGTTTTTGGGTATTTTATTTACCCAGGCCTCTGGTAAATACCCACAAAATATTTATTTACACACTGGGCATTTATCTACTCCACATTACTAGTTATGAGCATAGTAAAGTTTCAAAATATAAGTCAAGCATTGTCAATCAATCTTCAAAGTCATGAAAACTAAAGTATTGCAAATTTTGTTAATTGAATATGTGTTAAAATTTTTAAATTTTGAAAATTGTGTAAAATACCACAAAATATTGTTCAGTATTTTTCTGTCTACTACATAATGTAAATTATAACAACATGGTTGCCACACTACCTGGAGAACCTGGGTGGAATTTGAAAATTGACTATGAATGTCAGGACTCAGGAGGAAGTCAGGGAATTTCATAAGTTGATTGAAAAAAAAAAAAAAAAAAAAAAAAAAAACTAATTTTTCCTCCAACATAGTCATTTTTCATGTTTTTTTTTTTTTTTCCTTAGCTTCTGCCATTTTTTTTAAACAAGACCTCTTAGAAGGACCCCCCCCCCCCCATGGAGAGCAATCTCTTCTTTGGTCAAAGTATTATGTAACTTTTGTGTTTTCAAGTGGTACTATAATTATTTTGCCCTTAACACAGCCAATGCACAATATATGACTAGACTGGAGTTTTCTTAGAACACTTCTGGAAAAGTCAGGGAATTTCATTCTTCTATTTAAGTGGCAACCCTGTATATAAAATAATTTTAACATAAATGTAATTGTTTCTTGAACTTATTTTATTTAAATTATAGAGTATAATCATAAATAAAATCAATACCTTTTTAGTATTTTTTGTTGGGATTAACAAAATGAAAAAAAAAAAAAAAATTGTTCTATAAATGACTGATTTACTGTTTACTGTCTTATCTTAATTCAATATAGTGTGTCACTATAACATACATTTTTGTACATATTTTTAATGTGAAAAAGTATATTTTTGCAGAACGTTACAAATTAAATTTAATGTGCTTTCTTCCAACAAAGGCTGAGTTATAATTCACAAGCATACCATGAAAACAATGATATAACAATGTGCACTTATCAGGGATTTGTTTGCATCAAAATTAAGTAACCCATTAACCACCAAAACCCGAAATAATCATTTTTTCTAAATACAAACAGTAATACTCATTATTTTGATCATATATAACAATAATTTAAAATGAAATTATTAAAATTAGTCTTCTTACTAAATGCAGTGTGTTGTATTTGTACAACTTCAGTGGAATAAGAGTATAGAATTAATACAAATAAATGTTTACGGAAATTTTCTTGAAGGAGCATAAAACAGAATAATAAACTACAGATAACTACAAAAGTAATTATTTTATTACGAAAACATTTTTTTACAAGTTATTGTAAACTCATTCAAATATGAAGATTTTCAAAACTTTTCACTTGAAATGTGTTTCAAGTTTGAAATCCATCTTAAAACTTTTTTTCAGATCAAATTTTTTTGTAATAAAATAAACATCTATCTTTTTTTTACTTAAAAACAATATTTAATATTAAAAAAACTTTTTTAGTTAACTGTTAAACATAACGCAACACCAGCGGGTGATGGGTTAACTTAGTTTCTCCTAATAAATAATTATAGATAAATTTATATTCCATAGAATCTGAGCTCTTACAAGTATTGTGCAAATCTTCGGAAAATATGGAATAGAAGCATTGAGTGTATATATACCGAAATCTAACCACCAAATTTTGAAATCCTAATCCTACCAGATATGAGGTGTTGTACAATTTTGTTCAATAGTTCTTGAGTTCTAGTGACTAGACTATAATATTTTTGTTACATATAGACATTTTTTAGAAAAAAAAAAAAAAATAGCTTAATTGTTTTTAATATTCTGTAAATGTAAATTCTAGCAAATTCAATATTATTTTTTGAACATTCAATACTTTTTGAATTGTATGGTACCTAAATTAAGTCAACCCTTATAAAAATGAATGCTGTCTCGCATATCAAATTTTGTGCCATAATATGCCATAAAAGTTTAAATTTAGCCTTTCTATTCATGGGGTAAATTGAAATGCAGCAGCACCACCTGTTGGCCGATTACACCCAAATTAAATCTGTATAATGTTTCATAATGGTTCGTCATTACCAAGTTTCGTGCAATTATATATAGTAGAATCTGAGATATAGCCTCAAAGAAATATGCAGTATAACAGTACCACATATAGACCAATATGCATACAAATTGAATCGGATTGTCTCATAATGGCTTTCTCGTTTTTTTAAGTTATGTTTGATTATATGCAATAGAATCTGAGATAGTCTTCCATTAAAAGACAGAAATTACTCTATAGCAGCTCCATCTGTTGAGCAATTGGTACCAAAAGTTGCTAGGCACTAAATTATGTCAAGCTGCAATCTATGTATAAATTTATACATAATTCTTGGCATTAGTTTCTGAGATATAGCCTTCTCTGAAATTGCAAAAATAGCAGTGCCAAGCAGTGAAATTGCTATAGCAGTGTCACCTGTTGAGCTATTGATACCAAAAATTTATCTCAAGGTGCATGTACTTATAAATTTATATATGCAAATCTGTGCACTAGTTCCTAAGATACAGTCACCACAAATTTTTCTCTCTCTCTCAGACATTTTCTAAAAATGGTCAAATCTGGAATCCCCCCCCCCACCCGGGGGGGGGGAAACGGGTTAAAAACACGTTTACGAGCTTAACTAAGCTCCAGGGTGGCTAGCAGTCAGGGAAAATGAAAGAATCAGGGAAAAGTCAGGGAATTTAGAAAATCTGGAAAAGTCAGGGAATTTCCTTTAAAGTCAGGGAATTTTAACAAATTTTGTGAAAATAAGCTATATTAATCATTAAATTATTAATGATATTTTAAATCACTAAATTTTTTGCTAGTGTCGCGAAATTTTCATCGAAAATAAACGTGAGAGTCAGGGAAAAATGGAGAAAAATCTCGAAAAATAGTCAGGGAAAAGTCAGGGAATTTGAAAAGGTTTAAATGCTAGCCACCCTGAGCTCCAAATTACTTCACGGTGAAGAAATTGTACATATGGGGACTAGAGTCAAATACTAAAAAATCACTTTCTGCGAATTTGGAATTTTCGATTTTAAGGGGGGAAAGTAGATTTGGAGGGGGGGGGAAATTAGTTTGAGAGGTAAATCCTTTCTAGACCCACACATGTAGCACCTCATTTTAAAGGTCTTGAAAATTCATGTTGATTGGAGACGTTTGTATACAATATAGGGCGGCCCTTGGTGGTGAAAAATGGAACTAGGTGATTTTGCAGTAGGCCCTATCATGTTACACCTTATTTTAAAGGTCTTGGTATTTCCTGACCGTTGGTGATGTTCGTACAAAACACACTGTGCCCCCTGGTGGTGGAAAGTGCAACTAAAGGATTTTGCAGTTGACACCACCATGTGACACCTTATTTGAAAGGTCTTGGAAATTCAAGACGATTGGTGATAAAGGTCTTAAAAATTTCATGTTGATTGGGAATGTTTGTATACAATATAGTGCGCCCCCTGGTGGTTAAAAATGGAACTAGGTGATTTTACAGTAGACCCTATCATGTTACTTACACCTTATTTTAAAGGTCTTGGTATTTCCTGCTGTTGGTGTTGTTCGTATAGAACACGCTGTGTCACCTGGCGGTGGAAAGTGCAACTAAAGGATTTTACAGCTGCCACCATGTGACACCTTATATGAAAGGTCTTGGAAATTCAAGGCAATTGGTGATGTTCGTATACAACATACTGTGCCCCCTGGTGGAGGAAAGTGGATTTTGCAGTGCGTGTGTAGCATGCCTTCTGTACGGTGCCGCAGCCACAGGCAGCGGTAACACGAGTCAGAGGTTCATTCGGTTCAAGATTAAATTTTGAGAATTTTTTCATGTTATTAGCAGGCTGCATATACGCTGCCGCAGGCACCGGTCACAAGCCCGAGTTCCGTTCTGTTTGAGGTAATTTTTTTTTGTTACAGATGAGTATTTTTTTATGATGCTTTCATTCAAAAATAGAAATTCAAACAAAATCGAGTTAAAGATATAAAACCATACACATTTAAGATTCATTTAAGGCTATTATCATGGGTCCGGGCATTGCCGGGCGGGTTCATTCGGTTCCAGGTTAATTTTTTGGAATTTTTTTATGTTATTAGCAGCCCGCGTATGCGCTGCCGCAGGCACCAGGGTCACAAGGCAGAGTTTCGTTCTGTTCGAGGTAATTTTTTTTTTTTGTTACAGCTAATCATTTTTTTCGTGATGCTATTATTTAAAAACAGAAATTCAAACAAAATCAAGTTAAAGGTATAAAATCATACAAATTTAAGGTTCATTTAAGGTGTCATGGGCCCGGGCAACAGCGCACGTGTTCGTTTGGTTCCAGATTAATTTTTGGGAACATTTTTATGTTATTAGCGACCGGCGTATGCGCTGCCGAAGGCACCGGGGTCACAAAGCAGAGTTTCGTTCGGTTCAAGGTAATTTTTTTGTTACAGCTGATTATTTTTTTGTGATGCTTTTATTTAAAAATATAAATTCAAACGAACTCGAGTTAAAGATGTAAAACCATATAAATTTAAGGTTATTACCATAGGCCCAAACAACGCCAGTCGGGTTAGCTAACATGTAGTATTTAACAGCATAGAAAATAAAAGATAGCAACTGTTTATTTGGAGTCAGTTTGACGTCACATTGACAGTACTTTGTAGAAAGTGATGTCATATATAGTATTTCTATTTATAAGTATTTTTCCGAATTTCTTTATTTTAAGTGAAATGTCGTAAATTATATTACATATTTTAACTTGAAATACATTTATAATGATATGATGATTTTTGAAACATTACAGTCAATAAAGTGATCGTCGAATTCGACGGGTTTCAGCTAGTTCCTTTAATTTTAATACTGATACTTTGTAAATACCTCCTAAGCCTATAAAGCTTTACTTAAAATTAAATTTGCATTATTTTACTCATTTTTCTTACAAACTTTCTTGTTGGAAAAAGTCTCGTGATTCCTGTTAAAAAATCTCCTGCTTTTTTGTCATTAGAAGTTGGCATCTCTGCAATGTGGTGTGTCCATAATTTATAGAAAAGACACAAGGCTACCAATAGTTAAGCGTGCCCATCAGTCAGATCCCCCCTTCTTCCTTCCTATGCTGTTCAGTAGGATTTTCATTACTTCGTTTTATAAGGCTATTTCTCTCAAAAAGGAAGTTTTTCAAATTCTGTTTTTTGAATGACATTCTTTGAACATACCTTTTAGATTAGTGAACAATTTTTTGAAAAATTTAAATATTTTATTTCATTAAGTAAGTTTAGGCCTATTAAGTTTCTATCTAAATGAAATATTTAAAATATATTTTATTAAAGATTATTCGCTAAGCAAAATGGTGACATATTCAATAGAGAAATATTCAAAAGACATAATTTTTGAATGAGATATTCTTATCCGACAGAGCAGTAAAAATCCCATAGGAAGGAAGAAAGAGGGAATCTGACTGATGTACAACCTTAAGCGAAAATATTTTTTTTTATTCGATGGTGTTGGGGTCAATGCAGGCAAAAACTACGAACTTTTATAACCCCTTCACAAAAATCAAATTTTTAAAAACATCTCTCACAAAATTTTGTTTTATAAAAATAACCGCTTTATAAAATTTTTCCATGTTTTCAGTAGTAATATTATTGTGAAAAATTTGTCGACTTTTTTTTGTGACTGTATGAAAAAGTAATTCATAAAGAAACAGGCAGATTCTTGTCAATGAATGCACTTTATTCTGAGTAACTTCTCAAATTTGTACAACAAAAGTGTTATTACAGTGAATATTCTCAAATACATTTCTGTAGTACTGTTTAATTCTTCAAATATTCTGAAACAGTCCAATGAAGCTAGGGTTGGGTTTTTGACGTCAAAAAGTGGTTATCGACATGACATGTCAAAAACGTGTCAAAATGTGTCAAACTGTCAAAAACCGCCGAAAAGTGTCAAAAACCAGAAAATAATCTTATTAAAAGTATTTTATTGTAAATCAAGATACAAAACTGAGGAAATCATAATTTATATATTATAAGGTAGTTTTGTATTACATTAGTATAATTTTAATTAAAATGCAAAGTATAATTAATATTTGTGAAGGAAAAATAGCAAAAAAATATTGAAATTATTAGATGCCTTTTTCAAAGTAATATTTATATCTTTTATTATTTAATTATTCAAATTCATGATTTTTATTATTATTAATCACTGATTTAAGTAAGTTACCTACTACTAATATACTATGTAAGTATTTCATTTTATACATAGACGTGACATAAGCAGCAATTACAACATTAATGTTATATAATTTGAAATCAGGTTTTTAATTAATATTTCATAATAAAGGGTTAATTATTATTATCAATATGAGGGTGTTTCCCACTAGGGTGTAATGTTATAAAGGCTTAAAGTGACATATCACCTTTTGTCATAAATGTCTAAACACCAAGCTATTCTATTGAAAAATTTGCAATTAAAATTATTCATTACTTTTTAAATTCAGTTTTCACAATTGTTAAATTAGAACTTGTTTACCAAAACTGTATTTTTCAAGTTTAATTTTAATGCTGTAAAGTGCATCATATGAACTAAGTGCATTTTTTCGCATTTTATAGCTTCAAAATTAAATATTAAAAATAAAAAAATATATTTTAGGTAATGAGTAATATACAGGGCTTCCAGTGGCGACTAAAAATTAACTTTTTGCTACTAAAATCAATCCTAAGCACTATGGCAACTATTTTTGTGCGTAAGTAGCTTAAAAGCTATTATTTTAATGTTAATCAACTCTATTTTAAGAAAAATTGAGTTTTTTTTTTTTTTTTTTTAAACAGAAAATTGTTTTTCTCTATTTTTCTTTGTCTAATTTTTGAAATTTAGTGCAATATTTCCATTACTTAGGGTAAAACGTAAAACAGTGGATGTGTCAGGCAAGGAAATTTATTTCTATGCCTTGAAATAGTTGAAAGGTTAATTTCCTTAAAATAATTAAAATTTTAATTATTTATCTTTTGTAATTTATTATTATTACTTTTAATCAAAGACTATTCATATCCTAAGGGCTACTATTTTATACATTAAAGGCGACTAGCAACTGTTTTTGAGTGTCTTTCATGCTGGGAACCCTGTAATACTAATTACAAAATTGAAAGTTCGCTGTAGAATAAGCATTAATATCTAATAGAATTTATTCAGCTCATAATGCATATGCATTTTACACCATTCAGTTCAGCATTGATTGTAGAGGATCTCTTTTAATTTTTTATAAATCTATTCTAAATTAAGAGAGAGAGATAAAAGGCTTCACAACTAGTATTTTATTATTGCATTTTCTGTAAAGAGAAAAAGAACTAGAATGGTGCAAAATGCTAAAATCAAATGAATAAGATTGAAATATATATTTATATTTTTAAGAGTTAAGAGGAATTGTTGCATTGATTATTTTATTAATGTACATTTCTAATTTTTCATTCCATATTTTATAGTAGCCTAAAATTAATTTCTATTTTCAAAAAGAAGCTTACTGACAAAAATTACACTTTTAATTTTTGATGAACAGATAGTTTTTGGTGTCTAAAACTGTTATAAAATTTACTCAAGGGACTAAAACCAAAAATTAGGGAAATGTAGATATAAATTAGTTGCAAAAAATAGTTTCAGAATGCTTTTTGTACAGAATTTTAGGTTTTCGGCAATTGTCAAAAACTATGTCAAAAAGGGGTTTTTGACATGACGGTTAAAACCATGGTTAAATCCGGATAAAACTGTCAGTTGTCAAAAACTTACCAACCCTTCACCTTCCTTTTTCATCTTTTTGTGACTTTACCGTTTTGGAGATATTTACAAAAATTATATTCATAATGACCAAAAATACAAAGATTTTGGCCATAATATATGACCTACCGTCATTGATATTTCAAAAGAAGGTAATGATAGAGCCCATAATGATATTAAAGTTGTTAACATTTTTGTGGGTAGAAAGTATTTCTTAAAGACTTATAAGCAGTTTCTAGTCAATGAATGCACTTTATTTAATGAATATTCAGCCCATAGATAAAACCTGCAATGTTGGTGAAAGTTGTTGACATTTTTGCATGTAGAGTAATTCTTAGACATAAGCAGATTCTAGTCAATGAATGGACTTTACGAGCACAGTTTGATAAGTCTGTGAGAAATGAAAAAAACAATATACCTACATACCAAAATGCATTTTATTTTTCGACATAATCTCCTTTCATAATAATACACTTTTCCCAACAATGTTCTAACCTTTTTAATCCTTCCAAAAAATAAGATTTCTCAAACTCCTCAAATAGGCATTTGTGGCATTAATGCTCTCAAAATTTGAAGAAAATCTCTTTCCACAAAGCCATTCTTTTAAATTTGAAAAATTTAATTTGTGAATTTACTTTGTTTTACACATTTTTAAATATATAATAAAAGGGATGAATGAACCAGTGAAAGTGTGTACAGACCAGTGAAATCTTAAAATTACTGGTCCTGTGGACCACTTACTTAATTTTCTTAATTTCTACCCCTGCTGCGTGTCTGTATGTTGTCAGCCCAGCATAACTAAAAAATCAATAACTGCTGGAAGTTTAAATATGATGTTTGTAGATCATAGTATGAGATTTCTATTTGAAAGACCTTAATCAAGGATGTAGTATAGATGAAAGTTTACTGAATAATTTGAAATACATTTTTTAATTTAATAATTGCCTTAATATTTTTATGAACATATTAACTATGCTCAAATGGTGTGTTAAGGAAATTGATAGCCCCTTTCACACAAAAATACGTCCAATAAAGTTATTTTTAAAACTATTGAACTTTTTTTTTTTTTTTTTTTTTTTTTTTTTTTTTTAAGTACACACATATATTGTGCTTCTTATATTACTCCTTAATCTATAATCTGTCTCTATAGTACTCAAATGCAGAGCAAGAGAAATTGATGTGAATCAGATTACTTTTATTATTTTAAGTAATTTCAAATGAGAGTTCATGTGTTACACATTTGGTTTAAAAAGATGGGAATAATATTTTTAATGGAGAGGAGGGGAAAATACATATTTTAAGAAAACTGCATGATTAAACTCCTGTATAAACTAAATTTGGTTATTATCATACGTGCCAACCATTTGAATTTTTAAATCTGATTTTTCATAGATATGTGCTATTATTTTTTGTCGATTAACTAAAGTGAAAATTGCTGTAGAAAATTTCTGGTATGAGGTCTCCCGCCAAAATTGGGAGACTTCACAACTATTAGGCATATATTATTATCTATGAGGGAAAAAAATGTATTAATAATAATAATAATAATGACCATCTTCTGTCAGGAACGATTCTGGTTTAGACCGCTTCAAAACAGAGACTTTTGGTAGCCATTTTTTTTCCCTTAGAAATGCTATGTATTTTTATTTATTTATTTTTTTATTAATCTGCATAAATGTTACATCATTAGAAAGATCTTTCAAAACTGAACATTTTTTGTGCTTGCACTTTTCCCTTAACTTAATCTCAATATGTAAAAAGATTTCAACGAAAGTTTATAACTACCATTACAATTCTAAAATACCCATGGAGGATAAAATTAAAATGTAATATAAAATTAAATCATAAAAATTATGGGCTAATAGTTATTACACCATTTTCTTGCAATCATGATAATGCACTTATCTGATATAAGCAAACAGTTGATTGTGGCGTCATATTTATCAAATTAGTTAAAATAAATAAGGTTACAAATAAGGTACCTAAGGTTACTTCGTTACAAATATGGTACCTTTCATTTGGTACCTTATCTGTAACGAAATTTTGATTAGATATTTTAGAATTAATTAAAATATGAAAATAATTTCAAAATTGGACATTTAAATTTGATTGTTGCCAAAAAATTTTACCAGTTATATATATATATATTTTTTTTTGGAGGGGGGGGGAGGCTTAAGATGAAATAATGTTTTCATGCGAAAAATTAAAAAAATATTAAATTTGCCCATGCACATAAAAATTACTTATTAAAACGAGTCGAAGAAGGAAGCGAAATAAGTACTGAGTTATATTACAATAAATATGATATATAATAGTGTTACGAAATTGTAAATAATTGTGTTTATTTTTATATAAATTCTTTCAAAGAGGCTTAGTAAGTTGATAAAGTGCTAATTTTGTGCATTTCTAGTCGTTTTAGCGTTGAAATAGCCTTAATTTCCCTTAAAAACGCATTAAAAAGCCCCAATAAGGCAGGTAATGGATTTGGCACCAAATTTGGCGACTTTTTCCCACCTTGGCGAGAAAATCCTTATTAGGGATATACCAAATATGGAAGCTGTAAGTTGATTGGTTGACCACTTTCTAGAGTTTTCTCGAAAAATCTAAGTTCCATGGAACAGTATATAAGCCTGCTTTCTCGCCAAGGCGAGTCAGTTCAGTTCAGTTTTCAGCCAGCTTCGCTAGTGCTTGCATTGCTCTTGAGCCTCTTTGGAAGAGACTTGCTTTAAGTGTTATTGCTATACAGTTTGTACTGTGGATTTGCTATTGACAACTGTTGTTTAAGCTGTGTTTACTGGTCTAATTGAAGCTGATACTTGGTTTATAGACCTGTATTTTTCTGGAACTTTCTGTGAATAAATTACTGAATTTTTGTACATTTGGCCTTTCATTCTCGGACAACTCACGAACCCCCAAGTACGCAACATTTCTGGTGTCAGAAGTGGGATTGTCTGTGAATGGTGATAACGAGAGCTATGGAACAAGAAATGAAGAAATTTCTAGAAGGACTCACTGCTCAGATGAATGAGTTAAGATCTGGATTGATAGAGGAAATGAAAGCCGGACAGGAAAAGATGGAAACCGGATTGATAGAGAAAATAGAAACAGGACAAAGAGAAATGAAAGAAGGACAAAAAGAGTTGAAAGACAGGTTGGGTGAAGTTCAAGGAGAAATTAAGTCAATCCAAGAAAAAGTTGAATGCAATTAAGAGGAGATGAAGGGAGAACTTTCAGCAGTAAAGGAAGTGATTGAAAGTAAATTATCGGATATGGAAAGCAGAGCAGATGGAATAGAAGAGAAAGTTTTGAAAATAGAAGAAAGTTTTGAAGAAAAAGCTATGAAGATAGAAGAAAATGTTATGAAGGTTAAAGAGAGTGTTACGAGGATAGAACGGAGTGTAGAGGAGAAATTTAAAGAAAACTTTGATCAAGAGCTGAAAGGAAGGTTTTCAGAGATAGAAAGCAAGTTTAAAAGAATGGAGGAAGATCTTGAAAGAAAAATGAAAGAAGAGTGGAACAGAGAGGTAATAGGGAATGAACTGCAGAGCAAGATTTGGAATCTCGAAGAAAAGTTAGAATCCATGCCGCAGGAAACTGAAAAGAAAGAGAGAAGAATCCAGAATCAGGAATTTATGAAGCTATCCACCTACGACGGCAGTTCCTCCTGGCATGTATATAAGATGCAGTTTTCCATCGTAGCTGAAGCTAACGGCTGGGACTCTGTTGCAAAGACGGCTCATCTGGTAGGGTCGTTGCGGGGCGACGCCGCAGATATTTTGGAGACCCTTTCGAAGGAACAGCGATATGACTTCAAAGCTGTAACCAGAGCACTAGAGCTACATTTTGGAGCGAAATGGTCCAAAGAATATAGTCGACTCCAGCTAAGGTCCAGTCGTCAGAGCCCAGGGGAAAGCTTTCAAGAACTGGCATCAAACATCCAGAGGCTTTCACATTATGGCTTTCTCAGACTGTCATCCTGAAACACGCAATGATCTGGCTCTAGAATATTTCATTGATGCTGTCGGAGATCCAGATATTCAAAAAGCCCTCAGACTCTCCGGCGTGAAAGATGTGGAGTCAGCCTTGGTGTATGCTCTAAAGCTCGAGACAGCCCAACAAGCCTCCTGTAAACATCGCCAGAACAGCACAGCAGACAAAGTGAACGGCTCTCAAGGTGATCTTAAAGAGATTCAGGAAATGATTGCAGAAATTAATAGAAGACTACGCATTCTTGAGAGTAAGAAAGAAGGGAAGACTCCAACAACTAAATGCTGGGGCTGCGGAAAAGACGGGCATATCAAACGAATCTGCCCAGTAAGAACACCTAGAAACGCAACCAAGAATGTCTCTGAAGTATGCCGCCCAGGAGGAGCTCTTCGGGAAAATCCAGATGCCTTCTTGCGGAAGCCTCCATATGAAGATCATAAATACAGCTGTAAAGCCGATGATAGACCCCAAAGAATACAGCCAGTTGCTCGCCAAGTTACTGTCTCAACACCATCAGAACAAGATCCCGATCCATGGAGTGACGAAGAACTTAGACAAGTCCAATTGGAAGATCCTGACATAAAGCCAATATTACAACTGAAGGAGACGACCAGCAACAGACCTACCTGGAAGGACATTTCCAGATTCAGCCCCATTACGAAAGGTTATTGGGCACTTTGGGACTCTCTTCATATCAGAAACGGCGTATTATACAGAAAGTGGGAATCTGATGATGGGAAAAGCTTCAGGTGGCAGATTGTATTACCAAGTAAGATAAAAAATTCCAGATGTTTTAGAACAACTGCATAGTAGCTCTACCGGAGGCCATTTTGGGGTAATGAAGACTCTGCAGAAAGTTCTGGAACGCTTCTACTGGTGCAAGGCAAAGGAGGATGTGGAGAAATGGTGTAAATCCTGTGATGCTTGTGCGGCACGTAAAGGCCCGCAGAAACGAAGTCGAGGAAGACTGCAGCGGTATAACGTGGGAGCACCATTTGAACGGATTGCAATAGACGTCTTGGGTCCTTTGCCACGGACCTCCAGTGGAAATAAATACGTCCTCGTCGTGATGGACTATTTCACCAAGTGGCCTGAGGCATATCCCATTCCCAATCAAGAGGCATGCACAGTCGCCGAGGTCCTAGTGCAGTAATGGCAATGGGCAATGGGTGTCAAGGTACGGCACGCCCCTACAACTTCATACCGACCAAGGTAGGAACTTTACCTCTGATGTTTTCAAAGGACTGTGTCAACTACTCGGCATAGACAAAACCCGGACAACACCCTTACATCCCCAGTCGAACGGCATGGTCGAGAGGTTCAACCGTACCATCCTGAATAACCTCTCTCTTCTAGTATCAAGGAACCAGCAAGATTGGGACTTGAAGTTGCCATTGTTCCTGCTGGCTTATCGAAGTGCTGTCCATGAAACCACCCGCTATACTCCAGCCCAGATGCTCTTTGGACGTGAACTTCGTCTCCCATGTGATCTCCTGTTTGGTTGTCCACCCGATGCGCCTTTATCACCCGAGGAGTACATCCAAGATCTCCAGGCACGATTTGAGGACGTACACAACTTTGCTCGGGAGTGGATTAACATGGCAACGGAGAAAATGAAGACAAGGTACGATCTAAAGGCTACACAACATGAGTTCCAGGAAGGAGAGAAGGTCTGGTTGTGGAATCCTGTTCGATGCAAAGGACTCTCTTCCAAGTTACAGTGCAACTGGGACAGACCATACACAGTCTTAAAAAAGGCTGAATGATGTAGTGGTGCGGATCACTAAAACACCTTCATCAAAACCGAAGGTGGTGCACTATAATAGGCTAGCCAAGTACCACAAGTAACGGTAATATTAAAATTAAAAATGTAAATACTGGTAAAATTTGCGCATGCATAATCATAATGCAAATATTTGTATATAGATACTTGTACATATTTGTGAATTTTGTAAATATTTCTCACTTGATTTTTGTTTCTATTTTGTCATTATATGCAACTTAGTTTTGTATTTTAGATTGTGTAAATTTGGTTAGTTTCGCCTCTTGACCAAGGGTTGCACTGCCCGGGACGTGCAGTCCTTGGGAGGGGGGCAGTGTTATGAAATTGTTAATAATTGTGTTTATTTTTGTATAAATTCTTTCAAAGAGGCTTAGTAAGTTGATAAAGTGCTAATTTTGTGCATTTCTAGTCGTTTTAGCATTGAAATAGCCTTAATTTCCCTTAAAAACGCATTAAAAAGCCCCAATAAGGCAGGTAATGGCGATCCCACCTTGGCGATTTTTTTGGCGACTTTGGCGAGAAAATCCTTATTAGGGATATACCAAATATGGAAGCTGTAAGTTGATTGGTTGACCACTTTCTAGAGTTTTCTCGAAAAATCTGGGTTCCATGGAACAGTATATAAGCCTGCTTTCTCGCCAAGGCGAGTCAGTTCAGTTTTCAGCCAGCTTCGCTACTGCTTGCATTGCTCTTGAGCCTCTTTGGAAGAGACTTGCTTTAAGTGTTATTGCTATACAGTTTGTACTGTGGATTTGCTATTGACAGCTGTTGTTTAAGCATTGTTTACTGGTCGAATTGAAGCTGATACTTGGTTTATAGACCTGTATTTTTCTGGAACTTCCTGTGAATAAATTACTGAATTTTTGTACGTTTGGCCTTTCATTCTCGGACAACTCACGAACCCCCAAGTACGCAACATTTCGATACGTTATATTAGATCTATCGTCCTGGGTTAGTAGGTATTTTCGTTAAAAGAAATAGTTTGTTCGTTTGGTGCAACTTGCACATTAGTCCCATCAGGTACAACTTGCACATTAGGTCCCGTCAGGTGTAACTTGCACATTAGTCCCGTCAGGTGTAACTTGCACATTAGTCCCCGTTAAATATAGTGTCCAGCGAAGCAGGCTAAGTATTCGTTGATTCACTACCTTAATTGATTTCACATTCCGTCATTTTTGACGGGGTTATGTACTAGTATATATATATATTTATACTGAAATTGCATAAGCATTTCACAATGTATAGGCAAAAATTTCTGACAGAAACCTATATGCTAATACAAAAATTGACAAAATTAAAATTAGATTTTTCACAAATATATTGAAAATCTATTTAATTCTACCAATAATGATGCAAAGGGGACTTACATATTTTGAGAGACCTTCTTATAACACATTTGTGAGCGCCTGAAGCATGCCTTAGATCCATAGTGAAGCACAAAACAGAGGAAAAAAGTAAAAAAAAAATATATATATATGTGTATATATATATATGTGTATATATATATATATATATATATATATATATATATATATATATATATATATAGCGATTATAAAAAACAATTTTCAGTCAAATTTCCAAAATATAACTTAAAATTAGAATGGAAAAAAAGTCATTTTTTATTTAAGCACAAATATTATGTTTTGTAGAGTAACGTTTACTTTAAATATTGTATTTAATTCCAGGGGTGCAAAATATGTCCGAAAGAGGCTCCGGTGAAATTTTATCCGACTGGAGAAATTTTTTACTTTTTCTTAGGAGAAAATAAAAAAAATGCAACTCTAAATAAAAATCTGGTGAAAAAATAAACTTTGTAATGCTCATAATATAAACTAACAGCTATTCTCTTAAACACTTATTACATGGAATCAGTGGCGTATGCAAGGGGGGGGTTTGGGGGTTTAAACCCCCCCCCCCCCTTGACAAAATGTATGATAAGAAAAATTAGGCTGTTCCTTACATTTTTTTTCACATTTCAGGCGGAAAAAATGTATGGCAAGCGTAGAATATTTTTTTCTACGAAGTGGTTTAAAATTATGACTAATTTTTTTTTCATTACTCTGCGATAAACACTCCTGAAAATAACTAAACCACTTCATTTGCGCGGCGCGAAACATGTTTCCCCTGAAAACAATTCTCTGAAAGGATTTCACCTTTACGAGTTCATACTCAAGGACAAGAGGGGTCGACCATATGGGGAAGGCGGGACCATTGAAGTAGTGACCTTGAAGGAGTGACCCAAACAGTACCTCAACAGTAGAAGACATTTTAAAGGAACTAGCGAAAACTTCTCGTCGATTAGACTTCGCTCTGTAAATAAGAAAATTCAATGAAATATTTTGTGTAACTATGTATTGAATTTTATGTTTTGTGTAGCAGTTTGTACAGGCTCTACGTTATTCGTCGCTAATTAAAGATTTTTTAGTTTGATCTTCTAATTGGTGAGTTTGTTTTACTGTTTTTCATTTTCTTACTCTTATTTTCGGCAAGTAATTATATTTTAAAAGATTGTTAAACTTAATTAAAAATAAACTTAATTAAACTTAATTATACCTAATTAAACTTAAATAAGCTTAATTAAACTTAATTAAACATAATTAAACTTAAATAAGCTAACTTAAACCTAATTAAACTTAAATAAACCTAATTAAACTTAAATAAACTTAATTAAACTTAATTAAAAATTCGGGAGGACGAACCCCCCCTTGGATAAAACCTGGATACGCCACTGCATGGAGTAAATAGCTTTTTATCACAAAATAGATGCATTATTTGATACACATTTAGAATGTGTTTAGAAGAAGTTTGAGGTCTAGACGTTTTCTGCACTTCTGTTTAAATTCAGATTGATCTTTTTTTTTTTTTTTTTTTTTTTTTTTTTAAGTGTAGATATCATAAAACATGTAGTTTACATAATTTTAATACTGCTCTCATATTTATCAAGTGATCTCTGTTTTCGTTCGAAAAAAATATATTTTGATTATGATTGTCATTGATGAATAAGATCAGAATGAAATTGGATTGCATAAGTATAAAAGATGCCGAATTCCTCGAGCCCTTTAAATTTGCCAAACACAAAACAAAGACATTTAATCTCTCGCGCATATTTAGTGGAACTACCGTTCAGTGAATTGTGACTACAACGCTCCAGTTCAACTACCTTTGTAGAAGAGAAACATGCGTGCTTAACTTTCTGTTGAAATAATTGCATTTTAAGCGAGTGAGAAATCCTCGCGATTATTTATTTACAATTCATTGAAAGCGTGAGGCCACGAAATGTGTTTATTAAGAATTAGTAGTGACTAACGTTTAGAGGAAGTATGTTAAGTAGATGCAGTTATTTTTCCCGCAGACTTTTGTGAAGTTTTCAGTATTAATACAATCTAAGTTTTCAAGAATGTTTAATCATTGGGAATTGCTGGTATATCCTGTACATATGTACACACCATGTGCAGAGGAAAAATGAAATAGGTATATAGATAAGGTACACGTACCAGATGATTTCACTGTTATTGATGGATTGCTGTGAAAATGTAGCCACGAAAATAGGTTGATGGATATCAGAGAAATAACCTAAACTTTAATTTTGGGGCCAATTTTTGTGGGAAAAAAAAAAAAAAAAAAAATGAAAGGAATTAAAACAATTAAAACCTCCTATAGCAGCAATACTATAAAATGCTTATTATTAAGTTAATTGTGTTTCGTTGAACCAGGGTATAGGTGGTCCTTTAAAATAGTACTGAAAACAAGGAATTTTGTGTAGGGAGGGGTCCATTTTATAAATTTGAATTTGGTGAAGGGTTGATGGCAAATTAATGATTGAAAGAAAAAAAAAATTCCCGTTTCAAATTATGGTTTTAAATGTACTTAAATTATTTACTTTTTATTAAAGAAAACGGATATATTTTTTAAAGTTTTTTTTCCTTCAAAATTTGCTACATAATTCTATAATTATAGTCAAAGTAACTCTTTGTAATAAATAACAATTTTCATGTTCCGCTGTGTTGTAACGATCGAATTCAGTAAGCGCAACCGTTGTTCTCTAATTCGATGATTTAAAACGGTTCATGGAACATTATCTAAAATTAAATTTGCCCTGATTCTTTATTCCAAAGCGTATCTTTTACCTTCTCTTACATATATATATATTGCGAAACTGTTATATATATATACACACACATATACATGTATTTACATGTTTTGAGATCCCATGACTCCGAAAAATCTGGTTTTTAATGTTTGGTCTATGTGTCTATTATCAGTATAACTCAAATACTATCAGGATGTACAAACTCAGTATTCAAAATTTGTGTCATGTAGAAATGTTACTTGATTTTATTATTATAATCGGATAAATAGTTCGTGTACAGGAATATTTAAACATTATGAACATCTCCAGACTGCAATAAATAAATTAAAATAATTTCTTATATGCACAAAGACATGTTTCATATGGAATATAATATGAAAAGCAGTCATTATTCGTGTACAGGTCCACGTAAAAATATTAGGATTTATTAAGGTCTATATCTATCCTTCAAAGCCCATTTCAAGTGGTGTAATGCGTTTCTCTCTGTGTGCTAAATTTAAGTACAATATATGGTGCATAATAATTTACAAGCAATAATATAGTTATATTCAAAATTAAGCGAATACATCCTTTACTATTGGATGTAATTGATAAGAGTGCTTTTGCAAATTATACCTAGTACAAGGAAATTGCTCAAGAGTGATAATTTCTCTTACCCATATGATAGACAAAATGTTTAGAGTCAAATTTCCCACAAGTATTTACGATATGATCACGTGATTTGAGATCTCCGTAATACAGAAAAGAAGCTTTTAGCGTCTGGCCTGTGTGCTTATCAGCATCACTCAAAAAGAAATAAATGAAGGGAGTTCAGATTTTATGTGTTTTGGAGATTATATGCGGATGCAACTTAAAAATTTTGAACTAAAATAGGTAAGTTTCTCTGTGTGGTGTGGTGTGGTGCGGTGTAGGTAAGTTTTCTGAATAATTTGAAAGATACATAAATAATAAATAAATTAAACGATTTAATATTAGTATTAAATGTTTTATGAATATAAGTGTGCAGTCATTAAACGAACACCTTACGCAGAAATATGTACAAATTTTTCTAAAACTAATTGGGGAAGATAAAGTGTGGTGTGTCATTATATATATGTATATATATATTTTTTTTTTCTTCCCATTTATTTATATATACGTGCTAACGATCAATCTTACAATAAAATCATCCAATGCTCTGAAGAACAATCAAATTTAAAAAAAAAAAAAAAAAAAGGAAAAAAAAAAAAATGTGGCGACAGGAAAATTCGATGATACTTTAAAAACAAATTAAAAATGTTTTGTTTTTTAATGTCAATGTAGTTGGGTAAAATGAAGAAAAAAGTATTTTATGGACAGAATTTTAATATTAGTTGTTTCAGGGAATATTTTTACTTCTTCCTAGGTTGGTTTGTGCAGACGTTGTCTCAATAACAAATGATTGTGAAGAAGTCTGACTAGGTTTGGTTGGTTGTTGTTGGTTGTCGGGATTAAGGCCGATTGACTGCTCTAAGGCCCTAGACCTGAGGGGGGGGTGTCCCGTGGGGGTCTTCTTAAGAGTCCTATCCCGTATTTACACAAGTTTCAGAGAAAACTACGAAAAACTCCGAACGACAAGGCAGACTAGCGCGACCTGGGATCGAACCCGGCACCTCGCGTCCACCAGCTGTGAACACAGAACCGCTCGGCCGCTGGTGGGCCGGACTAGTTTTTAAAATGTCAGTTATGATACTGGCAAGAACCTATTGATTTTCAAATTTTTAACTTGAAATCTTCGTAAGTTATTCAAAATTTACGGTTTTCTTACAAAATTTCACTTCAACGTGTATTATAAGAATTATTTTCATCATAAAAATGTCGAAATAGTTTTAAAATATTTGATACAGGCATGAACATCATTGACTACGAATATTCTACTGAAAAAAATTCATATTTTATTCAAAGTTTAAATATTTTTGAATTATTGCATTAGAAATACTGCGGGATTGCATGTAAGCTAAAATACGAAACTGAATTCCCCATGATGTATTTGTTCTCGTTCTCATAAATTTCTACTATTAGGCATATTATATTTATGTTAAGAGCAATGAATTTACGAAATTTTACAAAGTAGAATGTTCATATTCAACGTTGTTCATATTAGCATTATAAATGGTATTTTACAACTGGCTTGACATATTTATAATGAAAAAAATCCTGATAATACACGTTTATACGAAAATTTGCGCTATTCAACCATATTAAGAAAATAATTTCGAATAACGTACCGAGTTTTCATATTAGAAAAGTTGAACATAATAGGGTTCTTGCCAATTTCATTAGTGATATTTTAAAACCGGTCCGACCACTGTACAATCATTCGTGCATGAGATAATGTCTACACAAACTAACACACTAGCAGAGTAATTAACACACAGACGAACATTGTATCGTTTTTTTTTTTTTTTTTTTTTTTAGGTAAAATTAATTCTTTTTAACAACATTTTTAGTGTTTTTTAATATATATATATATATATATATATATATATATATATATATATATTGTAATACCAATAATTTTTTTAAATAACCGGAATTTTTTAGAGTGCGATCTCAATGAGATCAGGAATTATAAAAATTTTTTAAAGTTACTATACATGTAAAAATGTTCAATCAGTAATACTTAATTTTAAAGTTTACATAATCAGGATTGATTACAGTCAAAAATAAAACATAATTTCATATGCAACATAATTATGCTTACTAATAAAAAAAAAAAATTCTGAGCAAAATTCGAAGTAAAGTGAGCATAAGTCACAGGCTTGCAAGAACATAAAGTAGGCAAATTGAATAAATTAGTATTTTGGCCGTCACAAAACTTTCTTCTATATTTTCCTATGCAAATTCCCACATTCCAACTGCTGTGCATGAAAATTGTCCCCAACACCATTTTTGCAAATTTTTATGCAAAATGACCGCCTTAATCCGAATATGACGCCCATTTTGCCCCATCATCAACAGATTTTTAGGGACAGCCCCCCCCCCCTATTTTTATCACTTTCCGGTAATTTTATGGCTATAAATTTGATTTTTAGAGAGGGAAAGGATTATTTTAACTGTTAAATATCTACAGAGTTGAAATATTCTAAAACATGAATATTTGCAACAACGGGAAAATTTAGAGGGTAATATGCCGCTGATATTTTGTATTACATTTCTTATATTTTTTAATCTATTATTAATGTTATTTATTAAACATATTTTGTTTGTTTTTAAGGATCAAATTAATTCTTTTTCATTTTCCACATCAAATTCATGGCCATAAAATTATCGAACAGTGATAAAAATTGGGGGAGGGGGTGGTGTCCCGAGAAAACGGTGGGTGACTGGGCAAAATGGTAGTCATATTCGGATTTAGGAGGTCATTTTACATAAAAATCAGCAAGAATAGTATCAGGGTTCGCATTTTTTTTTTTTTTTTTTTTTTTTTTTTTCAGCGCAGTGTTATTTATCAAAATTATTATTTATTAAAGTTATTATTTATGAAAATTATTTTTCGTGGTGAATGCAGACAATTTTTATCTCAGAGAATTGTAATACTAAATATCAAAAAGTCTATTTGGTGTCCTTATTATTTATTTTTTTACGCACACACACAGACATTTTCTAAAAGTGGTCAAATCGTGTTCAGGAGTTCAGGACAGCTCAAAATGTGTAAATCCTTCAAAAACTGGATATCGAGAAATTTCTCGATTCTAGTACTTTTTTCATATGTACAGGGCCTGATTAAGCTTTGAAGCTAGGGGAAGCTCAGTATCATTTCGGAAAATCTTGTTTTCCTGTTACATATTGTAATATAAAAATGCTATAGACCAAAAATTAGTGTGCGTTTATAGTTTTTTTTTTTTTTTTTTTTTTTTCATTCATGTATCTGGGTGGTTTCTACACACAGCATTAAAATCATATAACTTATTAAGAACATTCAGATTTTTGAGATTAAATAATAGATTTTTCCCGAAATAGTGATTATTTTATCTTGCTTTAGGCGAACTTTCTCAGAAAAAATTCAATCTCAGTGTGAAAATATGAAACAAAAAATTCAAGTCCATTGGGGCCCCTCTTAAATTTTAGAGGGGAAGCTTGTGCTTCCCGAGCCTTTTGGGTAAGGCCCTGCTTATGTACACAGAAGAAAGTAATAAAGGTAAATAAGTAAAACAGTAATACATTTTTTGACAGAACATCTGTGCGTAGCAGGTGCAAAGATTATTTATTTACTTATTCATTTTAATTATAATTAATTTGCCTTTAAATACAGTATTTTATTATTTGAAATGGTCTTTAATATAAACATTTTGTATTATTTTAACTTTGCAAATGTTAGTAGTTGTCAAAAACGCCTTAAGGAAGACGCATGCCATAAGTTTTACAATGCAGGAGTGATTGCATTTAAGTAATTTGCCAGATTTCGAGTTTTTAAAAAAATACTACATTTCCAATTTTTCTGGCATTAAATTTATAAAAAAAGATTTTTCAGTCAATGAAACTTATATAATTACAAAATACATATGCATATATATCTTTAATATCGTAATTTTTTTTTATAAATAAATTTATTTATTTTGCAAGCACGATTATGTTACACATGGAAATTGTTTTGATTATACTTTAAAATTCAATATGATTTTATGATAAGGTAATTAAGTTCTAATTATTTCAGTTCTAATTATTTAATTTATTAGGTTTTTTTTTAACCATGTACGATAACTAAAATTTTTATCATAATTCCTGATCCCATTGAGATCCCACTTTTAAAAAGTTAAGGTTATAAAGCATACATAGTACAAAAACATAGTATTTTTCAACAAACTTGAAAAAATTATCTTGCAATTTTTTTTTATTTAAATTTTAAAATTTTATTTATTTATTTTTAATTATCTAACATAAACAATATAAAGTTCTTTAAAATGAAGGGTCAGAAACTTCTGCATCCGATATAGAACTTGAGAAATTTGAGATTAAATGTGTTCACGTAAGCTAAAAATACCGATTTTTCAAAATTTTAAAAACTCATAAAATGAAAATCTAGTGAAGTAAAAGATTTACAAAAGTATGGCCTCATTTAATATCATTAAGGAGAACGATTTCTGAAAGTTTCTTTGTGAAATCTCTCAAGTGGTCAGGCTGAAAATTGTAATTTTTTTTTTGATGATTTGGCATGGAATGACTCCTGTTTATATTAGTAAAAAATAACGTAGAAACTTAAATTCAGCATAACAAGTTCAAACTGGCTATTTTTTTGGAGAAAAAAAAAAAAAAAAAATCTGTTTATTGCTTGTTGAAATTTTATCGGATGTGACAAGCAATGTTGCTCCTTTTCTCGTGACGCGGAATTTCCTGTCTTGAGTAGATAAGCGAAACTAATGTAAAATTCTTTTAATGCTCCTTACATTGAGATGACCCTAATAACCGATGTTTTCATCTTCAACTAAAATGAAAAAAAGTTGGACATATTCATTTACTTACCAGATAACAAATTCTTTTTTTCCCGTAATATATGGCATCTCTAGAGGTCTGAACGGGCCGAAATTTTAAACCTGGCCTGTATAAAAGCTTTGCTTACTCTGCCCAGTCTGTTATGTCATCTAAAAAATTCCGTCCGGGCCCGTTTATTTATTGCAGTGTATGGCCCGGTCCGGACAATAACCGATAAAATTAGGCCCGATACAAATATATGTATATACACACACAGTAAGCGTTCAAATTATTGGATTTTTTTTTTTTTTTTTTGACATTTTTTCGATTTTCTAAAAAACTACTAGACGAAATGGCCTGAAACTTCGTACATGTTAAGAACATTTAAAAACTCATATTTCCCACTATCGATTTAGTCCAGTGCAATAAAGGGGCCAACCACAAATTGAAGAAAATACTTTGGATCACCCTGTATCACAAAATGCTACAAATGACTTGTAACTTGTTGCACATACTACAGTACTGTGCAAATTAATTGGGACAAGCATATTTTTTAAGAATATTGTTCCTTTCTTTGGGATTTTCTGCCTCAAACCAGTTTCAACTGCATTTTCTTACAATGCGCGACTGCCCTTAACTAATCTAAACCGGTTTGACAACGTGATCAAGAAATGTCGAATTTTTTCCCCTTCAGTTGTGCTTCAGTTGCTGTAAGAAGTGGTCGATTGTGTGAATTGTCTGCTTCTCACGTGTATTTTAAAAATGGATATCACTCCCAGGAAAAGGACTAGAATTGTTACCCTTAGTCAGCATACTTCTATGACTGTAAGGGCTATTGCTGCAGCAGTTGGAGTTGGAAAATCCAGTGTTTCTAAGATTATTAATCAGCAAAAGAATTTTGGGATAGTGTCTCCAAAACAGAAGGGTAAATGTGGACGCAAACGCAAGACCACACCTTGAACAGACAAATTTCTTGTACAAAATAGTAAAATGCGTCTTCGCAAAACAAGTACAGATCTTCAGAGAGAATTATTAGCTACTGGTGTGAGCGTGGATTCATCAACAATTCGACGAAGGATTATTGAATCTGGGAGATTTGCAAGAACACCAATCAAAAAACAGTTATTAACACCTGCAATGAAGATAAAACGTTTGGACTGGGCCAGAAAATATCAATCCTGGACTACACAAGACTGGAAGAAGGTTGTATTCAACGATGAAACGCATTTTATTGTGCAAGGGTTTCGACCAAGATTTGTCAAGCGAAGTGATGGAGTACCCATCAGGGAACAACATCGTATTCAAACAGTTAAGCACCCTCAGAAACAGATGTTTTAGGGTTATTTTACTTCTGAAGGACCTGGCAGCTTAGTACCAGTTGAAGGGATGATGAACTCTAAAAAATACATTTCTATAATAGAAAGAAAAATTGTGCCTATGATGCAAACATTCGCTGGTGGCGTTGGTATCTTTCAACAAGATCTTGCTCCTTGCCATACTTCTAAGCTAACAAAGAATTTTTTTCAAGAACAGAAATTAATGATTTTGGATTGGCGTGGTAATTCTCCAGATGTAAATCCCATCGAAAATTTGTGGAACATTGTAAAGAGACATGTGAGTAAAATGGACTGCTCAACAAAGAAAACAGTGATTGAGAATGTTATAAAAGTTTGTTTTGGTGATGACAAGATCAAAAATTTGTGTTCTAATTTAGTGGAATCCATGCCAAACCGTGTACAGGATCTCAGTCAAGCTAGAGGAGGACATATTTCGCATTAGATTGCTATACCATGCATGTAAGTTAAACTATACCAATTAAACAACATTTGTGAAAATTTTTGAGCTTGTCCCAATTAATTTGCACAGTACTGTATATACAATATTTGTATGATTTGGTGCAGGAATTGCGCAATTATTTAGCCATATATATATATATATATTCAACTAGTATGTTGTGGCCACCACGAGACTTTCTTCTATATTTTCCTATACAAATTCACTCAGTAACAATAATTAAAAAAAAAAAAAAAAAAAAAAGTGGGACTTTGACAAAATTTTGGGTAAAATGTGAAAATTATTCTAAGTTTGTCAAAACACGGAAACCGTGGGACTTTGACAAAATTGGGGGAAAACTGCAAAAATTTGTTTAAGTTTGTCAGAACACGGAAACCGTGGGAGTTTGATAGAATTAAAAGAAGAGATAAAAAAAAAAAAGTGGGACTTTGACAAAATTTTGGGTAAAATGTGAAAATTTGTTAAAGTTTGTCAAAACACGGAAACCGTAGGACTTTGACAAAATTAGGGGGAAAATGCAAAAATATGTTAAAGTTTGTCAAGACACGGAAACCGTAGGACTTCGACAAAATTAGGGGAAAAAAGCAAAAATTAGTTTAAATTTGTCAGAACACGGAAACCGTGGGAGTTTGATAAAATTAAGGGGAGGAAAAAAAAAAAATTCTAAGTTTTTTTTCGTAAAAAGTAAAAAAAATCGATAACTTTGTTTTAAATTATCACAGATTTATAGTTCAACCATTCGTTTTAAAGGTACTGACGAGACCTTTCGAAAGATACCCATCTTGAAAATTTTTGCCCTATATCACCCTGTTAAAAATTTAGAAAAAGCGGGATGGCAACGCAACCTGTAAGACGATTTTTACCAAAAGTTGATAGGCACTAATTTATGTCAAGGTGCAACTACATACCAATTTGTATGAAATTCTGTGCAGTAGTTCCAGAGATACAGTTGCCACAAAATTTTGTCACACACACACACACACACACACACACACACACACACAGACAGACAGACATTTTCTAAAAATTGTAAAATCGTGTTCTACAGCTCTCAAAACGTGTAAATCCATCAAAAACCCGAAATCGAAAATTTTTACGAATCCAATACTTTCTTCTATTGAAGATAGAAGAAAGTAAAAATTACTAAATTTGTTTGCTTATAACTAGAATGGATTTTCATAAAATTTTACAAAACTCGCTGAAAAATTGACAAAACATTAGAGAAACATTATTCTGAAACAAAATTCACATTTCACACGTATAATATTCGTTTAGATAGGAGCATTTTTAGTAAATATTTTACTGCGCATGTGCGAAAGATAGAAAATTTTTTATTGCATAGGTTGAAAGCTAAATACATGAGCAACTTTTGTCAAAAGTTCATTTGAATTGAGTAAAAATTAAGCAAATTGCCGGCAAAAGAACGACGTAGATGTTAGGTATTTTCCAGAGTTGAAATTTCATAAGGGGCTTTATTTAATTTGAAGATCCAATTATTTTAATCACGTTGCAAAAGTTTTTTTTGTGAAAAACCCAGGGTTGGCACGGTTTAAACCAATTGGTTTAAACCATGATTTAAACCACGATTTAAACCAACTGGTTTTTTCCCCATAAAAACCAATTGGTTTTTTTGGTTTTTTCCCTTTCCAAAAAATTCAAAATTTTTATTCTGTTGTCCCTTTTTTTAAATGAAATTTATAAATTATTTTTATGTAAATGATGTTTACTTTTAATTCAATATATTTCACTTGTAATATTTGCTTCAGAGAAGGTTTTAGTTATATGTTTTAAGTGTGACTGGCTGGCTGTATTAAAAGTTGTGTATGTAATGTACAACAATAACAACAAAAGATCTAGCAATTGTAAAAGAAAAATGTCTATATTAATTATCTTAAAAAAGTATAAATGAAATTGTCTAAGGTACAGTAGTTTTGCAGTAAAGTAAAATAAAATAACAGTGGAAAGCACACTTATTTTATACAAGACATAAGGTTATAAGACAAAATTATAATTTTTTTTTAAGTCTCTTCCTATAACTCTTTTTAAATGTATTGGAGTTTTTTTTTTTTTTTTTTTTTTTTTTTCCACTAGTTCATTAAATTAAGAATTTTAGTGTTATTAAGTTAATTTGTTATTATTAAATTGTAGGAAAAGGTATGTTAGATTTAACATTCATTCTGAAAAAACAAATATTTGTCAACTCAGTAATTCTGTTATTTCCATTTACATCATTTTAATGAAAAGTCAATACTGTAATTATGGAATATTTATAGAAATTTTGAATATAAAAGATTTTAGCTATAATAAAATTTAATGCACTTTGATAAAACGACAGTTCTTATTCAAGAATGAGATCGTCAAAAGTGTAAAAATAAATAACTTTATGAAAAAGCAAAATATAAGAATTCAGGTGGCAAAAGCCTGAATTACAGAAATAAATTATTTGATTGTTTTATCTTTAAACATAAAAATAAATAAATGTTCTATTAATATGGCTATGTGAAAACTTATTTAATTAGATGAGATATAACAGAATTTCATGTCTGAAAGTACAAGCTTTGATTTACAAATACAAAGTACAAGGTTTGTTTCTTGTACATTGTTACAGAAAGAAAATCACAACCTACAAAAAAGGCTTCAAAAATCTCATACCTGTTTATTGTTAGTAATTTAAATTATTTTTAAATGAAGTAATAATTAATATTAGAGTGTTAACTACTTCTAAAAGTGGTAATTTAATTTACAAATATGTATAATATGACTGAGAAACATATACTAATAAAAACCTGGTTTAAACCAAAAAAAACCCGGTTTAAACAAAAAAAATAAAATAAAATAAAATAAACGGGTTCTTTTGGTTTTTTGCCAACCCTGGAAAAACCCCTCATGAACTCACAAATCTTAATCTATAATAATAAAAGGAAAGGTTTGTCTGTCTGTCTGTCTGTCTGTCTGTCTATCTGTCTGTCTGTCTGTCTGTCTGTCTGTTCTTTTATACGTTCAGCCCCTATTGAACGCAGAAGTACAAAAATTGACATACGGATGCTCTGGAGCCTTTCCGATGTTTTCCTCGAAACAGAATTTAAAAATTTTAATTAGTTGTGGAGATATTAATTAAAATGTCCACTCATGTCTAATCTAAAAGCGATCTCAAAGCAGAAAAAGTGGAAAATAAATTAGAAATATTTGTCCGATCGTTACAATTTCGATACCAAATGAAAGGGGCATTTTTTCTGAATCTAAGTGTGCAAGTGGTTTATCGGTACAACAATTAGATTTTTTAAAATTAACTAAAGTATGAATTTTCTGTGGCAACATCATTTCAAATGCCAGTAATGAAGACCCATCGTCTGTCATCAAAAAGGAAATGATTGCAACCGATCAAGATGTCACGTGTTTTGTAGTAGGGAAAAATATTGCAATTTTCAATTTTTTTCAAATTTTAATTCACGTTACATTTGAATTCATATTCGGCCTAGACAGCATATTATAAAGCTACTGTTCAATTTTCATGAAAATATGTGGATAAACAAAAAAAATGAGATTAAATTTTGTATTATATTTTCAACTATTTTAAATTGAGGTATGCCGTTGAAATTTCGTAATATTGGTGTTTTTAACGCCCGATATTTCGATTCTGAATATTTTTGAAAGTGTAGAATTATTAGGAAGGGCTTGAAGGGGAGGGGGGGGGGCAAGCAAACGGCCAGAAAAAAAAAAAAAAAATAAATAAACAAATAAAAAAATGAATAAAAATAAATAAATAAAAAGAGTTACAGCGTTTGAAATTGTTATTATTAGGTTTCAAGGAAAGATAAATCGATTGCGGATATTTTCAAGTGTAAAATTATTAGAAGGGACGGAAAGGGGGGGAGGGGCAAAAACGTAAAAAAGGAACGGTTGTTTCGGAGACAACAACGGAAAACCCAGAACGCCTTTATTCTTTTATATTTTGCAGAATTTCGAATTCTGATACTCCTTTCACATTTCATACTATGGATTTTGAACAGTATTTAGCCCGGAATTACCCAAGTTTCGGAGAAAACCACGAAAAAGTCAGACATAAATCGTTTTATAATAGTGTTTATATCATTTTTGTATCTCAGCTTCTAATTAGCATAATTTCAAAAGTAATATGTCATTTTGAAACTTATTTGAATGGAATTTCAAGAGTAGACGCCACAAATTTCTGTCACCTTCCATTAACCGACTATCATAAGTAATGGAATTTGAGATTTCACGTGATTTACACGTTTTAAGGTTTCCTGATTAGGTTTTCTTTTGTATCTCAGCTACTAATTAAAATAATTTTATAAGTAATACATTATTTGAAAGCTTTATTGATTTAGAATTGAACAGTAGATTACAGAATTTTCTACCGCCAGATGGCGCTGTAATATTTTTAAATTTCAATATTTCGAATTCTGAATATGATTAAATTATTTTTAATACATCATTCGAAAGATATTTTAAAGTACTTTTATACTATCGAAAGTGGGATTCGAGATTTCACCTAATTTACACGTTTTGAGGTCTCCTGAATCGGTTTTCTTTTGTATCTCAGGTACTAATTAAAATAATTTCATAAGTAATACATCATTTGAAAGATTTGTTGATTTGGAATCGAACAGTGGAATACAGAAATTTGTACCGCCAGATGGCGCTATAATATTTTAAAATTTCAATATTTCAATTTCTAATTATGATTAAATTATTTTTAATATATCAATTGAAAGATATTTTAAAGTTCTTTTAAATTATCGAAAGTTTTCACCAGATTTACATGTTTTGAGGTGTCCTGAATCAGTTTTTTTTTGTATCTCAGTTATTAATTAAAAAAAGTTCATAAGTAATACATCATTTGAAAGCTTATTTTAGTTGATACACATTTTAAAGTACTTTTACATTATCGAAAATGAAATTCGAGATTTCACCTGATTTACACGTTTTGAGGTGTCCTGATTAGGTTTTCTTTTGCATCTCATCTACTAATTAAAATAATTTCATGAGTGATGCATCATTTGAAAGCTTTGTTTATCTGGAATGGAACAATAGACTACAGAAATTTCTACCGCCAGATGGCGCTGTAATTTTTTTAACTTTCAATATTTCAATTTCTAATTATGATTAAATTATTTTTAATGCATCATTCGAAAGATATTTTAAAGTTCTTTTATATTATCGACAGTTTTCACGAGATTTACACGTTTTGAGGTCTCCTGAATTAGTTTTCTTTTGTATCTCAGCTACTAATTAAAATAATTTCATAAGTAATACATCATTCGAAAGCTTTTTTGATTTGGAATCGAACAGTGGAATACTGAAATTTGTACCGCCAGATGGCGCTGTAATATTTTCAAATTTCAATATTTCAATTTCTAATTATGATAAAATTATTTTTAATACATCATTCGAAAGATATTTTAAAGTTCTTTTAAATTATCGAAAGTTTTCACCAGATTTACACGTTTTGAGCTGTCCTGAATCAGTTTTCTTTTATATCTCAGTTATTAATTAAAAAAATTTCATAAGTAATACATCATTTGAAAGCTTTGTTGACTTGATACACATTTTAAAGTACTTTTACATAATCGAAAATGAATACGAGATTTCACCCGATTTACACGTTTTGAGGTCTCCTAATTAGGTTTTCTTTTGTATCTCAGCTACTAATTAAAATAATTTCATAAGTAATACATCATTAGAAAGCTTTTTTGATTTGGAATCGAACAGTGGATTACAGAAATGTCTACCGCCAGATGGCGCTGTAATATTTTCAAATTTCAATATTTGAATTTCTAATTATGATTAAATTATTTTTAATGCATCATTCGAAAGATATTTTAAAGTTCTTTTATATTATCGACAGTTTTCACCAGATTTACACGTTTTGAGGCTCCTGAATTAGTTTTCTTTTGTATCTCAGCTACTAATTAAAATAATTTCGTAATACATCATTAGAAAGCTTTTTTGATTTGGAATCGAACAGTGGAATACAGAAATTTGTACCGCCAGATGGCGCTGTAACATTTTAAAATTTCAATATTTCAATTTCTAATTATCATTAAATTATTTGTAATGCATCATTCGAAAGATATTTTAAAGTTTTTTAAATTATCGAAAGTTTTCACCAGATTTACACGTTTTGAGGTGTCCTGAATCAGTTTTTTTTTTTTTTTTTTTTTTTTGTATCTCAGTTATTAATTAAAAAAAGTTCATAAGTAAAACATCATTTGAAAGCTTATTTTAGTTGATACACATTTTAAAGTACATTTACATTATCGAAAATGGAATTGGAGATTTCACCCGATTTACACGTTTTGAAGTCTCCTGATTAGGTTTTCTTTTGTATCTCATCTACTAATTAAAATAATTTCATGAGTAATACATCATTTGAAAGCTATGTTGATCTGGAATGGAGCAATAGATTACAGAAATTTCTACAGCCAGATGGCGCTGTAATATTTTTAAATTTCAATGTTTCATATTCTAATTATGATTAAATTATTTCTAATACATCATTCGAAAGATATTTTAAAGTTCTTTTACATTATCGAAAGTGGAATTCGAGATTTCACCTGATTTACAATTTAAAGTGTCCTGATCAGGTTTTCTTTTGCATCTCAGCTAATTGAGTAAGACCGTTCAAAATTGGTATATGCAAGTTAATTAGGAGGGGCTGGAACGGTGGGGAAGGAATAGTCGCGCATGGGTTTGGGACCCGGTGCGAGTTTTTACCCGTTGATAAAAGATTTTTTTTTTAATTTTATTTTCTTAATAATAAAAGTTTGAGTTGAGAAGGAATATGCGTGTACAGCGCACGTATATCCTCAAACGTGCGCGCACAGCGCGCATTGGTCTGCGCTGCCGACGGCAGTGGCGTCCCGGTGTGAGTTTTTACCCGATGCTAAATGATATATTTTTTAATTCCTTTTCTTAAGAATGAAAGTTTATGAGTAATAACATGGAATTTTGAGAAGTCATAAGGATGGTGAAGGAATACGTGCGCGCAGCGCACGGGTCTACGCTGCCGAAGGCAGTGGGGACCCGGTGCGACATTTTTCCTGATCAGAATTTTTTTTTCTCTTTTTTTATCACATGATAAAAATTAATGCAATTTTGAGAATTCATTAATTTTTGTGATTCATTTAAAAATAGTGACCAGCGAAGCGGGCGTAGCCTGCTAGTCTATAATAATAAAAGGAAAGGTTTGTCTGTCTGTCTGTCTGTCTGTCTGTCTGTTCTTTTATACGTTCAGCCCCTATTGAACGCAGAAGTACAAAAATTGACATACGGATGCTCTGGAGCCTTTCCGATGTTTTCCTCGAAACAGAATTTAAAAATTTTAATTAGTTGTGGAGATATTAATTAAAATGTCCACTCATGTCTAATCTAAAAGCGATCTCAAAGCAGAAAAAGTGGAAAATAAATTAGAAATATTTGTCCGATCGTTACAATTTCGATACCAAATGAAAGGGGCATTTTTTCTGAATCTAAGTGTGCAAGTGGTTTATCGGTACAACAATTAGATTTTTTAAAATTAACTAAAGTATGAATTTTCTGTGGCAACATCATTTCAAATGCCAGTAATGAAGACCCATCGTCTGTCATCAAAAAGGAAATGATTGCAACCGATCAAGATGTCACGTGTTTTGTAGTAGGGAAAAATATTGCAATTTTCAATTTTTTTCAAATTTTAATTCACGTTACATTTGAATTCATATTCGGCCTAGACAGCATATTATAAAGCTACTGTTCAATTTTCATGAAAATATGTGGATAAACAAAAAAATGAGATTAAATTTTGTATTATATTTTCAACTATTTTAAATTGAGATATGCCGTTGAAATTTCGTAATATTGGTGTTTTTAACGCCCGATATTTCGATTCTGAATATTTTTGAAAGTGTAGAATTATTAGGAAGGGCTTGAAGGGGAGGGGGGGGGGGCAAGCAAACGGCCAGAAAAAAAAAATAAATAAATAAAAAAAATAAAAATAAATAAATAAAAAGAGTTACAGCGTTTGAAATTGTTATTATTAGGTTTCAAGGAAAGATAAATCGATTGCGGATATTTCACATTTCATACTATGGATTTTGAACAGTATTTAGCCCGGAATTACCCAAGTTTCGGAGAAAACCACGAAAAAGTCAGACATAAATCGTTTTATAATAGTGTTTATATCATTTTTGTATCTCAGCTTCTAATTAGCATAATTTCAAAAGTAATATGTCATTTTGAAACTTATTTGAATGGAATTTCAAGAGTAGACGCCAGAAATTTCTGTCACCTTCCATTAATTTTATACTATCGAAAGTGGGATTCGAGATTTCACCTAATTTACACGTTTTGAGGTCTCCTGAATCGGTTTTCTTTTGTATCTCAGGTACTAATTAAAATAATTTCATAAGTAATACATCATTTGAAAGATTTGTTGATTTGGAATCGAACAGTGGAATACAGAAATTTGTACCGCCAGATGGCGCTATAATATTTTAAAATTTCAATATTTCAATTTCTAATTATGATTAAATTATTTTTAATATATCAATTGAAAGATATTTTAAAGTTCTTTTAAATTATCGAAAGTTTTCACCAGATCTACATGTTTTGAGGTGTCCTGAATCAGTTTTTTTTTTGTATCTCAGTTATTAATTAAAAAAAGTTCATAAGTAATACATCATTTGAAAGCTTATTTTAGTTGATACACATTTTAAAGTACTTTTACATTATTGAAAATGAAATTCGAGATTTCACCCGATTTACACGTTTTGAGGTGTCCTGATTAGGTTTTCTTTTGCATCTCATCTACTAATTAAAATAATTTCATGAGTGATGCATCATTTGAAAGCTTTGTTTATCTGGAATGGAACAATAGATTACAGAAATTTCTACCGCCAGATGGCGCTGTAATTTTTTTAACTTTCAATATTTCAATTTCTAATTATGATTAAATTATTTTTAATGCATCATTCGAAAGATATTTTAAAGTTCTTTTATATTATCGACAGTTTTCACCAGATTTACACGTTTTGAGGTCTCCTGAATTAGTTTTCTTTTGTATCTCAGCTACTAATTAAAATAATTTCATAAGTAATACATCATTCGAAAGCTTTTTTGATTTGGAATCGAACAGTGGAATACTGAAATTTGTACCGCCAGATGGCGCTGTAATATTTTCAAATTTCAATATTTCAATTTCTAATTATGATAAAATTATTTTTAATACATCATTCGAAAGATATTTTAAAGTTCTTTTAAATTATCGAAAGTTTTCACCAGATTTACACGTTTTGAGCTGTCCTGAATCAGTTTTCTTTTATATCTCAGTTATTAATTAAAAAAATTTCATAAGTAATACATCATTTGAAAGCTTATTTTAGTTGATACACATTTTAAAGTACTTTTACATTATCGAAAATGAAATTCGAGATTTCACCCGATTTACACGTTTTGAGGTGTCCTGATTAGGTTTTCTTTTGCATCTCATCTACTAATTAAAATAATTTCATGAGTGATGCATCATTTGAAAGCTTTGTTTATCTGGAATGGAACAATAGATTACAGAAATTTCTACCGCCAGATGGCGCTGTAATTTTTTTAACTTTCAATATTTCAATTTCTAATTATGATTAAATTATTTTTAATGCATCATTCGAAAGATATTTTAAAGTTCTTTTATATTATCGACAGTTTTCACCAGATTTACACGTTTTGAGGTCTCCTGAATTAGTTTTCTTTTGTATCTCAGCTACTAATTAAAATAATTTCATAAGTAATACATCATTCGAAAGCTTTTTTGATTTGGAATCGAACAGTGGAATACTGAAATTTTTACCGCCAGATGGCGCTGTAATATTTTCAAATTTCAATATTTCAATTTCTAATTATGATAAAATTATTTTTAATACATCATTCGAAAGATATTTTAAAGTTCTTTTAAATTATCGAAAGTTTTCACCAGATTTACACGTTTTGAGCTGTCCTGAATCAGTTTTCTTTTATATCTCAGTTATTAATTAAAAAAATTTCATAAGTAATACATCATTTGAAAGCTTTGTTGACTTGATACACATTTTAAAGTACTTTTACATTATCGAAAATGGAATTCGAGATTTTACCCGATTTACACGTTTTGAGGTCTCCTAATTAGGTTTTCTTTTGTATCTCAGCTACTAATTAAAATAATTTCATAAGTAATACATCATTAGAAAGCTTTTTTGATTTGGAATCGAACAGTGGATTACAGAAATTTCTACCGCCAGATGGCGCTGTAATATTTTCAAATTTCAATATTTGAATTTCTAATTATGATTAAATTATTTTTAATGCATCATTCGAAAGACATTTTAAAGTTCTTTTATATTATCGACAGTTTTCACCAGATTTACACGTTTTGAGGTCTCCTGAATTAGTTTTCTTTTGTATCTCAGCTACTAATTAAAATAATTTCGTAATACATCATTGGAAAGCTTTTTTGATTTGGAATCGAACAGTGGAATACAGAAATTTGTACCGCCAGATGGCGCTGTAACATTTTAAAATTTCAATATTTCAATTTCTAATTATCATTAAATTATTTGTAATACATCATTCGAAAGATATTTTAAAGTTTTTTAAATTATCGAAAGTTTTCACCAGATTTACACGTTTTGAGGTGTCCTGAATCAGTTTTTTTTTTTTTTTTTGTATCTCAGTTATTAATTAAAAAAGTTCATAAGTAAAACATCATTTGAAAGCTTATTTTAGTTGATACACATTTTAAAGTACATTTACATTAACGAAAATGGAATTGGAGATTTCACCCGATTTACACGTTTTGAGGTCTCCTGATTAGGTTTTCTTTTGTATCTCATCTACTAATTAAAATAATTTCATGAGTAATACATCATTTGAAAGCTTTGTTGATCTGGAATGGAACAATAGATTACAGAAATTTCTACAGCCAGATGGCGCTGTAATATTTTTAAATTTCAATATTTCATATTCTAATTATGATTAAATTATTTCTAATACATCATTCGAAAGATATTTTAAAGTTCTTTTACATTATCGAAAGTGGAATTCGAGATTTCACCTGATTTACAATTTAAAGTGTCCTGATCAGGTTTTCTTTTGCATCTCAGCTAATTGAGTAAGACCGTTCAAAATTGGTATATGCAAGTTAATTAGGAAGGGCTGGAACGGTGGGGAAGGAATAGGCGCGCATGGGTTTGGGACCCGGTGCGAGTTTTTACCCGTTGATAAAAGATTTTTTTTTTAAATTTTATTTTCTTAATAATAAAAGTTTGAGTTGAGAAGGAATATGCGTGTACAGCGCACGTATATCCTCAAACGTGCGCGCACAGCACGCATTGGTCTGCGCTGCCGACGGCAGTGGCGTCCCGGTGTGAGTTTTTACCCGATGCTAAATGATATATTTTTTAATTCCTTTTCTTAAGAATGAAAGTTTATGAGTAATAACATGGAATTTTGAGAAGTCATAAGGATGGTGAAGGAATACGTGCGCGCAGCGCACGGGTCTACGCTGCCGAAGGCAGTGGGGACCCGGTGCGACATTTTTCCTGATCAGAATTTTTTTTCTCTTTTTTTATCACATGATAAAAATTAATGCAATTTTGAGAATGCATTAATTTTTGTGATTCATTTAAAAATAGTGACCAGCGAAGCGGGCGTAGCCTGCTAGTAAATAAATAAAAATATGTTAAAGTTACTAGCCTATAAGGGGTTTTCCACAAAAAAGAACTTTTTCAATGAGGTTGAAATAATTGGAAATAACGAGCACCAGGACCCGATTAACTGAGGGGAAGCACAAATCCATTTGGGGGCCCCCACTGACTGCTTGGTATAAAGATTCATACAAACATCTCGAAAAAGTTATAAATTTTTCATTAAATTTTGTAGTTACCTGGAATTGAGGACAAGTAAATTCGCTTAAAATGTAGATAAATAAATTCACTTAATTTTTGTACAAAAATATAAACTTGGTGCAACCTATATTCACCACAATATATGAAATTATTCCATCACAAATGAATGTGTAAAAGCTCATTAGCATATTTCCTATATAACCCAGAAATGATAGTTGTGCAGTTAGGTGTACTGTGACTTTTTATAATCGGACAGTGCTTTTAAGGCCACAAGCTTACAATTCGGGGCCTTTTCAAAATTTTCCAGGGGAAGCACATGCTTCTCGTGCCTATTCGGTAATCAGGGCCTGGCGAGTACACCAAGATATTTCCAAGTCCACTGACCAATTTTGGTTCGGAAGATATGATTACAAATTTTCCGTTGTAAAAATACAAATAAATTCTTATTAATATTGTAAAGTCTTATAAAATAAAAATGAATAATGAAAACTTGGCTGTAAATTTTAAAATTTTATGGCATCTTCTAAAATTATTTCTTTTTAATTTTCTCTTTCTCTTTCTCTTTTCATTTTTCTTTTGTCTATAAAAACAGAAAACTGGAGTGATATTATTGCATTTTCCGAACATTTAGTAGCTAGCGGTTGTTTAAATTAATTTTTATAAGAGAAGTCGTTAAAAAGACAAAAGGGCAAATTATAATAGTTCCCCCTCCCTCAAGTTGTATGTTATTTAATGCATCGTAATGTACCCTAATTCTTTTGTGCGTTCCTGTGAACGAACTATAAATAGTAAGCTCGCAATATGAAATTTTTATCTTTTATTTTCAAGCGAGCTCTGTAAAACAGGGGAAGAGTTTCTAAATGGCATTAATACCGGGTTAACAAAAAATACAATCTGAAACTTCATTATTTAAAAAAAAAAAAAAAAAAGACATTAGCTATACAAATTAACAATTATATGTTTTAAATGAACAGTAATATCTGTGAGTAAAAATAGTCACTAAAGACCAACTTTTATTTACAAGGCTAGTCTGGTATTTTATTTTTTTATTTAAGGACATTTTGCAGTCCTGATTGCATGTTTCACTGTGTCCAGTAGGTATGTGCAAAAATAATACCAATAAATAAATAAAGCCTGAAATCCCTATAATATGCATTATTTAAGAGTTAATTATTTTGTAAATTTATTTTAGAAGTAAGAATATGTTCATTCATTAATCAAACAGTACATTCACACTTATTATCACATATGTTACATCATATTGCATAATAACAAAATAGTGATACATTACAGAAATTCTTGCTTTTTCAATCTCAGGATCAAGGCTAAGCAATTCCGATATCGAAAATTTATTTTGTTGTTGTTATGAGTTCTGTAAGAATTGAGAGTGTTAAACTGCCTAGTACAGTATTTTTATTTGTGAAAAGGATAATCATATTGTTAATCCATTATGTACTCCTGACCAATCTTTTTATTCACTAAATAGAAATGATTGCTTTAAATCTAGATCTTAATTTTAACTAAGTACTTTTAGCAGTAAGTATGGCCAATTTTCTTCGTGTTAAAATCTGTAGGCACCTCTTTGAACTAGAAATAGGGGGATGATAACTCCCCCCCCCTTTCTTTTAAGTTAGACAATAGGAGGCCTTTTAGGGCGATTGGAATGTTGTAATTCCGATGAATAACTTTAGGCTTTCAGCAGCTACGAAAGTTTTGAATCACTCAGGGTGTGTGTTTGTTGAGGGGGAGGGGGGGACTTAAATAATTCTCTAAGTAAAGCTTCTCCCCCCCCCCCCCGAACATACATTATGTAAAGAAAGTATTGTAATCATGAAAAAAATCGACTTTGATATTTTGTTGTGTTTATACATTTTGAGGTCTTCTCAGTTCATTTTAGCTATTTTTACGATGACGTATGTATGTATATGAGTGAATATGATAACATATTGATCGATTTGAAAACATATATGATTTGATAACATATTGATAAATCTATCAATAGTTGAAAGTTAAACTGTTATAGGTTATCGTAGCACAAGCTGTGTAGGCTTTGGTGAATCTAGCCTACTAACCTACTTTTTTTTTTTTTACTTTCCGAACATACATATGTAAGGAAAGTATTGCATGTCAAAAATCTGAATTTCAGATTTTGCTTTTTCTATACGTTTTGAGGTCCTCTCAGTCAGTTTTCGTAATTTTTTACGATGATGTATGTATGTGAGTGAACACGCTAGCGTCTGAACGCTTCCTTTCTCGAATGAGCTGAAAGTTGGTACGTTTGTTGTAAGTCACCGTAGCACGAACCCTATTGATTTTGGTGAATAGTTTTTTTACAGGGACACCAAGAAAAATTCTTCATAATTATGGCCAATGGAACCAAAATCTTAAAAATGCGGTAGCGTCTAAACGCCTTATTCAATTGAACAAAAAAATTATACACATATTATAAGTCACAGTTTCACGATCTGTATAGGTTTTGGTGAATAGTTTTTATTTATTTATTTATTTTTTTACAGGAACACAACAAATAATTCTATATCATTATGGCCTATGGGGTGAAAATATTTAAAGCGCGATAGCATCTAAATGCCTCACCCGTTTGAGTTGAAAATTTATATATATGTTTTAGGTCACTATCATACGAACTGTATAGATTTTGGTGACTGTAGCATTTACATAGTTTTACAGGGACACAAATAAAAATTGTTTATCATTATGGTCTATAAGCTCAAATTATTTAAAGTGCGACAGCGACTAAATGCCTTATTCAAATGAACTGAAAATTTATGTACATGTTATACGTCACCGTCACACGAACATTATGATTTTTAGAGAATCTACCACTTAATGATTCTTTTTACAGGGACAAAATGCAAATTTCTTTATCATTGTGGCACATGGGTGCAAACTTTAAAGTGCGATAGCGTCTAAATGACTTATTCAATGGAGCTGAAAATTTATAATATAAGTATTATAAGTCACTGTTGGAGTAACTATAAGCATTTTGGTGATTTACAGGGACACAACGAAAAATCCTTTATCATAATGATCTGTGGGCTCAAAGTTCAGTAGCGTTAACTTAAACATGTACTATATGGAGAAAAATACTCAAACATCCTATTATAGTTTTTTCTCTCTTGTTTATCTAACAACTCCTCTTACCTTACTTTATCTCAAATCCGTTAATTACTCAATGTTCGGAAAGTCGAGTGGGGTTACTCCATATATATATATATATATATATATATTTTTTTTTTTTTTTTAACAGGGACACAAAGAAAAATTCCATTATTATTATGAATTATGGACTCAAATTATCTGAACGGTAAAAATGTTAAGGGCCTGCTTCACTTACCGTCGCCGAAAGCCCAAGCCAGTGTTATTCTATGGGAAATTTCCTCTACTTATAACTCATTAATACATATTTTAAAATTCTGTTTTCACATTCGGAAAATTTATAACTGTTAAATTGACGCATCTTTTTTAAAAATGGATTTAAAAAAAAATTTAATGTAAAATGAAAAAATTTCACTTATTGAAAAATCGTATTTTCAGCTAAAAAAAAAAAAAAAAAAAATTTTTTTTCAGCAAAGGTCCGTCAATTTAACAATTATAAATTTTTACTTTCTTCTATATGTAATATAGAGAAAGTATTGGATTCGCGAAAATTTTCGACCTCCGTTTTTTGACGGGTCTACACGTTTTGGGATGTCCTGAACACGAATTGATAGTTTTTAGAAAATGTCTGTCTGTGTGTCTGTGGTTTCGTGTTTTCACCGTATCTCACGAACCAATGAATGGAATTCAACCAAACTTGGTATATAGTTGGACCCTGGCGGGGCATCGTGCAGATTAGATTTGGGGATCAATAGCTCAGCAGGTGGCGCTGAGATCGCATTTTATGTAAATTTTTAACATGGCAGTATAGGACAAATTTTCGTATTTTTCACCGTATCTCACGAACCAATGAATGAAATTCAACCAAACTTGGTATATAGTTGGAACCTGACGGGGCATGGTGCTGATTAGATTTGGGGATCAATCGTCCAGCAGGTGGCGCTGTGATCGCAAAATTTCGTATTTTTCACCGTATCTCACGAACCGATGAATGAAATTGAGCCAAACTTAGTATATAGTTGGACCCTGACATGGAATGGTGCTGATTAGATTTTGGGATCAATCGCCCAGCAGATGGCGCTGTGATCGCATTTTATGTAAACTTTTAACATGGCAGTATAGGACAAAATTTCGTATAAATCTACATAATGAGCGTTATTTTAAACTTGTGATTGTAAAATTAATATGAATTATTCATAATAGTAGTAGTTAACTACGAAAAAAATTTTGTGCATGTGAGGGCACCGGTTGTGCATGTGGGGGCACCGGGTAAATTTTCAAGATGGGTATCTTTCGAAAGATCTCGTTGATAATAGCTATAGTTAACTGGGAAAAAAATTTTGTGCATGTGGGGGCATCGGTTCCCCTCCCCCCCACTGGGGGGGGGAAGTATCCCCGGGGGGGAAAGTTTCAAGATGGGTGTCTTTCGAAAGATCTCGTCAATACCTTTTAAAACGAATGGTTGAACCATAATTCTGTGATAATTTAAAACAAAGTTATCGATTTTTTTACTTTTAACAAAAAAAGAACTTAGAATTTTTTTTTTTTTTTTTTTTTTTTTTTTTTTTTTTACGAAATTTAACCAAACTTGGTATTTAGTTGGTCCCCGACATAAACTGGTGCTGATTACATTTGGGGATCAATAGCTCAACAGATGGCGCTGTGATCGCATTTTATGCAAATTTTTAACATGGCAGCATAGGACAAAAATTCGTATAAATGTGCATAATAAGAGTTATTTTACACTTGTGATTGTAAAATTGATATGAATTATTGATAATAGTAGTGTATTTAAGTGGGAAAAAAATTTTGTGCATGAGGGGGCATCGCTTCCCCCCCCTGGGAGGGAAGTACCCCCCGCGGGGGGGGGGGTTAAATTTTGAAGTTGGGTATCTTTCGAAAGGTCTCGTCAATACCTTTAAAATGAATGGTCGAACTATAAATCTGTGATAATTTGAAACAAAGTTATCGATTTTTTTTTACTTTTAACAAAAAAAGAAAAAAAAAAAATTATTTTATTTTTTTTTTTTTTTAAATATTGTTACCGATTGAATATGTATTGCTTTTAACAAAAAAAAAATAGACATTTAATCTGTGATTGTGAATAATGCATTAGTTAAGTGCATCTACTTAATATTTTACATATAGAGCTTTTAGAGTAAAAAAAATTTTCTTATTTAGTCTTATTTAAATGGCACATTGCCCAAAATTCCTTTTAACAATCGTATTGTATTTTCATAATGCTTGCATTTTTCATATGGAGGTTTATCGTAAATTATGTATAACTTGTTTCTATTTTAGAGATTCATAAATACACCCGTTTTGCGTAATTGCTTGGTAATGCAGAAATACTTTACAATTTTCATTTGCATCATTTCACTCGTATGTTTGGGGGAACTTTTTAAAGGGTGTTTAGGAGCTTTTAACAACAACAACAAAAAAAAGACTTGAGAAAAATATATGTTAAAAAATTAACAATTCCAAACACTTTGATACTTCGTTTTTGATTTTGTGTTACTTTGGTTCATAAGTTATGTGCAAAATTGTAACCGAACATTAAGTTTCATTTTCTCAAAAGTCCTTTTTTTTTTTTTTTTTCTTTACTAACCACAAGATTTTGAAAGAAATTCTTTAGTAATTGCTATCGAGATTTCACCTGATTTACATGTTTTAAGGTCTCCTGAGTCCAAAAAAGTTGTTTTTGGCAATTGATCAGTGTGTATGTATGTATGTGGAGAATCTTCTGGCTATTATATCTCGGAAACTGATAAAGATTGAACAACGAAACTTTAGAATTGAAACAGGTCTAGTGTACAGATGAATTTTCCAAATTTTGTTGAAAATTGGAAAAATGGAAGTGAAGACCATAAGTCCGTATCTCAACTCAAATACGGCTCTAACGATTTTCTTCTAAATTGCTATATAAACACTCTATTAGATGTCCTATCGAATGATTTAGTTTGTTCGATATAGTTAGAATAATATAGGTTAGTTCAGGAAAATTGATAGGTGTCCTGTATAAATAGCTCAATTTCAGGTCTCGCAAGTGCGTTCCATTAAAAACGGCAGCACGGATTTTTTTCAAACTCGGCATAACAACTCTTTGTTTTCAGAACATACATATGTAAGGAAAGTATTATTGTAATCATGTCAAAAATTTGAATTTGTGATTTTGACGTTTCTATACGTTTCGAAGTCCCCCGAGTCCGTTTTCACTATTTTTACGGTGTTGTATGTATGTGTGTGTGTATGTATGTCTGTGAGTGAACACGCTAGCGTCTAAACGCTTTGTTCGAATAAGCTGAAAGTTGGTACGTATATTGTATGTAAATCACCATAGTACGAACCCTATTGATTTTGGTGAATGTAGCACTTACAGTTTTCTTTACAGGAGCACAAAGAAAAATTCTTTATCATTATGGCCTATGGGGCTAAATTTTTAAGAGTGCGATAGCGTCTAAACGCTTTATTAACAGGCATGAGAATTTTCCGCGGATCCGCGATTTTCCGCTTTTTTTGTGATTTTCGTTCATTTTGCGATTTTTTAGTTTGGTAAAATCAAACTCCAATAACGATCAGTGTTCAAACGCTCCACGAAAAACTTTAGATTCTCAATCTTTTTCCATCCAAAATATATATGTCAATATTCATTATAAACGTGCTTTATCATATTCTATATCTATAACATATAAAAGAACAGAATTATTCAATATTTCTCACTCACGTAATTTTTTTTGTCCTCTCCCTCCCCCTTTTTCATTTCTAACCATCGCCAATCAAACATTCTGCGGGAAGCCTTTTATTTTTGAACTAGCAGGCTACGCCCGCTTCGCTGGTCACTATTTTTAAATGAATCACAATAATTAATGAATTCTCAAAATTGCATTAATTTGTATCATGTGATAAAAAAAGAGAAAAAAAAATTCTGATCGGGAAAAATGTCGCACCGGGTCCCCACTGCCTTCGGCAGCGTAGACCCGTGCGCTGCGTGTTGGGCGGTATATATATATAACACCATGAGGTAAATAAGATACTAAAATATTGTTATTATTATTATTCTTTTTTTTTTTTTTTTTTTTTTATACTATACGCTTATATACATACATATTTTTATTATGTTATATCCACACCAGCCTATATAATCTATATATCTTCTTTCTATATTAATTCTGTTATTTAATTATTTTTGACATTAATCTTTGATTTTCATGTCACATTTCACATGTATAACTAAATAAAATACACCAATTATAAAATACACATATTTGTGGAGTGTTAGTATACGTACAAATAATTATATTTCCTTAAATCTTTTTTCTCTGTACTCATCTTTTATTTTTACTTTATTTATTTTTCCTTTAACGTTAATAATTTAATGGTATTAAATTTTAGTAAATAACGCGTAAGAATTTTGAAAGTTAACTGTGCCAAATTCGTCACCAAATACACGGCACCAAATCCGCAAAGGGGGTAGATGTTGGGCGGATATTAACCAAAATCAGACTACCCTCCTTTCCGTGGCTCTAAGGTGACATCCTCGTGGTAGTACATTTTGGAATATCAATTCGATATTCGGGCACGCGTTGTGAAATGCCCTAAAATTAATCCTAATTAAAAGCAAACATTAATCTGGAAAACAATATGTTTAATAATAAATAAATTCACTCTCAAATAATATCAGATTCATATAATTTTAATTAATTTCTTTATTAAACATCCAAATTTTAAATATTAATTAAATTGATTATTCTATAATTTTACAATACAATAAAAATGATATAACAATGATCTTTGATTTTGCCTCAAATGTGCTAAAGATGAGTACTAGAAAATAAATGCGCTTTACCAGCATTGCACGGTAAAATTACTGACCGAGAAATGTAAGAAATTCTCACCAGATCTATCAGATGCTATGTCACAGTCCAGGCACAAGAGGAATATTTTGGCTAGCAGGGAGCACATCTTTAAGTATCCTTGATGAATCATTTCGGCTAGGAAGCACCACACTGATGATAGCAGGACCTCACATTACGTCTGCACACACGAAGGCAATTTTTTAGAAAACTGACTCTTAAAGGAATCTTTTCTCTCCTTTAATTTTTTAAGTCCCTCATTATAATTTTTGGAGGAGATTTTCCCCTTGCATTTTTTTTATTGGGTCTATCTTCTGATTGGACCTTTCTTCGACCAATCTGCTTGCTTCTAGATTACTACGGTGCCTTTTTTACGACCTCGCCGGGGCTTTTTTGGCGGTAGCCAGTGGGGCTTAAATGCGGGTGGTCCCCTTTCAGAGTTCCACGTGCAGGTGCAGGTTATAAATATGACGTTGTATTTCTGTCTTAGGCTTTTAAAAGGTAATAAAACAGCTTGTATTCTTCAGTACAACAGCTTTTGTATTTTTATATTCTTTTTCCTTTTAAATAATGCCTTTTTGTATCTTTATTATTTTGCTTTTAACAAAATGGCTGATTTTTCCCATCACTGCGCGCACGTATTCCTTCACTGTCCTTATGACTTCTCAGAATTCAATGTTATTACTCATAAACTTTCATTCTCAAGAAAAGGAATTAAAAATATATCATTTAGCATCAGGTAAAAACTCACACCGGGACGCCACTGCCTTCGGCAGCGCAGACCCACGCGCGCTGCGCGCGCACGCTTGAGGATATACGTGCGCTGTACCACACGCATATTCCTTCTCAACTCAAACTTTTATTATTAAGAAAATAAAAAATAAAATAAAAAAATCTTTTATCATCGGGTAAAAACTCGCACCGGGTCCCAAACCCATGCGCGCTGCGCGCCTATTCCTTCCCCACCGTTCCAGCCCCTCCTAATTAACTTGCATATACCAATTTTGAACGGTCTTACTCAATTAGCTGATATGCAAAAGAAAACCTGATCAGGACACTTTAAATTGTAAATCAGGTGAAATCTCGAATTCCACTTTCGATAATGTAAAAGAACTTTAAAATATCTTTCGAATGATGTATTAGAAATAATTTAATCATAATTAGAATATGAAATATTGAAATTTAAAAATATTACAGCGCCATCTGGCGGTAGAAATTTCTGTAATCTATTGTTCCATTCCAGTTACTTATTCTTACTCAATTAGCTGAGATGCAAAAGAAAGCCTGATCAGGACACTTTAAATTGTAAATCAAGTGAAATCTCGAATTCCACTTTCGATAATGTAAAAAAACTTTAAAATATCTTTCGAATGATGTATTAGAAATAATTTAATCATAATTAGAATATGAAATATTGAAATTTAAAAATATTACAGCGCCATCTGGTGATAGAAATTTCTGTAATCTATTGTTCCATTCCAGATCAACAAAGCTTACAAATGATTATTTACTCATGAAATTATTTTAATTAGTAGATGAGATACAAAAGAAAACCTAATCAGGACACCTCAAAACGTGTAAATCGGGTGAAATCTCGAATTCCATTTTTCCATAATGTAAAAGTACTTTAAAATGTGTATCAACTAAAACCAGCTTTCAAATGATGTATTACTTATAAACTTTTTTTAATTAATAACTGAGATACAAAAAAAAAAAAAAAAAAAAAAAACTGATTCAGGACACCTCAAAACGTGTAAATCTGGTGAAAACTTTCGATAATTTAAAAGAACTTTAAAATATCTTTCGAATGATGTATTACAAATAATTTAATCATAATTAGAAATTGAAATATTGAAATTTTAAAATATTACAGCGCCATCTGGCGGTACAAATTTCTGTATTCCACTGTTCGATTCCAAATCAAAAAAGCTTTCTAATGATGTATTACTTATGAAATTATTTTAATTAGTAGCTGAGATACAAAAGAAAACTGATTCAGGACACCTCAAAACATGTAAATCTGGTGAAAACTTTCGATAATTTAAAAGAACTTTAAAATATCTTTCGAATGATGTATTAAAAATAATTTAATCATAATTAGAAATTGAAATATTGAAATTTTAAAATATTACAGCGCCATCTGGCGGTACAAATTTCTGTATTCCACTGTTCGATTCCTAATCAAAAAAGCTTTCTAATGATGTACTACTTACGAAATTATTTTAATTAGTAGCTGAGATACAAAAGAAAACTAATTCAGGAGACCTCAAAACGTGTAAATCTGGTGAAAACTGTCGATAATATAAAAGAACTTTAAAATATCTTTCGAATGATGCATTAAAAATAATTTAATCATAATTAGAAATTGAAATATCGAAATTTGAAAATATTACAGCGCCATCTGGCGGTAGAGAATTCTGTAATCCACTGTTCGATTTCAAATCAAAAAAGCTTTCTAATGATGTATTACTTATAAAATTATTTTAATTAGTAGCTGAGATACAAAGGAAAACCTAATCAGGACACCTCAAAACGTGTAAATCGGGTGAAATCTCGAATTCCATTTTCGATAATGTAAAAGTACTTTAAAATGTGTATCAACTAAAATAAGCTTTTAAATGATGTATTACTTATGAACTTTTTTTAATTAATAGCTGAGATAAAAAAAAAAAAAAACTGATTCAGGACACCTCAAAACGTGTAAATCTGGTGAAAACTTTCGATAATTTAAAAGAACTTTAAAATATCTTTCGAATGATGTATTAAAATTAATTTAATCATAATTAGAAATTGAAATTTTGAAATTTTAAAATATTACAGCGCCATCTGGCGGTACAAATTTCTGTATTACACTGTTCGATTCCAAATCTAAAAAAGCTTTCTAATGATGTATTACTCATGAAATTATTTTAATTAGTAGCTGAGATACAAAAGAAAACTGATTCAGGAGACCTTAAAGCGTGTAAATCTGGTGAAAACTTTCGATAATTTAAAAGATATACTGTTCAATTCCAAATCAACAAAGCTTTCAAATAATGTGTTACTTATGAAATTATTTTAATTAGTAGCTGTGATACAAAAGAAAACCTAATCAGGACATTCTAAAACATGTAAATCACGTGAAATCTTTAATTCCATTATCTACGGTAGTTTTATTAATGGAAGTAAAAAGAAAAATAAATATTTTTTATTTCGCCAAAACCTATATATATATACCACGGTAGTCGGGTAATGGAAGTAAAAAAAAAAAAAAGAAAGAAAAAGTAATTTTTAGTGCCTTCAAATGTATTTTGTTGCTATGGAAACTCCTATCGTCTATTGAAAGATAGATTACGTGTTAGAATAAGATTTAATTAGCAATTAAAATGTAACTGCTTTGTTTATTAATGAAATTTGATGAAATTTTAACTGCAGGTTGGTTTTGTGCTGAATAGGTTGTATATTAAGTGTTGTGTACGAAAAAGAAAATTTGAAGCACTTTGAAATTTGCAATTTTTAACCCCAGTTAAAGATCATGTGACATTAATGACTTGCACATGTTTTTTTGCGGTTAGAGACAGCCGTTTAAATCGTCTGCTGAATGCTGATAGAATCCTCTTTTTAAGCGATAAGGATTTTTGGTCATTTTCGCGATCGATATGGGTCAGCATTTTAATTAATATCTCCGAAACTAATTAAGATTTTTAAATTCTGTTTCGAAGAAAACATCGGAAAGGCTCCAGAGCATCCGTATGTCAATTCTTGTACTTCTGCGTTCAATAGGGGCTGAACGTATAAAAGAACAGACAGACAGACAGACAGACAGACAGACAGACAAACCTTTCCATTTATTATTATAGAAGATTTATCCATCCACAACAAAAATGTCAATGTCAATATTAATCTTAAACTTACTTTATGATATTCTAGAACCCATAAAGAAGGAGAATTGTGTTTAATATTTCTCACTCATGAACTATTTTAACCCCCCCCCCCTTTCCCATTTTTCACCACCAGTCAGTGTTATTAAATGTTGATTGCTGGCTAATTTTTTTTTTTTTTTTTTTTTTTTTTTTTTTCATGTGAAATTAATTTTATGAACACGCGTGTTTCCTCTTTTTTTAATTTTCTGCACTCTCATGCCTGTATTAATCTGAGCTAAAAATTTGTACACATGTTATAGGTCACAGTTGCACGAACTGTATACATTTTTGTGAATTTAGCACTACAGTTTTTTTACAGGGACACAAAGAAAAATTCTTTGTCATATTAGGGCTTATGGGACCAAATTTTTAAAAGTGCGATAGGATCTAAACGCCTTATTCAATTGAGCTGAAAATTTATATTAATATTATAAATCTCTGTTGCGCTAACTATAAGCATTTTGGTGAATCTAGCATTTATAGATTCTTACAGGGACACAACGAAAAATTCTTTATCATTATGATCTATGGGCTCAAAGTTCAGTAGCGTTAAATAAAACATCGTGTAATGTTCAATTTATCGAAATCTGTTTATTTGTTATGAATATAAATGAATGAATAAATAAACATTAAGCTTGAATCTTAATTTATGTTTGAAAGAAAATATGAAACGAATCAGAATATTATAGAATCGAAATAAGTTTTCTATATTTTTATGCTGTAATTTGCATTGTTGTTTGTTGAATATCTTGTCTTCTCTTATCTAATTATTATCATTATCATTTTAATTTTTTTCTCATGTTCATTTCAGAGGGATATTTTTTAAACCTTAGTAATTAAAATTTCGGACTTGCAAAATTTAGAAAGTTTTTTTTTTTTTTTTTTTTTTTTTTCTTTTTCTCTTGAGGGGAAGGGGGGGGGGGAGATCGAATTTCATCGACCTTCTATAATTCATCTTTATAATTCTTTTTAACAGATGCTGATATTTGCTATAGTTAGTGAAAGGGAATATCGAACCGCTTGAATTGAATGTTAATTTGGTGTATTATATTTAGTGTTAGCAAACTTAAATATAAAATGTAGCTTTTGTAAACAGTAATTTTATATGCACGTTACTTGCAAAAACATTTTTACTTTCTTCTGTATTCGATAGAAGGAAGTATTGGTATTGTTACAACTTCTGACTTTCGATGAATTTATATATGTCTTGAGAGGTCTGGAAATCTGTTGACCCTTTTTAGAAAATCTCTGTGTGTGACAAAAATATTTTGCCAACTATAACTCGAGAACTAATGAATAGAATAAAATATCATAAAAAGTTATATTTAATTGCACTTTGAAAGAAAACGAGATGTGTATCAACTTTCGGCGTTTATCGCTCGATAGGTGGCGCTGTCGTCTCATTTTTAGCACTTTTTTAATATGCTATATATTATATACTACATCTAAGAGCATCGCTTCTCCTATATTTTTCAAAATAAATAAATAAAATCGTCAGTATCTTTAAAAACGTATAATTGAACCACGTATCTGTGATAATTTGAAATAGTTATTGATTAAATATATATATATATATATATATATAAGCCCTAAGGAAATGCATTTTTTAAGATGTAGCTATAGGGCTCCACAAAATTGATTTTCTTTCGATATTTAGATTTATACTGTTTTGAGGTTGGAAATAGATTGCACTGAGTGAATTTGTATACGGACATAGAGGAAAGCTTTGTGATGTGCAGAACGTACTAGTATTTCTTTCTTTTATTTAAGTGAATGAACAAAAGTAATCAAATAAGGTTTTATTATTAATTCATACAAACTCATACCTGCTAAAAATTTTGTTTTATAAAGCTTTTTTTTTTTTTTTTTAAAGTTTTGAAGATGTTTTTATATTTTATGTGTAATCGTTGCCATTGAAAGTAAAATTAAACTTCGAAACGCGATAAAATGCTTAAGATGTCGATGATAAGGGCTGTTATCAGTACTGAAATTCGACTATTAGGTGCTCATGACTATCTTACACTTAAACATTTAAACGATTATCTTATGCAGATCTTTTATCCTAGTGTTTCTTTATTTGCATAGTAATAACAAAGAAAAGAAAAATCATGCATTATTTATAATTTAATGCATTCCAATCTTACCGATAGATCATGCTGCATTAAATTTTTTATTGATGTTCCATTAAATTCTGTTTGTCTCAAAATACAGTAAATTTATAGAAATATTTTTTTGAAGTCTTTTTCTTTATAACAAACCATTCCCTTGAAAATACAAACTAAGCAATTAACAGTTTATTGACCTTTTAAAAATCTTTATATAAAATTGTCTTTCTTAAAGAGGCATCAAAATGTCTAAGCTTTTTAGCTAGATTTCTAAATCATAAATCTGGTTTTAAAAATATATATTATTTAAACATTTAAATAGTTCAGTGGTGAAGACGTAATGGCATGCGCCAGCCGTAGTGAATATGATGCGTTGAGACGTCCCCGCTCAGTTTATTTTCCGCATCACTCCGTGTACGGGTGTAAAGTTAATGCAAATTTCCTCAAATAATTATATAATGCATTTAGATATTTAGTTTAAAATAACAATCCTGAGCAGTGTGATTCTGTTCAAAAATTTTAAAAGATGTGAGGCTGTCTGTGCGCCCCCCCCCCTTCCCGAAAATAAATAAATCATAATATTTTTTATATTTTATTGAAAATAGTGCCTTAAAACATTTTAATATATAGCAGTGAGATCATATTCAAAGTCGAGACGTAACATATGCATGTTATGTGCTTGTATATCATTGGAATCGCTGATTGTAGAAACGAGACATGTCGCAAAAATTTAATTTTACAGGAGATACAAAAATCTGTTTTTAACAGTTTTACGTAAACTTAAAATTCTGAAAAGAAGAAAAAAAAAAAAAAAAAAAAAAAAAAACACAAATCCCTATTACAAACACCATATTTTAATTAAAATTCAATAATTTAAAAAGGGTCACCATGGATGCATGCCCATGGCGACTATTTTTGAACTGTGGACATGTCCCTTTTGTACCAACAATGCTCTCGAATAAATTAGAAATGTTGGCATGCTATGGATGTGAAGGAAAAATACAACTTGGACATGTATCTGTGAAATAGTGTTTTGGAAAATTCGATATGTAATTTAGAAAATTTTATTTTTCTCAAAATCACCCCTGATCGTAAGTAAACATTTAACTGGTTAAATAATGTAATCGATAATCAAAAGGTTGGACTTATACTATTTTTACTTATTCATCTCCCCCCCTCCCCTTCCCTTACATTAAATTAAGAAATTTTACTTTTTAATTTTACTTCTCGCTCTTACTGTTAGTTATTTTTTATTTTTTAAAGTATTAAATCTAAGTTTTCTTGATAAGCTGAAAATGATAGATGGAGAAATCTTTCATAAATAGAAGGAAAAATGAAAAGGAATATCTCAGTTATACATTAATAAACATAAAGACCAATCAGACATCGGATGAAACCGATAAAAAGCAGTCATTAAGGGTACTACTAGCTCGGTTTCATCTTAACCTTTTTTTTTTTACACATTGTTGGACCTTGAACAAAGATTTTCTTTATAGCTTCCTCTAGCACTCAAAGTAAATGTTAACAATTTCTAATTATGAATATATGAAGGTTTTTATGCGATCGGTGACTCATACGTTTTATTTTCCTCATGTCTGGGATAATAATTGAATTCTGCATGCTGTTGTTGACAATGCCCGCTGTTCACGACGAAAGGGCAAGAATTCCGGATGATTAACGTCAAAATGACGTATTCTTTACTTGGATAATCGTTCCCAGATCTTGTGTAATGAGATGTACTGCACAAAAGTCATCACGTTTACGTGATAACTTGGTTGTCAAGTGGTTTGAAATTTTCGTCTTTTTAAAAAAAGAATGTAAGTTTAAGCATTAAAAAAAAAAAAAAAAAAGCTTTACAATTGCATGCATAAAACATACTTTTCCGTTTTTTGCGGTCATTTTAACGCCTTTTACGTAAAAGTACGTTTACCTTTGTAACGATTTTATTGAACGACTAAATTTGCACTACAAATAAATAAAACAAAGGGGGAGTGCAAAAGGCGGCGGTAAAAATATTATTAGTGCAATATGTTAACAATGAATTTCAGTAATTACAGCACAATCCTTATGTTAGTGACTGGAGTATACTTGCATCTTTTCACAAAGAACATAAAATTAAATTATATAATCCTAATTCGAACACGCATATTTAATTTTCCTTTATCCAGTGTTAGTATTACAGTGATGCCGCTAGTCTTTCAAAATCCTGGGTCCCTAGGACCTATGAGTTTCAAAAATATGAGTCCCCACATAGATTAATTTATATATTGCAGATATAAATTAAAATTTTATCTTATTGTAGGTGAAAAATAGTTTTTTAGAAAATTTTAACCTGCTCTTTTTTGAGATTGTCTTAAACTAATATTATGTAGGAGGTGGTTGCTGTTAAGAAATAACTGAAAACATTTAGCTCAATATGATCTGGAACCAGAAAAGGAAAAAAAGAGAGAGAGAAAATATAGTATAATATCTAATAATAATAATAATTATTTTAAACTAGAAACATTTTTAAATTCCTCGAAATATATTTTTAATTTATTTTTTTCTTTCTTCCAGTTCGATTTTTTTTTTTTACAAGAATTACGCGTCCCCTGGAACCCGCCACAATAAATTTTTCGCGTCTTACCTCCGATTTTTCACGTCCTGCCTCCGATTTTTCGCGTAAAACGGTATCGCTGCGAGTATTTCATTTTTGCTTGCGTGCTTTTTAAAATCGATCGAAATGAATGAACGAGACAATATTTTTGATAATGTTTTAAAATTTGATTTTCAAAATTGGTAAACAGTAAGAATTGAAAGTAATAATATAATAATAAATTAATTCTCCGGGGTTTTGCCGGACACAGTGTGAAAAACGCTCACTAATCCAGAAAATTTTTTACATCTTTATGGAATTTTTTTTGTTAAGAGAAATGCTATAAAAAATTGCGTTGTAAATTTAAATGAACATGCATCAGGCATCCAGGGTAGGTTATGTATCTATCTATATCTCTATGTATAAAATCGTTTGTCCTGTGTAACTGAGTGACTGATTCATCCTCAACCCACCTAGCCCAAACTCCTGCACTTTTAGAAGCATGAAATTATATATCTTCCGTGGTGTAGACACCCATTACGAAGCAATTTTAAAAAATTAGTCCGCCAAGAGGGAGGGAACAAAACCTGGTTTCACATTACTCTTTCTATTTTTAAAAAAGATATCCAAAAGATTTTTACATTTAAAATATATTAAACACAAATACTTAAAGACCATTATTTGGAAATTTGGGATTGTAGAAATTTACCCCCTAAAGGGAAAGGGCAGAATGTGTTTTTATATGTTTGTTTTATATTTCAAAGAAAAAACAGATATCTGTAAGATTCTTGCTTTAAAATATATCAAACGCAAATATGTAAGATTAAATTTTAAAAAATTTAGAATTTGCCAAAAATATGATTTTTTTAAAAATTAAGTTTCTGAATATCCCAGGGGAAAAAAAAAAAAAAAAAAAAAAAAAAAAAAATGCTTTAAAATATCAGAAGTATAAATATATATAAAAACCAATCTCAGGAATCTGACTGCCAAGCGGGGGAGGGGATTAAAGCATGTTTTTAAACAAACTTTTATATCTTGGGGAAAAAAAAAAAAAAAAAACTAGATATCCGTAAGATTTTTGCTTTAAAGTACACAAATACCTAAAAAGCAATTTCATCAATTTTAGGAATTTGCCCCCTAAGATGGAGGAAAGGGGCAAGGGCTAATTTACCACATTTCTCGCACTTCTTTGCCGTTAGTGTGTGTGCAATCCTTAAGATAACCTTGCTGTTAAGAGAAAATAAGTGATAAGGGAACACTGAATGACTGAATGTTTATTGAATCACAATCTGTTGGCCAAATTGGCACCCCTTCGATCCTTTGGACTTGTCCTCACTGCTGGGCATAGGAAATGTTACACTATATAATTTTATTAAATTTTTTCAACACATCTGTACTAGATATGAGGAGGATTTTTGGGGCATTTCACAGTATTTTTCCCAAACAGTGTCTGCAACAAAAGTCATATATTGGGGAAAATATTTATTTATATTGAAAAGCTGATATTTAAATCATCTGAATTTAATGTATTCAAGTGAAAATTTTGAAAGTTTTTTAAGTTATTGGATTTTAAATTAAGAAAAAGCAGTAGGATGTGTTGCGGACTACATGTAAAAATTAACAATTTTATTTATTGTATAAATTTGTGTTATCTTTTTGAGACTATTCTTGTTTGGGACACATATATTACAGTCATAAGCATTTATATGCACAATTCTTTTGATAAAATATGTACATGTATTTTCTTTATTCTGATACAAAAATATGCATGTAGAGTCCGCAACAAAAAAACATGATAAAGTTTTGTTTATTTCTTTTTAAAATTTCATGGAGCTATAAAAAGTTATATCCTCTAACTTTAAACATGGCTTCTTATAATTATGAAGTGTAAAAGTCTATTGGTTAATAAAAACTGGAATTATATGAGTTCAAAAATGTGTTCTGGACTCTACAAAAATGTTCTGGACTCTACATCTAATAACAGAACTATCTATCATTTACACAATATTTGACTGTTTTCATTTGGCAACAGAACAGCCATCATCCACATAAGTTTTTTAGATTTTATGTTTGGCAACACAGTAGAATAATCCAGTTTTAATACCCCCACCCCACCCCCCGGATACAAACCACATGGAGAAATTTGTTCTTGGAGTTTTTCAAAGTTCATTCAAAACATAGGTAAGTTTTTTATTTTTATAAATCTTTTTAGATGAAAGCAATTTTATAGAAATGATTTTTTACTTATGCTAATAGAATAATCTAATTTCAATACCCCATGAAATTAAACTCGCATGGCAAAGGGCCTGTAGACGGTATTGGTGGAGAAATAAAACGGAGTGTGTGGCGATGTACCTTGCAACCTTGCAGGGCAAAGATGTTCCCACTGATGCTAAAAGTTTTTATGAGATAGCAAAGAGAGAGTCAAAATCAATTAATGTCCTTTATGTTGATTCTCAATGCACTGAAGAAAGAGTACAGTCCGTGAATTTGGAATCTTGGTGGAATCGATGCTCAAAAATATCAGAAACACGAAAGATGCACCATTTCAGAATGTTTCAAAATGAAATATTTTGTGCAATTAATTCACCATATGTTCATACAAAACAGATCAACATTGTATCATTAAATAAAGCACTTGAAGCCAGTTCCACTTCTGGTGATCAGTCACTGTCAAAGGGCCAATGGATTGCTGTGTTGTTTAATGATAGGTGGTGGGCTGGTGAGGTGTCTAACATTAATCTAGAAAATGACACAACAGATATTAAATTTGTGTTTCAACCTGTTGCTGAAAACAAATTTAAGGCAATGGAAAACCAGAATTTGAAACAATTCAGAGTTCTACTTATTTGATAAAACTTCCCGGTGATCTTTTACCGACTGATTCCTTGACATGATTCAATGCATATAACCCAGAAACAGCAAACAAGGTTTCTTTGGTAATAGACAATATTTAGAAGTATTTTTGGCAACAATTTTTTATAACATTAGCATTTGCACCTTTAAATTCTGTGCACTCTTCACTAAAAACCAAAATGGACAAAATTGTAGAGTCCGCAACGTCAGCTTTTTTGCTGAACCCTTCTCTTTTTCATAACCTAGAAAATTTTGTGTAAGAGATAACTAATAAAATTTTTTGTTTTTGTTAATTTGACTGTATCAGCTTTTTAGAAAAGGTGTTTCATCTATTTTTAGTTCAACAGATTCAGACAGAATTATGTATAAAATTACCATAAATTTTTAAGGGAAAAAGTGTGTAGAGTCCGCAACAAGGCACATTTTATGCCACAACTCATTCATAAATATTTACATTAATATTTTTCTTAGCATGCAGTATATTATTAGGGGAGGGCTATCTTATATAAAAGAGGTGATCTAATTAAATATATTTATTGCTTAGGTATATTGAGTTAAACTTCTGTGAATGTAGAGTCCGCAACAACCAAATACTGTGAAATGCCCCTTTTATTAATATGCATGGGCTTATAAAAGTTTAATTTAGGCATATATTCTGTACTGTAGACTAACATGCCTGACAAGACATGCAACAAATTTTTAAACCCTGGAAGATACTGGTGTTGACCGTGTGAATGCAGTGGGGACATCTTGAATTTGTAAAACTGGCAGAGATGGGTAGGGTTTATCATTAGATGATTGTTTAATTATAATATAAGGTTAAAACGGCATGATGTATATAAAAATTAAAATTCTGTCCTAAACAGAATTTAATTTTGGATGAGAGGCTTTAATTTTTTTAACTGTATGTTGTGGAACTTTTTACTTTATTCAAAGTGGTCTACCATAAAGTGGTGATAATGCTTTTTTGCTATCTAGAAGAAATAGTTCTCTACTTCTAATCTTTTTATAGATTTTTTAATTTACTGCCACATGCTAAAAGTCTCCTATATTAATTAAAATGCTTCAAAGATTTTCAGTTCTTTACCTTAAAATATTGAATTACATCCCTTAGTAACAGTTACTAGATTTATTTCTTAATTTTTTTTCTTTAATCTTTTTATTCAAGTTTTGGGGAAAACCATAGTAAACTCCAAATGTATATGTCGACGAAAGCGATCTGGTATCGAACTTAGCAAAAAAAAAAAAAAAAAAACTCTGAAATTTCGTTTTACACCCCATTTTATTAATGTTTGTTTGCATGTTTGAATAATGAATAGTATTAAAGTTAAATTACGCATCATACGATGGATCGGGCACCACCTGTGAAAATTTGCACAAGCCACCACTGGGTATTTATATATTGCACAGGTAAAGAAATATCACCTGGGACTGATAAAAAGTTCCAATATCTTAGGAGCCAGGAGAAATCTCTAACATACTATACCCATACTTTTTTGCTTTAAGTTCAAACAGAGTTTGCTTTTCATTTCATGATGCTGAAACTTTGTTCATATGAAGATGTTGACTTGGGAAGTGTCAATAAAATAGTAAGAAGGTTTTTCAAATATGGGAATTGAGAATTTATCTTTCATGGAAACTTCTTTCAAAAACAGGGGTAATTGTTAAATTGCTTTTAAAAACATTAAATTTATATCATTCATACAATATTCATTATATTCAAAATCATCTTTTAATAGCAAGATGAGAAAGTGGAAGGAAAAGCAAAATTATAGATCGAAAACAAGATATTAAAAAGAAAAAAAATGTAAAAGCATGAAATTTTTTTGTCATTCTGCAATAACTAGTCGCCAACAAGATATTTTTATTCGTCCTGGCAGCCTTCCACCTGGAATTTGTGTGACCCTGAATTACAAAAGTAATCTCTTGTAGTGAATTTAATTTTTAAATTAAAGTTCCGGCAATATTTTATTGTTTAAGTTTTATGTTACTTAAGCATTTTTTGACTTAGTTAATTTTTTTTGCCATTTGACTTGCTTATTTTATGTTTTAGTGATTGAATTAATTTATTTTTAGGTATTGATTTTAAAATAAAGACATTAGATATTAAAGGAAAGAAAATAAAGCTACAAATTTGGTAAGCTATCATTTTGAATGCCTTCTTTACCTTCTTTATTTCTTCTTCTTGTCCTTTCTTTCTTTCTTTTTTTTTTTTTTTTTGTGTGTGTGTGATGTCAAAATTGAATTTATAAATTTGTAGTTCCTTTTAGTATGAATTTAAAATGTGTTGTTTGAAATTTTTAAATAAAATTTACTTGATTTTTTACTTAAATTTTGTATAATAATTTCTTATTGTTTCATGTTAAATATTTCAGAGTATAATTTTTATTCCTTTGGAACTTTCAAAAGCTTTTAAAAATTTTGATTCATAGGTGCAATCAATGCATTTTAGTATTTATTTTTTAAAACATAATTTTATTTCTTTATTCATTGACAGGAATAACTTTCAATTATTTCCCTTACATGACTATAATTAATTGGATCCAAGAATACTGTTTATTTTCACATGGGGGGGGGGGGGGGGGAGTTCTCTCACCTGAAGATGTCAAATTAAAGATCTTTTTAATTGAAATAACCTTTTTCTATGGAATTATGTGGATTATTTAAATCTGTGAATGAATTCTATTTTTACACAAAGTATTTAGATTACCTTAATAGGATACAGTATCCGCCGCTTTATCAAATCACTTTTGTTTTCATCAAAATGATTTTATTAAGCGGCTGATTTTTTATATCCGGCAAACATGCCCAAACTCAATAAAAGAGTATTTATTACCTAATTATGGAAATTCATCTTCGCCCTTCCATCTATCAATTAGCCATCCATAGGAATGGAGTTTTTGTTACTTATCATTCGTATAAAAATTTCAGCTTTTAAGGACAAATTACGAAAAAGATGAAAATTTTCTTTGACCTGGCATTCTTGTACCTATCGAGAAGTGCTGCATTGATGACTTTTGCTTTTCCTATTCATTTTTGCTTGCGGTTCACTCTCCTGTTTGGCACAATTTAGGCACTAATATCATCTTTATTCTTATGTTTACATGAAGCAAATTGAGAAATTTTATTTCAAGCTTCAATGTCGCCTTCCTTTGACTATACATTTGAAGAAAACGGTCGTACTTTACCAAAATTTTACACTTAACCTTCAAAATAAAAAAATTCTGCTTGCATATCTTGAGTCTAAGTTGCTTCAAAATAAGAACTGGAAACTCTATTTGAATATATTTAAAGACAGAAAAAAATACTCGTTAGCTAATCATTTGACGAATTCATTCCTTCAATTCATAACTACAACACATGGTGGGGCATGTTTTTTTTTTTTTTTTTTTTTTTTTTTTTTGAGGTATAAAATTTTTGACAAAGAGTAATAATGTGATGGCTTGCTATGTTTTGTTTCTTTTTTTTCTTTTCAAAAATCCGGTGAGAAAATATAATTCATTGTTTAGCTTACATAATGCTCATTTTTACTGTTGAAGAGATTTTCGTTTGAGTTTATATACTGGCGGTTTGTATTGATTTGATTCTGGATCCAGCAGTTTAATCAGATTAAGCGGCTAATTTTATTAACCAGTGATTTTATAAAGCAGTGGATACTATATACAACCTTTATGGAGTAAAGACCATTCTTACAGCTGGTAACATTTCCAAAGAGATTGCATAGCTTAGCACCAGCTGTAGGGTGACCCTGACCATTTGAGAAGTTCTTTTCCCAAAGTTATCAATATAGGCATCAGATAGTTTTGCATTGAGTATATAATGAAGATCCATCTCTCATAACACAGTAAAGTGGAATATAAACCTATTTCTTCTACTTTGTACCAAATGCCTCCAAAGGAATAATCAAACTGAAAAACCTACTCTTCTAGTGCATAAGTATGAAAAACATCTTGGGCAAAACATCCCATAAAACTTGCTGTTTTTTATGAAAAACAATTTCAGGTGGCACCAAATAATGCAACACTTTCTGCATAATCAGAGACTTTGTTACAAAGAGAGACTTTGTTACTCCATGGAGGGCTGCAAACAAGAGTACTATGTCTGTTTCTATATATCTGCAGACCTGTTATTAACCTTCCCATTGTTTTTTTTTTTTTTCTTTTAAATATTAAATTTAAGATAATTATTAAAAAAAGTAATTGTATAATCATAGTAGAAAACAATAGAAAAGTTATCAGTGTTTATTAATAAAATATATTCTTTGACAATATGCTATAGTTACTAAAAGGAAAATAAAAGTTATGTGTTCACTTAATCTTATAATATAAAAACTGGAATTGTATTGCCACTGAAAAATTTTTGTGAAAAAAATAAATTGTGGATTTCATTCAACATACTTTTACAAAAAGAGTAAAAGTTACCTAATAAAAATAATCCTGTATTTCTAAATTGTATTCAAGGAACATATTTATTTCAGATCTCAAATGAAGTACTGCGAATATTCTAAAACTGCAGCTCATTAGTGTGACAGTGGAAACTGATAGTACTAACAATTTTTGCCATATTTTGTTCATAACTACAGTTGGTAACAAAAGTGTCCGAACACTAGCAAAAATTCCTATGTAAAAAAAGTACACTTCATATGGTTTTGTTTAATAAATCCTTGTCGAATCCTGTTCTTAGTCAGTGTAAGCACATGATTCGATAAGGATTTATTTAACAAAACCGTATGAAGTGTACTTTTTTTTACATAGGAATTTTTGCTAGTGTTCGGGCACTTTTGTTACTGACTGTAGTTGTTGATATTCTCGAGATATATCAGATATAAGTGTTTCATTTTATAATTTCAATCATCCTCAGTATTTTGTGTCATATGCCAAATTTTATTTTCCCACTTTCTATCAGTAAAAATGCCCTCTTGGGATAGATTTTGTTCCACATGTGTGTGTATGGATTAATAATGGTTTTGAAAATAACTTGTTTTATTGTTTCATTTAAAGATATTGATTTTTATTAACATCTTCAAATACAAGAGTTTTTTTTTTTTTTTTTTTTTTTTTTTGTAAACAATATAATTTATACAACAGTGAACAATATGAAGCATTCATGTTATTCTTCATAGGGGGGAAAAAAAATGCTACAGTGAAATATTAGTTTTGGTGAATGTCAAGAAAGAAATTTTAATTAATTTACACGTGGATCTGGATTTCGCTCATAAACTTGCAGTTTGAAGAGAAAGAAGGAGATGAAAATTTTTCCTTACAAAACCTATTTTAAAATAACCGAACTGTGAAATACAGACCTCTCAGCAAGCTACAAGAGCCACATTTGCTGGTGAATTTTAGGTTATGTACCTCTATCTCAATGTTTTTTAAAATTCAGAATTTTAATAGTTTTTTTAAAATGTAATATTTATATAACATGCTAATAAAAGCAATGTTTGTAACTTTTAAAAGAAAATTGGTTTCTTTTCAAAGTTTATTTTGCTGACTTTGTTTATTTGAACTATTCAATAATAACCTAAAAGGTTACATGGATTTTAGGGCTTAAAAAAAAGTATATTTTCTTTCTTTCTTTATTTTATTTTTAATATAATAAATTGTCATTCAAAAATTTGAGCATATGAAGCAGCTCATTTAAACAGTATTTTGTAAAATTTTCAATATATCATTTGGAAAATTCAGCTAGTGGGAACTAACTTTTTCAGAGACCTTCAAAAAAGCTCACAATAGCTTTATCTGAAATTATTATTATTATTAATGAAAATTGAAATTGTGGTAGAGTTTTAATGTAATAACAGAATAATGTTCAGTACATTTTAACCCTTGTACAGCCTTGTAAAATACATTGTATTCGAGGGTGAGAGGGGGGGGGGAGGCAACCTTCTTTGAAGCACAAGCTATACTTTTCTACTAACAGAATTTATTTTATTTTTTTTTATTCAAATAAAGCTGTCTTGATGTATCCTTCTTTCATCTTTTTTCTGGAGGATTTCTGGAAACCAGGTCTCCAAGGCTGAATTTTTCAAAAATTTTAATGAAAATTTTATAAAATATTGTTTAAATGTTGCACTTTTATATGCCGAAAATTTTGAATAAAAAAGTTTTATTGTATTAAGAGAAAAGTACAGAATATATGCCTTTTTTTAGCTTTTAAAAACCATGCAACCCCTTAAGTTATATTAGTGTATTGTAAATAATTACAGAAGATAGATTGACACGTCATTATTTATAAGTGGTCATGAAATTTTGATAAGAATTTAGAAATATAATAAAATAGATACTTAATATTTTAAGTATTTTACTTAGTATGTTAAATGATTGTGAACTTTATTGTAAAATTTATTTTACCTTTTTAAAAATGTCAATTATTAAGTAGTTTGTCCATTTCAATTTTGCTTATTGTTATTTCCTTTTAAAATAGGGATACAGCTGGTCAAGAGAGATTTTATACAATTACCACATCTTACTACAGAGGAGCTATGGGTATAATGCTAGTATATGACATTACAAATCCAAAAAGTTTTGATAATATTGCAAAATGGCTTAGAAATATTGACGAGGTATGGGAAAAATTTTAAATTATTTTATTTTTATATTGACATAAAAGCGTTTTATTTTTTTATTGCTACAATGTATAAAATTTTACAAGTGTATTGATTTATAATAAAAAGAACAGTTGGTAAGTATTTCCTTGTTAAAAATCAGTAACTAAAAAATAGCTTACTCTTTTACATTGCATCTTTCTGAATTTTCATAATATTTGATATGGTTAATCTGTATATTTATTTGTTATCAAATTAAAAAAAATATATATATCTTTCGCACATACAGTTATTTTTCTTTTCGTGCATATGTTCCTATTTCATAAGATACTTAATATATTTGCACTATACACAGTATGCATTTCTATAGTGCTTTTTCCATTTATCTGAAAATGACATTAAATTTCATTGAAAGCTATGTATATTATAGATCAGGCCTGTCCAACCCAAAACACTTGGTGGGCCGCATTGGAAATCTATTTTATACATTCGGGCCGCACCACATGTATAGTCATAGGCCCCCCCCTTCCTTTCCCGACTAATTTCACCATAAATTAGTGTAGAGACGCGGCTAGTGCCAATCGATTAGTAATAAGGCCTAGCTTAGAATGGTTTAGTTAGATTTTGCTAAAGGGGTGTTTACATATTAAAACTGACATCAACTTCATTTTTTTCAAAGGCTACCCCCAATTTCGACAAGCTTTTTGGATTATTTGTTTCAAATCAGCCCAGAAAATGGTATAGTTTATATGTTTCTCTCAATTTTTCTCAGTGTTAGAATTTGTTAAAATATAGAGATGCTAATGTTAAATGAATATAATAAACATTAATTCATGTCTTCCCAAAATTTATATATATATATATATTTACGTTAGAATGAATTAACCCAAATATATTCCATGCATATTTTTGATTAAAAAACATTTTTTGAATTATGAAAATGATTCATAAATTCATATTTCAAAAAATTATGAGTTATGATCTGCATTAATTTTTGCACGAATAGAATGGGCATCATCAAAAATATGGGTTTCTAAATTTACCGTTCATTCCTATCATTATTTTTCGAATTATAGTGATATTTAAATTTTTATTGCTCTTAGGGAGCTGTCACTTGTTATCATTTGGGTCACATATTACTTTGCTTGCGCATGATTTAAAATAGTTATTGAAGTAAGTTTAGGCGCACACATCATTTCTTAATTAACATTACTTTACTTTATTTTACATTTAAAATTGTTATATATGTTTTCCGATTATTATCTGAATGGATATAATACTTTTCTGTGTGATAACTTAATTTAATTTTTTTAAATATAGAGATTTACCCCAGATCAATTTTTGATTGTAACTAAGAAGACTTGATATAAAGAATGTAAAATATACCTTTTTCCTAAACCGCCTTGACCTCAGAAATTCGAATATGTAGGAAATTGTTATTTTATGACTGTACATATGCATATGTGCATATATGTTTGTGAGTATATGATTCATGTATGTATATACCTTTTTTGGTGAAGGGTAGGGTGAAAATTCGGAGCAAAATATATTAATTGAAATTATTTTCATTCATAAATTAACAATAGAAACGTGGAAAATATATAACTATATATTAAAACTATAATGAAAAGAATGAATAATGGATCTCATAATATTTCATTACAATAGTTCTTAAGCTACCATAATCGTTGAAAGGTATTTTCACTTCGAAAAGTCAGTACGTATTTATTAATTTTTGATCCGTTACCAAAGTTGTCAAACTTTAAATATCTTTAAGTCTCCTCGAGGGCCGCAAGAAACTACGTGGTGGGCCGTGGGTTGGCCACCCCTGTTATAGATAAAAAACTGCCAGATATGTATACGCATATATATGTATAAAAAAATTAAAATATAACTTTTTATTTTATGTATTTTCATACATAGAACACATGCATATGTCTGTTCGAAAATTGTACAGGATTTATATTAATATTTGTTACAATTACAGAACATTTAATTCTTTAATTAATGGTACAGAAACAGAGTGATTGCAAGTACTTTTATTTATTTATTTAGTATTTGTTTTTTTTTCTCATCTCTCTGATTATTGTCATAATAACCAAATCTTTATTGACTTCTTATTAATCATTTGAGACTATCTTAGTAAAATGACTTGGAATAAATATATAAATATTGCTAACCTGATATTTAGTTGTTTTAGTCTTTAAAAAGCTTGAAAAAGAAATAAAAATTTTCTGTGCCATAATTAGTACCTGAAAATAATTAAATCAAGTACATGTATGTATTGGCTTTAAATATTGCATTCTGAAATTTTATTACATGAATATTCACTTATTATTATAAAATTAAATCAAAATGGGAAAAAGTATAACTTGAAAAGCAAATGTGATTTACTAAAAACATATTACTCATTTCAAAAAGTGATGCATGCTATAATTATGATTAAATAATATGTGATATTATAAACATTCTGATTTTTCTACACTCTAAATAGCTCAGACATAAAACATTCTATAAAAGGATGAAATATTTTGATAATCTACATTTTGCTTCAAGTAATTGAAGATAAGTTTTTTCCCTTTTGCTTAAAAAACTTAATATTTGTCAAATATAGATGTATATTGCCTAAATTATCTAAATTTAATTATTATAAAAATATATTCTGTTACATTTAATGTAAATGGATTTCATTGATATATTTTTTATAAATGCGAATAAGTTTTAATAAATTATATTGCATTTAATTAGTTTAGATATAAGTTTTAAAAGTTTTTAATTATTCTTGTCAGTAAAATATATCAAAAACATAAAGCCAGAAATCATAAGTGCATTATTCTACAAAACATGTTGTAACATGTATATTTGTTAATTTATATTAAAATAAAAATACCCTATAATTCATTTACTTTGAAGCTTTTCAACCCAATACTTGATCATCAGCAGGAGGTGGACTCGTACTGTGCTTTGTTTTCTTGATTGCAATTCCCTTTTATTTATATTCAGTATCTGACGCCATCGGCTGTCTAGATTTTGATTGGGCTCCACATCATTACTGCTGTCATAGTTTGTTAGTATTTCAATTGTTTTGTGCATACCTAACAAATTCTGACAGCTGTAATGATATGGAGCCCAGTGCGTCAGATGCTAAATATAAATGAAAGGGAATGACAGTTGGGAACAAAGCACAGTACAAGTCCTCCTCCTGATGATGACCCAGCTCCAGATTGAAAAGCTTTGAGGTAAACAAACAATAAGGTATTTTTGATTTAATATAAATCGATTGTAAATGTTTGTTTTATAAACTTCTATTTTAAAATGTGTATATTTGTGTTTCTATTTTTACAATTAAAATTTTTTTTTTCATGCATAGCATGCAAATGAAGATGTAGAAAAAATGATTCTAGGAAATAAATGTGACATGGAAGATAAAAGGATGATTAGTAAAGAGCGAGGAGAAGCTGTAAGTGGTGTTAATCTTTAGTTATACCTCTGCTACAAATAAAATTGCCTATGTGTATGTTTGCCATCACATTTCTGCATAAAAAGGGGTGACAACCTAGATCTATCAAATGTTGTCCATAAATTAAAGCTTTTTGTGAAATTGGCATCATAATTTAGATTTTTATCAATTCTGTGAAAAATGGCATCATAGTTAAAGAGATATATGAAACACCTAAAAAATAACTGTAAGGTTTTTGTAAAATTGGCATCATATTAAAAAAAAAATCGGGAGTGACTTCACTCGACTTTCCAAACGTTGAGTAATTAACAGTTTTGTAGATAAAGTAAAAAAAGAGGAGTTGTTAAACAAACAAGAGAGAAAATCATAATAGAGTGTTTGAGTATTTTTCTCCATATAGTACACAATATTTTATTTAACGCTACTGAACTTTGAGCCCATAGATCATAATGATAAAGAATTTTTCGTTGTGTCCCGTAAATTCACCAAAATGCTTATAGTTAGTGCAACTGTGATTTATAATATTCATATAAATTTTCAGCTCAATTGAATAAGGTGTTTAGACGCTATCACACTTTAAACAATTTGATCCCATAGGCCATAATGATAAAGAATTTTTCTGTGTGTCCCTGTAAAAAAACTGTAAGTGCTAAATTCACCAAAATCTATGCAGTTCGAGCAACTGTGACCTGTATCAACATGTGCAAAAATTTTTTGCTCAGATTAATAAGGCGTTTAGACGCTATCACACTTTTAAAAGTTTGGTCCCATAGGCCATAATGATAAAAAAATTTTCCTGGTGTTCCTGTAAAAAAACTATATGTGCTAGATTCATCAAAATCAATAGTGTTGTCAATCAATAGGCTATGGTGACTTACAGTATACGTACCAACTTTCAGCTCATTCGAACAAAGCATTTAGATGCTAGCGTGTTCACTCACACACACACACACACATATATACATACATACACACACACATACATATATCATCGTAAAAATAGTGAAAACGGACTCAGGGAACCTCAAAACGTTTAGAAACATCAAAATCTCAAATTCGAATTTTTGACATGATTACAATACTTTCTTTACATATGTATGTTCTGAAAGTAAAACGCGCATTTGTTTGCTTATATTATTTTTGTAAGGGATTTGTGGGACTGAAACTTTAGCAAAATAACTTATTTTTATTAATAATATTTTTATTTCAGGTTTTAAGTAAGGTTGTAAATGAGCCCAGTGTTTAATGCAATGCATCGGGTTGAGCAGCGGGCCAGCAGATGATAATTTTCACAATCAGATTTCTCATGGGACAAGAATAATCTGGTGGTATCTGGCAAGGAGAAAAAAGTCCCTGATTTTTCAGGTGTCTGCAACCGAAAGTTTGCTGTAGTCAAGTCAGGAGTTTCATGGGGGCACAAACAACTTGGCAGCGTTTGACACGATCAGAAATGTTCAACACATTGAGGATGCTGAAGGTGCACTAAGTGGGAGTTCGCTATGGTCTGAATTTTCATGGGCCATAAACCATTGGTCTCTAAAAGCGGCTAGTTTGTATTAATATGAAAGTATTTTGTAGCAAATTGTCAACAGATTATTTAAAATTGTGCAGTATTTTAATTTTTTTTTTCTTTCAAAACTATGTGTGTTTTTAATGACAATCATTGTTTTCAAAACAATGTGTGTTTAGAAAGGGGGAAAAAAAAAAAAAAAGCTGTAGATTGAAATAACATTTTTTTACCTGTGATTAGAGAATGGACGAAATTTTAGATTTTTTAAGAAATTTACAATTTTTTTTTTGTTGTATAAACTTGAATTCAGATTTAGCAAACAATTAGTTTTGTTTTGACATGCATTTTTAGTGTCCAGAGCTTTTCATAAAATGCAAGTCCTATTGCATTGCTATAAAATCCCATATTTTAGTGATATATTATACTTTTTTTTTCAAAGCAAAAAACCTTTATGTAAATTATAATGCAAACATAACATTATTGAATATTAAAAAAAAAAAAAAAAACCCAGTTGCTTCGCCTTAAATATTAAAAATAGAGCTCCACAATTTTACAAAAATGTGTAACTATCCTCTATAGGTACATCAGTATATTGTATATATTTATCTAAGACAGAAAAAATCCTCTTTTTTTCCCTGTCACCAAAATCTGATCATAAATTCAATTTTTATTTATTTTATAAATTTGTTTTATTCTTTAACCACATTTCTTGCATCCATGGAAGCTTCTGCGCAAGTGCGGACTGAACGAGTCCAGTGTTAAAATGGGGGTGATTTAGAGATCAGCGATAAGGAAGTACCAAATGAGTGGATGTTTACTAAATTGCATTCTGTCGATCAGTTTGGCACCCCTCCAAGCCTTTGAACTCGTCCTCACTGCTAGTCGTAGGAAACGTGGTTACACTATATATTAAATAGATTCTTTTTTCTTCTACATTTTTATATATTTAATTAAAAAATAAAAAGTAGTCTTATGTTCTAATTCTGTTGTGTTCATGCTCCATTAATTACCTTTCTTATTCAGATAACATAATCTTTTTTAGTGACTATATTTGGTTTATTTTGAGAATAATTTAATCATATTCACCATTATTGCCAAAATATATGCTTTTTCTTAAAAAAAAAAAAAAAAAAAAACTACCTGTATAATTTTTGTTTTTTCGTAGTGATATAGGGTAGGTGCTCCAGTGATTGGCATGCTCCAGTAATTGACATCTATCCCGAAATAATTAATAAATAAGAAAAATAATAAAATCATATTTTACATATAAGAATTTTAACATTTTATGTCTAACACTGAAGCACAGGGTGCTAATAACTGGTAAAATGAATAATTAGCAGTGTCAAACCCTGGAACATAGGGTGCCAATTACTAATAAAAGGAAAACTGGCAGTGTCAGTTACTGGAACATCGAGTGGGTGTCAAATAAAAATTAATGAAAAAAAAAAAATAATTGTTATCAAATGTATATATTTTAACATACAGTGGTGGACATAATTATAAGACACCTATCTAATTTGACAAATAGTGAAAGAAAAGATTCAGAGCTTAAAAATATTTTATCAAATACGTCAAAAACATAAATTTATTCTGTTATCATATATAATTATTTTATAATAATGATATTTTCATACAATTTAATAAAAAAAACTTAAAAACATAATAGACAAAATTATAAGACACCAACCGCTTATTCCAAATACAGTGGTCAACATAATTAGCAGACACTAATGGTCTAAAAGAAAATCCTCTAACATGATTATTCAATATTTGGTGGAGCCGCCATTGTTTTTTATAACATGAAAGATGCGATTCAGCATTGAATCTATCAATTCTAACAAAATATCGCAACACAGTTTTACTCAAGCACATTTTATAGCATTCTTTAGGTCTTCGACACATGTAAACTGCCTCCCATTTTGGTAAACCGCACGAGCTAAGATCCCCCACAAGTTTTCAATGGGATTTAAATCTGGGGAACAAGAAGGCCACGGAAGAACATTGATACTTTGCTCTGGAAGCCACTTTCTTTTGTTTCGTGTGATGCATGAATCGGCACGTTATCGTGCTGGAAAGTGCAGTTTTCGCCACAAAGAAGTTCACCGTATATGACTAGTTGATCTTTAAGAAGATTCTTATACTTTTGAGAATTCATTCTTTGAATGCACAAAAACAATATCCGTTTTTCCTTGAGCCGAAAAACAAGCCCAAAACATTACTGAGCCTCCACCCATTTGGCGGCTCATTAGTACATGAGGAGACTTCTGTAAATCATGCCAGTAATATTGAAACCCGTCAGGACCATCCAGGTTAAATGTTTTTTCTTCAGAAAATAACACAGAGTACCATTTGGAGGTCCAGGCCATAGTTTGTTTAGCGAAGTTTAGACGCTCCATTTTGTGCTGGCTTAGAAGCAGTGTTTTTTCTTCAATTTTTTATATTTCACATAGGAAGCATTATGCAACACCCTGCGAATGGTTCTCCTCGAACAATTCAGTATCAAAACATTTTTAATGCCTGTAGTGGTCATCTTATTCTGTGTAGCGAGCGAAAGCACATGGTGTCTGTCTCTCGAGGACAAGCAAGGAGTACGTCCAGATCTTTTAATCACAGATCCATTAATTCCTCTTTTCAAAACATTTCTAATTGCACATCTAGAGCGTTTAATAACTTTTGAAATATTATTAATTGAAGCACCAGTTCCAATTTAATCTCCAAATTTCGCAAATTTCACTTTCTTTTAATTCTGTACCTCGTGGCATGTTTGTAAATGCGTGAAGTCGGTTATCGTCTGCTTTAGTTAACTGCTAACGTCATAACAGCGTGCAGAAAATTTGCATATTGCACATTATTTTCGAAAAAAAGCAGGTGTTTTAATTAAAATGTTAGGGTGTCTTATAATTTTGTCCATGGTATTTTTAATTTTTTTTATTAAACTCTATAAAAATATCATTTCTGAAAACAATTACGTGTGATAACAGAATAAATTTGTTTTTGACGTATTTGATAAAACATTATTAAGTTCTGAATCTTTTCTTTCACTATTTGTCAAATTGGATAGGTGTCTTATAATTATGTCCACTACTGTATATGTGGTTCTGAATGTCTTTCATGCCATATGTATTAATTTGAGATTTCTAAAAATATTTTCTGATGACTAAAACATTAAAAACATCAGAGTTTGCTCTAAAAATGTCAATCACTGGTGCACTTACCCTACTTTATTTAATTTACAATTTCAGTTTTTTTTTTTTTTTTTTCAAATATTTTTTATACTGTATATACAGTGGGTGATCAAATTATTAGATTTTTTTTTGTTTTGTTTTGTTTTGTTTTGTATTTGAACATTTTTTCTATTTTCTAAAAAAAAAAAAAAAATGCTGGACGAAATAGGCTTTAACTTCAGACATGCAAAGAACATTTATAAACTCACATTTCCCACTATCAGTTTAGTCATGAGTGAAATTATGGGACTAGCCACAAATTGAAGAAAAGCACAAACATTTGAATCACTCTTATTGTAAAAAGCTACAAATGATTTCTAACTTTTAACACATGATTTCACGTGCTATGTACAATGTTTGTATGTTCTTTTTGTGTAGGAATTGCACAATTATTGGCATATATATATATATATATATATATATATAATATTTTTTTTCAACAATAATTAATTTTTTGGTTAGTTTTTATTTCTAACACGAATGGACTTCAACAAAATTTAACAAAACTTGTAGAAAAATTGACAAAAGACTAGAGAAACATTATTTGGAAGCAAAATTCTTGCATGTAATGTTTGCTCAAATATGAACATTTATAGTAAATATATATTTTTTTATTGTACATGTGCAAAAGATAATTTTTATTTTTTATTTTATTTTTTTTTACATAGATTAACTAGGTATAATTAGGCAACTCATGTCAACAATTCAATTGAATAGTGCAAAAATTAAGTAAATTACTAGCAAAAAGTGAGCTAGACTTTAGGTATTTTCGAGAGTTGGTATTTCACAAGGGGGTTTTCTCATGCCATGTATTTAATTTGGAGATCCAATTATTTCAAGCACATTGCATAACTTCTTTTTTGTGAAAAACCCTTTATGAGTTCTCAAATTTTAGTAAATAAATAAAAATGTGTTAGTTACAAGCTCATAAGAGGTTTTTCACAAATAAATAAATAATTAAATTAATAAATAATAAATAAATAAATAAATAAATAAAATGTTTTGCAACATAGTTGAAATAATTAGATCTCCAAATTTTAAATACATGGCATGTGAAAAGAAATGAATGAAATTTCAGTTCTGGAAAATATCTAAAATCTAGCTTGTTTTTTTGTCAATAATTTGCTTAATTTTACCATGTTTTTTATTAAAACTCGCTTTCTTGTTTGTTTGTCTGGTACAAATCTTGCAATCAATTTTTAACTAACTTCCCGACTAGCGAGATATTTGAAACTTTTAGAATAGCTCAGGACGCGATAGCAATGCATTTTTTAATACTTTTATTCAATTAATAAATGTTTGAAAATTTCTTATAATTACTTTCTTATTATGCATTTGATTTTTTTTTTTTTTTTTTCCCAAAGTTGATGGGATAATTCCTCAAAAAATTTTTAAAGGATTTATTAATGAATAGAATTGTCAAGTTTATATGATTCAACAGAAAATTTAGAAACGTGGTATATAAAAAGTTCTTTTTATCTTGTAACTATTTTTCAAAATGAACGTGTTTACTCTATGCAGTTAACACTTTTGTCATAAGCTGCCCGATATATCTTTTCAACTATGTAATAAAATAATAATAATAAAGTGTGCAGTTAAAAAAATATATATATTCACTGCTCGACATTGAAAATGCAACACCAAGAAGGAATAATAATAATGGAATGAAATTTGTTGGACACATACATACATTATAGTAGGAAGAACAATTGATTAAAATTTCAGGAAATTTGGAGTAATATGTACTGAGAAAACAGTACATAAAGCAGCGACCTCTGTGAGCAATAACAGCACATATCTGCCTAAGCATTGATTCGAACAGCAATTGGATGACATATGTACGGGTAGAGCACTTCATGAAGTTTTAACATGATGCCACAATTCATCGATTGAAGTTACTGGTGAGTGGTGGGGGGCCAGTCGCTTTTCACGATTAAACCGTCATTTTCATTGGTACAAGATCAGGAGAACGAGCTGGCCAGAGCAACAGTCGAACACATTCGGCATCAATGAAGGTCCAGACAATATGGACAACTTGCGGTCGTGCGTTGTCCTGCTTAAATGTTGCGCTTCGGAGGCCTTGAACATAGGGCAGAGCTATGAGCCTTAACTCGTCAGAAATGTAGTGGCTGGTATTCAGAGTAGCGGGAATGAAAACAAGAGGTGACCGGGACGTGTATCCAATGGTACAACATACCATCAATCCAGGTGGTGACTCACTATGTGGCTACCAAATTTCTGATTACCCTCAAAACTGCATCACTGATATGGGCGCCATTAATGTGTGATCAACGATGAACCTGGACGCAGGAATGGTGTGAAGTCACTTTTCAGACAAATCACAATCCTGTTTACAGCATCAAGATTGCTTTATCCGTATTTAACGGCATTATGAATAATGCACATTGCCAGCTGGGATTCGACATCATCATACTGTCCATCATTTGCAATGATGTTATGGGTTCCCATTGGATACACGCCTCGATTACTTCATGTTCGTATTCCTGGCACTCTGAACAATGGCCATTAAATTTCTGATGAGTTAAGGCCCACCCCTCTGCCCTGCATTCGAGGCCTCCGTAGCGCAAAATGTAAGCAAGATAATGCACGACTGCAAGTTGTTTGTATTGTCTGGACTTTCTTTGATACAGAATGTGTTCGACTGTTGTTCTGGCCAGCGCGTTCTCCTGATCTCGCACCAGTGAAAATGACTGTTTAATCATTGAAAAGCGACTGGGCCCCCACCACTCACCAGTAACTTTGATCGATGAATTGTGGCATCGTGTTGAAGCTTCATGAAGTGCTCTACCCATATATGTTATCCAATCGCTGTTCGATTCAATGCCTAGGCAGATATTGCTGTTATTGCTGACAGAGGTCGCTGCTTTATGTATTGTTTTCTCGGTACATATTACTCCAAATTTCCTGAAATTTTTATCAATTGTTCTTCCTACTATAATGTATGTGTCCAACAAATTTCATTCCGTTATTATAATTCCTTCTTGGTGTTGCATTTTCAATGTCGAGCAGTGTATATATATTTACTACAAATGCTCATATGTCAGCGAAAATCGCACTTGAGAATTTTATGTTTCTGAATAATGCTTCTCTAATGTTTTGCCAATTTTTCTTGAAATCCATTCTTGTTATAAGCAAAAAACCTTACCAAATAAATAAATAAAATAAAATAAAATAATTTTTGAAAAACATATGAATATATCTGCCTAAATAATTGTACAATAACCACACATACACAAAAAAAGTAAGTGAAATCTTGTGCTAAAGTTACAATTCATTTATAGGTTTTTGTGATATAGAATGATCTAAAGTATTTATGCATTTCTTTAATTTGTGATTGGTCCCCTCATTACACTTGGGACTAAATCAATCGTGAAAAATGTAAGTTTATAAATATTTTTTGCTTGTCTGAAGTTGAAGGTTATTTCTCACAGTATTTTTAAATATAGAAAAAAATTGTCAAAAAAGAAAAAATTACCCACCGTATATATAAATTATTTTCCATTGTATTTCATGGCTAACAATATTGAAAATTAGCAGGGCTGGGGGTTAGAAATTTTGTAATTCTCAGATGTCACTTAAACATTGAAGAAATATAACTATTCTACTATTTTGCTTATGGTATTTCTCTCTCTCTCTCACTCACTCACACACACACACACACACACACACACATATTATGAATATCTTCTCAAACATTGAAAAAAAATGAAATCGACATCACCTGGATAGCATGAATAATTTGAAAAAAGAATTTTTTTTTTTAATTGATGGTATCCAACAGTACAATGCTTCATCAGTGGCCTAGATTGTATGTTGTATGCAAAAGGTATATATTTCGGTGTACTTGTAAGAAAATGCTAAGAATTTACAAGTACCTCCCTTATATACACCAACTGAGATTTAACAATTGAAGAAAATATGAAAGAATGGAGTGAATACATAGATTAAAATCTATAAAAAGAAAAACAACTTCAAATACCAAAAATTTTAAATAACATTCAATCAATCTATCTATATACACATATATAAAATCTTTTATAACCAATATCCTGAAAATTAATTAATTGCATTAATTGTTATAATTTACATTGTAATAATTTTAAAACAATGTTTACTTTTGCAGATTGCTAGGGAACATGGTATCAGATTCTTAGAAACAAGTGCGAAAGCTAATATCAATATTGAGAGAGCATTTAGGGAATTAGCAGAATCAATATTGAATAAAGTAAGAAATTATATCTCCTTTGCAATTAATTTATATCTGATTTATATGCATGATAATGTTTATATGGTAATAAAAAGGATTGATTTTTGTGTATATAGTGCTGGCTCTACTTTAATTTGGCAGAATGCTGTGCCTGGCAACTGTTTATAATCACATTTTAGTACTCAGTGATTCTGTATAACACTTTAAGTATGTGCAGACATTCTGTCTGTCACACAGACTTCTGATAACATTTTTGCAATATTTGAACTCGTTGACAGGCATAGTTCAATCATATATTTCTTCTCATAAATTTCTACTATAAGGTATACTTTCATGTTAAGAAAAATTAACTCTACCAATCACCTGGCACAGTCATATGCTGAAATGCCTTTTACACCCTCCTTCCGATTTGATACATTTATCTTATTCAAATTTGTTGATTAGATTTTATTAAGATAAGTTTTATAGTTTAGTTTTCACACATTTCCATGCAATTTTTTATGCAGGAATGCTTATAATGCAAGTCTATGTGAAATATTATTCTATTCTGCCATTTATGCAAATTTTTAATTTCAAATAACTCCAGAAGCTTTCGAAATAGAATCTCATTTGATAATTTTCATAGCAGTATCATAAATAATATTAATTTAAAAGAGATCTAACTTATTTATGATGAAAATTATCTATTTAATGCAGTTTTATTTAAAATTTTACCGTATTCTCCCATGTTAAAATTTTTTAAAATTTGAATAACATATGAATTTTTCAAAGTAGAATATTCAATATTCATAATCAATGATATTTATGACTATTCTAAATGATACTTTAAAAACTTATCTAAAATTTTTAAGAAGAAAATTATCTTGATACATGTTAATGTGAAATTTAATTCTATTTTCCTATGTTAAAAAAATGTAAATTTATAACTTGCGAGATTTTCAAATTAGAATGCTGAAAATCAATAGGGTTATTTCTTGTCAGTATCAAAAACAGGGTTGTTGTAATTGTAACAACTCAAAAATGATTTTGACCAAGCATTGGTTAAAAGTGGTTTTAACTATCTAAAACTGATCAAAAGTGGTCAGAACTGTTAAAAATGGTTTTAAATAGTCTTAATTTTAATAATTAATTTTCTTTTTACAATCAAAAGCAACAGTGGAGTTACAAAAAAAAAAAAAAAAAAAAAACACTAACAAGTTTTTTTAGAATGTTATTAGTAAAATATGCTTATACGATGCAATACCATTGTTAGAACAGTAGCATCTTTTTTTTAAAAAAAAAAAAAAAAAAAAAAAAAAACTGTCCAACATTGTGTAAAACTAGCAGCTGATGCTGGAGAAAAGGTAGAAAACAAGTTTCCTTATAAAGTAAGAAGTTTTGCAAGTGGCAGTGAAAACAAGATGAATGACAGAAGATTTTGAGAATGCAAATAGAGATGAACTGTTTATTTCTTATGGATGTGCTGCAAATTACTTGAATCTTATAGTACAAGATATTACAAAGTTAGTTCAATAATGAAACATGTTATTTAAGTCCAAAATTTTTCCGAAACAACTGCCCACAGTGGAACAATCAGATTGAATGTTGACAACATTTCTTAAAAACAGAAATTTCTACATGGAAATTGTAAGTGAACACGAAGATGATATTGAGGATGACATTGTTAAAATTATTAACAACGTAGGCATATACAAAGAAATATTTACAAAATCAACTTATGCCTATTTTCTTTACATAAGATAAACTGCAAAAAGAAGGTGGTACTATATATGATGCATGTGACAAATGGTTAAGGTTGTTAAAAATGAAAGATTTTGAAACTTATTCTAAAATGATACAGTTTCAATTTAATGAAAATGTTACCCCAGTTCATTTTCTCCTACATATGGTGAATCCTATGTACATGAGTAAAGGTATTGATGAAGACAAGCAAGAAATAGCATAAGGCAGTGGTTTCATGATAATAATCAACCTACTTTTTTGCCCCTTATAATTGCATTTGAAGCAAAATCCTCACCATATCCAAAATCCTATTTTTCTGAAAATGTAAAAGGTACAGTTGGACCTGATGTCTTGTTGACAGCATTGAAGAAGATTAAAGGCATTGATATAAAAATTGTTCAATTCACATTACATCTAATAATTTGTTACATCAGTTCCTCAGCAATAAAAATATCATTTTCTAAGTTTGCAGTAATCCAATATAAATTACAAAACCCTCTAAATTTAAAGACAACTGCACAACTCGCTACTTGTAATATATTTTTTTTATTCAACCCTAATTACATAAAAGAGCTTGTGTAAGAGAAAAAAAAAAAAAAAGAATTAAACATTTGTGTTGTATCTTGGTGTTATGTTATTTAGGTTGTGATAATTTTTTATTCGCTGTTTTCTGGTGTTATTTATATTATGACATTTTAAATAAGTATTAACTTAGTTTTAACATATGCTAGTAAAATGTATTTGATTAGTGTTAAATGAATTGAATAATGAATTTCAGTGGTCAAAATTAATATTAACCAGGACGGTAAAAATTACTGGTTTTAAACCCTCATGGTAGAACCCGATACAACCTTGATCATAAATGATATTTTAAAACTGGTCCAACCTGTTTAGAATCATTTGTTGTTAAAATAGTGTTTACGCAGATGAGCAAACTAACACCTAAAGACAGACACCACATTGATTTAATAATTTTCAGATTACTTCTTCAGAATCCTGAATTTTTAAATTATTATAAAACTTTAGTCGAAAATTTTGACCTGTACCCAAGTTCCCCATACCTATGGATGATGGAGAACTAATTCTAATGTTGTCAATATCCACCATTTTATTTCATTCTACAAGCACTACTAGTGCATATTTAACAAATTAATATTTATTATTAGTGATGTAAAGTGGGTAAATACCCATTGGGTAGGTAAATATTTTTTGGATATTTACTTAAGGTGTGGGTAAATACCCAAAAACTGGGTATTTTGGAAAAAAATAAAAAGAAATTTACAATCATTTGACTAATGTCCATGAAAAGTGTTGATTATTGCTTTTATTGTTTTTTTGGCTTTTATTTATTAAATCTGAATATATTATGAATATATTAATGTAGACAAAGATGTTCCAGCATTTGAAGAAATGATTCAAGAGGAACTTGCTAGACTAATGACAAATAAGGACCGAAAATCAGATTCATCTGCAGAGGAATTTGAAATTGAAAAAGAAATTAAATCTGACAAAGCAAAAGACTGCATTAACAAACTAAGGATACATTTAGAAAGCAATTCAACCGATAAAAGTTGATTGATAATCTTTTAACTTTAGAAGAAGACATTGAGAACATTTCCGTAACAACAACAACAAACAAAAAAAAAAAAAACTAGTATTTTAAAATATTTTTTTCCTGCATAAATATAATTATTACGTAGATTGAAATAAAGTACTAGTTATCACATATTCATTGCTATGATCCTCAATTTTTCTGATACTTGTAATATAATAAAGTAAGTGAATATTTAATTTTATTTCATTTAAACAGTTAGGATTGTAATTAGATATAGGGCCAAATCTGTTATAACACCATATTATTATATGAACAGATGGTGATACTGAATCGTAGTTTGACTGTATATCAAAATAGTTCATGTCTTTCAACTTCATAAATGTGTGAAGGGGTCTTCAAATATATCTTGTGCCCAAATTAAAGTTTAGTTGGGTCCTGATTATTACATTTATTTAATAATTTAATGTTCAGAATATACACTGCATAAAAAAATTAGACGGACAATTCTTTACAAATTTTTAAAACCCAGTCTTTGTTTAATAGGAAATGTCAATTAAAATTCTTTAGCATGTTTATACTTATCAATCTTCATATTTTTGACAGACAAATAAAAATATTCAATTATTTATAATTTTAATGTAGGGAAATGCAGAAAAGAGAAAATATATACATTTGCACAATATGTTTTAAAAAAAAAGTAGACGGACACTGGTCAAAAACTGCAATTATTTAAGTGAGTGTTTCTTGTGGAATACCAGTTTTGCTTGTACATGTACATTTTGCCAATTACTAACGTGCTGGACAAGATGGTTTTACGTAGTTAAATTTCTTGGAGATGAATGTGCCATGCCACGAGGAATTCCTCTAACTGATTACCAGAAAGGACAGATTATAGCGCTGAAAAATGTTAATAAAAGAGTCAGAGAAATTAGTAGGCTACTTCTAATAAGCAAAAGTAGCATCAGCGATTTCCTACGTGCTCCTGAAGCCCATGGCGTAAAGAAAAAGAGTGGCCGGCCAAAGAAACTTTCGCTTAGAGACCAAAGAAAAATTTTTACTGAGCTGAAAAAAACTGGAGCATCAATTCCCAGAGTTCGAATAAGCACAGGAATTACTAACATAACTTCTCAGACAATTTATAACTACATTAAGCACTCAGAGCTTTTTCAATATAAGAAGAGAAAACATCATCCATGCTGGAAGGATCACCACGTGACAGAACGCCTACAGTAGGCTCAGAACCATATGTCTTGGACTACAGAATGGATATCTGTAGTTTTTTCAGATGAGAAAAAATTTAATTTAGATGGCCCAGATGGATATCAATATTATTGGCACAGTTTGGAGAAAGAAGACAAAAAGTGTACTCTACTCGGCAAGTTGGTGGTGGTGGTGTGATGGTGTGGCTAGCTGTTGGCTATGGTGGAAGGGCAAATTTAGTGTTCCTAAGTAAGAAGCAGACTCACAAAGATTATATTGAAACACTAACAAGGGAAGTGTGAATTAGTAAAATCGCTATTGAAACAAATCCACCCTTAAATTAAAGAGCATGGTCGAAAACATTGGGTACCGTACAAATTTGCTGCAACAACTCCCATGGGGGTGAGATATGCCCTCTTTTAGTTTTAGTTATTTCTATAAAAGACAACAAAACACGTAACATTGTGTGAACAGATGGTGTAGTGCTAGCATTCTTGACTTCGGATGCGGAGGTCATGGGATCGAGTCCCTGCAAGGGCAATTTGTAATTTTTTTGATTTTTTTTTCTATACGTTTTTAATTAAATTAAATTATTAATTTAAGAGAAAATATTTATTACATTAAGAAGTTTTTTTTTTTTTTTTTGAGTATTCCAATTAATAAAGTATTGGAAATGAATTTAAGAAATGCATTTTTTTTATTTTTTTATTTATAAAAAGTTAAACCATGTTTAAAGCTACGAATATAGTTTCTAATTTATAACAATTATGATTAAAAGTAGAAAAATCATGAAACCATAAGTATTTTTCACAATTAGAAAAAGAAATATAAAAAGATTGATCACAATTATTTGAATTTCAATTTTTGTTCACTGTCAATTATTGTTCATCACGAAAATTTTGTCAAATATTTGGCTTTTCGTCGAGATTACTTGATTTATAAAATTCATATTTACCCAGATTTTGAATTTTTTTAGATGTAAATTAATTATAAATTAGCAAAAATAATTTTGAGAAAATTTGTCATTGTCTTCAATATTATTGTCAGTTCTTCCGACACCACTAAATTTGACAGTTGTTCAATGAAATATTTGAAATAAAAGTTATAAATGCAACGTCGAATAGTTAAGTAACATCTGTTCATCATTCAGGATTTTTCATCCAAAAAATTGCCTGAATAAATAATACAATTGAGAACAGACGATTAACTCTTGCTATTAATGTCGTCGTTAAAGAAAAGTAATAAATAATTTATATAAAACAATCATTAACAAAATTTTATCTGAATGTAACCATTAACAAAATCTTACCTAATTATAATATAAAAGTATTTCCTGTTAAATTATTAATTTCTTTAAATTTAATAAATAAAAAAAATAAATTGGTTAAAAAAAAAAAAAAAAAAAAAAAAATTGTCCGTGCTGAAAAAAAGGGGAAAAAAAAAACTTGTTTTAATACAATTAATATTTTCTCTTAAAATAATGATTTAATTTAATTAAAAATGTCAAAAATAAATATTTCAGCTGAAATAAAAAAATAAAATACAAAACGTCCTTGCGGGTACTCAATCCCACTACCTCTGTATCTGAAGTCAAGCACGCTAGCACTGCACCCTGTTCCCACTACGCTGCCTGTTTTGTTGGCTTTTATAGAAATAACTAAAACTAATACAGGGCATATCTCACTGCTATGGGAGTTGTTGCAGCAAATTTGTACGTTACCCAATGTTTTCGACCATGCTCTTTAATTTAAGGTTGGTTTGGTTTCAATAGCGATTTTACTAATTCACACTTCCCTCGTAAGCAGTGAGCTTTTGCCATTTGCGTATGATCTTGGAGGAGAAAACTGGATTTTCCAACAAGATGGAGCGCCAATACACACTGCTAACAACATTAAAAAATGGTTTCATGAGAACAACTTCAATGTTTTACCCTCGCCAGCCAAGAGTCCGGATATGAATACTGTAGAAAACATTTGGGCTATACGTGTTCATAAAATTTATGAGGGTAAACACCAGTATGAATCAATTCGCCAGCTCAAAGAATCTCTTACAAACATTTGTGAAATTTTCTGTCAAAAAAAGATTCAGAATCGCATTGATTCAATGCCTAAAAGAGTATACGAACTTATTAAAGCAAATGGGAGACGAACCCCTTAAAAAATTTTTTTTATTTTAGAGATACAAGATGGGTCCGTCTACTCTTTTTAAGAAAAATTACAGTGCAAATATGCACCATTTTTGTTTCCTGAATTTTTCCACTACATAATTCGAAAGGATTGAATATATATCCAAAAAATAATAATATATGATTCTCAAGAATATAATTATATTAGAGAAATGAACCTCATATCTCTAATTAAAGAAATAAATGGCTTTAAAGTGTCCGTCTACTTTTTTTATGCAGTATAATTATAAATTATTTAAAATTTTAAAGCATAAAAATTAAAAAAGTTCCAATTTTTTTTAAAACTTAATCTTATGGGGAAAGTTAGGCAATTTCATTTGCTTGTCTGAGTAGCAACCCTGTGTTATATTTCATGCTGAATATTTTAATTACAAGTAATTTTAATTTATTATATCTGTCTAGCAAATGGCTGGTAAGGAACAAACAGATTATCCAGACAAAGTTCGTGTCACAACGCAAGATATAAGAGGTATAAGAAAATGCTGCTAGGGTAAGTGTAATTTTGTGCTCATTTATGTGCATTAATAAATTTTAATGTTAAACAATTAATATTAATTCTTTTAATTTTTGAAATTAATACATTGGATCTGATGTCTTTAAGTATTTGCAAATTTCAAATCAATTTCTAAAAAAAAAAAAACAAAAAACTAAAAAATAGAAAGTGAGACCTGAAATAAATCTCTTTCCCACTCATCAGTTGGTGACTATACAAAATCAAGTGATGATTTAAAAAATTAACAACTTAATGTTTTATTTTCTTTTTCCTCTCATGAGTTTCAGTAGCTCAAATTTTGTAATCAACTACTTAAAAATCACATATTTCAACAATTTAATTAAGTTAACCAGTGCTGAAATGATTCTACGCATTTCGGAAATCATCAGCAAGAAATTTGATGCATTTAGGAAAACATTTTTGAGAAAAGTGAAAATTTGTGTCTATTAGCAGTGAAGTAATGTCATATTTTTGACATCTACTTAAAAAAGTATTTCTGCAGTTATTAGTAACCAGCCCTTTAAGAATCAGGGTTCACATTAGAGGGGGGATTACAAGAATTTCGCTAAAAAATTCCACTCAAAAATATGTCAGAAAGGGAGGGGTTTCCCCTCAATTTTATTTTACATTGTTCATTAAGCATTACATCCATTTTGTTTTTCTTTTTTTAGTTGCATTTGGTAATTAATTGCCGTGAAACCTGTGATCTTCTGTTTATAACTTCTAGATTTTTTTTTATTAAAAAAAATAAAAAGGAAAAGTTGTGTAATTGTTTTTAAAACACTTCTTAATTCTAAAGATTTGTTAAGAAATTTTTATGAAGAAGTGCGGACTTCATTAACAAACAGCTTACAAAGTGTGAAAGCTAAAGATTGCAATATGAAATAATTTTAATTATTCGAATTACAGCTCTTCTATTGAACGCTCTTTGAATACACAAAATCAAATAAAATATTAATTTTGAAACAAATTATGTGATAAGAACTGAGCAATTCTTTTTGCATTTTTGATAAAAATTACATATTGAAGCAAGGGAAAAAAAAAGTATCCATTAACATTTACTTGATTTTTTTTTTTGTAATTATTTGATTTGCATATTTGTAGTAGTAATAATAATAATAATAATAATAATAATATCTAAATACAAACTATGTAATTTGGCACACAAGTTTGAAAAATTCCACTCGGTATTTTTTATTTGTTATTTTTTTTCCTAGTGTGAACCCTGAGGATGTAGCAGTTTTTCAATATATTAGTTTAATAATTCATAAAATAAATGAGTGTAATAATATGAGTGTAATAAATTCTTTCTGATTTAAAAGTCATTTGTCTGTATATGTGTTTGGGATTGTATGTATTTGTGGTTAATTATCTATCAATAAAATTCAGTATTTTCAAAGTATATTGCAATGAAAAATTTGATTATTGTATTGATTCATTTGTTTCATTTTTCTCTTTTCAGAAATCTAGTTCACTTGCCTTTCTCCATCTTTACACCCGCTGTTTGGAAATCTGCTTGCAGTACTCCATACAAATTAAACATTTTATATTTGCGTGGCTGGACCTGTTTTTCGCCTTAAGAGGCCATCAAACCTCATACTGTGCATTCATAAAAATAAATAAATAAAGGGAAATATGTTTATGCTTTTGTATATCAAATTGATAGGTACTGAAGCACTTCAAATTTGAAATCATCTTTACCATATTAAAAATGATTTTTGATATTAAAACAGTTTTTATCTCTGTGTAAAATTTAAGTAGTTGCTGGTTTGGATTTTAATTGTTCTTGAAAAGTGAAAAGCTTAAAAAAAAAAAAAAAACTGTTAAAATTTTAAGTGTCTAAATTTAGGATTAAAATACTGATATATATGTTCAAAGTTTGTGTTGAATGTTAATCATTTATTGACTGTTTGAAGATGCTAAAAATTTGAAAAAAATGAAAGTCACAATTTTTTAAGACTCTGTCTATTGTTATATAAATAAAAAAACAAGGCATCATGGCAAGTTCACTGTCTTAAGTCTTGAAAAATGCACAGATGTATATAAATCAAAGAGGTGATGGTCTGATGATATTGCTGTATATGCAGGCATATCTATAAAAGTGTGACTTTTGGTTACACTGTAAATTTTGCTTCATAATTTTCTAGCCACTCCATAAAATAAAAGAGGGAAAATTGCTAAAGCCGCAGTCAAAATATGAGTGGATGTTGTTTCGGAATCATCTGGTCGAAGTATTCATGAATCATCTTCCTCTGTGATCAAGATTTTTCTCTATATATTGTAAAGGAACTTATCGATAGGTGAACATTTCACGTCTTGTACTTTTTTGTACGATAATTACACTCTGTCTTGATTTATAATACTGCCAGAAATGACACAAAAATATTTAAGCAAACCTTTGTAATCCTCATTTTATCACTGTATGTTAATATTTTGATATTATTTTAGGCTTTGATTTGAATGCCACTAAATTTCTATTTGAGTGCATAACTTGTATAAATGTCTTCGAATTGAAATTTCTCCTACTGATTTTTTTTAGAATATTTATCAAAATGTGTTTGATTTTTTTTAAAAACTTTGAATAAATTTTACAATTATTATAAAGTTAGAATTTTTCTCCAGAGAATTTTCAGTCATGTCATGTGTTATTTTCTGTAAAATAAAATGTTTCTAATTTTTAATTTTATGTTCAATTTTTTTTTCTTGTAGATAAAACTGTAATTCTTTTATATTTTAGTTGTGCAGCATAAAATTTAGTATTTGTATTCTATTTGAGTTTGCGAATGCATTTATGTAAAAAAAAAAAAAAACACATATTTAAATATTTTATTTATTATTAGAAAATGTATTCAATAAATCATTTCTTTTTTAGACTTTAAATAAAACTTAATAATAAATAATTTTTTAAGTCTTTAATATTCACATTGCAGTAGAATTTTTTTTTTTTTTTTAGCTAGGGATTTATGAATGAAATTGGCTTTTGATATTAAACCAGACATTAAAAATAAATAAATAAAAGTTTCCTTGTTATATCCAGGTTCTTGCTAAATTAGAGTTTGCTACAAACAAGTTAGATTGTAGCAGTAATATCAACAGGTAAGGCAAGAATAGATTTAAGTGTCTCCCACCCCCACCTGAAATTTTGTTGCACACTTTTGAATTAAACTTCATTTTTAACACTCATCATTATGTACTAAAGTTTCAATGCCTTCCAAAAATTTTTTGTGGCTACGGCCTTGTCAATAGTTGGTAATATTTGTTAGCATTTCCTTTATTGTAAATGTTTAAATATTTTGCTACTTTTTCAATTACTTTTTCTATTTTTACTTATGCCTGTGCAAAAGTTTTTCTTACTTTAGTTTTGTTATATTTTATTCAGATTGTGATAGGTGAAAATGAAATTTAATATATAATATACATATGTAGTATACGTGTAATGTAGTTGGTAATTACTCTCTAAGAAGTGAATTAAATAAAAGAACTCAAAAAATAATAATTTTGAAGTTTATCAGCAAATATTTTCTTAAACTTTCTTTGTGAATGTTTGTATTTTTTTCTTTCTTTCATTCTTATGCTTGTTTAAAGCAGGATGTAGCTATAAAAGATTTTAATGTTTTATATGATATTTCCATATTAACTGCATGCCAGTAATTAATTGTCGTCATGATCTGAAGTGAAGAGTCCAACATAATTAGTTTGAAAAGTTTTTTTCTGAACGGCAGTTCAGTGTTTGGTTTGTGGCAACCTGTGTTATTTTATCATAGGCAACCTTATGTCAATATTTGTTAACTTAAACTTATGGCATGTATCTGTACAAAAGTACTTTTTATACATTTTTTAAGAAATACATTTTGATAAGAACAACTAAAATTTCATATCTGTATTTATACAAATGAAATAAAATGCTGCTTATGTGTATTCAATCTGTGGGTAATGTCATGGTTTTTCTTATGCTTACGATCAATCATTCATTGAAAGAATAAAAATCTGTTTTTTTTTTTTTTTTTTTTTTTTTTTTTTTTAATTACAAATGAATTTATCCCGTCATTTAGTTTAATTCCAGAAAGCTGTTTTGTATATTTATTACTTTAAAAATTGAATATATTAAATGTATATTGTAACTTCTGTAGTATGTTTGTAAATCAGGTATTGAGTGTAATTTTACTTTAATCCAGATGACTTGGGGGAACATTCACATCCAAACAAAAACAATACAGTGGCAGTTATAATTTTGTGTAGAGTTTGCTCTACAGCAAATTGTGTATCAAAAGTTCCTTTAAGTTGCTCATGAAATGATGATACTTGCCTATACATAGTTTGTATTAATATATATATATATATAAATATATATTTATATATATATAAAGCATGCTTTTGAGATTTACAATGTAGACATGTAAATCATGTGTGTAAGAAAAATATTCATTTTACAACTGTTAGTTTGTAGTGTAATTTCAGATGGTATCATTTATCTTATTTATTTTCTATAGAAATATTTTATTTTATTTTTTAATACATGTATTCTAAAATCGTACATGGAAGATATGTAAATTATTGTGACAATATATATTATAATTAAGATGAATTTTTACCTTTTTTTTTTCCCTAAGAGAATTTTTTGGCTTGATACTTTTTATTACTTTTCCATCTAAAGTTTATGTATTGAACTGCCTGTGTAAATCCAGATGTTGAAGATTTTTACATATCCAGGAAGCTTTCCTTTTTTAACTGTTTATTTTTTTGTAAGGGAAGATAGTGTCATGTAATGATCATGATAATTCGTTATTTAAAATATGCATTTTTTTTTTTTTTTTTAACTTATCTGAACCAGGCCTGTCTAGCCCAAAAATTTTTATTGGTTGCTTTGGTAATGCATTATATGCTGGTGGGCTGCATCGTATGTATATGTATTGCAGCAAACGTCTTTTAATATTATAATTACATATGACTGATTCTGGTTATATTTTTAATTTTATGAATAAATTTGGTATTTATCATTTGTTTCTCTTGCATTCTGCAATTTTGTAACATTGTAATACTGTACAACATCGAAAATTCGGAATTATCCGGACCTTGGCAATTTCAGAGTTTAGAAAACTCCGGGTAATAGAACATGTGTAGTGGTGCCATCTACTGGAGATGTCAGAAATAAAAGTACCTATTGAAACACATATACAATTGTTAAAAGCTTCAAACTTAAATCAGTAATATGAACGGATTTACTGTTGAAAGTGTTATTTTAGTAGGATTTGTAAATTATTTGTTTTTTATTTACAACTACTACTCTCATACCATATTTTTTTAAAGTTATTTTCAAATATAATGCTTCAGGAAGTTTCTTCTATTAAAAAAGTAATAAAATTTCTTTTATTTTTTCTTTCTTTTATAATTAATATATACATACAGATAATAGCTAAATCATTGTCAGTGGCGTCGCCAGAAAAAATTTCAGGGGAGCACAACCTGATTTTTTTATTTTTTTTAAAATGAAATTCTGATAACATAGTTTTAAAGTTAAAGAAAAAAGTGCTTATTAGAATTTTCCAGGGGGGGGGGGGAGTGCTCCCCCATGCCCCATTCTGCCGACGCGCATGATCATTGTTAATTTTTTTTATTTAATAGTTAATCAGTAATTTAAAAAAAAAAAAAAAAGTGGCTGTTTTTTAAATTTGTTTACCACTTAAAATATTTTTTTTCTCTTCACAAAACATAATCATAAGTGAAAAATCAAGAAGAAGAAGAAAAAAAAATTGGATGAATAAATCATTTTTTTTTCTCTTAGTGCTGAAAATCAAAATTCACATTTGTGTGGTCACCTGTCCTCATTTTAGAAAACAAAGAATTAAATAAAAATTTCAGTGTGGATTTTGGATAATTCCAGTTTTTAGAAGTCTGGATTTAAGATGATGTACTGTATATACAGTGGAATACACTCAAGAATTTTTCCAAGGGAGTGGAAGAAAAAACTTCTTAAATAGAAAACCTAAGAAGAAAAATAATAATAAAAACATACATTTTTAGTAAGAATTATTAAAGTGGTTTTTAACATTATTAAAAGCCTACATATAATAATCTGTAAAAAAGATGAATTTCACTATTTAATTTGAACACATGAATAGTCAGTAAAAATTGATATATGGTCTCACTTTTATTTATTTATTTAATTTAAAGACAAAACGTTTAACTTTATCATTCTTTGATATTCCTTTTATAGAAAAAATCATATATATAAATATATATTCAGCTTTTTATCAGCTATCTGTAATTGAAAAACCTAGTAATACTTCTAGCCTCTCTTGTTGATATTTTTAAGAACTCTTTCTCTATTTAGCATTGTATTATTTGTTAATTCATGACATGCTTTAAAATAACTTTGCCTCGCCACTCATTTTAATATTTCTCTCTTTATTTTTATTGAAGATACTGCATTTTAACAAGTCTGTGATGTGTCAACTATATTATTGATAAGCAGCCCAAAAATTACTAAACGGTTACTGCGTTCACTAAATTTGTAATTTCCCATTTTCTGTTAATTTTACTGCAGCTCACTTTGGGTTGACCATTCCTGATTTAGACACTTATTTTCCCTCTCCCTTTTGTTAAAAACAAAATTTTCCTGTAAAAAGTTACTGTCTATGCTTGTTATATTACCATTAAAAAAAAAAAAAAAAAAATCTCTGTCTAATTTTATTGGGAATAATATAAATTTTGCAACATATCATTAATTTACGCAAAAAAATTGCACAATGTTTTCTCTTTCTAAGATATATATATATTGAAAATCCGGACATTTTTTCGATTTTAATTTTATTTTTAAAATTAGACTTTGTATCTTTTTTCCAGATTTCTTGTGCAATGCAGTTTAAATTTTTTTAATTGAACACTGAATACATAAATATGGACATAATCTGACATATTTTTATGCTGCTCGATTGTTAAAGATTATTTATTTTTTTTACAAAAACAGGTAGGTTAAAAAACAGATTAATTAAAAAAAAAAAAAAAATTAGACTGAAACAGCTTTAAATTACTGAAATGTAAAAAAAAAAAAAAAAAAAAAACTGTTTCCATAGTTTATTAGAGCAGTTATTTAGCAGACATTGTTTTTTAGTTTATTATATTTTAGTTTAATATGTTTATTTTAATTCAATATAACTGTATTTCTATTGTTGTATTTCTTTTTTCTATATCAATTCACCAGTTTGATTCCTCGTTTATTTTCATTAACATAAAAATTGCATTTTGTATGTTAATATAATATCATAAAAAATTAGTTTTCAATAAATTTCTAAAATCCGAAAAATTCAAAACTCCAGAATTGCCGTGGTCCCACCAATTCCGGATTTTCGAGGTTCAACTGTATATATATAAAGTAAAATTAGTAAATTATGCACAAACATTTTAAATATTTACAAAAGACAAAGATTTTTCAATCATTAAAATAACATTATTTTAATTTTTGACCAGAATGGGTTTACCTAAACAGATTTTTAGTTAAGGAAATAATGGTTTTACTAAACTAATGGGTTTACCTAAACAGATTTTTAGTTAAGGAAAATATTTAATTTTTCTGTAAAAGAAAGAAAAAATAAAAGTGTTTAGAGTCTTTTAGCATTTTAAACCATTAAATATGATTATTTTTTTTTTAAAGGAAGGGGGTAGGGATTGGAAAGCTAAAAGTAAAGAAAAATATACACAAATAAGTAAATACAGCAAATCATTTCTTATTAATGACATTTTATAAAACTAGTTTAAGAATATAATTGAATTCCATTTGAATTAATCTAATAATTCCATTCGATTCTCTGACATTTTAAAATCAGGGCATGATTAAATTTTCACAAATAAATAGAGGTATGTTATAAACAAATTTGTTAATGTTAGAATGTTCAGTATTTCAAAGCAAACTCTCGTTTCCCTGTCAAAATATAAAATTCCTCTCGTTTTACCCGTAATAGTGTTGAAGGTCCAATAGCAGAATTTATCTGCAGCTAAACAAAATTTGTCTATAATCCAGGAATGTCAGACCAAGTCTAGTATCACAAGAAGTATTTGCAATTAATAAAATATGTAAAATTTGCATCTAGAAAGAAAATAAGAATGTGCATCAAGTATAATAATCTTGAGACATAATGTAAGTTATATTTGTGTTTTTAAGCCTGGCAATTCTTTTTGAAAGTTAGATTAATCTGTGAAGCTTTAAACAATATAGAATGCTCACGGCTATTGTGCACAATTTCTGCTACTAGGGGGTGAGGGTAGAACATCCTAAATCACATAAACATAACATTGAAAATGACTTTATATTTTCGAGGAGGCTGTGAATTGAAGGATAGGAAGCATTTTCTTTCTTACTGGTACTCAACATTTGTTTATACTACCACAAAGAAATTATTGAATATAATGCTTCTTTTTTAGAAATTTATCTGTTTTATTTTAATATATTTATTGAAATTAATAATAATATATTCATAATATTTATATTGAATGCATTCTAAATTAGTAAAAAAAGAACATTACATCTACTATATATTATCTACTTATATTCATTCCTGAACTTTGAGTGAGAGGCCTGTTTTTTATTTATCTTTTTTAAATTTTGGATGTTGATGGTTATTCTATTTTATTGAAGATGGTCTACCTTTAACAGACTTTAATATATTGCCAAAGGCCTCTTATATTGATAAAGATGCTCCAAAGTTTTTCAAAAACTAAAAATGTTAGGTTGACAGATATCTAAATTAATTCCATATGGCTGTGAAGATGATATTCATCTAATGGCTTAAGTTTCTCTATGATTGTGTCAAATAATGCAATTTTCAATTACAAATTAAAGAATTAGTGTAAAATAAATATTCAAAATTAAACTTCTACACACATCATAAAATCAATACAAGCATTGCCAATTTTGAAAAGACATGGTATTTCTTTTTCTGGTGTGTGTGTGTGGGGGGGGGGGGATAAAAGTGCTAGAACCTTGGAGGCTAAAGTAAGATATTTTCGATGAGTAATTGTTTTCAACACGTGTATAGATCAAATTGATAAAACATAAAAACACAGCACTTGACACATTAAAATTCAAGTCAAGAGACTTAGTTTAAAAGTTTACAGTATACAAGTTAAAAGGAAGAACATCACGACGTTTCGTCCAAGCATAATTACTTGTGGACATCCTCAGGTCTAGTTCGCTTACTGCCAGCGTCTTGATCTTTTAATATATCTAGAATGGGTTGCCATACTCTCGCCAATTCCTTAGAATGTACATAATTGATGGCGCGTTTATCGTATTTTATTATCTCTATTTTTTCTTGTATTTCAAGTTTAATGAGATTGGAGGGGGTTGCTATTATTTCAGCTTTATTCCATAAAGGTTTTGCATTTTTATTTTCTAGTATGTAATCTTTAAGAGCTGTATTTCCGTACGGGGATCGTAAAGAATATTGATGTTCAGAAATGCGTTTTTTTAAACTTCTTTTTGTTTTTCCTATGTAATAAACAGTGTCATTTTCAATTTTGATCGGTATTTTATACACGCCTTTTGGTCAACAAGGAAACATATCATCAGAAATTAAATGAATGTATCGAAGAACTTGATGCCAAAGTATATGGAAACGATCCAACTGAATCTTTACTTAAAGGTATCAATAAATTAACTAAAACTTACCCCCATCATCAACCTGATCTTCAAACATTACCATTATATCCTGGTGTCCCAAATCTAAACGTAAAAATTAAAATACATAAAAATAACAAACCCTTTCGTCCTATTGTAAATAGAACCAGTTCTCCTGTTTATTACCTTGAGAAGAAACTGAACACTTTACTTAAACCCCTAATTGAAAATTCGCCTTTTACCACAAAGTCTAGTATACACTTCTTAGACGATCTAAATAATGTTAAACTCGAAAATACATCTAAATTTTACAGTCTAGATGTCGTCTCACTATATCCAAATATTCCCCTCAACAAAGCTAAAGAAATAATCATAAACTTATGTAAAAATCATAAAACTCTTATTAACGAAGTCCCTTTCATAAATGATGCTTTAGAAATAATTTTCAGATCTAATTTTTTTCATGTTAACGGCAAAATATTTAAACAAGAAAAAAGCGCCCCTATGGGATCCTGTCTTGCCCCAACCTTAGGAGAAATTATTATGCAATATATCGAATCAACAGCCATGGAGAAAGCAGTATTGAAACCACATTTTTATCGCAGGTACGTAGACGATATATTTTTAATCTGGAATTATACAGAAAAAAGCCTTCATGAATTCATCAGTAAACTTAATAACTACTTTCCCACTATAAATTTAACAATTGAAAAAGAACAAAATAATATGCTCCCATACTTGGATATTCTTGTACATCGAAATAACGAAAATTCTCAAATTTGGACTGAAACCTATTATAAACCTTCCTCCCCCCTTTCTATCATACCTGCTAATTCAAATACCCCTTTACAATATAAAAGAAACGCTATAATTCCATTAATTAAACGCGCTTACACACATAATAGTTTTCAATTTCTTATTCAAAAAGATTTAAAATACATCAAACGCACTATGCTTGAAAGTGGTTATAAATTATCAATTTTCAATAAAATTCATAATCAAGTAAAAATTACCTTAAATCAAACTAGAATTAAAAAAGACAACTATAAATACATCGGTTCAATAGATTTTCATAAACAATTTATCCCAATCAGAAATATATTAAAGAATTACGATTATAATTTAGCATTTAAAACACAAAAATTACAAAGCTTGTTAAAAATTAAACATCGAATTAACCCTCCCCAAAAAGGCGTGTATAAAATACCGATCGAAATTGAAAATGACACTGTTTATTTCATAGGAAAAACAAAAAGAATTTAAAAAAAACGCATTTCTGAACATCAATATTCTTTACGATCCCCGTACGGAAATACAGCTCTTAAAGATTACATACTAGAAAATAAAAATGCAAAACCTTTATGGAATAAAGCTGAAATAATAGCAACCCCCTCCAATCTCATTAAACTTGAAATACAAGAAAAAATAGAGATAATAAAATATGATAAACGCGCCATCAATTATGTACATTCTAAGGAATTGGCGAGAGTATGGCAACCCATTCTAGATATATTAAAAGATCAAGACGCTGGCAGTAAGCGAACTAGACCTGAGGATGTCCACAAGTAATTATGCTTGGACGAAACGTCGTGATGTTCTTCCTTTTAACTTGTATACTGTAAACTTTTAAACTAAGTCTCTTGACTTGAATTTTAACGTGTAAAGTGCTGTGTTTTTATGTTTTATTAAGATATTTTCACTGATTTGATGTAATTTTTTCATGCTGAAATCAAATATTAAAAAATTGTAATAATAATTAACCCTTTAACCATTATAAATGGGTTTTTCTGTCACCCAGTAGTTGAAATAAAAGGCTAACACGATACATTTTTGAAAAATATTATTAGTATTATTATTCTTCTAGGAAATAAGATAGCCATAGATTTCAAAAATTATTTTTTTTATTCCAGCTTCACTTAGTATTGATTTTATGAGTTATTAAACTGATAAGCTAAAAAACTACTACACAGTCAAAGGGTTAATCTGATCTTTTTTCTTGTTATTTTATGTGCTTTATTTATTGACACTAAGTAAAAGAAACCCACCAAGATGTCTTTTTAAATTTCATTATGTTTTATTTAATTTTTTAATTTATATTAAACATAAGTAAAAGGGAAAAATTCTTACCCAGTATTTGGAAAAGTATATAATATTAGTAAGTATGTCTAGCAACTATAATTGTAATCTAAAATTCATTTGATCTAAACTCACTTGATTGTAATCTAAAACTTGTTTTAAACAAAAGAGAATAGCTCATGAGTTTAGTTTTTTTAACTTGATGCGAAAGAAAGGAAAAGAAAATCCATTTTTATGTGGTTGATTTTGTGTGAAAGAAATATCAAAGGTCTAATTTCACACAGAGGTATGGGACAAGTGGTCAGATCTACAAAATTATTGTCTTTTGAAATTTAGTGTAATCAATTTTCACAATAGGGCAGAAATTAAAAAGGAAGTATATATTTTTATGACCTTATGAAAGGAAGAAGTTAAGAGTTTTTTATATTTGTCTTCTTTCTTATTTTACAATTAATATTACTTAGACTGCATTTTTTTTTTTTTTTTTTCTAAAAGTTTCTTTGTAAATAAGCTTTGTTGTATGAATTGTAAAATTACGAGAGGGTAATTGTTGTACAAAAACAAATATATTTATTAAAGAGTTTGTTTTTACGGAATTGAATTTCGAAGACCATATTTTTATGGAATGAAATTTTATGAAAAGGTTCTAGTAAGGATCCAACTTTGTCTTGGATTGATCACTGGTAATAGACACAAAGTATATAAAATTTTGCTTTTTTTTTTAATAAATATTAGCTCACATTATAGGAATATTTAATTATTCCTTCTGTTAAAAATAATTTCCTTTGGCAATGTATTGCAAAATTATTGCAATACTTTTTTTTATTATTAAATTATTTGTGATTTCTTACTGATTGAAAATTGAAATAAATGAGAAAATTTATACTGTATTATCTTTTATTTACCACTGTTTGTAAAATAAATAAATAAAAAGTATATTTCTCTCTTTCTTATCTGTATAAAATAACAGTAATAAATATTAAATAAAGGTAAAATCTTGCCTTTTATAGTTCTCCCCCCACCCCTCCAGATGAAAAACTTATTACTCTTATAACTAATAATGTTTAAGAATAGTAGCTTTTTTTTTTTTTTATTCTAAGTGTCACACTTATCCATATATGCAGAGCTTGCTTTGAACTTAGTCAATTCAAATTGATTGGTTCAGTCAAGGAAACTGAATTTAAAAAGTATAAGTAGATTTTGATAGGAAAAAAAAAAAAAAAAATAATAATAAAAATATTTTTGTTTGACACTAACAAACTATTAATGCACTGAACAATTAGGCTTATAACTTTGACCATTACATTATATGGAAGTTTGATGGATTGGCCAAGTTAATTTTTACAAGAGAGAAAACTGACCAAGTGAGGAATCAAAACTGGGAACTTTGGGTTAATGACCCAAGGCTTTACCATATGAGCTTATCCTGGTGCATATCTGATCTGCTGATTTCCATCTTTGTGTAAATTGTACAGCTCGGATGTTGGCTGGTATAACTCAGTTGAGTTTACTGGTTATCATCCATTAATAGTTCCATTAATGGGTTTAATGGTTATCATCCATTAGGTAATGGATGATAACCCTAAGATCCCAGGTTTGATTCCTAGCCTAGTCACTTTCCTCGTTGGTAAAAATAAATTTGACCAATCCATCGAAAATGTATGTTAAAAGCAGACAATACTTAATCTCGTCGACAGTGTGGCCCATGCTATTCTATGGGGAAGTTCGTTTCCACAATTACTCATTACCTAATCTGTGTTTTTTTTTTTTTTTTTCTTTTTTAAATTTAGCTTTCACATTCAGAAAATTCCTAATGTTAAATTAGTTCTTATTTTCCAAAAATGTTTTTTTTTCATTTTTAGTATTTTATTTTGCGGCTAAAAAGTCAGTCTTTCAAAAATTATTGCTAATATAATGGTTGTGAATTTTCTGAATCTAAAAACAGAAAAAAAAAAAAAAAGGTAATGAGTAATTGTGGAAACAATTTTTCCCATAGAATAACATGGGCCTTGACTGTCTTCGTCATTAGGTATTGTCCCCTCTTAAGAAGATGCTTCACCTAACTGCTCCTAGTCTAACTCCTATAGGAAAATTTGTTACTCATTACCTAATGTATTTTTTGAAATTTTGTTTTTACCGTTAGAAAATTCAATAGTTTTTAAATTGATTCTTGTTTTCCCCCCAAAAAAAGATGTCTTGAATTTTTAATATTTCATTTTAAAATTATAAAATGCAAAAAATGTACTTAGTTGTTCTTTTTTCATAATTTAGAAGCTTTAAAACAAAATATAAAAAATTAAAATAAAAAAAAAAATATTTTTTTTAAAATGAGTATTCATACCTGGGAGTTTTCTAAAAATAAAAACAGAATTTTAAAAAACGCATGAGCTAATGAGTAATTTGCGTTACAAATTTCTCCATAGAATAACATGGGGTATGGCTGTGGCAGTGATAATGAAGCATCCCAGGCATTGTTTGTGAAGGAAAACTTTGAAATATTTGTAAAGCATTTAGTATGTACACATTTTGTGTACTTGTGGAGAAGGGGAATACATTTTATTTCAATATTTTTTTTCTTAAAAAGGTGACGGTTAATATCCTATTTCTTTTTTTTTTTTTTCGTATAGGAATTGAATTTGATATGTTTTGTGTAAAAGTTGCAAAGCCTATTAATAAAATTATACGTATTGATTATGAACAAAAGGATGCAACTCTGGATGTATGTGCATAAGTGTTTTTTTTTTTTTTTTTTTTTTTTTATTGTATAATATTTTAGTGATAATTTATAACTATGTTACTTTTATTTTTTTTAATACAAGACTGATTGTGACTTTACTTTAAAAATCCGGAGTACACAAAAACATACCTGCCAACTCTCCGTTATTTTAAGGCTGCTCACTCCCTCTCAAGATTTCCTCGTCAAGTCACCAAATTACATGCAAGTCTATGGCGAAATTTGTTTATAGAATTGCTCATTTCCTAATTGGTATTTTTAAATTCCGTTTTTAAATTCTTAAAATACGCTACTGTTAAATGAGTACCCGTTTTCCAAAAATTGAATTTCTTAAATTTTAATATTTCATTTTGCAGCTCAAAAATAAGAAAAATGCATTTAGTGAAAATTCACATTTTTAAACTCCAAATTGAAATTAAAGTTTAAAAAAATAACTTTTTGGAAAACGGGTACTCATTTAACAGTAGCGTATTTTAAGAATGTAAAAACAGAATTAGAAAATAGCAATTAGGTAATGAGTAATTCTATAAACAAATTTTGCCATAGAATAACATGGGCTTTCGATGACCTTGACGATCCGTGATGTACCCCCTCAACGGAGACTCTGTTATTTTGGGACTGTCTTCCACTCTCCGATATTCTCAAGCATTTCTCCATTATTCTGTAGATTTAAAAAATTATACCTCTAATTTATTCAAAACTTCAACAAACCTTCATTTTTTAATTAAGATTTTGCTTTTGCTGAAAAAAATTCTCATGAATCTCTATATATATTACTATTTTTAATTAATAATTACTTAATTTTTATTTGATAATTAAATTTGTTTTTCATATGACTTTTCGATAATTTAAGCCATGGATTAAACTATTAAAATACTGTCATATGTCGAAAACACATCAATATTTTTTAGGCCTGAAAATGCCGCTTGTAAAATCTCCGTTATTTTGATTATTCAATATTAGCAGGTATGCAAAAAAAAAAAAAAAAAAAAGACAGTGTGTGATTATAAAATTTTTGAAAATTGTAACCAATAAATCCAAAATTTCAGTTGAACAACAGTTTTTTCTTTATAGTCGCTCAAAAGTAATTTCTAAAAATTTCAAAATCAGGAAATATATTAGGCAAAAATTCCTGAAATCAGGGGAAAAAAAAAAAAAAAAAAAAAACCTACTCACAATCATTTCTGTTTATAGCATATTTATTAGGAACTGCTTTTAAGTATAAAATACTTATATTTCTTCATTATTTGTTTTAACTTTTTTGTCTACAAATATGAAATAAATTTCTTTTTTTCTTTTTTCCCTTTAATAAATTTTTAAACTTATTTATTTTTTGGTAATTTATTGACAATTGATTTTTTATCATTTATTTATTAAATTTTATAAAAATTTACATGATTCAGGTTGTATTATATAATTTTTACTTATTTCTGATTATATTTTTATTTTAAACTGTTTCCAAATGTATTGCAAATTTAATTTTAAATTAAAAATATTCTTTTATATTATACTTTATAAAAATTGTCTCATTATATTTATATCTATCTATGTACTTGCATGTTTGTTGAATTAGTATTTTTGTTTCCTCTGCATTGTTTATCTCCATTTTTGTAGTGACTATTAAAAATATTGCTCATGTACGTCTTTCATATATTTTGTTTTTGTAGTGTATTTATTTTAGTTTTATTGTCTCGAATTGTAAATTGTCATAGATCTACTTCAGTCTTTAGTAGATCTACTTGTGTCGAATTGTGAATAGAATAAGCATGCTTTCTTGTTGAAATCTACCATGAGATCAAAAGATGTATAATATGAAAATAATTTTTTCGGGGGAAGAAAAGACTGATTTTTATATCTAACTGTATATAAAAAAAAAAATTTAATCTTCATTTCACTTTGCAACCAACTGATACAGTTTTAAAAAAATAAAATTCATTGGTTTTAAAGATAAACATTTTCCTTTCTTTTTTTAAATAAAAGCCCTGTAAAATAAATATACATGAAGACAATTGAAACTAAGTTATTGAAGTTAAAAATTTACTGTGCCATGTAATTACTGCTTATTAAATGTTTTATTAACACCTTTGCTTAATAAACTTAATTTGTATAACTTTTTTGCATGTTTATTCACTTCTTAATTTGAAAATACTAAAATTAACAATTCTAATATTGTATATTATATTTACCCAATTTAATTTTATATTAATGATTCCACTCTCAGACTGTAATGATTCATATTATGTCAGTTAGATAAAAAGCAATTCCAGTTCACATATGATAAAAATATTTTATTACCAAAAAAAAAAAAAAAAAAATAATAATAATAATAATAAAAATAATTATCATAGTCAGGGGATAAGAATCTTCTTGCAATAAACTATATGTTCTCTCTCTGTGTGAAAACTATTTCTCATTAAAATTTAGGTATTTTTGCATAAATTTACGATTACTCCTGTTTAAGTTATGAAATTTTATTACGGTTCAAAATGTGAATTAAATAAATAAAATTGAGTTTTTTTTTTTTTCTTTTTTTTCTGTGTATGTGTGTGTACATGTGACTCGCACTAAAATTTTTACAAATTATTTTTCTTTAAGGGGACGGAGACATTTGCGACAACCGTGAAGTGGGAAATTTAGGTTGTTGCTTTTAATAGCCATATATTTTTTAATTATGCATATATCAATATAATTTTTTTAATGAGATATTAACAAGAAGTTCAAGAAATATTTGGTGCAAATTATTTACTCTTACATGTTACACTTTTTTTTTTTTTAATAATAGCACTGTAAACAAATGTATCTTAAGGATTTTTTTCCCTTTGGTACACTTTTCTAAAAAAATAATGAAAATCTTACCTTGAAATCATGCATGATGATAGAAAATACTTTTGTTTATGTACTGAACCTATTTTATGTTTTGTTGTTCTATTTTTTAAATTATAAAATAATGGCAATTTTTACTTATTAGAAATATTCATTTTTTAACACATATTTTCGCTCTTAAAAATATATCACAAGGTATATACATAAAAAAACTAGTATGTTGTGGCCACCACAAGACTTTCTTCTATATTTTCCTATACATATTCAATCAGTAACAATATTAAAAAAAAAAAAAAAAAAAAAAAAAAAAAATTTTTTTTTTTTTCTTTTTCTTTTCTTTTTTTTTTTTTTTTTTTTTTTTTTTTTGTGAAAATTAATACATATTCAATCACTAACAATAATTAAAAAAAAAAAAAAAAAAAAATCGAATTTTTTTTTCTAAGTTTTTTTTTTTTTTTTTTTTTTTTGTTAAAAGTAAAAAAAATCGATAACTTTGTTTTAAATTATCACAGATTTATGGTTCAACCATTCGTTTTAAAGGTATTGACGAGATCTTTCGAATGATACCCATCTTCAAAATTTAACCCCCCCGGGGGGGTACTTCCCCCCCAGGGGGGGAACCGATGCCCCCCCATGCACAATTTTTTTTTCCTAGTTAACTACTACTATCATCAATAATTCAAATTAATTTTACAATCACAAGTTTAAAATAACTCTCATTATGCCCATTTATACGGAATTTTGTCCTATGCTGCCATGTTAAAAATTTGCATAAAATGCGATTACAGCGCCACCTGTTGAGCCATTGATCCCCAAATCTAATGGGCACCAGTTCATGTCAGGGTGCAACTAAATACCAAGTTTGGTTAAATTTCATTCATATGTTCGTGAGATACAGCGTCCACAAAAAAATGATACAGACAGACAGACAGACAGACATTTTCTAAAAACTATCAATTTGTGTTCAGGACATCCCAAAACGTGTAGATCCGTCAAAAAACGGAGGTCGAAAATTTTCGCGAATCCAATACTTTCTCTATATTACATATAGAAGAAAGTAAAAATAGGTTCACTATATGCAGAGACACTTATTTTATTTCCCTCTAAAATTTCAAGGAACTACTTTCAACAGATTTTTTACAAAGTGTACCAAAGTGAAAAAATCCTTAAGAGTAAAATACGTATGTTTACAGTGCTATTATAAAAAAAAAAAAAACTGTAACACGTAAGAGAAAATAATTTGCATAAAATATTTCTTGAACTTCTTGTTAATATCATAAAAAAAAATTATATTGATATATGCATAATTAACTAGTATGTTGTGGCCACCACAAGACTTTCTTCTATATTTTCCTATACATATTCAATCAGTAACAATATTAAAAAAAAAAAAAAAAAAAAATACGATTTTTTTTTCTAAGTTTTTTTTTTGTTAAAAGTAAAAAAAATCGATAACTTTGTTTTAAATTATCCCAGATTTATGGTTCAACCATTCGTTTTAAAGGTATTGACGAGATCTTTCGAATGATACCCATCTTCAAAATTTAACCCCCCTGGGGGGGTACTTCCCCTTCAGGGGGGGAACCGATGCCCCCCCATGCACAATTTTTTTTTCCTAGTTAACTACTACTATTATCAATAATTCATATTAATTTTACAATCACAAGTTTAAAATAACTCTCATTATGCCCATTTATACGGAATTTTGTCCTATAAAATGCGATCACAGCGCCACCTGTTGAGCTATTGATCCCCAAATCTAATGGGCACCAGTTCATGTCAGGGTGCAACTAAATACCAAGTTTGGTTAAATTTCATTCATTGGTTCGTGAGATACAGCGTCCACAAAAAAATGATACAGACACACAGACAGACAGACAGACAGACATTTTTTAAAAACTATCAATTCGTGTTCAGGACATCCCAAAACGTGTAGATCCGTCAAAAAACGGAGGTCGAAAATTTTCGCGAATCCAATACTTTCTCTATATTACATATAGAAGAAAGTAAAAAATATATGGCTATTAAAAGCAACAACCTAAATTTCTCACTTCAGATAATAAATAAATAACTAATTGGTATTCATCAAAATTCAACTGTTTTATAGGAATTAAATGTATGACTGAAGTCCTACTGTGGCTGAGAAACATTGTACTGACTTAAAGTATACTTTTTCTGCTAAGAAAAAGGAGAATTTCATACAAATGCATACAATATAATTTGGATAAAATAAACATTTAATTATGACACTACCGCATAAAATAATTGTAAATAATAATAATCCATTTTCCCATTTTTATGTTCACACGGAAAACACAATTTGCTGTAGTATAGTAATGTCACAACACTTAAACATATATATTTTTATTGAAATTTTTATTTTTCCTCAGTCGGAAAAATAAAAATTTCAATAAATATGATTTTCTTCCAATCAGTTGATTGTGTGATTTTAATTAAAAAATATATTTTTATTATTAAAATATTTCAGTCTTGTTTCATAATAGAAAAAAAAAAAAAAATGCTTGTCAAATTTTAATAAAGAAAAGTCTCTCTAAACTTGAAAATTAGTCACTTCAGTTGCATACTATTCATAGCATGATATTCATGTGTTTCTTTAAAATAATCATAATTGAAGTTCAAGTCGGAATTTTATAGGAATGGCTTATTGTAATTTTCAGGGCTTTGTTCATTGAGAAGAGCTTGTTTAGGATGACGCTTCTTTCTTTCTTTCTTACCTTCTTTTTTTTTTTTTGGAAGTGAAAACTTTAGGTGCGTTGAGCAGTTTTGGGTGAACAAAAATCATGACTCGCGTCATCGTCGGCGAAGGCTTTCCATGAGAATCGAAAGTGGAATTCGAGATTTCAGCTGATTTACACGTTTTGAGGTATGCTGAATGGGTTTTCTTTTGTATCTCAGCTACTAATTAAAATAAATTCATAAGTAATACACCATTTGGAAGCTTTGTTGAGTTGGAATCGAACAGTAACTTACAGAAATTTCTACCGCCAGATGGCACTGTAATATTTTAAAATTTCAGTATTTCAATTTCTAATTATGATTAAATTATTTTTAATACATCATTAGAAATATATTTTAAAGTTCTTTTATATTATCGAAAGTGCAATTCGAGATTTCACCTGATTTACACGTTTTGGGGGTGTCCTGAATCGGTTTTCTTTTGTATCTTAGCTACTAATTAAAATAATTTCTTAAGTAATCAATATTTATAAGGCTTAGTTTATTTAATTTGGGTAGCTACAAATATTGTGCCAAATCATATAATACAGATCATAAACACTTCTTTAAAAACCAAAAATAATTCGAAAATAATAATCTAATAGCTTGACGATATACAATTCACAAGTTACTTAGTTTTCACTTCTATCGGCAGTCCCCAAACACTGCTTTGGTTTTTTTTTTTTTTCCCCTCTCTTAAGAAATCCCAATAACTGTTTTGTTTGCAGTCTTTGTGATAGAGGTAGTAGTTTGTTTTCCTATTTCATTAAGTTCATGCTTTTATTTAAGTTCATGCTTTTCTGCTGTTTTTTTCACTAAGGATTTTCCCATTCCTTTTCTTATTTACATTTTTTTCTTTGTAAAATCAGCATAGGAGGAGCAATTGAATCATCGGCATTCATGCATGTGATAACAGTAATTGGCTTACCTGTATTACGCAAGCCTTAGCTATTTTCCTTTTTAAAGAAATAACTTTTGTTTTCTTATTTTGAACCACAGTGATTCCAGCCTTATTAACATTGAAGATTCTGAGGGGTTAAATGTTTCCAAATTCTGTATCGTAAATCTTAAAGAATTTGTTTTTGTGTGATAATTCTATCACCCATCTAGAGGACATTCCTTCCAGTGTTCTCAGAAAATTTGGAAATGCTTACTTAAAAGTCATACATGGAGTTACTTCTTAGTGTTCTTCCTGTCCAAGACAAATTGAATGGCTGTGTCTATTTTGTATCTCTGATTGAAATGTAAGCCTTTTAATATTGTTCTTCCTGAATCTATGTAGCCGTTTATTCATCTTTAAACAGTATTGTACCTATTTTTCTTCCAGTACCTATGAGAATACAGGTTCCTTTCCCAACTTAATGTTTAACAGCTAATGCTTCTTGAATTTCTTTGGCATACTTCTCAGCCATTCCTTTGGAAACACCATAAATCTTTGAAGCCCTGAAATATTTCATTTTCTTTTTCCCAATTGCAATTACAACATCAGCCGGATTTTCCTTGTCCAGGCATTTTTTCTTTTTTTTTTATGCCACATCTACAAAACAGAAATATTATAATTATTAAATATATTTTTAGAATTTGTAAATTGTATGTCATTGGAACAATATTTATGGACAGTAATGAAAGCTCTCGACGGAAGTGTGTACAGAAGTCTAAAGATATAGTTAATTGAAAAAAGTGTTGCCTTATATATATCTCTCTCTCATATTAGGAAATTCTTTATTACCTCATATTTGGAAAATTCATGAAATATTGTTGGATGGAAGTGAAAAAAAACAAAAAGATAGAAACTAAAGACACTACATTTTTCTTTACTAAATGCTGAAAGCTTTTATAAAACTTAATGACAATAACAAAACTTACCTTACCTGACCTCAAAAACGTGTACTGAAAGCAGTCAACAAAATCTTCAGAACGAGTAAAATATCTGGCTTACCCGATAACAAAAGAATTCATAGTCTTGATTTGCCATCTTTCGGGATTCAAGGATACCTCTTATGTAAGCTGCTTGAAATTAGGGGGCCCTTAATTGTTAACCTGTTACTGCCATGTGTCTTGTGAGGACGACTCTCTCTAGTGATACAGTCTCTTCTCTACAGAAATATGCTATTGATTTATCACATTACGCTATCATAATATAAGCATATCATAATATAATGCAATTTATCTCCATTTAGTATGTAATTTTATTTAACCCTACGTCAGGTGCTCCCGTAGGACGAACAAAATCGGGCACACCCTGCCTGAGATGTCAGATAAATACTTTATTGTTAAAAAATACTTGTACTACAATCAATAAATTCGTACTTATGCATCAAATTTTCATTTATTACTTTCTATTCACTTCTAATAAGGTCACCATATGGGTGTTTTTGAATTAAAAATCATGTAGGATATTTAGAGAATAAAAACCAGAACGGGCCTCTCAGGCAGGGTGTGCCCGACAGAGGGTTAATTCACACAAATTCCCAATCATTCATTAGTACAACGATTACTGTAGATTCTTTCAAAAGAGGATGCTTTATTCATATAATGCAGTCACAATTTTTGGTTATTTATTACTTTCGGACCAAGCACATTATACTAGAAAAGAAATTTTCATAGTAGTAGTAAATGATATAACTTATAATTTCTGGACTGTGATCTGTTATCCTCTTCAACTTTATGACCTCTTTTAACTAAACAAAAGTTACACCGTGCAATATTGCTTTTCTTCACTGAGATCACTTTTTAGTGATTTAATTGCACAATGCATTTTTACTTTCTTATATACAGTAGACTCTCGTATAACGTGGGGTATACATTCTGCGTAATAGGAAATTGCGTTATAGGAGACATACATTGAGCAGACGATATCTGTAATGAGACCAAAAGCATCCTGTGTTGGCATAGTAACGGGGCAACCCTTATCTGCAGTCAAAAGTAAGTAACTTTGAACAGGTTGAAAGTAGAAAAGATATCGTCACGTGCTTCCTTTATCTTACACGTTATACAAGACTTTTTATCACGTTATGAGTAATAGTCGTACATTTTTTGTCGCGTTATATGAATTTGCGTTTTGCAAGAGTGCGTTATACAAGAGTTTACTGTATATAAGAAGAAAGTATTGGATTTGTGAAAATTTTTGAATTCCAGTTTTCAGTGAATTTACATGAGAGGTCCTGAAAACAATTTGACTGTTTTTAGAGAATATCTCTGTGTGTGTCTATGACAAATTTTGTGGCCACTTTATTTCTTGAACCAATGAAGGAAATTTAACCAAACTTGGTATTTAGTTGGACCCTGATTTAAATTGGTGCTGATTAGATTTGAGGATCAATCTCAATAGGTGGCACTGTGATCCCATTTTTTTTTTTTTTTCTAAATTTTTAACATGGTAGTATAGGACAAAATTTCATTAAGTGTACATGAGTTATTTTTAACATGTGATTTTAAAATTAATATTAATTATTGATAATAATAGCATGGCTCGCGTTGGTGAGCTATAGCGCACCATTGACCCCAATTTTGATAAAGCGGATGCAGTATTTTGATATTATGGGTCCAACGAACCCATACTTCTTTTTCTTTTCTAAGCTTATATAACAAAACTATGAGGAAGCCCCCCCCCCCAAAAAAAAAAAAAAAAAAAAAAAAAAAAAACTGGGAAAAGGAATTTTCCTAGCTGGAATATCACGACAAACTTTTTCACAGAGTTTGAAGAAGTGCACTTGTGCAACACATAAGCATAGATGGAAAAGATGGAGCATCAGGTCGACACTTTTTTTTTTTGGTTAAATACAAAGCTTCAAAATGAAAAAGAAATTGTGAAGAACTTTGTGTTTATGGAAAATATTAGCCCTTACATGTTCAAAAATAAAAATGGTGTTCATTTGTTTTTTGAAGGAAAAAAAATGTGTCTCCATTTTTCAAAAACTCGACCCATAATTTTTATAGGGATGGGGTCTTGAGACCCCACTTTTCAAAAGGTTAGCGCAAACCCTGTATAATAGTAAACTAGAGAAAATGTGTGCACATACCCCCCCCCCCCCTCCCTCTGGGGGAGTGTAAATTTTTTATATTAGTATCTTTTGAGGTTGAACCATAGATCTGTCATAATTTATAAAAAAGTTATCAATATTTTTCAATTTTTAATGAAAAAAAAAATATTGACATAAAAGTTATTTACTTTCTTTCATCATTTAAAGTCATGATTCTATGAGATAAAAATTGTCGGCATTCATCGTAAAAAATAATTTTAATAAATAATTTGCACTGACTGAATTTGCGCAAAATTATATAGAAGAAAGTCTTGTGGTGGCCACAGCCTACTAGTTTTTCTTTTTTTTAATCACTAGTGATATTTGTGACTAAGAACTATTCTTGTGCCATTTTTAATGCTACATCTGTGGCAGAAGACTGAATCAACCTGGCAAACTTTCACAGTATAAAACTAAAACAGCATATATACAGGAAAAAATGTTAAGGCCAAGCGAAAAACTTAATTTATTTCACAACTGCTGATATGAGTTTTATGCAAATTTAAATAAAAGGCAATTTTAATTATATCTAGAAAAAAATTGCAAAAAATTAAATTATTTCTCATTTTAAAATTTATTTTCTTTTTTCATATATGTAAAAAGCTGGAAAAAATATTAAGGCCACATAAGATATTATTTAAAAAACAGATAATAATCTAAAAAAAATCGCCTTATTTTCAGTTAATTTAATCATTTTTGAGATTATAAAATTAAAAAATATTTAAAGTCTGGGAAAAAAAAAAAAAACTTTAAAATATTTACAAATACATATTGAAATTTTATGCATTTTCAAACACAATATAATGAGTGACAGTTTTAAATAAATCTATATAAATATTTTAAAAATTAAAATTAATTTTTATTTTACAATTAATTTTTTTCTTTAATACATCAATACATGTAGAAAACTGGAAGAAATGATTCATGTGAGATAGTATTAAAAGAACTGCTAATAATTCAAAAATTTGTCCTCCTTTTCAATTAACTGAATCATTCTCGAGGTCATAGATTTAGAAAGTTTCTTCAAAGTGCCTTTTGGTATGCTTTTCCAGCTCTTTTCAATGGCCATTTTCAGCTCTCCTACGGTAGTGTAAGTTTTCTCATTTCTATAAATGTCACCAACCAGAATTAGCGACCCTCAATAGAGAGAGACTGGACATTGAACAAACGCGATGGACGTTCATTCATTGACCACTCTATCGCCATAAAACATAAAATTCTTTTACCGGTGTCTGGCACTTTTCTTTTAATTAAAATCATGAGAAAAATGGGTTTTTATCTTCAGACAACCATGCAGAGAGTCATTCAAGACATTTTCATAGCGTCGTGGTAACATATGTAACAACCTGAACAAACATGGTGGATCAACAGGCAGACCAATGTCAAGTCTCTCTTATCATGTAGGGTCTCTAACCAGAATACCCCATAAATTTTTCATTGGGTTCAGGTCAGGGCTTCTTGATGACCATTCAAGCACATGGACATGATTAGCTTGAAGCTAGGATTTTGTGGAGCTTGATGTGCATATTGGTGCACTATCTTGCGGAAATATAACAAGATAATGCGCCTATACAGTATACACACATCAAGCTCCACAACATCCTGGCTTCAAGCTAATCATGTCCAAGCGCTTGAATGGCCTTCAAGAAGCCTTAGCCTGAACCCAGTAGAAAATTTATGGGGCATTCTGGTTGGTGACATTTATGGAAATGGGAAAACTTATAACATCGTAGGTGATCTGAAAATGGCCATTGAAAAGAGCTGAAAAGCATACCAAAAGGCACTTTGAAGAAACTTTCTAAATCTATGACCTCGAGAATGATTCAATTAATTGAAAAGAAGAGCAAATTTTTGGATTATTAGCAGTTCTTTCAATACTATCTCATGTGAATCATTTCTTCCAGTTTTCTACATGTATTAAAGAAAAAAATTAATTGTAAAATAAAAATTAATTTTAATACATATTTAATATAAATTCAATACCTTTATTTATCTTCGTTCATGGCAGAAAGCTTTTTCGCGAGGGGATCCCCTGCGTCAACGGGTCTTACTGCTTGTCGTGGATGGCGGCTTCTGAAGTCTTGATCTTGACGCAGGGGATCCCCTCGCGAAAAAGCTTTCTGCCATGAACGAAGATAAATAAAGGTATTGAATTTATATTAAATGTGAGTTATAACTTCGTTTTAAATAAGTTTTTTTTAGTAATTTTAATTTTTTAAATATTTTTATAGATTTATTTAAAACTGTCACTCATTATATTGTGTTTGAAAATGCATAAAATTTCAATATGTATTTGTAAATATTTTAAAGTTTTTTTCGCAGACTTTAAAGATTTTTTAATTTTATAATCTAAAAAATGATTAAATTAATTGAAAACAAGGTGAAGTTTTTGGATTATTAGCTGTTTTTTAAATATCTTATGTGGCCTTAATATTTTTTCCAGCTTTTTACATGTATGAAAAAAGAAAATAAATCTTAAAATAAGAAATAATTTAATTTTTTGCAAAATTTTTCTAGATATAATTTAAATTGCCTTTTCTTGTGTTATATTTAAATTTGCATAAAACTCATATCAGTGGTTGGGAAATAAATTAAGTTTTTCACTTGACCTTAACATTTTTCCAGGGCTCAGAAACCTTTGGACAGCCCCTGCCTGCCTGGACACGGCCAAGCTTCACGGGTTGGATGCTTATCCTCCGGAGCGAAAAATCGCCAGATCACTGCATGATGGCTGACTACAACCAGATTGTTGCCCAGTCGCTACATAGAATGAGCTGAGTCAGTTGGCTCGTTCAGTCTTCAGACATCGTCCATTGGAGGCTGCAGGCTCCTTCAACAACAGCAACAATGTGACTTCTTCAGAACAGATCAGGATTGGCAGGGTTGCTACGTCTGCTTCTTTGACTCATTATGCTCGACTGACACACCACACCTCCAGATTGCACAAGGCGGAGACGCACAGACACGCTCCTGGATGCAAGGGAAAATTTTGAATATGTGCACAACTAGCTTTCTAGCCAAACACGAAACTGAAGAAAAACAAGTTTTTGAATTTTGGGAAGGGGAGTATCACATGGGGAGCCGTAGTAGGTAGTTGCGCACTGAAAGTTACACCAAAAGAGGAGGTCTAAAAGGGGGGAGGGGGGCTAGAAACCTAAACTGCTGAACGACTAATAGACAAAGTGCGAATATATATATATATATATATATATAAAGAAAAATTAATTACAAAAAAAAAAAAAAAATTAATTATTGATTTTGGAAGCTTGCCACTGTGGGGTAGGAAGAGATATTTTTTGCGTACATAGTGGTTATTATTATTATTTTTTTTTTTGACGTGGCATGGCCTGAAAAAAGGAGGAGAGGAAAAAAATAAAAATTAAACTTTTTACTATGCACTGGGTGGCCAGAAGGGAGTTAAAGAGGGGACCATCACAATTTTGATCCACCACGGGGGGATGGTTCCCCGCATTGGTAGCCCGATGACTGCTTAACGACCCCATCGAGCACTTGACGGTGCAGCACATTTTAACGAGGACCAGACAACGCCACACCCTCGGGGGAAAGAAGAGAGAAAAAAAAATCATAATAAAAAAAAAAAAAAAAAAAAAAAAAAAAGGGGGATATGTAAGCTTTGTGTTTTGTTGGTAGCCCTGGAGACCAAAGTGAGTGAACGCAATGGGACCTGAATGACACAGTGGAGAAGAATAGCGGTAGTAATGTAATGTCGTGGAGTACTAGCACAACGGTGTGTAACACCAGGGTGGGGGAAGCTAAGCCACACTAGCTTGGCTCCCGGTCACCTTACCCACTTAAGGGTCCGGTTCAGGAAAACCAAGGGGCTTAGCTGGAGTAAAGGAGGAAGAAGAAAAAAAATGAATAAAATAAAATAATAAGGAGAGGATGAGGAGCTAAGCCACTCTAGCTTGGCTCCCGGTCACCTTACCCACTTAAGGGTCCGGTTCAGGAAAACCAAGGGGCTTAGTTAAAAAAAAAAAAAAAGGAAAAGCAGGGGGGGGGGGGAGGGCTAAGTCACGCAAACTTGGGGCCCGGTCACCTTACCCATTTAAGGGTCCGGTTCAGGAAAACCAAGGGACCTAGCTAAAAAAAAAAAAAAAAGAAAAAAGGGGGAGAGCTATGTCACACAAGCTTGGGGCCCGGTCACCTTACCCACTTAAGGGTCCGGTTCGGGAAAACCAAGGGACCTAGCTAATAAAAAAAAAAAAAAAAAACGGGGGGAGAGCTATGTCACACAAGCTTGGGGCCCGGTCACCTTACCCACTTAAGGGTCCGGTTCGGAAAAACCAAGGGACCTAGCTAATAAAAAAAAAGGAAAGAAAAAAGGGAAAAGAAGGGGGGGGAGGGCTAAGTCACGCAAGCTTGGGGCCCGGTCACCTTATCCACTTAAGGGTCCGGTTCGGGAAAACCAAGGGACCTAGCTAAAAAAAAACAAGAAACGGGGGCAAAGCTATGTCACACAAGCTTGGGGCCCGGTCACCTTACCCACTTAAGGGTCCGGTTCGGGAAAACCAAGGGACCTAGCTTTTAAAAAAAAAAAAGGAAGGGAGCGGGGGAGGGGGCTTGCTAAGTCACGCAAGCAAGGGGCCCGATAAAAAAAAAAAAAAAAGGGTGGGAGAGCTAAGTCACGCAAGCTTGGGGCCCGGTCACCTTACCCACTTAAGGGTCCGGTTCGGGAAAACCAAGGGACTTAGCACATAAAAAAAAAAAAAAAAAACGGGGAGGGGAGGGCTAAGTCACGCAAGCTTGGCTCTCAGTCACCTTACCCACTTAAGGTCCGGTTCAGGAAAACCAAGGGACTTAAAAAAAAAAAAAATTAAAACAAGAAAACAAAAACCAGGGGAAAACCGGGGCTAGTGAGTGTAGGCAGCTGGACAGGCAGCAGACGCTCACTGGAAGAAGGTGGGGCCGAGGAAACTGGGACACCTCGAGCAATATACTCACTAGGAACAACAGGGCAGAATAGATGACTAATTGACTGAGTTTTTATTTTAGGTAGCTAATTAGTAAACTGAATTAAGAGATAGTGTAGTTGGTAAGCTCGTGGGAAATTGTTAAATGCCTGGGGGGACTTGGTCTTTAATTTTTTTCTCTCCTTTTCCTTCTTTTTTTCTTTTTTTTTTTTTTACCCTTTTTTGTTAAATTAGTAATTTGCCAGGGATTGACTTTATTTTTATTAATTAAGTAGAGTAAAAGGATGGTCGGAAATTATTGAAAATGTTATTTAGAGAACTTAAATTATTGCTGAGTTAGTTTTTCCAGGGATGTACATTGCAATAGATGGCATTACTATATTTTTAGAGTTGTGTTCTGCTTTCTTACCATTTCTAAATAAACAGAAATAATATCCAACAATGATTCCTCCCCCCTTTGTAAAACCTTTTTATAGTAATTTACACAATGTGTTTTATTATCATATATATTTACATACATATACACACACAGTAACTGCTGCTTGAAAAACTCGCTGGTTAATAAAATCAGCTGCTTAATTTGATCAAATTGCTAGTACTGGAATCAAATAAATACAAACTCCTTTTAAAATCACTGACAAATGAAATCAGCATTGCTAGTTAATAAACTCAAAAAAATATCTTCAGCAGCAAAAATATCATTTATGCATGCTAAACAAATTTTTCATTTACACTGTGATTTCTTTATTTTTGAAATAAAAAAGAAAACAGCAGTTCTTTCATTATCTCTCTTTGTCGAAAATTTTATACTTGCAGCATGGTTACAAATTAAACGTGTCACGTCACTTATCTCAGTAACAATTCCAAAGAACCTATTCTTCAAAGCATGGTAATAAGTTATTAATTTGATTCGCAAGTGATATATATATATATATATATTTAAATTATTAAAAAGCAGTTTCTACACTGTAAAAAAATAATTATTACCAGTTCCAAGAAACTCTGTGATTGGAATCACAGAGAGTTTCTTGCAGCTGGTAATAGTTATTTTTTACAGTGTAGTTCTTATTTTGAAATAACTATAAAGCAAGAGGTTTAAGCAGAAAGATTTTAAATTTAAAAGAGAAGCATGAACTTTAGGCAAAGTAATGATGATTTTCCTCAAAGGAAAACACATCAAAACTTAAGATGTGTTTAATTTTTACTTATTTTGAAAGAACAATTAATTATCTGTCAAAAATTAATTAATATTGTTTATTAATTCTGTCGTTATCTTCTGAATTTTTTTTTTTTTTTTTTTTTTTTTGTTGTTGTTCAAAGTCAGGGAAGTAACACCTTTTTCTTGAGAGTAGGAACTAGATTTAACATTTTAATTTATTCCAGAGCATTTTTAGCCCCGCTTTTATTTCATACCACTTTTTACTTTCCGAACACTATAGTGAGGAAAGTATTGTAATCATGTCAAAAATCCGAATTTGAGATTTTGATGTTTCTATACGTTTCGAGTTCCCCTGAATCCGTTTTCACTATTTTTACGATGATGTGTGTGTATGTGTGTGAGTGAACACGCTAGTGTCTAAACGCTTTGCTCGAATGAGCTGTAAGTTGATACGCATGTTGCAAGTCACCGTAGCACAAACCCTATTGATTTTGATAAATCTAGCACTTATAGTTTTTTTTACAGGGGCACAAAGAAAAATTCTTTATCATTATGGGCTATGGGACCAAAATCTTAAAAATACGATATCATCTAAACGCCTTATTCAATCGAGCAAAAAATTTATACACATAATATAAGTCACAGATGCTCAATCTCTATAGATTTTGGAGAATCTAGCACTTATAGTTTTTTTACAGGGGCACAAAGAAAAAATTCTTTATCATTAAGGCCTATGAGGCCAAATTTTTAAAAGTGCGTTAGCATCTAAACGCCTTATACAATTGAACTGAAAATTTATATGAATATTATAAATCACTGTTGCACTAACTATAAGCATTTTGGTGAATCTAGCATTTATAGGTTTTTACAGGGACACAACGAAAAATTCTTTATTATTATGATCTATGGGCTCAAAGTTCAGTAGCGTTAAATAAAACATCGTGTAATATATGGAGAAAAATACTCAAACACTCTATTATGGTTTTCTCTCTTTTCTTTGTTTAACAACTCCTCTTTCTTTACTTTATCTACAAAACTGTTAATTACTCAATGTTCGGAAAGTCGAGTGGAGTCACTCCAGATTTTTTTAAAAGAGTATTTGTTTTCTTATTTTATCGAACATATGTGATGGAGAGAAATATTCTATAAATAAAGTGATGCGAAATAAATACGAGGCTAAAACTGCACCAGAATAAATTAAAATGCTGGCCATTACTGCAGAAATGTTTGCCGGATATAAAAATCAGCCGTTTAATAAAGTCACTTTAGTTCAGGATAGATGTTATTTTAATAAGTGACATGTGTTGTGATAATAAATTTCTTTTTCCCTGTCGCTGGCAAAATATGTGATAAGAGCTATAACTGTGTCATTTCAGTATTAACCTTTTACACAGGCCAATGTTCCCATATGGGAACATCAAATAAAACATTTTTTTTTTAAATTAAATTTCATGAATACTGACTTGAAAAAAATATCAGATATAATAGAAAGATTACTTGATTTTTTGAAATAGAAATTACATTTTAATCATAATAAAACACATTTTATTAATGGAAACACATAGAAATACATTTATAGTAAAAAATATATAGTAAACACATAGAAATTACATTTTAATCATGGGTAATAAATGGGAATTGCACAGAAAAGCTTAAAAGTGGCCTATTTTACAATTTTTTCTTTTATCCCGAAATTTAAAAATTCACATAAATTAGAAAAAGAAGGAAATGCTTCCAAAAATGGGTTGGCATGTTTAAAATAGTTCACATTATTAAATTAAAGTAATATTAAAATATAATAATATTAAATTAATAATATTCAGTATTATAATATTGAATTGTAAATATAAAAAATTTTACAAATTTTAATGATATAACTAGCGAGCTTCGCCCGCTAGCGGGTCAGTATTTTCAAATGAATCACTAACAGTAACTTTTAGTCTTAAGAAAAGAAATTGAAAAAAAAAAAAAAAATCATTTCTGATTGGGTAAAAAGTCGGCCCGTGTCCCCACTGCCTTCGGCAGCGCAGTGCGAGCTGCGCGCGCGTATTCCTTCCCTGGCCCTTCGTGCCTCCTAAAAAAAAAAAAAAAAAAATCTGATCAGGTAAAAACTTCCACCGTGTCCCCACTGCCTCGGGCAGCGCAGACCCATGCGCGTGCACGTGTGAAGGTATACATGCGCTGCGCGCACATATTCCTTCTCAAGTTAAATTTTTATTCTTAGGAAAATTTAAAAAATCATTTCTCATCGGGTACAAATTCGGACCCGGTCCCCACTGCCTTCGGCACGCAGTCCCGTGCGCGCTGAGCGCGCACAAGTTAAAGGATACACGCGCCGCTTGCGCGTATTCCTTCCTTGACACTTCGTGCCCCCTAAAAAGAAAAAAAAATCCTTTCTGATCGGGTAAAAACTCACACTGGATCCCCACTGCCTTCGGCAGCGCAGACCCATGCGCGCGCACGTGTGAAGGTATATGCGTAAAATTTTTATTCTTAGGAAAATAAAATAAAAAAATCATTTCTCATCGGTTAAAAAGTTGGACTGGGTCCCCACTGCCTTCTGCAACGCAGTCCCGTGTGCGCTGCGCGCGCACAAGTTAGGGGATACGCGCGCGGTGCACGTTTATTTCTTCCCCACACTTTCAGCCCCGCCTAATTGATCTACATATACCAATTTTGAACGGTCTAACTCAATTAGCTGAGATGCAAAAGAAAACCTAATCAGGACACCTCAAAACGTGTAAATCTGGTTAAAACTTTCGATAATATAAAAGAAATTTAAAATATCTTTCGAATGATGTATTAAAAATAATTTAATCATAATTAGAAATTGAAATATTGAAATTTTAAAATATTACAGCGCCATCTGGCGGTACAAATTTCTGTATTCCACTGTTCGATTCCAAATCAAAAAAGCTTTCTAATGATGTATTACTTATGATATTATTTTAATTAGTAGCTGAGATACAAAAGAAAACTGATTCGGGACACCTCAAAACGTGGAAAACTGGTGAAAACTTTCGATAATTTAAAAGAACTCTAAAATTTCTTTCGAATGATGTATTAAAAATAATTTAATCATAATTAGAATGTGAAATATTGAAATTTTAAAATATTACAGCGCCATCTGGCGGTAGAAATTTTTGTAATCCACTGTTCGATTCTAAATCAAAAAAGCTTTCTAATGGTGTATTACTTATAAAATTATTTTAATTAGTAGCTGAGATACAAAAGAAAACCTAATCAGGAGACCTCAAAACGTGTAAATCGGGTGAAATCTCGAATTCCATTTTCAATAATGTAAAAGTACTTTAAAATGTGTATCAACTCAACAAAGCTTTCAAATGATGTATTATTTATGAAATTTTTTTAATTAATAACTGAGACAAAAGAGAAAACCCATTCAGGAAACCTCAAAACGTGTAAATCACGTGAAATCTCGAATTCCACTTTCGATATTTTAATTAGTAGCTGAGATACAAAAGAAAACCCATTCAGGATATCTCAAAACGTGTAAAAAAGCTGAAATCTGGAATTCCACTATTGATATGCAACAGAAAACCTAATCAGGAGACCTCAAAACGTGTAAATCGGGTGAAATCTCGAATTCCACTTTCGATAATGTAACTGTACTTTAAAATGTGTATCGAATGACGTATTAACCCGTTAGTAGTCGCTATAGACAGCGCCATCTATTACAGATTGAGCACTTTTTATTTAACTCGCTCCAATAATTTTAAAAAGTGATGTGATCAACGTTTCTTCGATTTTTGTTTCGTTTTATGTATATCAAATGCCACTTCTAAAAATTTTTGGTGGCTATTGAATAAAAAAATCTGGCAAAACTGAAGAATGGGCGGCAAATCGACCAACTAGCGACTACTAGCGGGTTAAAAAAAATTTAAACTTAATTAGAATCTGAAATATTGAAATTTTAAAATATTACAGCGCCATGATACCTCAAAACGTGTAAGTCAGGTGAAATTTCGAATTCCATTACCTACGGTAGTCGGTTAATGGAAGTAAATCGGAAAAACAAATATTTTTACCTTAAGTGAAAAAATTAAGTGTTGCTATAGAAAGTGGCATTCTCTTTCGATACAATTTAATTTGCAATTAAAACGTAAACCTTTTTGTTTATTGACCAAAATCGATGAAATTTTAACTGCAAGTTTGTTTTGTGTGGTGTTATTATTGTATACTAAGTGTCGTGTGCGAAAGTAAAAAATTGAAGAAAATAGAAATTTTGCAATTTTTTATCCTACTCAAAATACCTCTGATTCTCAATCAGTGGCAGCTGTTTTTTTTTTTTTTTTTTTTTTCCCGCTTCCGTCCAGAAATGTTTCCTCTCTGAACAGGTTGTCATGGTGACGCAACGGACGGCTGCATGATTTGATTACGGAATTCATTTTGGAATGAAGTTCGCCATTTTCAATGGTTTAATGCCTAAAATTAAAAAAATTATAACTCATTCAGTTTTTGAAAATTTCTCTCAATCTTTTGGGAAGTAAATTGTGGAAGCGAGATCTATATACAAAAAAAAAAAAAAAAAAAAAAAAAAAAAAAAAAATGATTTATCTCTAAACGATTTTGAGTTATAAAATGTTTTGTGAAAAAATCGATGTTTCGTAAAATCTAAAAATATAGATCGCTAATCCGTATTTTGTAAAAATGTTTATATGGTTCGAAAGAGGATTAAATGACCTTTCCAAATATACCAGTTGTTAAGAAATGGAACAGTTACTCGGTCGTACAGGGCGTTTCAAAAAAGACGATCGAGAAAAAGAGAAAATTTCGACCCTTTTTAAAACTTTTTTTAAAAATATAAAAAATCCGTATTAAAAAAACAAAATGTACCGTAAGAATTGGTAATAAATGCTCTTTCTTTTGGTACAGGTGTATTTTCGATATGTCGAACCGTTCAAACAGTATCGCTTTACAAAAACGCACGAAATTTTCTATTTCTGCTTCTTCTTTTGAGGTAGGCTGTTCATAACAAAATGACGGTCGGCTGCGATTTTGAATCGTTTTTTGATTTGACATGGGTCGACATTTTAATTAATATCTCCGCTAATTAGGGTCGCATCGTTTAGCAAATTAGATAACGTACATCTGCGATAAATTCTCAGTCCGACGGTACCGAAGTCCGTGAGGTGTGAGCATTTTTACTAAATAATTTATAACTGTGCATGTGCAAGCGCTAGCGAAACTTCTTTTGCACAGTTTATTAGTCAAATGTATAGACTATTTCTAAAAAATTCCACAAACAAATATTGTTAAAACTCAAAAAGATATCATCAGTAGAAAAGATGATTTTTAAGTACTTTAAAACAAAATGCAAAACACTAGGTTAAGCAAATCCATACTTTCATTTTGAATCGTTGCATAGTCATGGACGTAAGTGAAGGTACATTTTTCATTTTCTCAGAAAATGGTGAAAGTATTTGAAAACCATTTCTTTTACAAAAACATATTTTTTATGTAATCTTTAATATCTTTCGTAAAGTCAATAATATTGACTATGCATTTTGATCTATAATATATTACAATTACTATTTTTTTTTTTTTTTTTTGTAAGTTTATTAATTTGAATATTAATTTGATAATTTGTAGTTATTATTATAATATTCAAAAGATTATGTAAACAATATGTGTTAGTAAAAATAATGGTTTTCAAATAGTTTCTGTTTTTGGAAAAAATGCGTAGGGCCTTCATTTATACCCATGAACATTTGTGAATTCAAAATGAAAACATGGGTGTGTGTTTTGCACCTTTTTGAAAGTGCTTGAAAATCAACTTTTCTATCGACGATTTCAAGCTTTTTTTTTTACAGGGTGATGCCGAAGATTATATATTTTTGGTTAATTTGTCACTGATTTCTTTTTAGGACAAAACTTTCACTGTATGTATATATGTGGTATAACATGGGAGAGAAAACGTGGTGGAGCATTGTCAATACTTTTAATTCTATATACACACATATCAGTTTTAGTTTGCAGCAAAAACAGTGTGAAAGGAAAACTAGAATGTTGTGGTCACTACATGAGTTTCTTCTATTTGAGTGAATTTGCATAGGAAAATAATACAAATTCACTCAGTAAAAATAATTTATTAAAATCATTATTTAATAAAATTATCTTCCATGATAATGCAGTACGATTTTCATATTAGAGAAGTAGTATAAAACTAAATATCCATAAAAAAGGTCATTTTATTCTCGATATTACATTAAAAAAAAATCGATAACTTTATTCTAAATTATCGCAGATCGATGGTTCAACCATTCATTTTAAAGGTATTGGCGAGCTCTTTTGAAAGATGCCCATCATGAAAATTTACTCCCTCTAAAGTGGGGGGGGGGGGGGAGGCGAGGCTCCTACATACACTTTTTTTTTTCTTTCCAGTTTACTATCTCTATTACAAATAATTCTTTTAAATTTCATAATGATTATTAAAAAATGATTCTTTTTATGCACATTTATACAAAATTTTGTCCTATACCACCATGTTAAAAATTTAGAAAAAGCGGGATGGCAACTGTTGGACAATTTTTACCAAAAGTTGATAGGCACTAATTTATGTCACTTTGTAACTACATACCAATTTGCATGAAATTCTGTGCAGTAGTACCTGAGATACAGTCTCCACAAAATTTTGTCACACAGAGACAGACAGACATTTTCTTAAAAGGGTCAAATCATGTTCTACAGCTCTCAAAACGTGTAAATCCATCAAAAACCCGACGTCGAAAATTTTTACGAATCCAATACTTTCTTTTATTGAATATAGAAGAAAGTACAAAATCAAATTAGCTTCAGATGTGCATGCTATCTGGGATACTTCTGAATAAAGTTTATTTATAAAATATTGATTGTAAAATATTATTTCTGTTTACTTAATAAGCAGAAATAACATCTTACAATCAATGTCTTACCTTCACCGCGGTGTTTTTCCAATGATAAGCGCATAATGCACTTTTATTTTCATCATTGTCATTTATGTACCATAGATTATACCGTACAGAAAAATACATGAGCCTTTTACAAAATATGAATATTTTTGATGTAAAAATAATAACTAGATATGAAAGTTAAACTATAAGGGGTTTTACTCATATTTTTATTTTATTCAATTAATGTCCAGTAGTAATACAGTATTCGCTGATCGTAAATAAATATTGATAAAGCCCTTCCCTTTTTACTTTTTCTTATACCCATAGGGTCGAGAAAGTATTGTTTTAGGGTCAAATTTTCGAACGTGAGTTTTTGTTATATTTACATGTTCTGAGGTGCCCTGAATATGAAAATCGTGTTTTTAGCGAATGTTTTGTGTGTCTGTCTGTGTGTCTGTTGTCAGCATATCTCAAGAACAAATAGACATTCCAAACTCGGTATTCTAAATGTGTATCATATAGGGATGCTACACTAAGCTTTTCGTTGAGATGAAGCGAATGGTTCGTGTACAGGGACACTCAAAAGTTTTCAAATACATTACATCTATGGGGGAAATTGCAGGTAAGTAGAGTTTAACATCTATAGACTGCACTAAACCAAATGAAACGAATATATATATTTTTTGTAATAGAGATAGTCAACTGGGAAAAATAATTTGTGTATGTAGGAGCCTCACCTCCCTCCCTGGGGGGTGGGGAAGACCCCCTCGATGGGAGTAAATTTTCATGATTGGTATCTTTCAAAAGAGCTCGCCAATATCTTTAAAACGAATGGTTGAACCATCGATCTACAATAATTTAAAATAAAGTTATCGATTTTTTTCACTTTCAAAAAAAGAAAAAAAAAATTTTTTAATGTAGTATTTGAGAATAAATTCAACTCTATTTATATATATATATATATATATATATATATATATATATATATAGTGTTATACTACTTCTGTAATGTGGAAATCGTCTGCATTATCATAAAAGATAATTTTTTTAAATAATAATTTTAATAAATTATTTTTTAAAAACAGAATTAATTTTTAATAACCGAATTAAATTCTATATAAATGTAGACGTGCATTAACGGCCCTCTTCACTTACCGTCGTCGGAAGCCCGAACCAATGTTATTCTATAGGGGAATTTTCTTTACAAATAATGTATTAACTAATTCATATTTTTAAATTCTATTTTCACATTCAGAAAATTCTCAACAGTTAAATTGACGCACGTTTTTTAAAAATGTATTTTTTTAATTTTTAATATTTTATTTTGAAATTGCAAAATGAAAAAATTTCACATATTGAAAATTCGTATTTTGCAGCTTCAAAATAATATATAAAAAATTAAAAAAAATAATTTTTTAAAAAAGGTTCGTCAATTTAACTGCTGGAAATTTTGAGAATGTGAAAACAGAATTTAAAAATATGTATTAGTTAATTAATTATTTGTAAAGAAATATTTCCCATAGAATAACATTAGCTTCGACTTCCCGCGACGGTGAGTGAAGAGGGCCCTTAATGAAACGGGGGGTTGAGGGGGGCGGAAGCCCCCCTCACACAGAACTAATTATCATATAAAACTCTCCCGAAGCCTAATATGAATTGTTTAACATAGATTTACATAACAGTACTCGTTATCTTACCCCTTAATCTCCAACCTGTATATATAGTATTAAATTTCAGTGTAAGAGAAAGTCGTGTCAGTGACACACCAGATTATTATTTTTTCTTTTAAAGAGGAACTGAAATTCTGTTCATTCAAAAACTCATAATTATTTGAATTTACATGATATTTGTTTGGGGTTTTCATATAAAGCTCTATACTTTTAGCTATTAAATTATGCAAATGAAATTTTTATAAAACTTGTGCATGCGTAGTTAAAAATTATTTAGTAAAAAATGCTCCTATTTCGCGAGATACTTAACATTTTTGCATTCTGATTGCAGTATGCTGTGTCTATTAAGTTTCCTAAAAATGGCTTTGCACTGAGTCTATTAACCTACAGTCGGTAACAAAAGTGTCCGAACGCTAGCAAAAATTTCTATGTACAAAAAGTACACTTCATACGGTTTTATTAAATAAATCCTTATCGAATCATGTTCTTACATTGACTAAGAACACGATTCGATAAGGATTTATTTAACAAAACCGTATGAAGTGTACTTTTTTTGACATAGGAATTTTTGCTAGTGTTCGGACACTTTTGTTACCAACTGTATGTGTTATAATTAAAAAAAGGGGCTTTTTTTTGCAATTTTTTTTTTTAAAGAAATCGTTTTATCTCTATGAATATATGTGGTAGCCTCATAAAAAGTGATACAGGTAATTAGAAAGATCCTTATAATGCTACAGCACATGCTACAGCCAAAACGCATTTCAAGCGTTACTTTTTATAGGATGATGCAAAACATTTTGATGTTTTTTTTTTTTTTTTTTACTGGTCCTCTTTTCCTCTTAAGGAAAAATTTTTTGCTGAAATATATGAGGTGTAATATGTTCTTTATACTCTCGAAGTTTCAAGATGATTTCTAAAGAATTTTTCTAGATAATTGACAAAATGTCTAAATTCTGAAGCATCCAAATACTTATTGGTAGGTAGTGTATTATGTGTTTAAAATTTCAAATTTTTAAAAAATCCACTGATTCAAATATTTTGATAGTATCTATCTATCTATATATATATATATACGAGTATAAAGCAAAACGAAGAAACATATATACATTGAAAGACGAATGATTGTTGCAAATAACATTTTAAATGTTAAGTATCAATATTTATGTAATTGTAATTAAACTCATGTTATGATTCAAGTTGTTTTAAAAAGACTATGGAGGAAGTGAATGTCATCCAATCTCTGCATTCAAAAGTTAGATTAATAAATAAGTTATTAAAAAAAAAAAAAAAAAACTTTAAAAACTCAAATTCTTAATGTATCGTATCACTTGAATGTTTTCGAAGTTAGAATAAAATTTAATTTGAAAAAAAAAAAAAAAAAAAAAAAAGTAACTTTTTTGTCTATTAACCAAAATTGATGAAATTTGAACTGTAATTTGGTCTTGTGTTGTACAGGCTGTATATTAATTTTTGTAATCGTGAGAGAAAATTTGAAAAAATTTGAAAACTGCAATTTTTAATACCACTGCAAACACATGTGACTTAATGAGTAGCAGACGTTTTCTTTTATCTCCAGACGGTGTCCAGACAATCGTCTGCTGTTGCCACCTAATTTCAATACTTTAGTTAATTTTAAAAAAATTAATTGTCCGATCAATAAGCTGTTTAATCCGTCGGATTTAGAAAAAACGTCCCTTTCATGTGGTACCTTATTTGTAACGATACGACTGATATTTCTGATTTATTTTCCCCTTTCTTCCAACGTGACATTCACAAACTTACCTACCGTTCCAGATGAGAGCGAGTACATAAGAATTTGAGGAAAAGGTTGTGTAAAGAAATTCCCGATGAAAATTTGGGTCAAGAATAATACAAACTTGACCTACACCAGATCCGCAAACCCGAGACAGGATTCTAGGCCAGATAATGGCTGAATAATGCACACTATGCTGTACTGACAATATATATATATATATATATATATAAACACGCGTTTTGCAATAATTTAGTTTCTTTGTTTGGGGGTAATAAAATGCTCAAAATATTTCCGGCGGTGTTTTCTCTCCTCCCTACCCCTCTTTATCTACACCATTCACTATTGAATAACGTGCTTTTGTTAAAATCAAATTTTTGTTCATTCCCTTTTATTAAAACAAATGATAATTTAGTATAAAGAAGATGAATTGAGAATGGTTGTTTTTTACCGTCCATTGTTTTAAAAGAAAGTTCAAATTGTAAAGATATACGTAATTTGGGAACATATTCTCCTTCTTAGATCAAAAAAGTTATTTTCACTGTAACTTCTTTTTTTCTATATTTTATAAATATTTGTCTTTGGAGCACTTTTTATTATCGCTGAAATAGACGCCGTGGGGCTTCTTTCGTTTCCATTTAAGAAAAGAAGAAAAGCACTTTTATTAAGAGCTCTCTAAAGAATCGTCTGCAATTTATAGAGAACTCTTGGAGATTTTTTTTTTTTTTTTACCTTTTACTTTGTTTGACTAAATTGAAACAAAATAATATGAGAAATTTATTTTGGTTGTATACTTTTAGTTACAGTAAACGTGGATTTTTTACTTCCATTACCCGACTACCGTTGATAATGGAAGTATTGTATTCGGTCCAAAAATTCGATGTCGAGTTTTCAGCTGATTTACATATTTTAAGGTCTCCTGAGTCCAAAAAAGTAGTTTTTTGGCAATTGGTTAGTGTGTGTGTATGTATGTGTGTAGGGAATCTTCTGACTATCATATTTTCGAAATTAATAAAGATAAAGCTACGAAACTTCAGAATTAAGACAGAACTTGTGTACAGCTGAATTTTCCAAATTTTGGCGAAAATTGGAATACCGAAAGTGGGACATCGGAAACCGGAAGTCCGTATCTCAAAAATGGCTCTAACGATTTTCTTCAAATTTGCTACATAAACACTATTAGATGTCCTTTCGAATGATATAGTTGGTTAGTTCAGGAAAACTAATAGGCGCCCTGTATAAATATCTCAATTTCAGGTCTCGCAAGTACGTTTTTTTAAAAACGGCTGTACGAATTTTTTCAAACTCGCCATATTAACTCTCTTTTAAATATCCTTTTGTATGTAATTATTGTTGTCCGGTCAATAACTGAATACGCCAAGTTTTGGTAAAAGTCGGTATCTCAAAAACGGCTCTAACGATTTTCTTGAAAATTGTTACATAAATCCATTTAGATATCCTTTCTCGTATAATGCGGGGTTATTACAGGAAAATTAACGGTCATTCTGATTAGATAGTTCAGTTTTAGATCTCATGAATTGGTGTTTAAAAAATAACTATCACCATTTTTAACACGCTTTTATTAGCTTCACCTGTATGTATGTTTGTGTGTATGTATGTTTGTAACCACTCTGGCAGCAAACAAAAAATCTATATTGTAAAAAAGGACTCTCCCTACGTGAACGCCGTGGCTGTGAGGTAAAGCTCCGCGCTACGAACCTAAAGGTCTAGCGTTCGAGCCCAGTCAGGGGAGATTTTTTAAAAATGGTTTTTGTTTAATTCTAAATTATTTTAATTAAAGATTTAAATGTATGTAAATATTATGGAGTGTCACTCACACGATTTTCTCTTACCCTGCATTTTAATACTAAAATAGATATTTTCTGCTTTTTAGTTCACATTTCCATAAAAGCGTGATCTTTAATTTTTTAAAACTATAATATTATTTTCTTATTTTTTAACTCGCTGTGTAAACTCTGTTTTATATATCTTTACACATGTATCAAATTTCTTTTACCGGAAAATTCCAAAAAATGCATATAATATTTCAAAAAACGCATATGATATGTGTGTAATAGTAGTTAATGGAAGTCATGTGGTTGTTTCACACCAAGGGGTGGCGCCAGCTAGGGGGCCGGAAGGGCACAGGCCCCCCTCCCCCCAGTCGGGGAGTCTGTGACCCCCCATCGGGGCATACTCCTAAAATCTCTCGGCGTAAAAAATACAAAATTTTCAGTTTTTCTACTTTTAGCAGCATTTTTCTTTGCTTTTACAAATTTGGAGCATTCCAGTTTTTCCATTCTGTATTCAATAGAAAGTATTGGATTCGTAAATATTTTCAGCTTCCAGTTTTCCATGAATATACACGTTTTGAGAGGTCCAGAACACGTTTTGACCACGGTATTTTCAGAAAATGTCTGTCTGTGGCACGATGATCTCCAAAACCACGAGGAGTACTAGCAAATTGAATGGTACAAATATTAACAGTTTTGCAGTTTTTAATAAATACTTATATAATAAACTCTCTTTATGTAGTGCCCCCCTGTTTGGGAGGTGGTGTCCCCCCGTCGGGGAATTTCTGGTGCCACTACTTCACCAGATTTATTTTTCTTTAAATGCTTAAAATGTATTTTGTTATAGACAGAATATACTATACGCGTCATTGAAGAATCTCCGTATTCATAAATGATGACCATTAAAATAAATCGCGTTTCAGAAACTGTTTAAATGTTAGAATAACTTTTAGAAAATATTTTACTAAACTTAGGTTTCGCCGACAGTCAAAGCCCATGTTATCCCATCTATTGGATTTTTTTTTATTTCCGTTCGCTCATTACCTAGTGTACTACTTTTAATTCTGTTTTCAGATTCAGAAAATTCGCAACCGTTAAATTAGTACTCGCTGATTGACTGGTTGGTATTGGTTTTTCACATTTTGTTTGTTAGAAAATAAAATATTAAAATGTTTTATTTTTCTAGCTAAAAAAATGCGAAAACTGCACTTAATTATTTTTTTTAACTTAAAAAAAAAAAAAAAAAAAGAGTACTAATTTAACGGTTGTGAATTTTCTGGATGTAAAACGGAATTAAAAAAAAAAAAAAAAAAAAAAAAAAATCATTAGGTAATGAGTCATTGTGAAAACAGATTTCCCAATTGAATAACATAGTCTTTGGCTATGTTATTCAATTGGGAAATCTGTTTTCAGTCCAGTATAAAGACAGGAGAAGAAGGTAACGCTGAAATTTTGTGATGTTGTTTTCTAATGTTTACAGAGGGCACCAGCGTACAATACTTCCTTCTCTCCAGCTTCTGCAATGTTATTCAATGGGGTAATGTCTCGTTTTAATTATTTTTTTTTAAATAATATCAAGCTGAAAAAATTTTGATTGAAAGCAAATTTCATTAAATAGAGTATTCTAAGCAACATGTTTTTTTTAAGAGCGATTCTATACTAATTTTAGTTTGAAAGAGAGCTTTTAAAAAATGACGATCTTTATGAACCGAAGCTAGCTAAAACAGACAATTGGGAGAAAAAGAGAATGGAGATCGTTTGTATTTTGTCGTTTGAAAATGTAGATTATTATGGATATCTTATGGCAGTCTTATAATTTTTCATTATTAGTATATTTGACGTATAAAAAAATGTAGTAAATAAGTTTTTTTTTTTTTTTTTTTTTTTTTTTCTTATCACTATCATAGCCTGTTTTACAACTAGGAACGAAGTATTTATTTGAAACATCTGAATTATGCAGTTTTAAGCACTTACAAAAAAATTAAATTGCTTAAAATTAAAAATTAAAAATTTACTTCGGCAAAATTCTATTGAAAACAACATTATATCCGCGCCGAGATAGGGAGTAATGACAAGTGGCGCCCTCAATATTTACCAAAAATTTACATCACAGTTTCGTAGATTTCTCCCATTGGACCTTCAACTCCTATTAATATTACTCCGTGCTGTCAGCGAGATTAGGTATCCGCGATTGTAATGAAATGCTCGCCCTCTGGTGGGCTAAGGTGAAATTATCACACCACTGCATATCCTCATATTATGCAATCGACTTTCCATGATGAAATGGCGGAAAAAGAATAATAATTACACGTGGCTGTTATATTTACTAACAACTGCAGTGTTCAGAGAGCGCCATCTATCGATCATTACAAACGCGGATTAGACACGCTTAATAGGTTTAAAATGTTTTTATTTTATTTTATTTATTTCTTTTTCTTTTTTTTTTATTTTCTTAAAAATTTGTTTGTGACTTCCAGTTTTTGTAGAAAGCTTTGCCATGTGATTAATTCTTTTTTTTTTTTAAATGTATTTTATTGTAAAATTTAAAATGTTGATTTAATTTAAAAAATATGAATTCTGAAAAACAAATAAATAAATAAACTAACAATAATAATAAAGATGAAAGTTTATTGTTTTTGGTTTTATTGAGAACAAATCTATAAGAAACAATAACAACAACAACAACAATAATAAAAAAAAAATCCTATGCGGGCTTTAGGTTGGATATTTGTGTAAGGATTGCAAGAATAAATTACCCACGAATCCTTCCTTGATTTTTGCTTTGATAACTTTAACCAGTTTACAACAATCCTTTAACCAGTTCAAAATAATCCAATAGTTTTGAATCGATTTCAAAGGAAGGTGTTATGCAATTTAAAACGTAATTCTTTAAAAGTACAGTGGGTGATCAAATTATTGGAAATTTTTTTAATTTTCACATTTTTTCGATTAAAAAAAAAAAAAAAAAAAAAAAAAAAAAATACTGGACGAAATAGCCTTGTACTTCATACATGCAAAGAACAAAATTTCTATGTAAGTCTGAAATTCAAGGTGAATGATTCTCACATTTTTATTTGTATGTTTTTTTTTTTTTTTTAATAATAGTATAATTATTTAGGCAGATATAATTTTTTTTTTCCCCAAAAAAGTATTGTTGTTATTATTATTACTAGCAGGCTACGCCCGCTTCGCTGGCCACTATATTTAAATGAATCTCCAAAAGAATTGGATCATTATTTATTTTTCACATCACATTATAAATAAAAACTAAAATATTTTCATTGGAATCGCTCTAGACCTCGCATCGGGTACTCGCTGACTACGGCAGCTCTTTTTCTGCCCGCACTGTATCGGGAGCAGGTTCCCACTGCCTGCAGAAATCTCTTTCCTATGTATTTCAATATGGGTATTTATTGACGATAGGTGGGTCTGCCATTATTTAAGAACTACGATTTTAAAGATAACTGTATCTCAGCGTCTATTAAATATTTTAGTTTTGTAACCAAGTATTTTATTGCTCATGCTATTTACACTGTATTACAATTTGATTCCGACCAATATAATGAAATAAAATAAAAAGTAGGTTTTCTTTTAGAAGGAATTAAATGCATAAAAAACAAATAAATTCCAATCAGTTTAATCCTTTCTACTATATACTACCATTATTTCCTGACAAGTACTATAAATTAGAAAAAAAAACCTTTTAAAGAAATTAAATTAACAAATGAAAAATAATTGTTGTTATACTTACAAAAATTATACATGAACATAACTGTTATAAATACGTTTTTAAATTTTTAATTTAATATATTTAATTTTTTCTACTGCATTACCATTTTATTTTCAATGAATATAATAAATTAAAAAGAGAAAAAAGATTTGCCCTCAAATAAATGCATTAAATAGGAAATAAATTGCATAATATAGCCGTTGCTAAGATACGCAGACGATTACAATCGAAGAATAAATTCATGAAAAATGAAACATAAAAGCCAATGTTTAAAATCGAAAAAACATTAATTTAAAAAATTCAAATTCGAAATTCGAAAAAATCTCGATGAGGTGCACACCTGCAGGGTCCCAGGTACCTATAGGCCAAATTTGGAAGCTCTGCGATCAGTAGTGTGTAGTATTGTTCATGTTTAGATAAATGTATTTATTTTCCCCTGTTAAACTTGTATTTTTTTTTTTTTTTTTTTTTTTTTTTTGGGCAACAATTAAATTATGGATTAAATTTAAATGGCTAATTTTTTGCTATTATTAGCTTATTATTTTCATATTTTTATTAATTAAAAGAAAACTAAACAGAAATTCGAAATTCTGACTTCGATGTGCACAATGATCCTTCGGGGGGCACCTTTGTGTTAAATCTCGTGACTGTCCGAGTTACCGTTTTCGAGAACAGTGAAATATATATACAAATATTGCTCACTTAATAGTATAAGATAAGATTACTATTTGGCAAATTTTTTGCTTATAACACAAATGGATTTCAAGAAAATTTTACAAAACTTTCAGAAAAATGGACAAAAGATTACAGAAACATTATTCTGAAACATAAAATTTATTACGTGTATAATATTCGTCGATATATGAACATTTACAGTAAATATTTTTCTACTGCGCATGCACGCAAAATAGATTTTTTTTTTTTTTATTATTATTTATTACAAAGATTGAAAGCTAGATCTATTGGTTAACTTATGTCAAAAGTTCATTTAAATAGAGTAAAAATTAAGAAATTGTCGGCAAAAGGACGAGCTAGATTTTAGATATTTACCAGAGTTGAAATTTCATAAGGGGTTTTTCATATGCCACGTATTTAATTTGGATATCCAATTATTTCAACCATGTTGCAAAACTGCTTTTTTGGGAAAAACTCCTTATGAACTCACAAAATTTAGTAAATAAAATTGTTAGAGGTGCAAGCCCCATTATGACCATAATTTCTAATAATTTGATCAGCCACTGTACATTCACGTCTTATCTAAAACACATGCTCTAGGTTTTAAAGTAGTTTGTTAATTAATGATTTTAATTTATTTTATTTTATTGCAATGGCTTTTTAAGGTAATTTGGTCAGTATAAAAAAATTTAAATGTTTGAATATACTTAAAAATCCCAATTATTGTAAAATAAGTCATCTAACCTGCATTTCGGATTTATTGTTTAAAAACATACAGAAAGAATGGTATTTTGCACTTTTTAATTAGGTATTTTATCACGCATCTTATAAATTGTTATTAAATTTTAATAAACATTTGCGATAGACTACAATTTATTTATAGACGTTTTTCTTACAAGAACACATTTATATTACCCAAATATGTCATTATTTAACCCTTTAACGTTCACTACTTAATTTATTTTAAAAATTACTAAACTAATTTTAAAATTGGCTTTTAGACACATAGCTGATCACAAATATTTTAAAAATAAAAAACTATCATTGTTCCTTTTCGAGAAATTTTCGGTTTGAAACATCTGTAAGTAAACCTTATTAAATTCAAATAATATTTAATTTAATAAATAAATCACTTTATAAGTAAACATTATCGACTACAAAAACTCGTAAAAGTTGCATAGATCCCAACATTTCAATTTATTCCGGAATATTTTAACCCTTTGCGGCGCAAGGTAATTCGGTTTCTTTAAATTACACTGCCACCGGAATTTACGAACATAATTAAAATAGAAGAAATTTTAAACTTTCATGTTAAAAAAAGGGCCTTTTCTGCTATGTTATAAATGTAAATTTTTGCTAAAAAATTTCCGGGATGAGTTTTTGCACTTGAGAATTAAAATTAGGTGTTCCATCAGCGGGAACACTGCGACTGAAAGGGTTAAAAGAACTATCACTTGAATAATTCGCACAGTGTTTTATATTGTATTGTATGTACAATAAACAATTTTTATTTAGACTATATGCACTGTATACGCCAATGCAATTTAGACTCTTTCAAATTTTGACGTTTTGCCGAATATTTAAAAGCGTACTTGATCATTTCTCATGGAACTTCAGGGATGTAAAGGACATGTATATACCGGGTGTCTCATAAGTCTGTGGACACTTTAAAAATTCATAAAAATTGAAGGAATTGGTAGAATTGAACGCTGTTTGCGAAAAATTATTCTCGTGTAGGAGGGATTTGTTTTAGTAAAGAAAAAATAATAGTTAAAATTTGTATCGATAGAGGGCGATATTTTAACTAAATAAATTTGGTAATAATAATCATTTTACACCGCATATGGTTGAAAAGTTCTGCAATATTTGAAGCTTTCATGGGTGCAGTTGCATAGAAATATTCTAATTATAACAAAAAACGTTAATTTTGGTTAGCATTGGGGTTAAAATTAACCTTTCCCAGGTTATATATTGAATGAAGGGTAAATATTTAAAAAACAAAGAAAACAGCCCCACATATTAAAAAAAAAAAAAAATAATTACTTGTTTGTATTTAATTTAGCGAATCTAATAGGAGAGGCATTCCCATGTAAGTAATATTATTACCCGTCCACTAACAGCTATAAATGATAATTTGACATTTACGGCCCCACAAATTTAGATTTTATAGAAGCGTAGTCACTGGAATGTGAAAGTTAAATTTATTACTTAATTATGCAGAATATGTTCAGGAAAATAAAGTTTATATCAAAGAAGAGTTACTCGAATTTCTATTCCAAAGAGACACTATACAATTATCGCTAAACACAACCGCTACAGAGAAAATTTCAGAATTCAAATAATTAAGTTTATGTGAAGTATCAGTTTAAACATCTCTCTCGGGTAAAACATAAATCTTATCATATGTGTTTTAGATTATGAAAATATTTTTCGTAAAATTATTCTGTTAACTCTGAATTGTTTTGGATGTTTACAACTCTCTACGCATGTAATTAGTATTTCTCACGCAGGAACAAAATAATTTTAAAATAATTCTTAAATTTAAATGCCTATTCTAAGAAATAAGTATGAAGTAATATTCTAGTTGTAATTGCCTAAAATCTCCGTTGTAAATGAAATTCATAAGGGAGTTTTGCATGGTACTGAAAGAAGGGTGTCTTTATTTGGGATATCTTAATTATGTATTTTTTGATAATTATGGTAATTTATGATTTATTTCAAAAGGGAAGAGGGGCAAATGCATTACTATATTTTAAAGGAAGCCGTATAATTTAAAGTATGCATTTTCGTTTTAATAATAATAATAATAATAAAAGCCGGAGTCTGTTTTTGTTTTCTATAAAATTCTGTACAAAATAGAATTTCATTTAGTACGACAGAACTTTTTTTTTTCGTATAATCTTGCATATAAAAATATATGGTAACTGTACTGCGTCCATTAGCATCCATTACTCTTCATTAATTTCGTAAAATTTCATTTGCAGGCTTTTTCTGAATTTTAATTTAATATTTTATTTTTTTAACTTGTTTCCAAAGGGAAAAATATCTTGACAGATTCGCGGTGAAACGCAGCAAACGGTGACACAACGAACGATGAAATTTGTTTATTCGGTGTTGTTAACATATTAAAGAATTTTTCTAAATTTATAAAGATATATAGATAAAGAAAACAAACACCATGATTTTGAAACTAGGAATACTTAAAAAGCATAGCAATATAAAAATTGCGAAAGAACGCCCACTGGCGGAGTTATAGATTTCCAAATGACGTAAACCTACGCCAGCAATCGCGAAAGTGTTAAGATAATTGTTTTCCAGTATCTTTTTTCTTTCTTTTTTTTCTTTTTTAAACTAAGGTTATTATTTAAGATATTTTACATTAGAATTGTAATGAAGTTAATCGAGTTTATTGTAATATCGAATTATTAAATGTCTGTTGACCTTCTGATTTTGAGAGACTAAATCCACCAATATTTAAAATGATTAATATTACTTTTACAGCGAAATATATTAAAAAAAGAAATGAAATATATTTTGCAGAAATTATGATTGCTTATAACTTATAAAAAACATGGTAAAAGAAACTACAACTTGGAAAAAAATATTTTATTTTTTGACGTGAAATCTAAAGAATATAATTTTATAAAATATAATATCTTGTATTGTTTTTATTATAAAACTACAGTGCAGCAACATATCCTAAAGCTGGCAGTGAGGACGCGTCCAAAATGTTGGAGGGATGCCAGCTTGACCGACAGTTTGAAATTTGGAAAACATCCAGTAATTCCGCGTTCTTTTATTGCTCATTTTCTCTGAGTCAGATGACTGTCACCCCTATTTTAGCATTGGACTCGTTGAGTTCGTATTTGCGCAGATACTTCCATGGTTTCATGAAATGTGGTCGAAGAACAAATGGAAAGTTTCATTGGAAGTTATTTACAATTCAAAACATACAATTAATGATTAAGAGAGATATTTGGACCATTATAATCTAAAAATTTAACTATTCATATGAATTTGGCGTAGACAAGTGGTACGTTTTTATCCCGAACGAAAAGCTTTAAGATGATGTTGATTAAAAAATTAATTAAAAAAAAAATCTGTAATGATTGAAATAAAAGTGTAGTTAGTTCTATTATCTCTTAATGGCCAAAACGTTGTAGGGAAATAAATTAAATTCCAAAAAATTTTTTTAAAAGATAAATAGTTTTTGTTTACCTTTAAGTTTGGAAGAATGTTAAATAAATATTTATAGCTCTTCAATTAAATTTAGAAATATGTCTCTGTTAGGCCGGTGCACAGCACACTAGTGGCAAAAGCTAGCGTGACGCTGCGTCCGTTTCAAGTCGATAGGAAGAACAATATAGGAATATGTTGGTGCATGCAGTAATTATTGCACATGGGACGCCGATAGCTATCGTATACCAATGTTTAAAGTTATTGTATTAAAACATCGATAGATATGAAATTAAAATGATTGAAAACGACGCGGCGTCTCGATAACTTTTACCACTAGTACTAGTGTCCTAGTGGGCACCCAACCTTATGGTTTTTAGTTGTTTTGGAATCTATGTTAGTGAGAAAATACATGCAAAACTAAAGAAAATTTAAAAATTCAATTTCTAGGTTTGATTATTTTTGAATAAGAAGCTAGTTCATATAAAAACAAATCTGTAAAATAACTAAATTAAAAAAACTGATTACTAGTCAAGTTTATTTTTGATACACCAGAATCTACATTGTTAAAAATAAATTTCAACGTCCAGCCAAAACAATGATGCCAGTTCAGGTTAATTTAATTGTAACATTTTTTTTTTTCCAGAAATTTGGTACAAAGTGTCACCACTTAATAGTAAGCAATTGCTAAAATTGTGAAAGTTAGTACCGATTTTCTAAAAATATTGGTTGCACTTAAATAAGTCTAAGCTGACATCATGTTTGTGATCAAATGTTGACCTTTACTTTATCAATGTGTCTATTTAGGTATTTACAATAAATACCTAACTAACACAAACGATGATTTTTTTTTCTGCAAACCAAAGCGATAATTTTTCTTCTTTTTAAAATTAGAAAGTTCATTTTTTTAATTAATTAATTAATTAATTAATTATTATTATTATTATTTGCCCTGATGCTAAATAAAAACAAACTTTTCAAAGTTTCTATAGAAAACCTGAATGTAAAAATGCTTTTTAATATTAAGTATTGCCCTCGTTCAACACTAATTTTGGTATAGTGGTAAATATATAGACCTCTTAGTAGAGTTTGGAAAATACATGTGAAGACTTCAAGGCAAAAATGTTAAGAAAATGTCAATGTTTAATAGGTAAATGATTAGAAATAATAATGCGGAAATAGAAGGCTAAAAACTTTATTTTAAATAAATGTTTAAGACAAGTTCCGAGTTTACAATTTTTCCCCCATAATAATAATAATAATAATTGCGATAAAAAATAACAATAAACATCATCCATTTTTTAAAAATATTATTTTGTATCCCAGTTTTTGAAAACCTTTTCTACACTTGACTTACAAATTTTACTGCGATTAATTCTTTTTATCTCGCTTTTTTTCGTCGAAATTAAATAATAAAAATTAAATAAATCAAACGCATAATCAACGATATTATATATATATATAACATCAACACCATAAATACTCGTAAAATATTTCATGTTTTCCATTAAACTGTTTTGTACAACAGGATGCACCTTCTTTACTCAAAATTTATTCTCAAATGTAAATAAAGGAATAATTAATCTCATTTCATTACACTCATTATCATATTATCTAAGCACATTTAAACACTATCAGCATTAATGCGGGGGCATTATTTTTTATTCTTTTCCCACAGATAATCCGAGTGGAGTTAGCCAATTTGAGCAGCTATTTACGAAGAATGGGGTACGATTAATTATAAAAGAGCAATCACTTCGATCTGATCGGAACACAGCTGCTTTAAAGTAATGAATTGGTGAGTAAAATGGTCGGTGGATGGCAACAGGCCACTTGTGAAACAAATCTCATTAAGGAGTTTTGGAGCTTGGAAACGAATGATGCTTATTAAAAGAGAGGGAGGGAGAACAAGGCCTTTTCTGTCTCAGGTGCACCAGCTTGACAGTTGCTTTGGTTTCTGCCATCTATCTAATCGTTATTTTACGAAACATGTGAGAAATAATTTTCTATGCGGATATAATTGTCGTGTATAACTTTCCAAAATGTAGTAGTAGAAAGTAAATTTTGCAAATTTATCAATTATAGTTAACATTTAAATGGAGTATAAGTATTAATTTGTTTAAATGCAATAATAAAAAATAAATAAATGAAGTTTTTTTTGTGGACATTTTTTTTATTTATTTATTTATTTTTTTTTATTTTTTTTTTTTGCATAGAAAAATAAATAGGCTTGATTGTTTAATGTACAGTGTACAAAATTTATTGTCGTTACAGATAAAAGCTACCCAGATCGCGCTCATCAGTAGAGTCGTTCGGAATTTACCGTGATTTTTTACGAATTTCGCGTGCATACGGGCTGATAACTTTCAGAAAGACCCCCTTCTCCTCCCCCTTCTTCTCATCCCATCTGGATTTAGGTCCTATGTGTAGACAATCAGCTTTGAATCCTTTAACAAAAAGCAATACAAACACAGAAAAAAAGCTACACGTCAGGATGGCCATAAAAAAAAAAAAAAAAAAAAAAAAAAAAAGTTTATGAGTAAAGATTATACTATTTTTATTAAAATCACACAATCAACTGCGGAAGAAAATCATATTTATTGAAATTTTATTTTTCCGACTGAGTGAAAATAATGCCTGGACCGGGACTCGAACCCCAGATCTTTGACTTACAAGGTCAAGGCTCTACCAATTGAGCTATCCAAGCCGACACCCCGGTCAGAATTACTCACACAGACAACCTTTAGGCAGAAACATCTCTGGTCTATCATGTAGATAGCTCAACAGAAAATAAGCCGCAGGAAATGGAAAACACCATTAGATAATGGGAGAAAGAAATATAATTTTTATTAAAATCACACAATCAACTGTGGAAGAAAATCATATTTATTGAAATTTTATTTTTCCAACTGAGTGAAAATAATGCCTGGACCGGGACTCGAACCCCGGATCTTTGACTTAAATACATGTGACCAATGTTACCAATTGAGCCAGGATAGCTCAATTGGTAGAGCCTTGACCTTGTAAGTCAAAGATCCGGGGTTCGAGTCCCGGTCCAGGTATTATTTTCACTCAGTCGGAAAAATAAAATTTCAATAAAGATTATACTGTTTCAGCAATGTTTTTGTACACTTTTAACACTTTCCAACAAAGCCAAAAAGTGTTTATGACTTAGGTTTGATTGTCTGTAACCCCTTCCTCCCCGCAATCGACCATCACTCCCAATCGAATTTCATTGTTAACTGTAGTGGCTAAATTAAATATTGATGTAAAAGAATGTATAATGTACAGATCATAGTAAAATTTATGAAAATTCAGATATTTCTTGTGGTACACATGCATACATGCATAAGTGTTTAAATGAATATACGCATACATGTAATAATGTGAGAGTAACTTTTATTCATTTCGATAAATGCAGTACATTTGAACTCAGAACTCACGATTTCAAACCTTCACTGAATTGTATCATTGTACTAAAATGCTTATGATCTGTATTTTATCAGAAAGCCTAATCAGCTAAATAAATAAGGTGACTTAATGCCATCTTTCCCCTCAAAGAAGTTTATTTTAAATAAATTCTGCTATCGCTATTACATTATCGTCATAATGATAACAATAATAATAAAAATAAAAATAAAAATACCAGCATAAAGAAGGGATTCCAATTTTATATCATTATCAGGGCTTTATATAATCGCATGGGCAAATCGGTTAGTGTCTCGGGTGACCTGAATTTGAGGGACTCCCGAAATCTTTCGTTTAGATTCTTCCAATTGTTTTTATTTTTTGAAAATCCATATAAAATGGATATTTATAAAGTACATTTACTAACTTTATAGTATTTTTAACATTTGCAATTATTTTTGTTCTATTTTATCAGTTATTCTCTTTAAATTTTAATGAAACACACCCCAGTCTGTTTCATTATTATTATTATTATTATTATTTTCAATTCGGATATTTCAGAAGTTTCTGAGAAAGGTTGCAATCACTTTGCTATTTAAATATGACATGCAGTTGAAGCAGTTCTAAAATGTATAATTTGGGTTTCATTCATTGTTCAAATGCACTTTTCAAAAATAAGCTTAAGGATATATATAATAAGAATATAATAAGAATCTTCTCAATTTTAAGATTTTTTTTTTTTTTCCTCATTTAACTATTCATTTGAAATTTTACATCACTTTACAAACAACTCATGAATTTTCTACAACAGAATATTCAAAAATTCGTAAAGTCTTGAAACTGCATAACATTAACTGAATAATTAACATGATGACAAAATGAATAAATAAAAAATAATCAATTTAGATTTAAAGGCCTGCTTCAATTACCGTTGCCGGAAGAGCAAGCCAATGTTACTCTATGGGAAATTTTCACTGCTTATAACTCATTAACTTATTCATAATTTTAAACTCTGTTTCCACATTCAGAAAATTCACAACTGTTAAATTGGCAAACCTTTTTAAAAAACGGATTTTTTTAAATTTTAAATATTTTATTTTGAAACTGCAAAATAGAAATTTTCAATATGTGAAAATTTTCATTTTACAGTTTTAAAATAAAATATTAAAAATTTAAAAAATCCGTTTTTAAAAAAGGTCCGTCAATTTAACAGTTGTGAATTTTCTGAATGTGAAAACAGAATTTAGAAATATGTGTTAGTTAATGAGTTAAAGTATAAAGAAAATTTCCCATAGAATAACATTAGCTTAAGTATTCCAGCGACGGTAAGTGAAAAGGGCTGTTAAACAAAACCCATTTTTAAGCAATCTGTCTTGACGGGGTTCGAACCCGCAATCTCTGGTTTTGTAGCCCGATGCTTTACCTCAGAGCTACAGCGTTTACAAACGGAACAACTTTCGTTACAATATTACAATAGTGAATATGAAATGAATAGTTAAATGATAATAATAATAATAATAATAATAATAATAATAAAATTTTCTTAAAAATGAAACGTTCTAACTCGTGTCTATTATAAGAACTGAAACTTCTCAGAAATCAGAAGATCCTGTTTATTTTTAAGAAGTTTCTGCTTGTTTTTGAGAAGTGTGTTTCAACAGTGTACATTATTCAATAGATTTATAAAACAAATTAAAAGAAACGACTTTCATTAAATTATTAGTAATTATACTTATTTTTTACTAATATTCCCATTTTTGAGAAAGCAACGCCGCCCGCAGGGGATGTCAGGAGGCTCATTTTCTCACTTTAAGTAGTTCATTTGGAATAGTAGTTTCTTTTTTGATTTATTTGAGAAGTTTAATAAATAGTATTAATGTTATGACGCAAAATCTATACATATACTCACACATACATACATACATACATACATGCATACATACATGCATGCATATATATATACAAAACATTCTCAATTTGAAAATATTTTAATGAAGGAAAAATCTGCTCATTTTAAATGTCTAAACTAATATGAGAGTTGCATATTCTTCTTATTACTGATACTCTCTATACATTTAGCGACACAATATTTATAAGTGTTGTGTGCCGAGTGACTATTATGCATTGCTTTATTTTCAGAATAATAAGTACGAAATTTTCATTAGTATATTCCTATTCCAAACAAAATTTACGGGAAGCAAATAAGATGAGTGAAAATGTACTTTTTATGTGGTCAACACAAAGTCAAATTTCAGTGCTCGAAATATGTAGCTAAGCATAAATGTAACATGTCATGGATGGAAGGTGAGTCCGCAAAATCTCTCATGTCCCAACGTCTCACTTAGCCATGATCGGGCTTGCTCACAATCATGTAGATATAAAGGAAAAACAAATTGGTGGAACAAAAGTTTTATTAAATATACCAAAAATTGTTAATGATATAGAATCAATAAAAACTTTGTTATTAGAGTCGAAAGGAGCACATCGCTATCTTATTGGCAGTTTACAGAGAGATATATGCCATAGTTTATAGGACTATCCAGTGACAGTGACAGTGACTTTTCTTCCAACCCTATATTTTTTGGTCAATCAAAGCAAAATGATTTGGTTAACTGCATAAAATTACTGTTAAAAAGGACAAAGTAAATCTGTAAAATAAGTCAACAAAATAAATTTGCTTTTCCCCCAAAAAACATTTTTATTTTATTTTATTGAATATAGAAGAAATACTTGTTGATGACTAATATTTTTAAGTGCATAATAATAAAAAGATAATTTGTTATTAAGACGGGAAAAGTAATTAAAAAATAATTTTGTAAATAAGAGAATGAAAAAAGAAAGGTTTTAGAATAGCCGTTTGAACTGTGTCTATTGTTATTAACCGGTGTTCTTGACTCACCTACGTTATCTGACATTTATCTATAACAATATCTATGAGAACTGTCGTATTCCCTGGAGTCATACCCCATTCTTTACAGAAAATGTTTCAAGTTTTAGAGTAAAAGATCGTTAATCGAATGAATCTGCTGACGTGATGAAATCGTGTGATACTAACAGTCAAGAAAACCGGGAAAGACCCCGAACAAAACATAACTGTTGTCGAGCAGGAAAAAGTGGAGTTTGTAAAATTTTTGATTTGATGCGATATTTTCTCGATACAGATACGATGTAAAACTAGACAGGTAATTTTGCTTTGACAAGATTTATAAAATTTCGAAGAAGATAACTGCAAATTTATTATAACAGCGTAATTTAACAGAGTACTTCAGGTTAATCAATATTGCTAAAATCAATTATTTTAATAGGCAGAAAACAAGGGGATATGTCTTTTCCCTCCACTTAAAACACATACTTTTCTAAAAAAAAATTTCTAATCTAAATTTCCTTTAATCAACGTTATGTTATGGGCTTTATGTCTTACACAATGCATATAATACTCAGTATTTGTTAGGTAAAAGCTTTTCTTTTTTTGAAAACTGGCTGCGCTATTTGGCCTACCCATATATAGTTTTGCGTTTTTTTCTTCTGAAACTAGCAGGAATATAAATTAAATCTTCTTAGAAAAATTCAACGTTTGTCTAAATTTATTTTTCCTTTTAATCCTCATTCTCAGCTTAGCTAATTTTAAAAGTTTGCAATAATTTCCCTGTCAGGCATATTTCTGCTACTTTTTCCTTCTAGGAGAAATATGCTCGATAATATAAATTAAAGATCCATATACACGATGTACAGTCGGGGGGAAAAAACGCAACACCCGCTGTAATTTCGTTATTAATCGATGCAGGAACATATAATAGACATAATTCAACAAGAAATTAAATGCACTTTCTGAAAATGTCGTCAAATTTTGAATTAGGGGTCATCTACTTATTGAAATGAGCGCCAACTTGGATTTTTTCAACAGCAACACCCAATTTTGACTTCATATTTGAATTTCTGAGAGGCTGGCAGTGCGGGAAAGTATACTGTTTGTATACTTTACATTCAGCATTTATAGAGTTATAATCAAAAATGTGTTAGGGGGTTAACTGTAAATGTAGAAAAATAAAATTAAGATCCTATAAGAAAAAGACAAAATTTTAATGCTTCACACCGGAAATCTTTCAAGAAAGAAAGAAATATAAAAATTAATAAAACATTTACTTTTTCCAGTTTCTTAATTATCCAGAATTCACTTTTTTAGATTTGTATATATTTCAGTACATTTTTAGATAATTTTAGGTCCATTTAAATACATTACACTTGCGATTGGTCCAGACAGTACTCTCTGAAAAAAGCGCAATATTTTTCAAGTAAAAGTGTCTATTATGGCTGTACTGATCACCAATAAAGCTTAAATTTTGTTTCGTAGGTGCAACATAATATACGAAATGAAATAATATAGATACAACGCATAAACTAAATCTTTTCGGATAAATTATTGTAAGGGTTCATGAAGTATATATTAAACAATTTTAATCGCACTTACCAGTTTTGGGTCAGTTGAACTCTTTGGAATTGTACGATTCGTTTTATAATTTCTATGAAAATATAATTTCTTAATTAACCCTTTCGCGACTGTTGACGTAGATTCACGTCATTTGAAAATCTGCAACTCTGTCAGTGGGCGTTTCTTTCGTAATTTGTGTGCTACGTATTTCTTAGATGTGTACTCAGTGTTCATATTTTTGCAAAAAAATATACTATGGATAAAAATATATTCATTAGAAAGAATATAATTATAATGTATATCTATTTTTAATATAATTGTGAATACAGAAAAGTTGTTCTGAAATATTTTATTTTGGAAGAATAACGCCAGTAGGCGGATCTTACAGTCAAAAAGACAAAATCCTGCGGTCACAAAAAGTGTTAAAATATATTTTTAAAAGTTAAAGTATATTTTTAAAAATATATAAAGTTAAAATATATTAATAAAATTTTAAAGACTAAAGTATCTTTAAAATAATAATCCTCCCACCTACAAAATAAATAATTAAAAATAAAGCAATATATGAAGCAAATAACTTTAACTATGACGGTAGTTAAGAAATGATTTTACAAGTCTGTCTACATTCCAATTCCATTCGTTTTTTTCTAATAGACAATTTTTACATTTAACATATTTTTCAAATTAAAACAGTAAACCCCGCATATTTACAAGGAGACGGCAAGGGTGTGGGGTCCTCAAATCGAACGGAGGTTCCGCGTGTAGTTAGCACTCAGTGAGTGTATTCATATACTCAAACCCTAGAGCGCACTACTTAGCCATCGCCGAGAAAAAAATTCCTGAAGTTTGAATTTTTTTTTTTTTAATTTGTATTTAAATTTAATAAATCGTTATAAACAATTTCTTTTCAACTTTTATACATTGTTAAATTGCGAATTTAATGATTTCTAACTTTTTATATGGTATGCGTCAAAATTATCTGAACATCGAGAAATATTTATGAATGTGAACGAAGTTTGCTTTTTAGGAGAAATTCTCAAAACACCGTGCTCCTGTAAAAAAGCTGCATTTATTTGTTGTGCAAGTTGTCGACAAAATTTGTGTTTTTCTTGTTTTTATGATAAATATCATCCAGGTTTGTGTATTCGTAAAGATGGATGACTGAAAGAATTGTTAATGCTATAAACGTATAATCATAAATATTCATTGTATTTAATAATATGTTATTTTATAAAAAATAAATGGTAATGTTTAAAACAACTGTGGCTTTTGTATTTATTCTATCTACAGTTCTAAGTTCTAATCGTTAAAAAGTTAGAAATCATTAAATTCGTGATTTAACAATGTATAAAAGTTGAAAAGAAATTGTTTATAACGATTCGTTAAATTTTAATACAAATTATTATTCTTTTTTTTTCAAACTTCAGGAATTTTTTTCTCGGCGATGGCTAAATACTGCGCTCTAGGGTTTGAGTATATGAATACACTCACTGAGTGCTAATTACACGCGGAACCTCCGTTCGATTTGAGGACCCCACACCCTTGCCGTCTCCTTGTTAGTTAATTTTTTCTTCTAGTGTTCGTTTAAAAGGTTCAAAATTTATCACCAGTAATCGATGAAGTAAATACTACTTGTGCATATTTTTGTCAACATAAAATAAGGGGCTTAACACGAATACTCAATGTCACATTTACTTTTCTTCTCTGTATTGTTTTATTTTGAAGAACGATGAAGGCGGGGCTTGTCTTCTTTAGAAAACAGGATTTCTTGATGTCTACACTAATGTCTAAAAATCATCATTTTTGTTTAATTTCTTTGCGTTTGACGTTGTTGTTATATAATTTGACACGTAAATAAAAAATAAAAATATTTTGTTTAATTTTGTTTATTATTTTTTAAGATTTGATTCGTTATCTCATGCAAAACTTTATAAGAGACGGCCCCCTAAACCCCCCCCCCCAAAAAAAAAGAAAGATTTATTTATATCTCGAAAACTAATAACTGGAATGAGCTGCAAATTTGCAGACCCATATTTTTTAGCATTAGGATTCATTTATGTAAAAAATAATTTAAGGTCATAATTCATAATTTTTATGAATATGAATTTATTAATATTTTTCAATATTAAAAATATTTTTTAGAATCAAAAGTAATGATGGATTATGTTTGGGTTTCTTCACTGTATCTCGTAAAAAAAAAATTATATCGATCAAGTTATTTTTTGTGAAGATATTAATAAAAGTTTGAAATATGAATTTAACATTACCACCTTCAAACTTTGAACGCTTATAACTCTGTGAAAAAATAAGTAAAATATACAACCAGTATACTTTTTCGCGTTGTCGCGATCCCAGGAATTCAAATATAAAAGAAAAATGGGGCATTACCATTGAAAAAATCAAAGTTGGGGCGCGTTTTAATATGTAGACGACCCCCAATTCAAAATTTCAGTTCATTTTCTGAAGCTACCCACAATTCCCCGTCGAATGATACATATTACATTTTTCTACATCGATTAGCAACGAAGTTATGTTGAGTGTTGCGTTTTTTCCCCCCGACTGCACATTAAAGGTCCATATATAATTAAAGAATAAATGATATACATTAAAGATTTTCATACATGATATACATTAAAGATCCATGTGATGTGGATTGCTATCATCATATTACAACCACTACGATAAATCGTCTTTTTTCATTTTATAATAATACTGCTTATTATTTATGAGGGCGTATTTCAAGTGTCTTTATGATCTTAATAAACATCAATAATTGCAGAGATAGAGGCAAGAAAATGCTATGCCACATTTGTAAACTTTTCAGGTATATCGATTCGAAAGTTACATCAAATACTCAAATCAAATTATATAACATAATCTTTTTACCAGTTTCTTAGTAACATTTGAGATATTCTGAATAACAATATGATATTATTTTAATGATATTACTATTATATATTTTGTAAATTAGTTGCCTTCGTTACCAAATATTGAAATTTGTGTGGCTCGGCACTATTATGACCCAATGTTAGAGAGATATTCAAGCGTGAGATTTGACAAGTTGTGTTTTACATTACGATTTTTCAATGTTAAAAGGATTTTTATAGTCAGAAGATACTAGCGAAAATAGGATAGTGGCAATTATAAAATGATAACAATAATAAAAAAAAATATTTATTATAATAAAATATATTATGCAAGAGAAATAATGGCATTAGTATTATTAATCAATATATATATATAGATATATATAATTGATAATAAATCAGTAACAAAAGAAAAGCAATCCTAAAACACCTGGAGGTCTATATTTTTTCACATATTTTGCTAACAAACATTCTAAGAAACATACACCCATCAAATAATGAAAAAGCAAAAAAATAAAATAAATAAAAATAAAACCTCTCAAAAGAAGTTGCTGCACTTTTGTTGATAGAGAAAAGGGGGAGGACAGTTATTAGACAAAATTCCGCTTCATGTGTCTGCTGGAGCAACACCACCTGTTAACCTTCTACAGAAAGTGTTGGCTAGGGTAATAGTATTCTCAGAAACAAGAAGCTTTCAAAAAATAGAAATGCTAAAGAAAAAAAAAAGAAAAAAAAGAAGGAATAGAGATTTCCAATATCCTTCTGATTGAGGAAATGTCAACAGAGTTTCACAGTATCTTCAAGCATTTATTGTCTGTTCAGAATTGCTGATAGTAACTATTGAAGTAGAAACATAAAATAACATTCTGTGTTCTAGTCCGAAGTGACAAAGAAGAACTAAAGTATAAGAATTTGAGATTTTTATAATAATGATATGGAATTTTGAGAATTCATTTAAAAATTGTGACAAGCGAGATGGACAAGACCTTCAAATATAAAACTAAAATATGTGTAAATTCATTTAATGTTTCTTTCAAAATAAATCGAAAAATTAATTTATAAAAAAAAAAAAATGAATAAGTGAAAATATTTATATAAAATTAACACTTAAAGTCACCAATTGTTACTCTGAAAATTGATTTAAATTTCAGTTATGAAACAAATATAATTGATTAAACAAAAACTTTTGAAAAAAAAAAATTCAGTCAAACTTATGAATAATATATATATATATATACACACAACATGAGAGTTTTATTCATCATTAAAATAAAATTATATAAAGAAAAATGAAAACCGATTAAAAATCCAATTAATCGACTGATTAATCGATTAATGAACTACGATTAACCCAGTTAAAACTCTTAATCGATTCCCACCCCTAATAAATATATATAACGTTAATTTAATATCTCGAAAAATGATATGATCAAAAAATATCTTTTATTACACATAAAAGAACATAATCGCTGTTTTATTATATATATATATATATATATATATATATATATATATATATATATAGATGATTCGAATATGCTTTATTTAATTTATTATTTATTTACATTAAAGAATATTATAACGAATGCAGATTCTAATTAATAAAATTTATTTAGTATTTATTAAATAACTAATGCTGCCATTAATATAGGAATTGTATAACTTACAATTTATTTGATAAAACAAATCGCATAATTAAAAATGTTTGAATAAAATATTTCTATTTTTTTTTTCTTTCCGTTATATTTAATTCATTTCAATTAAAATTCATTGGAAAGTTCCGTTTTAATGAAATCGTCTTAGAAACCAACTCAAACGATTAGAATCAAATTAATAAATACACTGAATGAACGTAATAAGATATTTTCTCATTCCACATTTCAAATGAATTTCATTCATTACGAAACGAGGAACTGAAAGAGCAAGTCTTGTAGAATCGTTCGTCGTAAGCACACTTTACGACATGTATTTGCCCCATTAATTTATTATGCAAGCAAAACCGCATACAAACTCGATACGGAAATTGAATTTAGTAACAAAATTTATTTTCTGGAGTGTTTTTTTTCCCGGAAATGTTCATTTAAAATCATTCGAAATAAAACAGTATAAGTAGGCAGGAATCGAATTATTTCACTCGATAATACAGGAACATTTATTTTAATAATTTTATAAACAGATCTATTTAGTACTGATGCAAAATAAACAGAAAAAGAAATAAATAAAAATTAAATTAAAGTGTTAGTAATTATTATAACTTTGCTTCACATTTATTTTCACTATGAAATAAAATTAGATGTGATATACTTGTAAAAAATTAAACGTAGAAAATATGACGCTTTCAATTTTTAATAATTTTTTTTTCTGCATATTATCTATATAAATAAAGCAAAGAGTTCGTCGGTGGAACACATCCGGACGGACCACTCTTATTTATGACTAGCAGGCTACGCCCGCTTCGCTGGTCACTATTTTTAAATGAATCACAATAATTAATGAATTCTCAAAATTGCATTAATTTGTATCATGTGATAAAAAAAGAGAAAAAAAAATTCTGATCGGGAAAAATGTCGCACCGGGTCCCCACTGCCTTCGGCAGCGTAGACCCGTGCGCTGCGCGCACGTATTCCTTCACTGTCCTTATGACTTCTCAGAATTCAATGTTATTACTCATAAACTTTCATTCTCAAGAAAAGGAATTAAAAATATATCATTTAGCATCGGGTAAAAACTCACACCGGGACGCCACTGCCTTCGGCAGCGCAGACCCACGCGCGCTGCGCGCGCACGCTTGAGGATATACGTGCGCTGTACCACACGCATATTCCTTCTCAACTCAAACTTTTATTATTAAGAAAATAAAAAATAAAATAAAAAAATCTTTTATCATCGGGTAAAAACTCGCACCGGGTCCCAAACCCATGCGCGCTGCGCGCCTATTCCTTCCCCACCGTTCCAGCCCCTCCTAATTAACTTGCATATACCAATTTTGAACGGTCTTACTCAATTAGCTGATATGCAAAAGAAAACCTGATCAGGACACTTTAAATTGTAAATCAGGTGAAATCTCGAATTCCACTTTCGATAATGTAAAAGAACTTTAAAATATCTTTCGAATGATGTATTAGAAATAATTTAATCATAATTAGAATATGAAATATTGAAATTTAAAAATATTACAGCGCCATCTGGCGGTAGAAATTTCTGTAATCTATTGTTCCATTCCAGTTACTTATTCTTACTCAATTAGCTGAGATGCAAAAGAAAGCCTGATCAGGACACTTTAAATTGTAAATCAAGTGAAATCTCGAATTCCACTTTCGATAATGTAAAAAAACTTTAAAATATCTTTCGAATGATGTATTAGAAATAATTTAATCATAATTAGAATATCAGATCAATATTACAGCGCCATCTGGCGGTAGAAATTTCTGTAATCTATTGTTCCATTCCAGTTACTTATTCTTACTCAATTAGCTGAGATGCAAAAGAAAACCTGATCAGGAAACTTTAAATTGTAAATCAGGTGAAATCTCGAATTCCACTTTCGATAATGTAAAAGAACTTTAAAATATCTTTCGAATGATGTATTAGAAATAATTTAATCATAATTAGAATATGAAATATTGAAATTTAAAAATATTACAGCGCCATCTGGTGATAGAAATTTCTGTAATCTATTGTTCCATTCCAGATCAACAAAGCTTACAAATGATTATTTACTCATGAAATTATTTTAATTAGTAGATGAGATACAAAAGAAAACCTAATCAGGACACCTCAAAACGTGTAAATCGGGTGAAATCTCGAATTCCATTTTTCCATAATGTAAAAGTACTTTAAAATGTGTATCAACTAAAACCAGCTTTCAAATGATGTATTACTTATAAACTTTTTTTAATTAATAACTGAGATACAAAAAAAAAAAAAAAAAAAAAACTGATTCAGGACACCTCAAAACGTGTAAATCTGGTGAAAACTTTCGATAATTTAAAAGAACTTTAAAATATCTTTCGAATGATGTATTACAAATAATTTAATCATAATTAGAAATTGAAATATTGAAATTTTAAAATATTACAGCGCCATCTGGCGGTACAAATTTCTGTATTCCACTGTTCGATTCCAAATCAAAAAAGCTTTCTAATGATGTATTACTTATGAAATTATTTTAATTAGTAGCTGAGATACAAAAGAAAACTGATTCAGGACACCTCAAAACATGTAAATCTGGTGAAAACTTTCGATAATTTAAAAGAACTTTAAAATATCTTTCGAATGATGTATTAAAAATAATTTAATCATAATTAGAAATTGAAATATTGAAATTTTAAAATATTACAGCGCCATCTGGCGGTACAAATTTCTGTATTCCACTGTTCGATTCCTAATCAAAAAAGCTTTCTAATGATGTACTACTTACGAAATTATTTTAATTAGTAGCTGAGATACAAAAGAAAACTAATTCAGGAGACCTCAAAACGTGTAAATCTGGTGAAAACTGTCGATAATATAAAAGAACTTTAAAATATCTTTCGAATGATGCATTAAAAATAATTTAATCATAATTAGAAATTGAAATATCGAAATTTGAAAATATTACAGCGCCATCTGGCGGTAGAGAATTCTGTAATCCACTGTTCGATTTCAAATCAAAAAAGCTTTCTAATGATGTATTACTTATAAAATTATTTTAATTAGTAGCTGAGATACAAAGGAAAACCTAATCAGGACACCTCAAAACGTGTAAATCGGGTGAAATCTCGAATTCCATTTTCGATAATGTAAAAGTACTTTAAAATGTGTATCAACTAAAATAAGCTTTTAAATGATGTATTACTTATGAACTTTTTTTAATTAATAGCTGAGATAAAAAAAAAAAAACTGATTCAGGATACCTCAAAACGTGTAAATCTGGTGAAAACTTTCGATAATTTAAAAGAACTTTAAAATATCTTTCGAATGATGTATTAAAATTAATTTAATCATAATTAGAAATTGAAATTTTGAAATTTTAAAATATTACAGCGCCATCTGGCGGTACAAATTTCTGTATTACACTGTTCGATTCCAAATCTAAAAAAGCTTTCTAATGATGTATTACTCATGAAATTATTTTAATTAGTAGCTGAGATACAAAAGAAAACTGATTCAGGAGACCTTAAAGCGTGTAAATCTGGTGAAAACTTTCGATAATTTAAAAGATATACTGTTCAATTCCAAATCAACAAAGCTTTCAAATAATGTGTTACTTATGAAATTATTTTAATTAGTAGCTGTGATACAAAAGAAAACCTAATCAGGACATTCTAAAACATGTAAATCACGTGAAATCTTTAATTCCATTATCTACGGTAGTTTTATTAATGGAAGTAAAAAGAAAAATAAATATTTTTTATTTCGCCAAAACCTATATATATATACCACGGTAGTCGGGTAATGGAAGTAAAAAAAAAAAAAAGAAAGAAAAAGTATTTTTTAGTTCCTTCAAATGTATTTTGTTGCTATGGAAACTCCTATCGTCTATTGAAAGATAGATTACGTGTTAGAATAAGATTTAATTAGCAATTAAAATGTAACTGCTTTGTTTATTAATGAAATTTGATGAAATTTTAACTGCAGGTTGGTTTTGTGCTGAATAGGTTGTATATTAAGTGTTGTGTACGAAAAAGAAAATTTGAAGCACTTTGAAATTTGCAATTTTTAACCCCAGTTAAAGATCATGTGACATTAATGACTTGCACATGTTTTTTTGCGGTTAGAGACAGCCGTTTAAATCGTCTGCTGAATGCTGATAGAATCCTCTTTTTAAGCGATAAGGATTTTTGGTCATTTTCGCGATCGATATGGGTCAGCATTTTAATTAATATCTCCGAAACTAATTAAGATTTTTAAATTCTGTTTCGAAGAAAACATCGGAAAGGCTCCAGAGCATCCGTATGTCAATTCTTGTACTTCTGCGTTCAATAGGGGCTGAACGTATAAAAGAACAGACAGACAGACAGACAGACAGACAGACAGACAGACAAACCTTTCCATTTATTATTATAGATTGGTCTAGATTGAACTACTTTGGTGATGAAAGTCGGCCATTTTTTTTTTTTAGTAAAAACTGACGAATTTTTTTTAAAAGATACTGCATAGGTGTTATACTTTTTTCAAAGAGCTCTAAAAGCTGGTTATTTTTTGTGAGGACACTATATACATCAAGTTATTAGATTTAGATTTAAAGATATTACATTGCAAAATTTCACAACGCGATATCATTCGATTGCTTTTACTTTAAAATAAGAGTCTAATATTAAGCAAAAAACAGTCTAATATTAAAGAATAATGAATAGCTTTTAAAAATTATCAGTTTTGAAGTTCTAAGAGCTGCAATTTTTAAATTACAGCATACTTATTTCCCATACATAATCTATTAAATTTGTAAACAAATGTTGATTCATTCTTGAGAAAGAATCATTCACATAAGACCGCTGAGCATTGTTGCAAAACGAGTGCAAAATGGAAGAAATATTTTGTTTAATTTAATTTTTAATATGTTATTTTGACTTTTTGAATTTAAAAGGAATTTTTATTTATGTTACAAAGCCCAAAATGTGATATAAAAAATAAATAGTGATTCAATTATTTTGAAAATTAATTTAAATTTAGTGACCAGCGAAGCGGGCGTAGCCTGCTAGTTTATAAATAAATAAATAAATAAACTATAACCCCAAAATGTAATTTTTCGAAACACATACACATACTCACACGTATACAGACTCTTATAACTATAGACCTGCTAACTATGCTAGTTTATCCGTAATGGTATTAAGCCCCGCTTTTTTTTCACACCAGAATAGTTGTAGTGTAATATTCAGCAATATGTTCTCATGATTAAATAAGAAGACTATTGCTCTACAACTATTCTGGTATGAAAAAAAGGCGGGGCTTAATGCCATTACGGATAAACTAGCATAGTTAGCAGGTCTATAACTATAGTCAGATCCACCCACATTTCTAATTTATTGAGTAGCATTGTTAGTACCCGCCTTCTATTCACATCCATTCTTTTGTACAGTAATTTTTTTCAATATGTAATTACGATTAAATAAGTAGAAAATCAATTTTCAGTAAAAATGGTTTCAATGTAAGAGGGGGTAGTAACGATGGTACAGAATAAATTAGAAATGTTGCCAACTGTGATATAGATCCAAAAAGCTACTTAAATAACAAATACAACTTAGATATCCTGTTATATTTTATTCGTTTAATTATTTTAAAGCTAACAACTTTTACAAATAAAAATTAAATAAGTCATAGAATACATCATCTTGATTTGATTCATTTAATGTGTTTAACATATATAGACAATAAGACTTCTTCACACACCATAAATTTTAATCCAGCACAACCGGTTTCGAAAGGACGTAGCCTTCCTTCATCAGGTGCAAAAAAACACGTGCTACTGCCTTGGAGGCAAAAGCAAGACTGATATCTATTGTACATCAGTTTTGCATTCAGTTTTGGTGTTTAACATAATCAATAAAAATTCTTCTTCTAATAATTGTTATTTACCTCATAAACAGGTAATATTATACGACTCACAAATTCATTTTAATTTATTACTTTCTTCTACATAACATGAGAAACATACATTGGATTCGCGAAAATTTTCGAACTTCGGTTTTCGAATGATTTACAGGTTTTGAGATGGGATGAACTTGATGTGACCAATAGTAGAAAACGTCTGTCTCTATAAGTGTTTGTGTGTATGTATAAAAAGATTTTGTGCCCGCTATATCTCACGAATCAATACATTAAATTTTTCAAACTTGTTAATTAGTTGAACTTTGACCTAAATTGGTTTTTATTAGATGTGGGTATCATTCAATCAATAGGTGACGCTGTCATTTTTTTAATATGGAAGTATATAGGACAGAATTTCGTATAAATGTACAGAATGGAAATTATTTTAACTTTTCAATGTGAAATTGAAAAAAATAAATAATAAATAAAATAAATAAATAAATAAAATATTAATAGTCAACCAGAAAATAAAATAAAATTGTACACGATGGAGCATCCGCCTCCCCCCTCCCCCCTTCCTGGAAGCATTGTTCCTTCAGGGCTTTCGGGCCGCGGTAGCCCAGTCGGTAGAGCGCCGGCCTCGTAATTGGAAGATTGCGGGTTCGGTACTCGAGCCGGCCAAAGACCGTCGTGTACACTAATGTTGGCTGGTGCACGTAAAATCTGTCGTGGCCGGAAAGTCCTCCATGTTCCCATCAAAAATTATACCTCTGGGGGTTACCGAAGCGGGAGAGCCATCCCTTCCGTGGAGGATCAAAATTGTGATGGCATGTCTCCGGACCACCTCTAGGGGTGTGTCCCAGACCGTCGCCAATTGCCCATCTGCGCAACATTAGTGCGACGTAAAACCCAACCACCAACCACCTTCAGGGCTTTCCAAAAATGAATAAATAAATAAATAAAAACCCTTTTTTTTTTTTTTTTTTTTTTTTTATTGAAAGATACCCAAATTTTCAATGTGGGTACCTTTCAAAAGGATCATCAACACTTTCAAAAGGAACGGTTGAAGAACAAATCTGCAATAATAATAATTTTTTTTTTTTTTTTTCATTTTTTCTTTCCGAACATCGCATTTACTTTCCGAAACATACGTAAGGAAAAATTCAACTTTGAGATTTTGGTGCAACACTATTGCTACGAAAGTGGTCTATGTTATTCATAAACTGATCTGAGCCTTCTAGAGCAGTTTTAAGGGATCAGATATGATGAGATGAAGCGTTCTGTTACGATTGAACAAATGACAATTGACACAATTAATAATGAGTTTGAACCCAAATTGTCGCCTGTCAATACCCAAGCAATTGTATATTGCATATCTATACATTGCACAATGATACAAGTATTATTGCATTGACTACCCTATTCACCAGATATAAATCCTTGCGATTTTTATTTTTGGGGGTCATATGATGATATGGTTTATAATATGAAACTGACAGACCTTATTAATCTCAAAAAATACATAAATAATTCATTTGCAAACATAAAAAAAAAACAACAAAAAAAAAAAAACTTTTAAATGGAAGGGGAGGAGTAGGCGGATTTATGAATAAATTTTGTGACTAAGTTGCGCTATTGTATAAACTCTGAAGTTTTCCCTTTGAAAAACGCCTCATCCATTAAATACCTTTTCTACGTTTTTTTTAAATAAATAATTAAAAAGGAATGTGGTACTATCTGCAACGATGGAAGAGTTACTTCAATTCAAAACTGTAGGTTAATTAAAATTCAGCAAATGTTTGTTGATTTCCAGTGTTAAATTCAGTAAAAAAAAAAAAAAAAGAAAAAGAAAGAAATCCAGTATTAGACTAACGTATAATGGTTGTAACTGATTTTTCCATATCATGTTTTAAAAGGGAAAGGATTTATTATGATGGGATATTTCATGTAAAACAGCTATTAATGTGGAGTGTTTCACCGCAAGTATCTCCCTATTATATAGTGTTCACACCAATCCCCTACTTATTTAATCCAGAGCAGAAAATTTTGGACTTAAAATTTATTATCTCAAGTAGCTGGCTCTCAGAGAAAGTTCAGTTCAAATTTATCAGAATAATAGATTATCGCACTTCTCGAATCAAGGCACTTGAAGAAGCATTTTAAAAGAGAGAGGGAAAAAAAATCTTCATAATTCCCTGAAGCGCAAAGAATTATTAATGAATGCTCTAAGGGCTACAATTTTTGTTTTAAAATTTTCTTTAATCTCATATTTTCTCGATGTCAAAACTTTTTGGGACAGATATTTGAGATTACCTGTTTCAGAAGTAGGAAAATTTGATACTAAACTCAATATTTCTCGGTTAACTAAGTTTATCACATAACATTATGATCAACGCACATAACTTTTGTTATAATTATTCATTTGTTTTTGATATTTAAATGGTCTGGTGGGACACTTATTCTACTTTTTTCGGTTTACGTTATTGGATACAAGATGCAAAATGCAGTTAAAGTATAAATTACAGTTTAAGGTGTAAAATAAGTGTTAGTGTTTTTGAACAATTGCATCGTACTTTAAAAGGACTTCAAAATAATTTTAGAAAGAGTTTTAGTTGACATACACTTCTTCATAAGGGACCTACATCCTGTCCCTCTTTCTTTTTTAATATTGTGGCTATATTAATAAAATATTTAAGTCTGTTATTATATATTAAAAAAAAGAAATCAAATTACACAGAAAGCCTGCCCTCAGCTCACTCTTAAAATTTTTTAGATTATTTTGGAATGGCCCTGTATATTGTTTATAAATCGTTTTCGCATGAAATGGTGTACAAAAACACAGCACAGTTGCGTTGTAAAAAATATTCATAACTTGAAAGGCACTTTTAATCATTTTCAACAACAGCCTTAATATATCGGAATCCTTTTGTGTGGCCTTGTAAAACAAACAGTGAAGGCTTTCCATACCATTTTCCATGTGAAACATGCTGTTTTACGTATAAAATACGTATGTTCATCTAATTTTGATTAGTGCAATCTAAATATGTTAAAATATACCAATGAGAACTTTCGCCCATAGCCTTAATTTATTTCAATTCCTTTACGTGTCTATACATGAACCATTTGTGTGATTTCAATATAAAGTTTCTGGTGATAATCCTTTATGATAGATATTTATAATATCGAATTTGGAATCCTGCTAATATATATATATATATGTGGGATGGCACACTTTTGTAGGCGTTAAACAAAAACTAATACTTATTTACTAATTATAAATTTAATAAAAGATTAAATTGTAGTTTACATATATACAGGAATGCTAATAAGCATTATCGAATGTTACTTTGGTAATGTCCGTCGAAGTAGTTGCACCCGTCTAGTGTGCACGCTTCGTCGAAAACTCAAAAGAAAACAAGTCATCGAATACAGTCATCATTACGTTCCGTCTGAACATCCCGTCGAAAACTGAATGTCGTTCCTTCAGCGCTCTCTTAGCAGGCGCGCGTTCCGGAAAGACGTCATTCACGTCATGAGCACGTATTTCCTCTCAAGCGCTGGCGCTCCGTCACATGATCAGCAAACAGAAACTAAACTGCCTTGGATTTCAGGAACGGCAAAGAGAAATCAAATAGCTAGGGTTCTGAGTCATGGGAAAGCCAAGTAAGGGGAGAGAAACAGGATACTTCACTCGGCCATCCTTCCTCGACTGGACCTCCAGGCGATCACACTGAAAAGATACAAACAAAAAACAAACAAACACAAAAGCAACACAAAATAAAAACAGACTTATTTACAAAGTTTTACAAATCTTCAAAAATTTTTGTTTTTAAGTTATTCCCCATTTGAGGAATTCAGCTTTTGCAGATGTGTAATAGGAGCCTTCATGGCATCCATTTCTAACTTTTTCATCAATATTATCATTTTTAATTTTTACAGTCGTACAGTTACAAAAGTACATCAGTTTTGGTTTTACGGCAACTTGGTCGCTTAGTTCACCAGTTTTTGGTGGTTGTTTACTCAATTTATTTTTTACTTTGTTTTTTTTTCTTTTTAACTTTAACACATAGTTCTTTAGCAGGTTTATGCAAATCTTTACTTTGGGATTCAAAGTTATCTTGGGACTCGAACTTGAGACCCTCCAATCGATCATTTTCAGTTTTAGTGTTTTTAAAAGCCTCTGCAGCATCTTCTTCGGTCATAAAATTTACAGTAGCACTCTTATGTGCAGGGAAAACTTCTAATTTTATTTGCACAGCTTTAGGAAATAATATGGCTATTTCACCAATCGTGGTTGTCAATGGAAGTGATGGAATGAACAACTTTCCTAAATTGACACTGGCAGTCTCTTCTTTAGGCATATTCTGTCTTTTACACTCGATGGAATCTATCGTCGATGGCTTTTTTCTGGATTTCTTCCTTTTAAGGAGTTTGGAATTTTCGTCAACTTTTTCTTTTAATTTTTTCAACTCTTCGGCTAACTGTGAAATTTTTTCATGTAGGATTCGTTTTTCGTCTTTCTTTGAAGGAGTGTTTTCTTGATTTTGCGATTTCATTTGGGAAATGTTCATCTGATTTTGTTTCTTTCGTTGAGGCTCCACCTCTTCCTCACTGTCATCATCTTCACTATTATCGTCCTTTAAAACCATTTTCTTACCGTCATCACTTTCGTCATCGTCATTACTTTCACTTACATCTTTTTTGGAAGATTCTAATGATTTTTTGAACATAACAGCTTGAGGGGTTTTGTTTTTACACTTTTCAACACTATTTAATGTTTTATTTATTTCTGGGGATTTCTCAGAAATTTTACTTTCAATGTTAATGGGGGCGTCAACAGCAATATTTGTTTTAACTTCATTTTGATATTTATCTATTGGAAGAACTGTTACTAAATTTACCTCGAGGGAACTAGATTTGTTTTTCATAAAAATACCATTTTCATTTATTATCGTCTCACCCACCATCAGTACATTCAACCCGATGATTACGTCATATGGTATTACATCATTGTTTACAACATACACATTAGTTTTACTTTCAAAATTATCAACTTTCAAATCTACATCAAATGAGCCTAACGGCTTTACGGAACTTTTCCCGATACCCTTCAAAGTGGTACTTATTAAATTCAATTTATTTACATTCAACCTATCAAAAGAACTTTTACGCAACAATGTTGCTTCACTTCCTGTATCAATAATTCCAATAAAATTTATATCATTTACTTGTATAATTTTACTCATGTTTTGATTTACATTAATACACAGTGCATCAACTTCTGGTTTTGAACCCGGACACTCCGAACTTTTATGCCCGTACTGCTTGCACGTAAAACACTTTAGGCCTTTGGCCTTATGAGGGCAATCTCTAGATAAGTGGTTTTTTTCACCACAATTATAACACAATTTATTATTTACTTCATTTTTAGGACCAAATTTTTCATATACATTATGTTGTACAGTTTTGAATTTTGCATTATAATCTACTTTATCAATTCTATCAAATTTAAATTTACTTTTCTCATTATCTCTCTTATACATTTCATATAACTTAATTTTATCTTTAAATTCACGAATATTTTTTGCACCATAAAGAATTAGTTTGTTTTCACTTTTGTCATTTATTCCTTGGATCACGTAATGCATTAACGTGGCATCTTCAATGTGCCCGTTTTTTGCTAGTTCGCGCATTTTAAAGAAATACTCTATAACTGTTTCATTTGGCTTCATTTTCTTTTTACACAAAATTTCGTGTAAAGAGGCAGAATTAATTTCTAATTTAAACTCTTCAATAAGTGCATTTTTTAGTTTCTTATACGTTAATAATCCTTTTTCGGATTTTACAAATAACAGAGCATTTCCGCTCAAAGACCTTTTACAGAAAATTATTTTTTGTAATTCGTTTAGATTAAACATTTCAGCTATTTCCTCAAATTCGTTAAACCAATCGAAGATATTGTCATGTAGCTCGCCGCTAAATTTTGACATAGAATTTTCAAAATCATTGAAAGAAATTGCACCAAGTGATCCATTATTCACATTATTACTATAATTTATACTTTTTTTACCCTTATTATGATCATCAATAACATTGTCACTATCATTATAATAATCATAGCACTTATTTCTGCCCATATGGCATTGCACAGAAGAGTCAGTTTTTTCTACGTCATTATCACCACTACTTTCGGATTCACTGTTCGATTCGTTTTCCGAATCTTCCTCTTCCGAATTATTTTCTGAACTTTGTTTCAGTAATTCCGTATCACACAAGCTTAACAATAGTCGATCTCTCAACTCGTTTTTATTCCCATCAAAAGGGACATTTAAAATATTACAAATAGTAATTAGTTCATTTAATGAAAAATTTTTATCAATTATTTTTTGCTTTTCAAGGTATTTTTCGTCGCCTATAGCGAAAGTGAATCCTTGAAACTTTCTTATTCTGCATCTGTTCTTACGATCGCCGATCTCATCGAATAAAAACCGATGCAGAATTTTAATTTTACTATAGTTCTCTATCTTCAGTGCATTGCCAATTTTAGGAATATCCCCTAGAGATACCATTTTATAAGAAGATAAAGTGTACGTACCTTAGAAGACTAGAAACAGCTGTTGTTTTTAATCCTTAAAACCCTCGTTGATCCGTGGTTATATCACAGAATTCGCAGATCCTTCGTTGCTTAAGTTTAAGCTGATTTCACAGGTGTAAACATTTCTGTTGATCACGAAGTATTATCACACACAGTTGTAGTCGGCACTCATTTGTAAAAACACACACAACTAGTTGAATCATGGTTTAAGAATAAAAAAAGTTCAGTTCGACAAATGTTTATACAGTTTATATTTTAAACACAGTTCAGTTTATAAACTTATTTTTATCAGTCCAGACGCATCATCATTTTTAGGAATACAGTTCGCAAAAAAAGTTTATAGTTTGTTCAATCAAATTTTAAGTTAAATTAAACTAAAAATTAACGTTCAATCACACTTTCTTTATCTTAAAATTCGCGTTCTATCCAAAATTTAAATTTAAATTAAAATTCGCGTTCTATCCGTTCATGAAGTAGATTTTATTCTTTATCCAGTAGATTTTATTCTTTATCCCGTAGATTTTATTCATTATCCCACTTCTGAACTTGTGGGATGGCACACTTTTGTAGGCGTTAAACAAAAACTAATACTTATTTACTAATTATAAATTTAATAAAAGATTAAATTGTAGTTTACATATATACAGGAATGCTAATAAGCATTATCGAATGTTACTTTGGTAATGTCCGTCGAAGTGGAAGTAGTTGCACCCGTCTAGTGTGCACGCTTCGTCGAAAACTCAAAAGAAAACAAGTCATCGAATACAGTCATCATTACGTTCCGTCTGAACATCCCGTCGAAAACTGAATGTCGTTCCTTCAGCGCTCTCTTAGCAGGCGCGCGTTCCGGAAAGACGTCATTCACGTCATGAGCACGTATTTCCTCTCAAGCGCTGGCGCTCCGTCATATGATCAGCAAACAGAAACTAAACTGCCTTGGATTTCAGGAACGGCAAAGAGAAATCAAATAGCTAGGGTTCTGAGTCATGGGAAAGCCAAGTAAGGGGAGAGAAACAGGATACTTCATATATAGAGAGAGAGTTATAACGGAAATACGCCGAATGCTTAAATTATGCTGACAACAGATTAACCGCATAATAACCGTACAAAGACTCATCGCTAAAAAAGGCTGATTTTTCAATCCAAGGATCTCGAAAATAGGTAATCATATCAGAAACTCAGTTTTAAAAGGTTGGTCTTAAAACAATATTTTTATATTAAAACATTTAAGGTAATGAAAAAAAAAAGAAAGTCAGCTACACATAATTAAAAGTTTCTGATAAAATATTCTGCAATTTAACAAAATTCCTGAAGTTTTGAATGAAAATTTCTTTCAATTAATTATAAAGTTTCATGAATGTCTTTTATTCTTATTAAATTGTAGGAAACCCTTAGAAAGTTTTTGAAAATAAGTTTTCTAGTTTTTTTAAACAAATAAGTCAAAATATAGTAAATTCTACAACATTTTAATTTCGTATCCCCCACAAATACATTCACACGTAATTTCAGTCTTAAAAAAAGATATATATATATATATATATATAAATAATAGATATCGTAATAAGATTAAATCATAAAATTCAGCTATTAATAGAACTAAGACAATAACAGCACACTAAAATATAGAACTGAATTTAACATAGAGAAAAGAATTACACAAAAAGTTGCAATGTAGATTAAGAACCAATGAGTTAGGATAGTAACTTAAAATACTTACGCCTACCAGAATGATAATAAAAATGACCATTAAGCTTATGAGAGTGAAAACGATTAATAAATAATAAATCACAGAAATATTTGGATGTAAATGCTTAAACGTAGAAACATACTGATCAAGGGGTGCATGCTTCATAAAGCTTAAAGAGCCGCAACGATTTCGTACAACGATATTGCTAATCATAGCAATTAATATCGTTTCACACCCCGATCGATGCAGCAAAACCAAAAAGAATTAGAAATAATTGAAATATTAAATTAAAACAAAGATTAAATTTAATCTTAATGGAAACCAAAGTGAACACATGAATGAAGCAAAGCAACCACATGTATAACAATTAACTCTAACAGGAGAAAAGGATGATGCCAAAACTTAAATTGAAGTAAAATAAAATCTCGACAGATATCGATTAATCGAAGAAACTTCAGAGCATTTTCATTAAAGATAAATTACACAGAGTTAATATTAAATGATAATGTTAAAATAGATTTTATATTTAATTAATTTTAAAACTAGTAGAGTTGAATTAAATCGTACCATATACATTAATAATATATCATTAAAGTTAAAGACAGAAGAATAAAATCATAAGACAGAGTGCAAGCGCCATCTATCGGTGAGCTATAATAACATTAAGTCAGTAAAATTATTTCAGGAGAAGAATCCAATGCAATAAGGGAAATTAAGATGTAGTGACTGAAAGATTAAGGTAATTAGAAGTATTGACTGCAAGATTAAGATAATTTTTAGCGCCAATTAAGTAATTAGAAGAATTGAACTTTTGTGATTAACCCAAAACTAAATAATCTTGAAATCATAGTATTAAATGTTAAGTTTTAATCAGACACAATTACAAGCAATAATGCCAAAGAGTACACATATAAGGATAAGCATTATAGGGCAGTCATTAATAATTAAAATTATAATTTAAAAGATTTTTTTTTTTTTCCAAATAATATAAGATCTTATTTTTGTTATGCATATAGATTGATTGTTCAAACTTAACAATGGAAGCCTCAAGTAGCCAGATGTACAAAATTAAATTTAAGGATAAAAGATTTCAAAATACATAGTATCAACCAGAAATATAAGCATGTAACTATGAGTAATCCCCCCCACACTTTTTTTTTTTTAATGAATTTTATTCAGCAACAAACCCACCCAACCAACCAGCCAAACAACACCACCCTACCTCCTTAATCAAACATCTGCCCACCCATCCACCAGTTTTTTTTTTTTTTTTTTTAATTAAACCTTAGTAGTTTTTTTTTTTTTTTTTTTTTTTTGTGTTAGACAAAGACCCTTTATGATAAACAAGTGAATAAATAAATTTTTTAGGATAACCCATTTTTGTAGCAACATTAATTATGTGAGAGATATTTTTGTTTTTAAACCTAACAGAACAAAGATTATGTATACGAAAGAGGTGATTGAGTAGGATATTTCTGTAAACAGAGATATGAAGACAAGAAGTAAAGTGAGTAAATAAATTTACTTTGAAACTGAAATCTTGTCTTTTGTCATACAGATCAGTATAAATTTGACTACCAACAAGTTTGATTTTTAAATCCAAGAAATTTATAACGTTATTGTTGAGAAGATTATGAGTTAAGGTAAGGTGAGAAGGATATTCAAATTTAAATAAATTAGGGGAAAAATTATTGACATAAAAAATTATAATGTCATCAATGTATCGGTAAAAATAGACATTTTTAATACATAATCCCTGTTCATAATGGTAAAGGTATAAGTCAGCTAACATACTCGAGCTACATCCTCCTTGTGGAATACCGACCTTTTGAATATAGATCTTATTACAGTGTAGAATGTAATTGTTATGAATAATAAAATTTAAAAGTGTCTTAAATGATGCTGCCGAAAAGCATTTTGGTAAAGAGATTTGACTTTTAAATTTTTCAAAAAGGTTAAAGATGATATGATGAAGATCCGTTAAATTAATATTATTAAACAGGTCAGCAAAATCATAAGTCATGATATCAGTCACATTATTCATAGATAAGACATTGGCTTTAAGTTGATAACTATTTTTAAGGCAAAAGAAGTTTTTTGATCTACTGATTAAGTCATAGATTTGTTTGAGAATATCAAGGAGAATTTTGTTAGCGTTATTGTTGTAAGTATTACACCCTACAGTGACAGTTCTAAATTTAATAGGATTTTTGTGAAATTTAGGGATAAGTACAATATAAGGATATTTAAAATTATTATATGGTAGCTTTAGCAATTTATATAAGCAGTGAATTTTGCGGTTATTGATTTTAAGATCATGATTTGTAAGATGAAAGTTAGTACTATTAGATATAGATGAACTGAGTAAAGAAAGATAATAATGTTTACATATTATAGCATAATTATTAGGAGATTTATCTACATAAGTAATAACAAAGTTTTGTTGCAATTCTTTGATAGATTTAAAGAGATTTGATTTATTGTAATGTGTGAGATTTGATTTTTGTTGAATTAATTCATCTTTAAGTTTTGAAATCACTAAAAATTTCCATTGATTGAAATATTCAATAGGTTTATCATAAGAGATGGAGAGTTTATAAATAAACAAATCAATATCATATGAAAACTGTTGTATAATCTGTGAAATATTAGTTTTTGAAGGGAGTCGATATTTAGTACCATATTCCATAAATTTCTTTAAATTAGAGTCATTAATAATATTAAGATCACCAGTGATAATATGTGCATGTTCTCTGTCAACATATTTTACATAAGAGGGATGAGCACAACTACAAGTCACATGAGAAGATAAATTAGACTTAGAGACTGAATTATAGTTAAAAAGCAGACGACCAAGCGTAATAGGATATTAGTCCAGTCAATAAATACATTTTACCTTGCAAAAGGTGGGGTAGAAGTTTTTGTTTTTTTAATTTGTACATATTAGTACTAATATGCAAAAAACGAGTTATCCAACATGGGCGGCACCGGGAGAATTTTTGTCGGCTGAAAAACCTCGAAAATTTACTAGTTTTTTGGCTTATTTCAAAATATCTCAAAAAATGGCTGAATTTAACAATATTTTTCTACTGTAATGTTTAAAGAGGATTAAATTTCCTACAATTTCCTTCATTACACCTTTTTTGTAGTATTAATAGCAAGCGCGTAACAGCTTCTTGAAAATTGACAGATTTCCCAACTTCGTAAATAAGCGCATTTCTTTTTATAAATAATCTACAGTAATTATTAGAATTAGAAGCTTTATTTACAGAAAGCTTAACAACTTTTAAGGGTATAGCTGTGATATCTGTCATTCTTGGGATTTTTGGATTTGGTGATCAAAAACGTAATACGGAAATAAACACGTCAGATGTATTTTTTTACAATATATATTGTAAGAAATACTGTTTTATATTCTTGATTGTTCTCTTAACATATGCCTTGTTAAAATAATCGTGATTTTTGAAAGGGATTAAATATGTTCGCCAGATAAATTGGCGATCACTTCTTTTATTTTCACTAAGGACGAAAGATAACAAATCTGCTCCCTTTTAATTTTTCTCTTCTCCTTTTTACTAACACTCTCTCTCCCCTCCGGCCACGCACTGACAATTCGGACCTAACAACAGTAGTCATCATCAGACTCCAATAACTGCCAATGTATAGTATTCTATCACTGGAACACATAATACACACACAAAGACATACAAAGAAAAATAAATAAAATAAAAGATATTTGTATATAAATGTAAATGAATAAATATTAGGGGGCTAGTAAGCGAAAAACTCAATGCATTGATACATAAATATTTTAATTCTACTATTTATTAAATTATAAAACGTTAATGACAGTTAGATATAATACATAATGTTGTAATAAACATTAATTACTGCTATATTAATATTGATGATAATAACAAGACACAATCTTAATTTTAAATGAACTTCATAAATAGGCAAACTTGTTTGAAGAATAATAGCAAATAATTACAAAAGTAAATTGTAGAAATTTAACTTTATATGCAAATTATAGGGAGATTCATTCAGCCTTGAAACAAATAAAGAAACGTACATAAATGTATAATATGCATGTTTATTTTCTTCATGGTTATTTTGAAAGCCCGGATTCTTAAATTTCAATAGTCATCAGAGGTAGGAGGAAGGTGTGTTGTCCTCAAATTGTTTCTCTCCGTCTTGCAGTAATTATAAAAGCTCTTAGAATAGCTTATCTTCTTGAGCCTCGTCCAATGATGAAATTAGTTCGACATTTTCCTGTTTAGGATCAGAGTCCTTGTTACTATACCAGTTTCACTGAGTATTTTATAGCCAACATTTTGGAAGCAAACTGCTTTCTTGTTCGCAGTTTCGGCTATTAAAACATCTTCACCATATTTTTTGCAAAAGCGCGATGTAACCTTTCTGATGCCAGGACGAAAATCACCCTCTATTTTATTCATCAAATACTTTATGAGACTGGCACTCCTCCGAGTCGTTTTCAGGGTAGGAGTAAATTGATTCCATTGCCTCATCAGTGTTACTTGCACGGTAATATCCTCGTTTTATCTCACTTTTAGGCCTCCAATGCAGTTTTTGATGACAAAACCTGTGATACCCAGCATTTATAGCAACTAAACCTTTTACATTTCCGATGCATTCAAGTACTTTTTTTCTTCTCTCATCCCCACGATTTTTGACACCATTTACAAGTGTTTCTTTCACACCGGTTTCATAGCATGGTGGATAAAATTTCTTTCATGCTCAGGAAGTCGTTCCTGTTTTTTAAAGAAATCTTCAAGTATCCCCTCTCCACACGAGAAACACTGATCTTTAAAACTGAAACCTTCAGTTCTTGATGGAAGATATGGAGCGGCACAGTTTGGACCAGCTCTATCACCAGTTGTATGACGCCGTATATATGCTGCAATTATTCGCCCATTGATGTATCGTTTGTGACAGGCATTGTGAATTCTTACTTGTTGTAGGTTCATCAAAAAACACCGATGTTCTTCATTTTGACGTTTTGCATTGCACTTTTGCAGATTTTTTGTATACCTTTCTCCTTCAGAATCTTTATTTCACCTTTATTCAAACTGATTTCGTAAATAAAACAAACACTCCGGTTATTGTAATAGAAAACGCTCATGGGTTGAAAAAGTATGCTCACACTATTCAACTGAATAATATAGGTAGATGCTCAGCCGAGGCAGCGTACTACAAGATGGGAAGAGACGGGAGGAAAGGGAGAGCTTTTTTTTGTGTGTGTGTGGGGGGAAGTTTTCTTTTTTTTTACCTCCTTTGCTACGAAGCAGGTATCATTTCCTAAGGTCAGACAGATGACTATGTCCTTTCTTTTTTTTTCTGTTTTCTAATAGATGTTCATGCACCGACTCATTTCTTTGAGTTGTATTTTATTAGCTTGAGACTATGCCGACTTTCAAGAGGCTGTAACGCGCTTGCTATTAGTACTACAAAAAAGTTGTAATGAAGAAAATTGTAGGAAATTTAATCTTCTTTAAACTTTATAATAGAAAAATATTGCTAAATTCAGCCATTTCTGAGATATTTAAAAAAAAGCCAAAAAAGTAGTAAAATTTCGAGGTTTTTCAGCCGACAAAAATTCTCCCGGGGTCGACCACGTTGGATAACTCGTTTTTTTCATATTGACACTAATATGTACAAATTAAAAAAGAAAAATCTTCTACCCCACCTTTTGCTAGGTAAGCCCTTTTTTACATACCTATTGACTGGACTATATTTAAAGGTACGAGAAATATGAATGTCTTTAATTGGAAACATGCATGTTTTATCATTAAGAATGGATGATATATTAATGCTATTAAATATTTGATTAGAATAATTTAGAATAAGCTGTGAATTAGATTGGATTTTGTGAGGTTTTTTAGAGATATTTAAATTGAAGAGTTTTATTCTGTATAATATTAAATCATAGAAAATATCAGAAAAATGTTGATTATAGGATAGGTTTTTAAATACACTTAAGTAAATGGACAAATACTTTTTTTTGATAGCAAATATAAACTTTCTAATGTAAATCCAATCATAATGGTTAAGATAATTTGACTGTAAGGCTAGAATATTCTTAATAATGAGATTTTTTGATATTAAACCATTAGCAGATTTATTTGATTGTTTACCTCTTTTTGAACGAGAAGTTTTCTGGTTGACACTATGATTAAGAACAGAGTATACAGGGGAGTAATCATGAAGGGGATTAATGTTAGTATAAACCTTAACAACCCTATTGAAATATTCATGATTCAGACCATATGGATAAATTGTATTAAAGTATTTCATGTAGTGAGATTCATAGAAAAGGCGCTCACTTTTATTTTTTTGAATCCGAAGAATTTCAATAGTACATGAGCAGAAATTATGTAAATTAAAATGTCTTAGCTCAATAGCTGATTTATTGTTAAGGACAGGTGATGATAACTTTTTGGAGTCTGAGCGATGTTGATTAATTCTAAGATGTAAAGGGGTGGAAGTTTCACCTACATACTGCATTTTACACATACCACAGCTTAATTTGTATATTACATTATAAACCTGACAGAAAGGAACCAATTTTAAATCATTATAAATTTGGGACTGTAAAGCATTAGGGCAAGTTTTGCAACGAGAAGAATCACACTTTCTAAATTTAAGATTGGAAGGAGGAGAGTATAGGTAGCTTGATATCGATCCAGGAATATCCCTATCAATATTCCTGTACCGGGCACAATACTGAGGATGACCAAAGCATTTCTTGCCAGGCACTACTAATTTACTGAGAACATTCATAATAAAGGAGTGGTTTTATAGATAATAAGAAAATCAATTGTAATTTGCAAGTATACATTAAAACTATCATTTAGAATATCAATAAATAAAAATTTTTTAATTTGCAAGAATACATTATAAATATCATTTAGAATATCAATAAATAAATAAAAAAAAAAAAAAAAAAAAAAAAAAAAAAATTCTTGAATAAGTAACGAGATATCAAAATTGAAAATTTAAATTTAAAATTAAAATTGATAAATATATTTTTTTTTTTTTTTTTTTTTTTTTTTTTTATAATAAATAGTTATATAATAAAATAGAAAATTAAAGTATCTGGAATATTAATCTTTAATCATGGTCATCAACCTATACATATCCACCAACATATTGAAAATCACAAATTGATTATTAACCTTTCTAGATTATAATAAGCATACATTAATAAAAATTAACCATTCATTTAATCTGGGATAATTACATAATTAAATATACACAATATTTACAAAAAGTTCCAATCCAAAGTATAATTCAACCCGAAGCATTATGATTATAAACCCCACAATCAAATTCATAGGACTAAAATTGAATAAGTTGACGATAGAAAAACTATAATGGACAAAGTGAATAATAAATGCTCATGATATCAAAATTCATCCACATGTAACTTTAGAAAATTATGCTTAAACACTTTTAATTTTAATAATAAAAGTCAAAACTTATTGAAAAACATACAAACTACTAAAGGAATATCCCAATTTGAACTTAAATAAAACAGTTCCACATAAAAGAGCCATTAAATGCATAGATCCACAAACAGCAAAATCAAGGTATGATTAACAATGGAAATGATACAACTCAGATAAAGCGCCATTGCAGCTATAATCAAAGTGCATGTAAACTTTTTAAATTACTGATGGTAAGCCAGATTGGCAAACATATGTATATATATAATAATATATACATTAAAACATAAACAAGATTTTAAATAAATGAAAAAACTGTTTATATTAAACAAAATACATTTAAATTAAATGCGCATAAGCAGCAGATGGAATTTAAATGCAAAGATAAATAATAGATATCGTAATAAGATTAAATCATAAAATTCAGCTATTAATAGAACTAAGACAATAACAGCACACTAAAATATAGAACTGAATTTAACACAGAGGAAAGAATTACACAAAAAGTTGCAATGTAGATTAAGAACCAATGAGTTAGGATAGTAACTTAAAATACTTACGCCTACCAGAATGTAATAAAAATGACCATTAAGCTTATGAGAGTGAAAACGATTAATAAATAATAAATCACAGAAATATTTGGATGTAAATGCTTAAACGTAGAAACATACTTATCAAGGGGTGCATGCTTCATAAAGCTTAAAGAGACGCAACGATTTCGTACAACGATATTGCTAATCATAGCAATTAATATCGTTTCACACCCCGATCGATGCAGCAAAACCAAAAAGAATTAGAAATAATTGAAATATTAAATTAAAACAAAGATTAAATTTAATCTTAATGGAAACCAAAGTGAACACATGAATGAAGCAAAGCAACCACATGTATAACAATTAACTCTAACAGGAGAAAAGGATGATGCCAAAACTTAAATTGAAGTAAAATAAAATCTCGACAGATATCGATTAATCGAAGAAACTTCAGAGCATTTTCATTAAAGATAAATTACACAGAGTTAATATTAAATGATAATGTTAAAATAGATTTTATATTTAATTAATTTTAAAACTAGTAGAGTTGAATTAAATCGTACCATATACATTAATAATATATCATTAAAGTTAAAGACAGAAGAATAAAATCATAAGACAGAGTGCAAGCGCCATCTATCGGTGAGCTATAATAACATTAAGTCAGTAAAATTATTTCAGGAGAAGAATCCAATGCAATAAGGGAAATTAAGATGTAGTGACTGAAAGATTAAGGCAATTAGAAGTATTGACTGCAAGATTAAGATAATTTTTAGCGCCAATTAAGTAATTAGAAGAATTGAACTTTTGTGATTAACCCAAAACTAAATAATCTTGAAATCATAGTATTAAATGTTAAGTTTTAATCAGACACAATTACAAGCAATAATGCCAAAGAGTACACATATAAGGATAAGCATTATAGGGCAGTCATTAATAATTAAAATTATAATTTAAAAGATTTTTTTTTTTTCCAAATAATATAAGATCTTATTTTTGTTATGCATATAGATTGATTGTTCAAACTTAACAATGGAAGCCTCAAGTAGCCAGATGTACAAAATTAAATTTAAGGATAAAAGATTTCAAAATACATAGTATCAACCAGAAATATAAGCATGTAACTATGAGTAATCCCCCCCACACTTTTTTTTTTTTAATGAATTTTATTCAGCAACAAACCCACCCAACCAACCAGCCAAACAACACCACCCTACCTCCTTAATCAAACATCTGCCCACCCATCCACCAGTTTTTTTTTTTTTTTTTTTAATTAAACCTTAGTAGTTTTTTTTTTTTTTTTTTTTTTTGTGTTAGACAAAGACCCTTTATGATAAACAAGTGAATAAATAAATTTTTTAGGATAACCCATTTTTGTAGCAACATTAATTATGTGAGAGATATTTTTGTTTTTAAACCTAACAGAACAAAGATTATGTATACGAAAGAGGTGATTGAGTAGGATATTTCTGTAAACAGAGATATGAAGACAAGAAGTAAAGTGAGTAAATAAATTTACTTTGAAACTGAAATCTTGTCTTTTGTCATACAGATCAGTATAAATTTGACTACCAACAAGTTTGATTTTTAAATCCAAGAAATTTATAACGTTATTGTTGAGAAGATTATGAGTTAAGGTAAGGTGAGAAGGATATTCAAATTTAAATAAATTAGGGGAAAAATTATTGACATAAAAAATTATAATGTCATCAATGTATCGGTAAAAATAGACATTTTTAATACATAATCCCTGTTCATAATGGTAAAGGTATAAGTCAGCTAACATACTCGAGCTACATCCTCCTTGTGGAATACCGACCTTTTGAATATAGATCTTATTACAGTGTAGAATGTAATTGTTATGAATAATAAAATTTAAAAGTGTCTTAAATGATGCTGCCGAAAAGCATTTTGGTAAAGAGATTTGACTTTTAAATTTTTCAAAAAGGTTAAAGATGATATGATGAAGATCCGTTAAATTAATATTATTAAACAGGTCAGCAAAATCATAAGTCATGATATCAGTCACATTATTCATAGATAAGACATTGGCTTTAAGTTGATAACTATTTTTAAGGCAAAAGAAGTTTTTTGATCTACTGATTAAGTCATAGATTTGTTTGAGAATATCAAGGAGAATTTTGTTAGCGTTATTATTGTAAGTATTACACCCTACAGTGACAGTTCTAAATTTAATAGGATTTTTGTGAAATTTAGGGATAAGTACAATATAAGGATATTTAAAATTATTATATGGTAGCTTTAGCAATTTATATAAGCAGTGAATTTTGCGGTTATTGATTTTAAGATCATGATTTGTAAGATGAAAGTTAGTACTATTAGATATAGATGAACTGAGTAAAGAAAGATAATAATGTTTACATATTATAGCATAATTATTAGGAGATTTATCTACATAAGTAATAACAAAGTTTTGTTGCAATTCTTTGATAGATTTAAAGAGATTTGATTTATTGTAATGTGTGAGATTTGATTTTTGTTGAATTAATTCATCTTTAAGTTTTGAAATCACTAAAAATTTCCATTGATTGAAATATTCAATAGGTTTATTATAAGAGATAGAGAGTTTATAAATAAACAAATCAATATCATATGAAAACTGTTGTATAATCTGTGAAATATTAGTTTTTGAAGGGAGTCGATATTTAGTACCATATTCCATAAATTTCTTTAAATTAGAGTCATTAATAATATTAAAATCACCAGTGATAATATGTGCATGATCTCTGTCAACATATTTTACATAAGAGGGATGAGCACAACTACAAGTCACATGAGAAGATAAATTAGACTTAGAGACTGAATTATAGTTAAAAAGCAGACGACCAAGCGTAATAGGATATTTAAAGGTACGAGAAATATGAATGTCTTTAATTGGAAACATGCATGTTTTATCATTAAGAATGGATGATATATTAATGCTATTAAATATTTGATTAGAATAGTTTAGAATAAGCTGTGAATTAGATTGGATTTTGTGAGGTTTTTTTAGAGATATTTAAATTGAAGAGTTTTATTCTGTATAATATTAAATCATAGAAAATATCAGAAAAATGTTGATTATAGGATAGGTTTTTAAATACACTTAAGTAAATGGACAAATACTTTTTTTTGATAGCAAATATAAACTTTCTAATATAAATCCAATCATAATGGTTAAGATAATTTGACTGTAAGGCTAGAATATTCTTAATAATGAGATTTTTTGATATTAAACCATTAGCAGATTTATTTGATTGTTTACCTCTTTTTGAACGAGAAGTTTTCTGGTTGACACTATGATTAAGAACAGAGTATACAGGGGAGTAATCATGAAGGGGATTAATGTTAGTAGAAACCTTAACAACCCTATTGAAATATTCATGATTCAGACCATATGGATAAATTGTATTAAAGTATTTCATGTAGTGAGATTCATAGAAAAGGCGCTCACTTTTATTTTTTTGAATTCGAAGAATTTCAATAGTACATGAGCAGAAATTATGTAAATTAAAATGTCTTAGCTCAATAGTTGATTTATTGTTAAGGACAGGTGATGATAACTTTTTGGAGTCTGAGCGATGTTGATTAATTCTAAGATGTAAAGGGGTGGAAGTTTCACCTACATACTGCATTTTACACATACCACAGCTTAATTTGTATATTACATTATAAACCTGACAGAAAGGAACCAATTTTAAATCATTATAAATTTGGGACTGTAAAGCATTAGGGCAAGTTTTGCAACGAGAAGAATCACACTTTCTAAATTTAAGATTGGAAGGAGGAGAGTATAGGTAGCTTGATATCGATCCAGGAATATCCCTATCAATATTCCTGTACCGGGCACAATACTGAGGATGACCAAAGCATTTCTTGCCAGGCACTACTAATTTACTGAGAACATTCATAATAAAGGAGTGGTTTTATAGATAATAAGAAAATCAATTGTAATTTGCAAGTATACATTAAAACTATCATTTAGAATATCAATAAATAAAAATTTTTTAATTTGCAAGAATACATTATAAATATCATTTAGAATATCAATAAATAAATAAATAAATAAAAAAAAAAAAAAAAAAAAAATTCTTGAATAAGTAACGAGATATCAAAATTGAAAATTTAAATTTAAAATTAAAATTGATAAATATTTTTTTTTTTTTTTTTTTTTTTTTTTTTTTTATAATAAATAGTTATATAATAAAATAGAAAATTAAAGTATCTGGAATATTAATCTTTAATCATGGTCATCAACCTATACATATCCACCAACATATTGAAAATCACAAATTGATTATTAACCTTTCTAGATTATAATAAGCATACATTAATAAAAATTAACCATTCATTTAATCTGGGATAATTACATAATTAAATATACACAATATTTACAAAAAGTTCCAATCCAAAGTATAATTCAACCCGAAGCATTATGATTATAAACCCCACAATCAAATTCATAGGACTAAAATTGAATAAGTTGACGATAGAAAAACTATAATGGACAAAGTGAATAATAAATGCTCATGATATCAAAATTCATCCACATGTAACTTTAGAAAATTATGCTTAAACACTTTTAATTTTAATAATAAAAGTCAAAACTTATTGAAAAACATACAAACTACTAAAGGAATATCCCAATTTGAACTTAAATAAAACAGTTCCACATAAAAGAGCCATTAAATGCATAGATCCACAAACAGCAAAATCAAGGTATGATTAACAATGGAAATGATACAACTCAGATAAAGCGCCATTGCAGCTATAAACAAAGTGCATGTAAACTTTTTAAATTACTGATGGTAAGCCAGATTGGCAAACATATGTATATATATAATAATATATACATTAAAACATAAACAAGATTTTAAATAAATGAAAAAACTGTTTATATTAAACAAAATACATTTAAATTAAATGCGCATAAGCAGCAGATGGAATTTAAATGCAAAGATAAATAATAGATATCGTAATAAGATTAAATCATAAAATTCAGCTATTAATAGAACTAAGACAATAACAGCACACTAAAATATAGAACTGAATTTAACACAGAGGAAAGAATTACACAAAAAATTGCAATGTAGATTAAGAACCAATGAGTTAGGATAGTAACTTAAAATACTTACGCCTACCAGAATGATAATAAAAATGACCATTAAGCTTATGAGAGTGAAAACGATTAATAAATAATAAATCACAGAAATATTTGGATGTAAATGCTTAAACGTAGAAACATACTGATCAAGGGGTGCATGCTTCATAAAGCTTAAAGAGACGCAACGATTTCGTACAACGATATTGCTAATCATAGCAATTAATATCGTTTCACACCCCGATCGATGCAGCAAAACCAAAAAGAATTAGAAATAATTGAAATATTAAATTAAAACAAAGATTAAATTTAATCTTAATGGAAACCAAAGTGAACACATGAATGAAGCAAAGCAACCACATGTATAACAATTAACTCTAACAGGAGAAAAGGATGATGCCAAAACTTAAATTGAAGTAAAATAAAATCTCGACAGATATCGATTAATCGAAGAAACTTCAGAGCATTTTCATTAAAGATAAATTACACAGAGTTAATATTAAATGATAATGTTAAAATAGATTTTATATTTAATTAATTTTAAAACTAGTAGAGTTGAATTAAATCGTACCATATACATTAATAATATATCATTAAAGTTAAAGACAGAAGAATAAAATCATAAGACAGAGTGCAAGCGCCATCTATCGGTGAGCTATAATAACATTAAGTCAGTAAAATTATTTCAGGAGAAGAATCCAATGCAATAAGGGAAATTAAGATGTAGTGACTGAAAGATTAAGGTAATTAGAAGTATTGACTGCAAGATTAAGATAATTTTTAGCGCCAATTAAGTAATTAGAAGAATTGAACATTTGTGATTAACCCAAAACTAAATAATCTTGAAATCATAGTATTAAATGTTAAGTTTTAATCAGACACAATTACAAGCAATAATGCCAAAGAGTACACATATAAGGATAAGCATTATAGGGCAGTCATTAATAATTAAAATTATAATTTAAAAGATTTTTTTTTTTTTTTTTTTCCAAATAATATAAGATCTTATTTTTGTTATGCATATAGATTGATTGTTCAAACTTAACAATGGAAGCCTCAAGTAGCCAGATGTACAAAATTAAATTTAAGGATAAAAGATTTCAAAATACATAGTATCAACCAGAAATATAAGCATGTAACTATGAGTAATCCCCCCCACACTTTTTTTTTTTTTTAATGAATTTTATTCAGCAACAAACCCACCCAACCAACCAGCCAAACAACACCACCCTACCTCCTTAATCAAACATCTGCCCACCCATCCACCAGTTTTTTTTTTTTTTTTTTTAATTAAACCTTAGTAGTTTTTTTTTTTTTTTTTTTTTTTGTGTGTTAGACAAAGACCCTTTATGATAAACAAGTGAATAAATAAATTTTTTAGGATAACCCATTTTTGTAGCAACATTAATTATGTGAGAGATATTTTTGTTTTTAAACCTAACAGAACAAAGATTATGTATACGAAAGAGGTGATTGAGTAGGATATTTCTGTAAACAGAGATATGAAGACAAGAAGTAAAGTGAGTAAATAAATTTACTTTGAAACTGAAATCTTGTCTTTTGTCATACAGATCAGTATAAATTTGACTACCAACAAGTTTGATTTTTAAATCCAAGAAATTTATAACGTTATTGTTGAGAAGATTATGAGTTAAGGTAAGGTGAGAAGGATATTCAAATTTAAATAAATTAGGGGAAAAATTATTGACATAAAAAATTATAATGTCATCAATGTATCGGTAAAAATAGACATTTTTAATACATAATCCCTGTTCATAATGGTAAAGGTATATGTCAGCTAAGATACTCGAGCTACATCCTCCTTGTGGAAAACCGACCTTTTGAATATAGATCTTATTACAGTGTAGAATGTAATTGTTATGAATAATAAAATTTAAAATTGTCTTAAATGATGCTGCCGAAAAGCATTTTGGTAAAGAGATTCGACTTTTAAATTTTTCAAAAAGGTTAAAGATGATATGATGAAGATCCGTTAAATTAATATTATTAAACAGGTCAGCAAAATCATAAGTCATGATATCAGTCACATTATTCATAGATAAGACATTGGCTTTAAGTTGATAACTATTTTTAAGGCAAAAGAAGTTTTTTGATCTACTGATTAAGTCATAGATTTGTTTGAGAATATCAAGGAGAATTTTGTTAGCGTTATTGTTGTAAGTATTACACCCTACAGTGACAGTTCTAAATTTAATAGGATTTTTGTGAAATTTAGGGATAAGTACAATATAAGGATATTTAAAATTATTATATGGTAGCTTTAGCAATTTATATAAGCAGTGAATTTTGCGGTTATTGAATTTAAGATCATGATTTGTAAGATGAAAGTTAGTACTATTAGATATAGATGAACTGAGTAAAGAAAGATAATAATGTTTACATATTATAGCATAATTATTAGGAGATTTATCTACATAAGTAATAACAAAGTTTTGTTGCAATTCTTTGATAGATTTAAAGAGATTTGATTTATTGTAATGTGTGAGATTTGATTTTTGTTGAATTAATTCATCTTTAAGTTTTGAAATCACTAAAAATTTCCATTGATTGAAATATTCAATAGGTTTATTATAAGAGATAGAGAGTTTATAAATAAACAAATCAATATCATATGAAAACTGTTGTATAATCTGTGAAATATTAGTTTTTGAAGGGAGTCGATATTTAGTACCATATTCCATAAATTTCTTTAAATTAGAGTCATTAATAATATTAAGATCACCAGTGATAATATGTGCATGATCTCTGTCAACATATTTTACATAAGAGGGATGAGCACAACTACAAGTCACATGAGAAGATAAATTAGACTTAGAGACTGAATTATAGTTAAAAAGCAGACGACCAAGCGTAATAGGATATTTAAAGGTACGAGAAATATGAATGTCTTTAATTGGAAACACGCATGTTTTATCATTAAGAATGGATGATATATTAATGCTATTAAATATTTGATTAGAATAATTTAGAATAAGCTGTGAATTAGATTGGATTTTGTGAGGTTTTTTAGAGATATTTAAATTGAAGAGTTTTATTCTGTATAATATTAAATCATAGAAAATATCAGAAAAATGTTGATTATAGGATAGGTTTTTAAATACACTTAAGTAAATGGGCAAATACTTTTTTTTGATAGCAAATATAAACTTTCTAATATAAATCCAATCATAATGGTTAAGATAATTTGACTATAAGGCTAGAATATTCTTAATAATGAGATTTTTTGATATTAAACCATTAGCAGATTTATTTGATTGTTTACCTCTTTTTGAACGAGAAGTTTTCTGGTTGACACTATGATTAAGAACAGAGTATACAGGGGAGTAATCATGAAGGGGATTAATGTTAGTATAAACCTTAACAACCCTATTGAAATATACATGATTCAGACCATATGGATAAATTGTATTAAAGTATTTCATGTAGTGAGATTCATAGAAAAGGCGCTCACTTTTATTTTTTTGAATCCGAAGAATTTCAATAGTACATGAGCAGAAATTATGTAAATTAAAATGTCTTAGCTCAATAGTTGATTTATTGTTAAGGACAGGTGATGATAACTTTTTGGAGTCTGAGCGATGTTGATTAATTCTAAGATGTAAAGGGGTGGAAGTTTCACCTACATACTGCATTTTACACATACCACAGCTTAATTTGTATATTACATTATAAACCTGACAGAAAGGAACCAATTTTAAATCATTATAAATTTGGGACTGTAAAGCATTAGGGCAAGTTTTGCAACGAGAAGAATCACACTTTCTAAATTTAAGATTGGAAGGAGGAGAGTATAGGTAGCTTGATATCGATCCAGGAATATCCCTATCAATATTCCTGTACCGGGCACAATACTGAGGATGACCAAAGCATTTCTTGCCAGGCACTACTAATTTACTGAGAACATTCATAATAAAGGAGTGGTTTTATAGATAATAAGAAAATCAATTGTAATTTGCAAGTATACATTAAAACTATCATTTAGAATATCAATAAATAAAAATTTTTTAATTTGCAAGAATACATTATAAATATCATTTAGAATATCAATAAATAAAAAAAAAAAAAAAAAAAAAAAAAAAAAAAAATTCTTGAATAAGTAACGAGATATCAAAATTGAAAATTTAAATTTAAAATTAAAATTGATAAATATATTTTTTTTTTTTTTTTTTTATAATAAATAGTTATATAATAAAATAGAAAATTAAAGTATCTGGAATATTAATCTTTAATCATGGTCATCAACCTATACATATCCACCAACATATTGAAAATCACAAATTGATTATTAACCTTTCTAGATTATAATAAGCATACATTAATAAAAATTAACCATTCATTTAATCTGGGATAATTACATAATTAAATATACACAATATTTACAAAAAGTTCCAATCCAAAGTATAACTCAACCCGAAGCATTATGATTATAAACCCCACAATCAAATTCATAGGACTAAAATTGAATAAGTTGACGATAGAAAAACTATAATGGACAAAGTGAATAATAAATGCTCATGATATCAAAATTCATCCACATGTAACTTTAGAAAATTATGCTTAAACACTTTTAATTTTAATAATAAAAGTCAAAACTTATTGAAAAACATACAAACTACTAAAGGAATATCCCAATTTGAACTTAAATAAAACAGTTCCACATAAAAGAGCCATTAAATGCATAGATCCACAAACAGCAAAATCAAGGTATGATTAACAATGGAAATGATACAACTCAGATAAAGCGCCATTGCAGCTATAATCAAAGTGCATGTAAACTTTTTAAATTACTGATGGTAAGCCAGATTGGCAAACATATGTATATATATAATAATATATACATTAAAACATAAACAAGATTTTAAATAAATGAAAAAACTGTTTATATTAAACAAAATACATTTAAATTAAATGCGCATAAGCAGCAGATGGAATTTAAATGCAAAGATAAATAATAGATATCGTAATAAGATTAAATCATAAAATTCAGCTATTAATAGAACTAAGACAATAACAGCACACTAAAATATAGAACTGAATTTAACACAGAGGAAAGAATTACACAAAAAGTTGCAATGTAGATTAAGAACCAATGAGTTAGGATAGTAACTTAAAATACTTACGCCTACCAGAATGATAATAAAAATGACCATTAAGCTTATGAGAGTGAAAACGATTAATAAATAATAAATCACAGAAATATTTGGATGTAAATGCTTAAACGTAGAAACATACTGATCAAGAGGTGCATGCTTCATAAAGCTTAAAGAGACGCAACGATTTCGTACAACGATATTGCTAATCATAGCAATTAATATCGTTTCACACCCCGATCGATGCAGCAAAACCAAAAAGAATTAGAAATAATTGAAATATTAAATTAAAACAAAGATTAAATTTAATCTTAATGGAAACCAAAGTGAACACATGAATGAAGCAAAGCAACCACATGTATAACAATTAACTCTAACAGGAGAAAAGGATGATGCCAAAACTTAAATTGAAGTAAAATAAAATCTCGACAGATATCGATTAATCGAAGAAACTTCAGAGCATTTTCAAAGATAAATTACACAGAGTTAATATTAAATGATAATGTTAAAATAGATTTTATATTTAATTAATTTTAAAACTAGTAGAGTTGAATTAAATCGTACCATATACATTAATAATATATCATTAAAGTTAAAGACAGAAGAATAAAATCATAAGACAGAGTGCAAGCGCCATCTATCGGTGAGCTATAATAACATTAAGTCAGTAAAATTATTTCAGGAGAAGAATCCAATGCAATAAGGGAAATTAAGATGTAGTGACTGAAAGATTAAGGTAATTAGAAGTATTGACTGCAAGATTAAGATAATTTTTAGCGCCAATTAAGTAATTAGAAGAATTGAACTTTTGTGATTAACCCAAAACTAAATAATCTTGAAATCATAGTATTAAAACTTAAGTTTTAATCAGACACAATTACAAGCAATAATGCCAAAGAGTACACATATAAGGATAAGCATTGTAGGGCAGTCATTAATAATTAAAATTATAATTTAAAAGATTTTTTTTTTTTTTTTTTTTTTTCCCAAATAATATAAGATCTTATTTTTGTTATGCATATAGATTGATTGTTCAAACTTAACAATGGAAGCCTCAAGTAGCCAGATGTACAAAATTAAATTTAAGGATAAAAGATTTCAAAATACATAGTATCAACCAGAAATATAAGCATGTAACTATGAGTAATCCCCCCCACACTTTTTTTTTTAATTAATTTTATTCAGCAACAAACCCACCCAACCAACCAGCCAAACACCACCACCCTACCTCCTTAATCAAACATCTGCCCACCCATCCACCAGTTTTTTTTTTTTTTTTAATTAAACCTTAGTAGTTTTTTTTTTTTTTTTTTTTTTTGTGTGTTAGACAAAGACCCTTTATGATAAACAAGTGAATAAATAAATTTTTTAGGATAACCCATTTTTGTAGCAACATTAATTATGTGAGAGATATTTTTGTTTTTAAACCTAACAGAACAAAGATTATGTATACGAAAGAGGTGATTGAGTAGGATATTTCTGTAAACAGAGATATGAAGACAAGAAATAAAGTGAGTAAATAAATTTACTTTGAAACTGAAATCTTGTCTTTTGTCATACAGATCAGTATAAATTTGACTACCAACAAGTTTGATTTTTAAATCCAAGAAATTTATAACGTTATTGTTGAGAAGATTATGAGTTAAGGTAAGGTGAGAAGGATATTCAAATTTAAATAAATTAGGGGAAAAATTATTGACATAAAAAATTTTAATGTCATCAATGTATCGGTAAAAATAGACATTTTTAATACATAATCCCTGTTCATAATGGTAAAGGTATAAGTCAGCTAACATACTCGAGCTACATCCTCCTTGTGGAATACCGACCTTTTGAATATAGATCTTATTACAGTGTAGAATGTAATTGTTATGAATAATAAAATTTAAAAGTGTCTTAAATGATGCTGCCGAAAAGCATTTTGGTAAAGAGATTTGACTTTTAAATTTTTCAAAAAGGTTAAAGATGATATGATGAAGATCCGTTAAATTAATATTATTAAACAGGTCAGCAAAATCATAAGTCATGATATCAGTCACATTATTCATAGATAAGACATTGGCTTTAAGTTGATAACTATTTTTAAGGCAAAAGAAGTTTTTTGATCTACTGATTAAGTCATAGATTTGTTTGAGAATATCAAGGAGAATTTTGTTAGCGTTATTGTTGTAAGTATTACACCCTACAGTGACAGTTCTAAATTTAATAGGATTTTTGTGAAATTTAGGGATATCCGAAATCTTGCACTCTGCTGATAAAAATGCAAGTTTCTTGATGAACATTTCGATTTTTCAGCATTTAAAATTCCAATTTTCAATTCATGAATTCTCTCTCTCTCGTTTTTTTTTTTTTTTTTTTTTTTTTTTTTTAATTATTTATTATTATTATTGTTATTATTTTTTTTTATCGGATCTCTTTGGTAATTTTTATCCTTTTTTCTTTTCTATAAAATGTTGACTGTTTCTATTACTTTAATGGTTTTTGCAAACTATTATCTCATCGTTATTCTTATGTGTTATGTTTGTGTTATTTCTCTTCTGCGTAAGTACTTTAACTTGTTTTTACTAATCATTGGTACTCAAATTAAATGATCACCGTGACAATAATTTTATTCGAAATAAATCTCATTTAAAATTTAATTACATGTTGGTATTTTCATCTATCTTTTGTTTGCTGAGTATTACAAAGGTATTAAATTATTCAAATTATATATATTATATATATATATATATATATATATATATATATATATATATCGCAAGCTGTACATGAAAATCCTTTTAAATGTCTGTAAAAAGCTGTACTAGCAATTTAGTAATTAATGAAATAAAAAACGAAAATTCAATATACGTATATTTTTCATGCTTACCGCCGCCCCCCCCCCTCCTCCCTCAACTCCCCGTTGGAATATAGTATCTACATAAATATATATATATATATATATATAAATATAAAAAAAATAAGGATGTTATTAAACTTAGATGTTTATTTCAAATTATTCAGATAAATTTTACGCACGTCACTTTTTGAATTAGGGGTGCGTCCATGACCGTCGCCAATTACTTCTTGCGCAGGACTAGTGCGACGTTAAACCCAACCAACCAACCACTCCTTGAAACTTACCAATCTTCATCAAGAATTTCAAGAGGCATTCTCATTTGATTTTCATAATACCAAATTTGAATAGCCTGCAAGTATTTGTTTTTAAATTATGTTGAAAACAGACATACTCACAAATCAGTCATTAAAAATTTGATTTCAGTATTGGACCTCAAAATACGCAATCATTGCAAAAAATTAGAATGAAACTGGGACTTCAAACAATATTCTGTCTACCATATGAGCATAAAAAATTAATAATTATTCCTAAACAGTTTTTGATGACTGGCAATATTTAATAAAACACTTCCCTTAATTAAATTAAATTAAATTTTTTTTCACTTAATTTTAAGTAATTCTGTGTATTGTCTATAAAATATATACACAGAGAATAGTTACACTATTTACTTAAATTTAGTACAGTATGAAAAACCCATAAAACAATTTGCAATGTCCTTCCATAAATTTCAAAGTACAGCCTAAATATATCCGAATTCTTTTGTGTGGTTCTGTAAATGAATGGTAAAGGATTTTCATATCATATATTCTATACAAAACTTGCTTTTATGAATATAAAAGATATAACTTCATTTAATTTCGATTAGTAAAGTTTGAAGTTGTTAAACAGTGCGTACCAGAAATTTCTCTCGGAAACGTAGTGCATTTCACTTCTTTTAGATGTCCCTGTGCACAATTTATTTGTTCGATTTCAACAAAATGTTTTAAACTACCATTCTTGTATGATACAGATTTAAAATACTGTGTTTGGACTTCTGATGATAAGAGAAAGAGCCGCCTGACATTATATGTCTTTTAATAGGAATTTATGACAGCAAATACATAATGGGGGAAATAAGCAGAGTCCATCTAAGCCAACTAATTTTTACCTCTTTCCATTTTGAAGAACAATATAATTCAGGGGGATTATAATTAAAGTTACGATTTCAAAACGCTATAATTTTGAAACTACCCATCAGAGTGATCTGATATTTTACCAGAGCAATCGTGAAGCAATGAAATTTTGTTTCGCAAAAGGAAAAAAAAAAAAAAAAGTTCCAAAATGTGCCGTTAATTATCCGTAAAGTATTCGTTTCATGAAGCTCCGCTTTTTCTCTTTTCACTATGACTGTTTCCGCTGTAAACACGTATTCTTGTCTTTTTGCTAAAAAAAATTGTAGTAAACCCTTGCATTCTATTGTTTCCTGCTATTCCGTTGTGTTGTTAACAACATTCCTGTGTTTAATGAGTCCATTTAGGCGTTTTCCCTAACATTCCCCTGACAGCGCCATTTACAGGGACATGTTGGAACTACTTTCTTTTGCCAAACAAAATTTCATTGCCTCACAATTGCTCTGGTAAAATATCAAATCACTCTGATGGGTAGTTTTAAAATTATATCGTTTTGAAATCGTAGCTTTAATTATAATCTCCCTGTATATAGTTTGTAACGAACTTTTAAATACTACTTATGTTTTCCCGAGAGGGCAAAAAGGGATCGGTAAATAATTTATTTTTATAAATTCATGGTTTTAACGCCATAAAACAGTTTTTATAAGCAAATGTTTCTTAATTTGAAAACTACTGACATCGCTTCATCTGAAAGGGTTTTCGGTAACAAACTTGACGAAACACACGATTTAACGATTTTCTTGTTAATATTTTGATTATCACAAAGTTATCAATTTTCCAAATATCCTTTAATCAATGTAGCCTTTATGATTATTATTTAAGATTGATTGAGTGGGTTTTTACGTTGCACAAGTACTATGCTACAGACAGTTGGTGACAGTCTGGGACTCACCCCTGAGAGTGGCCCGGAGACATGCCATCAAAATTATAATTTAAGACGTTATTCTCCGTGGTTGCGATGTTAAACGATTTGTTTAGAGGAAATCTTGTGAAAAATAACTAACTAAATGAATTTTTTTTATAAAAGTTAGATAGACGTTAAAAGAAACCTAGCTTTTAAATTGATTTCCACACTGTTTAAGAAATATTTCAAAGTGTCATAAAATAAATAAATGAATAAAAAACAAATATAAATAAATAAATATATAGAACTAGTATATAACCCCGTCAAAAATGACGGAATGTGAACGATAAATCTTGAAAACAATGTTTAGATCATGATGGTTATCACGTGATCATTTAAATGTATTTTCAATTTTTGTTTATAAATCAAATGTGTTTCGATATTTTATAATTTTCGTTCTTTGTGAGGTCTAACTGTAATAGAGACAGTGTCCGGAGATGAGAGAAGTCGTGTAGAGCCACACCAGATTGTAAAAACGTGAGAAAAATGGAGGCTTTGGCCTTTATCACGGTTCTGTGAGGTCTAATTGCAACGTTTCCGGCTGCAATCTTTAAGAGACAGCGTCCGGAGATGAGAGAAGTCGTGTAGAGCCGCACCAGATTGTAAAAACGTGAGAAAAATCGAGGCTTTGGCCTTTATCACGGTTCTGTGAGGTCTAATTGCAACGTTTCCGGCTGCAATCTTTAAGAGACAGTGTCCGGAGATGAGAGAAGCAGAGCTGCCAACCTAATCCGGCAAATTGTTAGTACCGCCTCTTTTCCTACACCACTTAATTTTTAGAGAAATTCTCTTCAAATGTATCTACAACGAATTAAGAAGAAAAATACTCTAAAAATTAAGTGGTGAAGAAAAAGGGGCGGTACTAACAATTTGCCGGATTAGGTTGGAAGCTCTGGAGAAATGATGTAGAACCACACCAGATTTTTAAAACGTGAGAAAAATGGCGGCTTTGGTCTTTCTCATGGTTCTGTGAAGTCTAACTGCAACGATTCCGGATGCAATCGTTAAGAGACAGTGTCCGGAGTTAAGTGAAGTCGTGTTGAGCCGCACCAGATTGTAAAAACGTGAGAAAAATGGCGGCTTTAGCCTTTCTCACGGTTTTGTGAGGTCTAACTGCAATAGAGACAGTGTCCGGAGATGAGAGAAGTCGTGTAGAGCCGCACCAGATTGTAAAAACGTGAGAAAAATGGATGCTTTGGTCTTTCTCACGGTTCTGTGAGGCCTAACTGCAACGTTTCCGACTGCAATCTTTAAGAGACAGTGTCCGGAGATGAGAGAAGTCGTGTAGAGCCGCACCAGATTGTAAAAACGTGAGAAAAATGGCAGCTTTGGGCTTTCTCACGGTTTTGTGAGGTCTAACTGCAATAGAGACAGTGCCCGGAGATGAGAGAAGTCGTGTAACGCCGCACCAGATTTTAAAACAATATACAGTATATAATTATTAACACGTCACATTAGCAAGTTAATTGTGTGATACATTATTTGTATCATACAAGGATGGAAAGCGTTTGCTGACGATGATGCGAATTCAATGATTTTTCTTCACCCGAAAGTTTTCCCTTCAAATGGAAAGCGTTCGCTGACGATGACGGGAGTTCAATGATTTTTGTTCATCCAAAAGTGCTCAACGCGCCTAAAGAAGTTTTCACTTCAAAAATTTTACCCGATCAATAAATATGAATGACAATAAAAAAACTGCTGGTTGACAAAAAATATAGGCCCGACAACACAACAGCAACAACACATCCCAGTGTTCCATTAAGTGCTCTATACGCACTATGTATATGATTTCCTATGTTAATCGCCCATTGGATTTTTTGTAAAAAATTATTAAAAATCGAGGAAAATTATTTCCCGATTTTAATCCCCATATTTGGGTATATATATGTATTAGTTATCATGTGCATATGTTAGATTGAGTTATTTTGCTGTCAAATTGACAAAATTTTAATTTTAAATTTCAAAACTCTGTTGTCCTTGGCGTTTTTGTATTTGGCGATCAAAAACGTACTACGAAAATATACATGCCAGATGTATATTTTCGTAATATGTGTTGTGCGAAATATTGTTTCATATTATTCCTTACTCTCTTAATATAAATTTTTAAAATAACCATGATTTTTGAAAGGAATTAAATTATATTCGCCAGATAATTTGGCGATATATATATATATATATATATATTTTCTGCCAAGGATAACCGATATCAAATCTATTCCGCTGCAACATATTAGTATCTTATATCAGATACTTTATTTAGACATTTGAAAACAAATTTCACTTCAAATTATGATAGAATATTTATCATTTTCCTTTTAATTAGTATATTAGTTGGATATTTATTGTGTAATATCATCCTTTGAAATGAAATGTTTATGTTTTCAATGGAATATGGAAGTTTTTTTTTTATCTAGAGTTTTGAAATTTCAAATTCAAATTTTATCAATTTTAGAACAAAAACAACTTAATCTAACGCATGCACATGATAACTAATACATATCTAAACCTAAATATGGGGATTAAAATCGGGAAAAAATTTCCCTCGATTTTTAATAATTTTTTACGAAAAATCCATTGGGCGTTTAATATAGGAAATATTTTTCTTGTATCCACGAACGGCCAGTGACGTCATCACTTCGCTTGCGTATTTAAAGTCCTCATAATAAGAAAAAACGATTCACTTCATTTTACCAAAATACTTTTTTTTAAGACTATCGTAGATCCTGTTTTCAAATTTTCTAACTAACTATCCAATAACTACAGACACTCCATGCTAACCCAAATTCACCTCTACTCGATACCTCCAACCAGCTATCTCACCCTCAACATCGCCAAAATATCCAGGATCCAGCTAGGGACTTTCTCATTCTCAACCCAACATTTCACCTTGACTCGACATTATCACATTAGACTACTCTAATTTCAATACTCATTTCAACTGGTGACTTTTACTTGCCCAACCAAACATTCTATCCCAACTATCATTTTACACTAATTTCAAAACTAAAATCAACTGGCGGCATTTACGTACTAAACTCGGCGCCAATCATACCTTACAATGTAAACAAACAATAAAGTTTGATAAAAATATTTAAAGGCTTTAATGCGTTTTTACAAATATTTTAAGATTTTTAGGGCTTTAATATGTTTTAGAAATATTTTAAGCGTTTTTTTAATGAAACAGTCAAAGAGTCGTTCATTCGGAATTAAAAAGTTGTCCATTTGGAATTTGTATTTTCTGAATGGCAACAGTTTTGGTTTGTTTTTATTTGGTATTGCGTTGTTTATAATCATGAAGTTACATAATTCTATTTATAGGTGCATGTTTATAATAGCCAGTGATCCGTTATACTTAATTTAGGCATTTAAACATTACAATTGAATAGTTTTTCAAGGTTTTATAGGAAATAAGAATATGTGCGATACAAAACATGTATGAAAATGATATGTATGTTTCCTAAGTTGAATTAAACAAACGGAAAAAAAAATGGCTGCCAAAAGTTTCTGTTTTGAAGCGGTACTAACCAGATTCGTTCATGACAGATGAGGATCATTATATATATTAATGGTGCTCGTTAGGCAAATTTATATGCAACCGATATTTTGGTGCTAAGTTTCCCCATTTTAATAGGGCACTAAAATGCACAACTAAAATGGTGAAAGATTGCGCAAGAACTTTGTAAAAATATTGGCTATAGCTAAATTGGAGCCATTTTTGAAATTCAATTTAAAACGTAGGATTTTATGTTGAGCAGTGTAGAGATGTCTTAATACTTGTATTTGGAAAATTATTTCTCTGAACTATATTTTATTACTCTTAGATATGTTTCGAAATTCCTTATCTACGTCATTGTACGCTTACCTTTCTTACAAAACCTCCTTAGTTGTTGCAATTTAAAAATAACATGATGCAATAAACGTATGCATCCCTTACATTATGTATTTAAAATATGTGAAATGAATTAAATAATACAAGGTAACTGATTAATTTCTTTCTTTTCATTCACATTTTTTTAGAAACTGATTTCAGTTTTAATACACTTCTTATCATCAGATTGAGCTGAAAGTTTGCATACATGTATAACTCCGATGGTGATACATGCGCAAGCAGAAACAAAGTTAGGGAGAAGGGCTCTGTGCCCTCAACTCTAGTTAAAAACTGACTTCGAATTTTAACCCATTTTCTAACACCCGATTGAGTTTAAATTGTGCATACATATATGATTCGATTAGCAGAACTTGCTCAAGCAGTAACGGAATTCAGTGGAGTCTCTGGGCCCTAAGCCCTCCAATCCAGTTGAAAATTTTTAGTACATTTTAGGATAAAAGCATGTGTTTTAAAACTTTTAATTTATATGGCATTATTTAATTAATCAAAAATTCAAAATTCGTTGTTAATAAACACGTTTTTATTTTATTTATTTTATCAAATTATTCTATAACCAATAAACTTCACACATATATATTTTATTTACAAGTGATTGCGTCTGATGCATTAACATTTCAACTAAAATTCACTCGAATAGCTTGCTTTAATGAAACCTCTTATGAAACCATCCGTCCATCAGAATGAAATTTAATAAAATGTTCAATCCACGTAATTAGGCACTTTCTCATTTTGTATTTCAAATGAAGAACACACACTTTAAAAGATAAAAAAAAAATGTTAATTCTGTCGCATAGTTTACAACATCGAACTGTAAAGACTCAATGGCATGTGTAGTGTCACTATGACGTAAAAGTCATAATGGTGCTCTATAACGTATATTTTGCTTCATTAATTCGTTGTTTTCGAAAAACTACACATAAGTTTAACAGAACACCCCGTATTACAGCAACAAATCCATGCTCTTGAATTTTTATATAGAAAGTTCATTTGGCTCGTACAACAGACTACTAAATAGAAAAATCAGGGCAACTGTAAAAATTGTCAGAAGAGAAAATTTTGCTCGTAAGCCCCACGAGAGATCTGTATCGTTACAAAACGAAAATATCATGATATGTTTTTCATTCTTGTGATTACACAATTGAAACAAAAGCAGTGTCGATAATAAAAAACAGTCATGCAGAATGAAGCAACACGACACATTCGGCAGCTGAAATTCCATCAATTTATAGAAAAATGGAATATAAGTCGGGTTTTTCCAGTTGCATGCCTTTTCGTTTTGTAAACTTAATCTTTTTTTTTTTTTTTCTTTTTTTATTTGGGGGGATGGGGAAGGGGTATTTGAAATCTAATGTCTCATACTCTTTTGATAATGTACGAAACTTGAAGGTAAGTTTGTTGACTACTTCCGGCGATACATTACTTTCTGTCTCAGAAAACATTGTCTACAGGATCTAATGATGAGTGGTACACAAGAAGAGCGATCACATTGAAACAAGTCTTAATAACTTTGATGAATAAAATTATACGTTGTATTTTATTCTTTTGTTCTCATTTTTCTCTAATAACCCTGCCAAGAATTGAATTTGGTAAATAGAGATAGTAATTTATCTGATTGTGATGTTTCCACTGACAGAAATGTACAACAATTTGTATTTTTTATTTTTAATAGGGTTTCGTGCCAATTTTGAGCTATTTAGAGAATTGCAGAGCCGGTTTTCCTCATATCAGAAAGTTTTAAAACAATTTTTTAACAAAATCTTTTTTCTCTTCTTCTCATTAGTTTTTCTACCAACTCTGATGTCGTTTCTACTGATAGATCAAGTTACAAATGGCTCTGAGTAATATCAATTTTTAAAATGTCATCCTGTATAATAAATAAAAATGATTTTAATTAGAAAGTATTAAAATTTCCCCATAATTTATATTATATAAGTAGCATTCATCAACATACATCATACATCATAAAGTAGCACACATTTATTCTAAAATTGTATTTGAAAGTTATTTCGCTTATCTGAGGATGTTATTTACAAAGGCTTTGAAGTATGTTTCCTCTAGTTAATCTTAAAAACTGAAAAAAAAAAAAAAAAAAAAAAACATGAATCGATTCACACTTTCTGAAACATCAAAATACATACAGAAATATATAAATATATTTGATTTCAGAATTGCCCTTTATTTTAATATAAAAATTAAATCTTGAGTCCAACAGTAAATTTCTATTTTTACAGAACTTAAAACAAACTAGGTCAAACATATAGTTTTAATATAACAAACTCAAAATAAACTGCAAAGATTTTTATCTTTCATTAATCGTATGAGAAAAATTTTATTCTCATAATAACTCGTTCGTTTCTTAGTTTTGCAAATATTTATCTTTCGACTACTTTTTACCTTCAGAGGGCGAAATACTCTTCCTTTTCTTTGTAATAAAGCATTTCATTAAGTGTCCTCAAATGAAACAATTTTTAATTACGTCGAGGTCATTCTGTTATTTCATTCTTTTCTTTTTCTTTTTTAATGTCTGTATTTTGTTTGATTGTCCGAAAAATATATCAACAAAATATGAAAGCTCTTTTACTGCGCTACATTGCCGTAAGCAATTGGAAAAGATATTTCTGTACAAAAATAAAAACAATCATTTCCCAATCAGATAAAAAGTTGTGTAAAAGTAAAGAATACAGTTCTTTTGAAATTAATAAATAAATTTAATTAATAAATTTCATTGAATTAACTTACTGAACGGTATAATCTAAGTAAAATATCACTTTGTAATAGCGAAAAATTAGTAATACCATAAACAATAAGATCATGCAAAGAATATAATTGAGATTTCAAGCGCTGTTGCTCACATTTTAGTTTAGTCTGTATGACATTAGATTACATGAACATAACAATATTATTCTTTTTTTTTTTTTTAATCTATTAGTTATTTAATCTGTTAGCTTCTAATTATTAAATACCATTTTTTATGCTGATTTGGGGTTGAATGTTCGAAATGAAATGGAATACAGCATGATATAAAAGCTTGACGTGGTACCAAACAGATACAATGAAGTAAATTTATACCAACGATAAAAACGCCAAAAATAAAAATAAAAATATAATAATTTTAAGATAAAAAACTTTTTATATACCATGTTTTTAAATTTTCTGTTGAATCATAGCTATAGAATAACATTAGCACTTCATTAATGTGCATAAAATTTTTAAAGTTTTAATCACGTCAATTTTTGTGAGATGCATAATTTAACTTTTTACAATTTTTTTAACGTCCACGTTTAATTAGATGTATTATTTTTATGTCGAAAGAAAATGAACTCGTAATTTTTTTGTCAAAAATTAAATTATAGCTAATATTTCAATGGCTATTTTTAAGCTATTAGGAGATTATTATTTTCATATATTAATTAAGTATAAAAAAACTAATCAAAAATTCGAAAATCGGGCTTCGAAGTACTGTGTTGTCATCGGGTTCTCAGCTGTTCTGAAAGTTTTGAATGTTTTGCTAGTAGGAAAGTTAGTAAAAATCGATTGCAAGATGTGTACCGGACAAACAAGAATAGAAGTTAATAAAAACATGGTAATAAAACTCGCATATTGTAGTTTTGGAAGTGTTAAGCATACTGTCATCCGGACATAGAATGATGACACTGATGACGGTATTCTGCACTAATGAAGGTATGGTTAACGCTATTGAAACTGAAATATCCTAATTTTATTTTTATTTTTTGCGTTTTTATCGCTGGTGGGATACAATATAATTTGAAGGGCTTAGTGAAAGGGGCTTTAACAGTCAGAGCATAAAATGATCATTGTGTCTGTTGTAGTTGTGTGGATTAAGTCCGATTGAATACGCTCTCCGTGAGGGCTGGGGGGGGGGGGAGCTTTCTAAGGGGTTCTAGGGAAAGTTCCGAACGGCTAAGCTGACGAAAAGGACCTGGGATTAATCTCTCGTCTTCCAGCTTTAAGAGTCGAACATCTCGGCCACAAGTGAGGCATGATTATTGTGTTAAAAACCTTATAAATCAATTAACCAGTTGTCAATAAAAAATATGAAGGTTTTTTTTTTTTTTTTTTTCAATATACTTTTCCTTATTTAACTAATTATTATTATTCGGTATATTCGCTTTTAGCTGTGCTATAGGCTGTCTATTCGAATTTTTCTTTTTTCTTTTTCCTTTTTTTTTTTTTTTTTTTAAGTTGAGGCGCAATCTTTATCAAAATTTTAAGAAAATTCTTTGAACACTCACTGTATGTATGTATCAGTTATAAAATTACAATTGTTGCTATTATTTAAGTAAAAAGTTATTATTTAAGCAAAAGGTGCTATTTAAAAGTTTTTTTTTTTTTTTTTTGCCCTCGCTGTGCAATCTTTTACATTTACCAACTAAGCTTATACTGTACAAAAAACATCAGGTTAGAGGTAAACGAAAATATAATAGCATTGAAAGTAAATTTTTCTAGTGCTTCGGGAAAATATGGAGTTTTTTTTTTTTTTTTTTTTCCTTGAGGTATTCGTAGAAGGTTTTCACTCATGAACTCGAATAACACTGCTCTGAAAAAAAAAAAAAAAAAAAAAAAAAAAAAATAGATCTGATACCATTCTTGTTGATTCTTATGTAAAATGACTTCCTAAATCCCAATATGACGCCCATTTTGCCCAGTCACCCACGTTTTCTAGATACACCACTCCCTCCCTCAATTTCTTTCCCTGTTCGATAATTTTATGACCATGAATTTGATTTGAAGAATGAAAAATAATTAATTTAACACCTAAAAACAAAAAATATATATAATGTTTAAAAAATAACATTAATAACAGATTAAAAAATATAAGATATATAATGCATAATTTCAGTGGCAACCCCCCCCCCCCAAAAAAAAAAAAAAAAAAATCCCTTGTCGCAAATGTCCATGTTTTAGAATTTTCCAACTCTGTAGCCCCTCAGAAGATATTTAACGATTAAAATAATCCTCCCCTCCCTCCTAAAAACGAAATTCATAACCATAAAACAACCGAAAAATGATAAAAATAAGGGGCCATTCCTAAAAAAAGGTGAGTAATAGGGCAAAATGGGCGTCCTATTCGGATTCAGAAGGTCATTTTACATAAGAATATGCTGAAATGGTGTCAGAGGCAATTTTCATGCCGAGCAGTGTAATTCATCATTACGAAAGTAAAACATATGTCAACCACTGAAAATCAACTCGAGAGAATAGGCTCATCTAATTTCATGTTTCAGCTGTCATTTACAACACTAAATGAGAAAATATTTGACTGATTTCATCGAAGAAATTTTCTAATTTGATTCAGATCATATGACCATATTCATAAGAGATTCCTTGAAAAGTATCAGCTCAATGAGTTTTAGTTTAAATGTGCTAAGCGTAATCTAGTACAAATAAAAAATGACTTAAAAATAAACTACTGCAAAAATATTTAATAAAATAAATCGGAAGTAAAATGTAAAACTTTTTAGCTGAAATGTAACTTTTTAAATGTGTTAAACATATGCATTTTTTAAATTATGTATTCACTATTTTACCAAATAACTGAATACAAAAAAAATTACAAAGAATATAATTTGGCTATATCAATATTTAATTAATTTTTAAATGCACAAGCATGGATAAAAAAAAAGTTTACTTATTATTAATTGATTTTCCTTTTTAAAAAATACATACAAGATTTTAAAATACATTTCCAAATACACTAATTTTCGTTTTATAATATGTTAATTTTACGTAATAAAAATTATTGAGGTTATAAAAATATATTTTAATAATTTAAACGCAGAATTACATATGTATTATTTACAAAATTACGTAAAAAAAAAAAAAAAAAAAAAAAAAAAAATCTCAATCTAATTTTGTTTATCGTTCTCTACATGTACTTTTTTCTAACACATTTAAAAAGAAAGTATCTATTTCAAGGTAAAATTTTTCACGGATTATTAAATTGGCTTTGCAAAATAAAATTTATTGAAGTTATCAAGGTATGCTTTAATTAATAAAACACACGGCTATAAAATTGTTTTATGAGTAATTAATAAAGTTATATTAGAAAAAATTTCAATCTTTTTAATGTCTTACTTTTGTTTACATATTTTTCCAACATATTTACAAATAAAGTATCTATCGTATAGCAACAGTTACGCATACTGACTTCTTGTATTAAGCTTTTACACGCCATTGTTCCATAAATGGAACATGGAATTAAAAATTCATTTAAAAATTAAATATCATGAATACTGACTTGAATAATTTATCAGATATAACAGAAAGATGACTTGGTTTTTTGAAATAGAAATTACAGTTTAATCATAAAACGGGAAATGTACAGAAAATTATAGAAATGACCTATTTTACCATTTTCCCTTTTACCCCACAGTTTAAAAATTCACATAATTTTGAATAAAATCTTTTTGTAAAAAAATAGAACCGACTCCAAAAAGCAACTACTATTCAAACAACTAAAAAAAAAAAAAAAAAAAAAAAAAAAGTGGATATGAATGAAACTGTAAATTGCGCCAAAAAGTATAAAATAATTTCCTTCGCCAAACAACCTATAACACTACAATTAATCATAACTTCTGAAGTCGGCGCAAAATTAAATAAAATTTAATTAGTTTTTAAAGGTTTGTTTTTAGATCGGTAGCAACAAATGCGGTCGTCTCGAATGATCAATTTTCATGTTTCCTTTGTTATTTTATCACTGTATACAATGGGTCCATTAGTAGCATCTACATAGAACAGTGAACATTCTTCACAATGCAGTATTTATGTTTCTACGAAGTTAGAGTTTCCTTTGCAAATTTGGTATAACTTTGATATCTATCATCCTTGGTGGCTTTTAAATTTGGCGATCAAAACGTAATGCAAAAATATACACGCAAGATGTATATTTTCATAATATATACTGTACGAAGTATTGTTTCATATTCTTGATTACTCTCTTAATATACCTTATCAAAATAACCATGATATCCCAAAGAAATTAAATATGTTTGCCAGATAATTTTGCGATTTTTCTTTCACCAAGGACGTCAGATACCAGCATCTTCGCCAACTTTTGCTGCTTACGAAATCTTATTTGTTTTCTTGAATCAAAGTAGTTTTCGGCTGCGTTTTCCAGGTGACAATGTGAGATGTGTATTTTGAATAGGATTTGATTTTTGTATTGAATAAAGGTATCAATTTTTATTTAATTTTGCGCCGACTTCAAAAGTTATGATTAATTGTAGTGTTATAGGTTGTTTGGCGAAGGAAATTATTTTATACTTTTTGGCGCAATTTACAGTTTCATTTCATATTCACTTTTTTTTTTTTTTTTTTTTTTTTTTAGTTGTTTGAATAGTAGTTGCTTTTTGGAGTCGGTTCTATTTTTTTACAAAAAGATTTTATTTTTCTCTTTTCAGTGAAAACTTATTAGAACATCAAAAGACATTCGATGGCAGTTTCACAAATCACAACTTCCAAGAAAAGTGACATAACTCAAAAAATGGTTTATGTCACTGAAAAATACATGAAATGCACACAATGTGAACAAAAAAGTTACATCTTCATCTAGAAGGTTATCCACTCGAGAGACAGTTGTGCCAGTTTTATTCTAGTCAAGTTATTTTTCAGTTGATTTTTCTCAAATGCTGCATTTTTAATTTGTGTCACTTTTCTTGCCTTTATCGGATATGAGCTAAAAACTATGTATTGAATGAACATACGTTGAGTTAAAAAGTCTTTAGAAATGTAAAGAATGGATACGCTGTATTCGTAACCAAAAATTCTGTTAGGCATATATATTGAACATTACAGTGAATACGTGTCACCCGCTGTGCTGGAAATTGCGCAGCGTAAAATTCAAACAAAGAGCAAAATATGCATTGCAGCTGATATACAGAAGTTTCAACATCGATACTTACATACTGTTTTTTCTAGTGTAGCTGCATGCGTTCAGCATTTAGAGTGAGAACAGACTTTTGTGAGTATCCTGTAATTTGTTTATATCTTAATGAAATACTAATGAAACCTATTTCAGGCCAAAATCATTACGACAACAAAAAAAGTATTAAAATTAAATCATCTCTTACGAAGTTATAAGCTAGCAAATTTCAACAACAACAACGAGAAACATGGTTTGTATTGAGAACCTCTTCCTTTATTAAGTCGGTTTATAACGTCTTTGCGTTAATCGATGTGACCGCTTACAATAACCATGCTTTGAATTTTACATAGCATAAATGCCACCCGCTACGCTACAACATATGCAATGTCGTTGAAGTGTGCACAAAATAGGAAATTGTGAACAAACAAATGCACGTTTTAAGCGTTCTGTTTTTAGCATTAATGTCTAAACTATCTTTTCGTACTAAATCGAGGATGCTATGCAATTTTATAATTCTTTTTTTCCCCCTGTCTTGAAACGTTTCCGAGTTAGGAACGCTAACTCCACTGTTTCCCACTAGGTGGCGGTTGAATCGCGTAGCACATGCCCACTTTACTATATCTTCATACCACTTTTATGACTATAGCTGCAGCTGTTCAACAGTTAAAAGAGTTGGACTGACTTTTCGGGGCACACTGTATTTTCTTTTGTTCTTAAAGATATTACAATGGGACCTATTTCAGACAAAGACCTTTACAATAAAACAAAAAGTATCAAAATCGGGTCATCCGTTCAGAAGTTACTACAAACAAAAACAAAAACAAAAAAACATACGCTTTAAATTGAGAACCTCCTCTTTTTTGAAGTCGGTTAATTAGAGCGCCTCTTACGAAGTTATAAGCTTACAAACACCAACAACAACACATAGCTCAAATTAAGAACCCCCTCCTTTCTGAAGTTGGTTGAAAACGACTTTGCACTAATCGATGTGACCGCTTACAGTAACAGTACTTTGAACCACAGAGTATACGTGTCATCCGCTACGCTGCAAAGTGTGCAACGTAGTTCAAGTGTGCACAGTGTAGGAAATTTCGGACAAACAACTGCACGTTTTAAGCGTTCTATTTTTAGCAATAATGTCTTAAAACTGTCTTTTCGTAGTAAATCGATGATGCTCTACAACTTCGTAATTAACTTTTCTCCCATCTTGAACCGTTTTTGAGATAGGAGCGCTAATTCCGCTGTTTTTCACCAGATGGCGTTTTATTTTCTTTAGATTGTAAAGATATTACAATGGGACCTACTTCAGACCAAGATCTTTACAACAAAACAAAAAGTATCGAGTAACCGTATTTTGAACAATATAGCGTATTAAAAACATTTTTAATATATAATAACAATTTTAATATAAAACAATTTTAATATATATAACTGAGACGGTTTGATGTTTGTGTACGTTAAATATACAGCGTATGTCTCACCAGCTACGCTACAACGTGTGCAATGTAGCTCAAGTGTGCATAGTGTAAGAAATTGCGAACAAACAAATGCACGGTTTTAGCATTGTATTTTTAGCATCGATATCTAAACTATCTTTTCGTACTAAATGATGCTCTGCAATTTTATAATTCACTTTTTCCTCCTGTCTTGAACTGTTTCCGAGATAGGAACGCTAGCATGAATGTCTAAACTATCTTTTTGTACTAAATCGATGATAATCTTCAACTTTTTAATTCACTTTTTTCTCTAGAACCGTTTTCGAGATAGGAACACTAACTCCGTTATTTTCCACCAGGTGGCACTGCAAGCGGTTTAACCTTGTACTGCATGGCCATTTTGCTATACTTACATATAATTTTTATCACTCTAGCTGCAGCCGTTTAGCAGTTAAAAGAGTTGGGACTGATTTTTTTTGGGCACCCTGTATTTTCTTTAGATCGTAAAGATATTACAATGGGACCTATTTCAGACCAAGACCTTTTCAACAAAACAAAAACTATCAAAATTGGAGCATCCGTTCAGAAGTTATGAGCTAACAAACATAAAAAAAAACATACGGTTTGAATTGAGAACCTTCCTTCCTTCCTTTTTGAAGTCGGTTAAAAATACGCAAATGCTTCTAAAAATGGACTGGTATGTTTAAAATAGCTTACATTCAGAGGCGAAGCGTCCATGGAAGCGATGGAAGCGGCGCTTCCCTTATTTAAGTTTTAAAAGAATAATTTCCTTATTTTAGATAGAAAAAATGAAATAATATTTTCGGTTTCTCGTCTATAAGATCTTGCTATTCGCGTGCAATCGTCTCAAAAAAGTGTGGTCCAAAAATGATACATAAAGTCACACAAGTTTTGGGGAATACAGTGGTGTTTCTTGTATTTTACGAGGTTATTCGCATAGCAAAATTCTAGAATCCGGCATGTCTGTAGTCTCGTTTAGATAAAAATGGGCCCCATCTCTCCACGGGAATCCTCATCACTATAAACTGTCGATTTCCATCTTTGCAATCAATGCAAAAGCAAATGTTAATTGTTGATTGTAATTGTGTACTCATGGAAGTAGATTTTCTGGTATGGGCGGAAATGAAAAATTTCTTGTAGGATTCTTTGTACAGTCAAATAGCTTAAATAAATAAAAATAAAAAAAAACTAGTATTACCCATGTGTTTTTTCGACAATAGCATTCGCTACATTCAAAGTTGTCTCCGACACTGATATTTGTCCTCTACCGGATCATATTGCTAAGTATTCAAAGTATTCAATTTCTTTAAACTTTACAACTATGCTTTTTAATGCATTAACTAATATAGAAACTGTACGTATATTTTGTCAGTTTCTGAATTCGAAATACTGCAACTGCATTGGATTAGTTAAAATAAAGCAGTTTAACTGATGTCATTCGCTCAGGTAATTTAAGACATATGTTGTAGTCACCCTACTCGAAATTTCTCTTGGAAATTTTGTTTTAATTTTAAATTTTAAATTTCTAGCACTGTTGGCAAGTACGTAATCATTAGTTTGCATTTTTACGGAAGAAACTTAACTTTATTGAAGTTTAGAGCTATTTAGAGTACTGCAGCACCACATTATCTCATTCAGAATGATTTTTCAGCCGATTGGTTCAAAGACTCAAAGACGGAAGGAGGCCGCTCACCACTATGCAGCAGTTTTGAGCGATTGTAACCTCCAAAGAGAGGCTCTGACGACAAATGTCACAGTACAATGTGAAATTTTGAATTGCTTATTGCAGGAAAAAAAATTACAATTGCTGCCGGATATAATCCCACGCGACAGAGGGAAGCAGTTAATTAAAACAAAATTAACTGCTGCCCTCTGTCGCGCGGAATTTTATATCTGGCAGCAATTGTATATATACATGTATATATATTTTTTGTTCATTCAATAAACAACGGGGGAGGCTTAACCTCTAGAAACGGGCTCAAAATTTTACATTGTAATGTGGCATTTGCCGTCAGAGACCCTCTTTGGAGGTTAAAATCACTCAAAACTGCTGCATAGTGGTGAGCAGCCTCTTTCTGTCTTTGAGTCTTTGAATCAATCGGCTGAAAAATTGTTCTTAATGAGATAATGTGGTGCTGCAGTACTCTAAATAGCTCTAAACTTCAATAAAGGTAAGTTTCTTCCTTGAAAAAAATTTTTTGACCTTCAGTTGCCATGCGCTAGGTTCGAGATTGAGTTCATACCTAGATATTTTCAGTGATTCGAGATGCAGTTTACGCTGCAGTTTGCGGTCAAAGAGTCTTAATGTAAAAAAAAAAAAAAAAAAAAAAAGGAAAGGAAAGACCTTACAGAGCGATACTTAAACTTCTCTTCCTTCGGAAATAATATTTTTCTCCAATTTTTTTTTTTTTTTTTCAATCTCATCATTAGTTTTCCCACCAAAGCTGACATTCTAAATGATATGTCACGTATTTCTGTACGTATCTCTAAGAAGTTTCAATTAAAAATACAAAAATTACCATGTAGCTATGAATGCTTTTTCGTTGCTGCTTTTGTTGTTTAACTGGATATATAATTCTATACATATAGTACCAAAATATCACTTCATTTTTATTTGTGTATTTATTTATTTTTTACGTTTTTTACTAGTTGTATTTTTTAAGCGAAATTTACATAAAATCTTTAAATAACACGTAAAAAATAAATAAATAAATAAATAAATAAATAAACAAAAATGTACAGAATATCCCGTATACTTACACATTTAGGTAAAATTTAATATAAAATTTAGTAAAATTTAATGAATATTACAATACTTAAACACAGTCTGTTATGCATTTAATTCTAATTTTATGCTTAATTTACTTTCAAATCTCGGTATAAGAATTGTTAATTTATCCAGTTCAATATAACCATTCTTCAATTGTTATTTTGTCTATTGTTGCTACTTCATCACTTAATGTTATAAGTATATTCTAATAGAAGTTACTAGTTATGCAACGCAGTTGACAATTATACTGACAACGTTGTAGACATAACTGTAATTTATTAAGGTTGTCCACGCTTTCCATAAGCAGGAAAATGTTCACAAATAATGTACCGTTTCTTCCATAGAAATGTATTTTAGTAAATAAAAAGAACTTCATAGTAGATGATGTAATAGTGATGCAATTAAAATAAAAGAAGGAGGATGTCATATCATAGGATTGCTCCACATATGGTTCAAAGCGACGATCCAGCGACAATATTGAGAAAAATGTGTGAACAATAGTCGTAACAGAGTGCCAGGAGAATACCAGATGACTGAGAACGGCAACAGAACGCGAGGACAGAATGGTCGATGGCACTCACAGCACCTGATGCCGCATTATAAACGTTCATGTGAGCAACCAAGGCATCAGTCAGTAGAATAAATTTTGATAAGCGGCTCAGAAAATGAAACCTGAGGTCAAAGAGATCATTGATCAGCCTGCCACTTATTGTTGAACACTGCAGGGGCGGCGAGGGTGTATTAGCAATGATTCTGAGCGAATTGGACCTTGAATCACACAGGCTGAAGTAAAAATGTTTTTATCGATGTATTCCTTTTCGAATTGAACTTCCTTGACCATCGAAGACGTCGTTCAGTACAGTGGTGAGATACTCATCTGGCTGATATCCGACACACAAATTGGCCTGGGATTATGGTATATGGCGCCATTTCATTTAATAAACGGACCCTTATGATTTTCCTGCTTGATATCCTCAGAACACAGCGGTACATTTCTGTATCCCGTAGTATTGTCTTCTTTTCACCGACCGTGGAATTTATTTCCAACAGGATTCAACAGGTAAGATCACCTTTCTACAGATTGTCTTTGTGCTTCACCAATATTTCCTTAAATGGTGTGATCTCCCGACCTTTCTTCAATAGAGTCCCTTTTGGTTCTGATGAGCAGACGTATTTGACTGTCCACGGATCCCATCAATCTACTCGCTAGTTGAAGTGTCGGAAGCAATCTCACAGCACGGGCACCCGGCAACTTTGTGAATTATTACTCAGCTGAATAACATCCATCAATCCAAAAGTAGTCTAACGCATTATTGATTTTTGCTCCTGTTAGCTGTATTTCCAGAATTTATTAAAACAACCAATTCCTATGATACTGTTATCGTTTCATCTTTAATACATGTACGTCACATTTACCGATTTTTATCCCATTCGGGTAACTCCTTGATGGCGCGTCGATTTTTATGTTAAAAAAGTGTATTATTCTGATATTTTCACATGCAAATGACTTTTTTTTTTAATTGGAAAAAAATAAACTTTTTTTAATTGGAATAATGTAAACTTTTTTTTTTTCACGGAATGCGACGTGCGTAAAACCCAACCAGTCAACCACGGAATTAAATAATAAATGTGCCCTTTCTAACTCATATTTGCTTTACATATGATAGAAAAATATTACGATGTTATGTCGCGTAAACTTCTAATTTTGAAAAAAAAAAAAAAAAAAACTAATAAAAACATAAAATAGTATGAAATTCTTTTCGCTAGAAAATTAAGGTTGATATAAATAATGCAGGACGGTATTGAAGCTAGACATTAGAAAATGTTTATTTTATTTTTTGTTCGCAAAGCATGAGACTTACTTGGAGAATATCTAATGAGATTCTCTCCCTCACTCTCTGTGTTTTACGATGTAATAAAAAAGATGGAGAAATAATTGAATTAGTTGTAAAAATAAATAAATAAATGAGCTGTATTGGGATGCATATTAATTGTTTCCACGTGCTTTACAAATAATAATTTTTTCTTTCTTTTGGTTAAAAAAAAAAAAAAAAAATGCTTGAATTTTATATGTCGTAAAAAAAAAAAAAAAAAAACCGAGGCAGAAATATATGTCATCTTTGGATTTTGATTGTTTCAATACTGATTTATTTCTACGAGGTTACGATAAAAAAAAAAAAAACAAAAAAAAAAAAACTGTTAGTTACTGTCATGTGAAACTTATTTACACAGAAACTAATAATGGTCACATAAAAGGGCTGAACAGAATGAAAACCTTGGATAGTAAGATTATAAGAAATGTCATAAAGACCAAGGTCATCCATAGATTGTAGTGTCGTAGGGTTGTCATATTATGGCAGAAGAGATATTTTTGTACTATATACTATTAAACAAGTGTAAAATTCCTTTTGATACCAAAATGTTTATTTGTACCTTATTTAATAACATATTTAAAATTTGTTACAAAGAATGACTATTTAAAAAACTATTAAAACAAAAAAAATAAAATTCTTAAAAAATAAAATAAAATAAAATAAAATAAATAAACAAATAAAAGTCATTAAATTTTCTGAAAGAAGAAAAGCAAAATCAAAATTATATATTTTGTTTAAAATTATTATTTGTAATAAATGCATATGTAAAATTTAGTAGTGACTTTAAAACAACTTTCTCATGTAGATCTCTCTATTTACTTATGTAATGTTTCACTAAAGCTGTTTTTTTTTTTTTTTTTTTTTCTTTTTTTTCGTAATTGGTTTTACAATAATTTGATATAAATTATGTCCTGTAAGAAAAGAAAATTTATATTCTATACCACTTCTTTATGTAGAATTTGTATTTCTGTAAAGATTATTCTCTTTTTAAAATGAAAAAATTAAGCATTCATTATTGTGGTTTCACAAGATGAAATTTTGACTATAATTAAAATAATGAAATTGAAAGTGATGTACAGTTTATTTTTTAAGTGATTAAAACTTAAATATCTTATCTGCTTTTGTTTTTACATACATCTAGATTTATTGTCTCAGAAAAATGAAAGATATTCATACCAATCCCTTCTTAATTTTAATGTTGCATCTGTATTTCAAAACTTGCATCAAATATATAATTATGAGAAAAAATTAACATAAATGTTCGTAGCTTTCTTGTTTGAAAAAAAAAAAAAATAAATAAATAAAATAAATTTTTGAAACTGATAAGACTTTAGAAAATTATTAACTAACTAGCAGGGTTTGGCCGCTTCGCTGGACGTTGAACTTAAATGATTTGTCAAAATGCCATATCTTTATTAATAACCTAAGTTCTCGCTGTGAGTGGTAGAGGTTTTCTCGCTCACAAAGTGAGGAGTCTGGGTCTCCACTGTCTTCGGCACAACTTACCCACTTCTTACTTCCCCACCCTCAGCGGCTGAGTTCGAAGTTTTGCAAAATCCCACTAATGTACATAATGCGTGCACTTAATCAATATCCACACACCAAAATTCGCCATTCTAAGATAATTCAAAGCGAAATCAAACGGGAAAACATGTTTTTACACATGTTTATTGCCATCCGACTCCGGGAAGGGGGGGGGGGGAGATTTCGAATTTCGTGAAATGCAGTTACAATAAGTGCCGGATGCATACAAACAATTTACGCACCAAATTTCGTGACCACAGAAGTCTTTAATAGACAGTATTATAAATAAAAAATAAAAATAAAAAATAAAAATTATACAGACACGACATTATTTCATTATTTAAAACATGAAAATCTCACATTGACAGATTTTAATTTAGTGCCAGAGGCCTACTGCTAAACTTGTTAATATCGACAAATTCTTCTTTAGTTAATTCGTGACGATCTAAATTCCATGATAAAGTTTTCATTAAATCAAACCAATGTGTTTCAGCTGCAGATATTGTAACAAATAACGTTGGAAGTCCAAATTGTCTTATAGCCGCAAAACAACGTTTTTTCTCTTTTTCCCAATGAGGGGGAGGTGCGCCTTGGGGGGGACTCATGTCAAAGGTGTGCCTTGGGGAGGGACTCATGTCAAATTTGTACCTTGGGGGGGATTCATGTCAAAGTTGGGCCTTGGGGGGGGACTAATGTCAAAGTTGGGCCTTGGGGGGACTCATGTCAAAGGTGTGCCTTGGGGGGGACTCATGTCAAAGTTGTACCTTGGGGGGGACTCATGTCAAAGTTGGGCCTTGGGGGGACTCACGTCAAAGTTGGGCCTGGGGGGGGACTCATGTCAAAGTTGGGCCTTGGGGGGACTCATGTCAAAGGTGTGCCTTGTGGGGGGACTCATGTCAAAGTTGTACCTTGGGGGGGACTCATGTCAAAGTTGGGCCTTGGGGGGACTCATGTAAAGTTGGGCCTGGGGGGGACTCATGTCAAAGTTGGGCCTTGGGGGGACTCATGTCAAAGTTGTACCTTGGGGGGGACTCATGTCAAAGTTGGGCCTGGGGGGGACTCATGTCAAAGTTGTGCCTTGGGGGGACTTCATTCAATAAATCCCCATTCAATAAACCGACTGAAATAGGCCCTTAGCACTATTAAGAGTGTATTATAAAAATTCGACAACGCTGTACCGACTGAAATAGGGGTACCTTGAGGGGGACTCATGTCAAAGTTGTGCCTTGGGGGGACTTCATTCAATAAACCGACTGAAATAGGCCCTTAGCACTATTAAGAGTGTATTATAAAAATTCGACAATGCTGTACCGACTGAAATAGGGGTACCTTGGGGGGGGGGACTCATGTCAAAGTTGGGCCTTGGGGGGGACTTCATTCAATAAATCCCCATTCAATAAACTGACTGAAATAGGCCCTTAGCACTATTAAGAGTGTATTATAAAAATTCGACAACGCTGTACCGACTGAAATACGGATACCTTGGGGGGGGACTCATGTCAAAGTTGGGCCTGGGGGGGGACTCATGTCAAAGTTGTGCCTTGGGGGGGACTTCATTCAATAAATCCCCATTCAATAAACCGACTGAAATAGGCCTCTAGCACGAATTAAGAGTGACCTATAAAAATTCGACAACTGTACCGACTGAAATAGGCATCTAGCACTAATAAATATAAAAAGCACAGCTTAAGTATCGGAACCCTTTGGTGGCTTTAATTATTTTAAGCCATTTTTGCGATGAACTGAATTGGCTATCTCAATTGTGAAATTAAAGATCTTGGCGAGAAACGTCCGAGCTACTTCGGTGCCGAATTTCAAATTTTGCCAAAGGGATCCAATACTAAAGCTGTTCCATATCGAATCTGGGTTGAAAACGGAAAAAGGATAAAATAAATTAGAAATATCAGACCTATATTTATAAATTTGATACCGAATGAAAGGGGCGATTTTGCTGAATCCAGGGGTTCAAACAGTTTTTCGATGCGACAATTAGATTTTTAAAAAATAACTAAAGTATGAAATTTAAGTGGCAACGGAAAAACGGATAAAGGGAAAAATAAATTAGAAATATCGGACCTATCATTACAAATTCAGTACCAAATGAAAGAGGTGATTTTTCTGAATCCTGGGGTGTAAACAGTTTTTCGATACGACAATTAGATTTTTTAAAATTAACTAAAGTATGAATCTTAGATGGCAACACTTCATTTCAATCTTTTCATAATTTGTAGTGAAAATCGCGCGAATACAAAAGTCATTAACTTAAAAATTTATTTTTATATTTCATTTTTTCATTCAAATCATTTTACTGAAAAGATATTTATGGCGCATGCGCAGGCGTTTTTTACACACAATTTAAACACTAATTATAATTTTGAAAATTTCTATATATATAATTTCAAGTTGGGTGAAGACCTAAGTTTCTGCCAAGCGCCGTTGAATTCCGTCCAGCCATTCTCGAGTGATGCCCGGACAAACGTGTTTTAGTCTTTTACCCCCTAGGGGGGAACGGGGGGGAATTTGTGAAAAGTTGATAGATATAATTTTAAGTTGGGTGAAGACCTAAATTCCTGCCAAGCGTCGTTGAATTCCGTCCAGCCGTTCTCGAGTGATGCCCGGACAAACGTGTTTTTGTCTTTTACCCCCTAGGGGGGGAACGGGGGGGAATTTCTGAAAAGTTGATAGATATAATTTTAAGTTGGGAGAAGACCTAAATCCCTGCCAAGCGTCGTTGAATTCCGTCCAGCCGTTCCCGAGTGATGCCCGGACAAAAAAAGCGACATTCGGACACGATGACATACACACAGACACACACACACACACACACACACAGGCAAAATTTTCTGAAGTCATTTTCGGCTTTCATGGGGTGTGAAACGTGAAGATATCGCAAAATTTTTCGATTCCGACAAATTTACAGACAAAACTCTGATTTTATTAATATAGATAACTTTTTAACATTGTTTAAGACGAATTTACTTGTACATTTGGGTTGTGTGGATTAAGGCCGATTGATTACACTAGGGTCGTAGGCGTGAGGGGGATTGCTCTCCGTGGGGGTATTTCTATGGGGTCCTAGTCCGTATTTAAGCAAGTTTCGGAAGAAACCACGGAAAACTCCTGACGTCTAGGCTGATGAGCACGACCTGGGATCGAACCCGGCACCTCAAGTCTACCAGCTTTGAGCATTGAACAGCTCAGGCGAACAGACAAACCGAAAACATAAACACTTCTATAATTTGTTGAAAAATGCTATAAATGTCACGTCTGTACATAATTTTTTAACTTTAGCGATTATAAGCAGTAATAAAGAATTAATTAGGGCGCTATCAATGGATTAGTGAGAGGTAGAATCATTTAAGTTTGAGAAATGAAGTTTTAATTTTAAGGGAGGCTTTTAATTATATTTCAGATATATATTTTAAATTATAAACACGGCGTTCAATGTATGACATACTTTTATTTTTCAGTTGTAACTGTAAAAAATTTCTGTTCTGTGATAATGAAAAAAATCTTCTAGTTATTCATTTTATCTTTTCTAAAACTTTCTATGCTTCATTATTATAATTTTGAACCTACTATGCATAGTTTCTATAAAATGTATATAAAAAGCAATGTGATATGTGATATGCTCGAAATGTTATGGAAGTAGCACACAATTTTTCACGGTTAACAAAAATAGAAATGGCTTTAAAAATTGTTACAACATCAGGATTTCTATATATAAGAGATAAAAATAAACGCTTTAGTAATTGTTTTACCATGTATTACGGGCAGTGGCGTATCCAGGATTTTTCCAAGGGGGGGGGGGGGGGGTTCGTCCTTCCGAATTTTTAATTAAGTTTAATTATGTTTATTTAAGTTTAATTAAGTTTAATTAGGTTTAATTAAGTTTATTTAAGTTTAATTAGGCTTAATTAAGTTTATCTTTAATTAAGTTTAACAATCCTTTAAAATATCATAATTACTTGCCGAAAATAAGAGTAAGAAAATGAAAAATAGTAAACAAAACTCACCAATTAGAAGATCAAACTAAAAAATCTTTAATTAGCGACGAATAACGTAGAGCCTGTACAAACTGCTACACAAAACATAAAATTCAATACATAGTTACGCAAAATATTTCATTGAATTTTCTTACTTACAGAGCGAAGTCTAATCGACGAGAAGTTTTCGCTAGTTCATTTAAAATGTCTTCTACTGTTGGGGTATTGTTTGGGTCACCCCTTCCACATATGGTCCACCCCTCTTGTCCTTGAGTATGAACTCGTAAAGGTGAAATCCTTTCAGAGAATTGTTTTCAGGGGAAATATGTTTCGCGCCGCGCGAATGAAGTGGTTTAATTATTTTCAGGAGTGTTTATCGCAGAGTAATGAAAAAAAAAGTTAGTCATAATTTTAAACCACTTCGTAGAAAAAAATATTCTACGCTTGCCATACATTTTTTCCGCCTGAAATGTGAAAAAAAAAATGTAAGGAACAGCCTAATTTTTCTTAGCATACATTTTGTCAACCCCCCCCCCCCCTTGCATACGCCACTGATTACGGGAAAAAAAAAATCCAGAAATCAGACTACATGGAGCACAATGTCAATTCTTTTGATGATCTTTCTGTAGAGAAAGTAGAAATTTTAATGTAAAAATGCAAAACATCATCATTCATTTCCATAGAAATTACGTAAAAACTCTTTTTTCCATATAATGTATCTGTAAAATGCTTCATTATATTCAATCCTAGATTATGAATATTATGAATATTATTATTATTAAAGTTATAATAATAATACATAAACACTTATTGTTATCATTACAAAATCTGATCAGTTTTAATGTCTATTTTAATGATTTAAAATGTTAATTAATTGGAATTATGAAAAAAAAAAAAAAAAAAAAAAAAGGAATATCTTACATGTTTCCTTGGAGCCCGAAAATGAAAATAAAAAATGAGACCATTGTATTATAGTTATCATTATTCTAAAGTGAATAATGAATTTGGTTCTTTAGACTAAATCAGCATGTTTACTGAAAAAAAAAAAATAATAATAATAAAATAAAATAAATAAATAAATGCAAAGTTTTAGATAACAGTATTAAGCAATAAGAAACATTTATTTTTTGCCAGTGAAAGAAATAAGATTTTTTCCTTGTTTCATTAGAATTTTATTCCTTTTCAGCTTTTCAAATATTTATCTTTGGAGTATTTTTACCATCAATCGAATGCCTAGGGGCTTTTTTCTTCCCATCTATTAAAGAGAAGAAAGGCCTTTTATTATGAAGTGTTCTTCAATGACATTAATTTATCAGGAGGTCATTCTGCATTTATCATTTCATTTGGTAAAATTGGACAACAATTGTTTATTTTATTTTATTTTATTTTATTTTATTGTCTGAGGGTACAATGATTTTTTAAAAAAATTATTGATCATTGTTTAACGTGTAATGTTTCAACCGAATATTCAAACCAAAGTCCCCCCCCCCCCCCAGTATTTTAATATAGAATGTTTCTGTGTGACACAGCGGAAAATGGGGGGGGGGGGAGGAAAGGAAAGGAAAGAAAAAAAAAAGAAAATCAGTTACATAAAAAGTTTTTTTTTTTTTTTTTTTTTTTTTTTATTTCATTGTTCGAAATTAATAATAGTAAAGGAAGTATGTGTACACAATTAAATATGTTACCTTGCTATATTCAAATTACTGTTTCATTGAGCTGCATCTACTGATTGTAGGTATTATAAAATGTTTTTTTTCCCTCGTGTTTCAGATAAGATGTTGTAAAATGCCTGTCTATAACGTAATTTCTACAGTTGCAGATTTTTAATTTAAAGAAAAGAGTTTTCTGTCTTTCATGTCAACGAAATCACATGTCTATTATGTAAAAAAAAAAAAAAAAAAAAAAAGGAGGTATGATTTTAGCAAATCTGTACTACAAATTATGAATGTTCGATTTTTGAATACTTTTTGAAATAATGTGTAAATAATAATATGCACTGGGATAAAAAATGTCAATGCAAAATTGCCTTCATAGTTTTTGCATAAAGTAACACACACACGCACACGCACACGCACACACACACAAAAAAAAAAAAAAAAAAAGAAACAGAAATTAATGGAAAAAAATTAAGTGTTATATTTGCACATTTAAATAACATCTTACTTAATTAAACAAATTTCATTAAATGTAAGTTGAGAAATTCACAAAAAGATATTTCATCAGATTTTCGCAAATAATGGAATATTATAAGCCTGAAGTATGTTTTTCATAGTTTTTGGTAAGACATAATAATGTTATGAAATATATAGGACTTACACGGAAATATATAACAAACCTATACTTTTATTTTGCATGATTTTTACTTTATAGTTATTGAGTAATTTATTTCTTAGAATAAACAATTGTACACATTTATATATCTATATATATGTATTTAAAAAAAAAAGAACTTAATTTAGACTGAATAAAGTAAAAAAAAAAGTACCCCAGCTTTGTTTAAAGAGTGTTAAAAATATTTTTAAAACAGTAAATACACATTTTATTAAAATATACCTTGCTGTACATAAATAATTAATATTTAATGTGCTACGAATTTTTTCAGATACACGATTTTATACAACTACAGGTTTTCATAAAAATATATATATATATATAGAGAGAGAGAGAGAGGATATCTTAAGCTTTCTGTATATATTTTAATGATTGAATAATTGCAAGGACGGTAGCCATTGTAGCTAATTGATCTCCATTTACCTGTAATTTTTTGAAAATGCAGAAGTCTTCCTTTAAGTTAAACGAAAAAAATCTGTCCATGAAACTTTTGAAATAAATATAAATGTACAAGTATTAATCTTCTTATTTCCATTAAAATAAATAAATAAATAAATAAAAATAAAACGTTCTAGGCTCAGAAAATAATGCTTAATTCAATTCTCTTTCCGTAGATTTACTGCTGATTTTTTATTTTGTATGTATATTGGTATGCATTTTTCCCGAGAGTCATTTAAGATAATAAATTTTGCTCTCGAACCTATTTCATATATTGAGTATGTACAGATCTGATCGAATAAATTTTGAATGAATTATGCGCATATGTAAGCCGTGCTAGATGGATTTGCTCTTTTCATTTCCTGCAATAATGAATGAGCTGCATTAGAACAACTAAATGAGAGAACACCTCAGAGGAGCCATTACTTCAATTTATTAATTGGATTTCCAGGGAATTATAAGTTTATAATGAACTAGTAAAAGAGACTGTATTTAAACATTTTAGATGGAAATAGCTGTTAAAAAAAAAAAAAAAAAAAAAAAAAAATGTATTTCTTACAGCTAATTCACAATATTTATGCACAGGCATCCACTAAAAAAAATTTTGGATTACATGTTTTTTCAAGATGATATCTGATTGACTTCTTTTTATGAGTAAAGGTTTTAAACTTAAATATATATATATATATATATATATATATATATATTTAGTTCTTTTTCCAATCTTTCAGGAAAGACATTCTTTTTTTTTTCTATTTGTGTGACATAGATGTAAATAAACCGTCTTTAAATATTATGTTTTTTACAGAAAATGTATATTAATTTATTATTTAAATTTACCCAAATATGTTTTGAAAATTTCACAAAATCGGAACTATTTTCAGCTGATTTTCGCAAATAATAGAAATTTTATAAAAAATATATATTTCTTGTAGTTTTTCAAAGAAGATATCAATAGCGAAAAAAAAATATATATATAAATTTAAATTAAAATAAATTAAAAATAAAATAAAATAAAATAAAACATGTACAAAAAATATCTGGCATGACCTATTATTTTACACTATTTTTATTTTGAGATTTACTAGATTATAGCAGAAATAATTTGTAATTTTATTCTTGTCATAATCAATGACGTGCATGTGTGAAAAAAAAAAAAAAAAAAAAAAAAAAAGAAGGAGAATTAAATTTGCATAGAATTAAAAAACAACAACGATTTTCTTATTGAAAGAATTTTAACAAATAAATCTCAAACAGTATAATATTTATTAAAATAAGCAAATAAATAAAAATTGTTAAATACGCTGTTAAAACTTTCCAGATAAATAACCTTTCTGAGTAGGTTTTCGTAAGTAAAGAACCTTTTCAGGATTTCCCTATTTTTCTCTATTAATGATTTTATAATCTCAAGTTTAGTAGTAATTGCATCAAATTGTTTTTTTATTTATTGCCTTCTTCTATACTACATAGAAGAAAGTGTTTTACTTCCAGTTTTTGGTAATTAATTTGTTCAATTGGATGAACTAAATGAGAAAAATCACGGTGGGGCCATTACTTCAATTTATTAATTGGATTTCCAATGAATTATAGGTTTATAATAAACCAGTGAAACAGTTTACATTAATAAATTTTATATGAAATCAAGATGCCACAAATAGATATAATTGCCAAAAAGAAATCATAGGATAAACTGCAGCTCACCCACAATGTTTATTCACAGGTATTCATATCTATAACTAAGGGTTACTTGTTTTCAAAGTGATATGTTTCAAAATGAAATGATTTCTGTTTATGAATAATCGTTTTAAAATTTAGAGGTATTTAGTTTATTTTAAAATCTTTTGAGAAGGGCAATTCTTGTTCTTATTTGTCGTCATAGATGTAAATAAACCACCTTGGCAGTTTAACAAATAAGGAACGTTAACGGAAATCGGAGTTAATGACTTTTACGACTGTTAGTGAGGAGAGGTGTAAAGATATGTATTCCAAATAGGCTAAAGCGAAATGGTACAGTTAGTAAATATATATATATATATATATTTCTGACAAGGAGCATTAAGAGGCCTCTCCACTTATCGTTTCCAGAAGCCAGAGCCAATGTTACTCTATGGAGAATTTCGCCCCATTATAACTTATTAACTAATATATATTTTTAAATTCCGTTTTCACATTCACAAACTTCACAACTATTAAACAATTTATCGCTTTCTAAAAATTAGTTTTTAAAATTTTTAATATTTTATTCTAAAGTTGTAAAATGCGAATTTTCACAATGTGAAATTTTTCATTTTTGAGCTGGAAAATGAAATCTTAAAAGTAAAAAAAAAAAAAAAAAAAAAAAAAAAAAATCAATTTTTAGAAAGCGATAAATTGTTTAATAGTTGTGAATTTTTGGAAAGTGAAAACAGAATTTAAAAATATGTATTATATAAGGAATTATAATGGGGCAAAATTTCCCATAGAATAACATTGGCTTCGTCTTTCGGAAACGCTAGGTAGAGAGTCCCCTTAAGGATCATTCCCCAAACTCTCACAGTCGTCACAAAAATTTATTTACGAAAATTAAATGGTAGAATTTTTTTTTTTTTTTTTTTTTTTTTTGATCGATTTAAAATATAACAAGAAAGTAAAGGTTTTGCACTCAGTCATCAGCAAAATGAATCGTTTTGTCACTACTTAAATTTCTAAATAATACTACGTAATATTAAACTATACAACTTAACTTTCCAAAAATTTCTCTTAAAATTTTGTGACAGGCATGAGCGATTATAGAATTTTCCTTAAATTTCTTTTTAAAAACATTCAATAAATATCTTAACGTTTAAAAAATATTTATGTGAAGAACATAAAGAAGTTAATAATTAGCCGTAACGAAACTATTTTTTACCTGACATTTCTTAAAATATGCATATTTATAACAATCGTTGATCTTTTAAAAATATTAATTTGTCACAGTTCTAAAGATTAGTAGCATCTTTTACAATAATGTTAACATCTTTTAAATTTGTGTTTCCTTTAAAACTCCGCAGAAAGCATACATTTTTAGACTGAAAGTGTAGATTTATCATCGCATTCGAAAGAAGACATCATATTTCAAAGTAAACGCAACTTAAGTAGCTAAAACATTTTTTTCTTAAATGGCGAGAAATCCTTTAACGTCGTTTCGTTAATTAAGTAGTTATACTCCAAATTATTCTCCTTTAATGAGCGCTTAAATCAAAATTCTTACTTTATTATTTTTCGTATGTTTCGTAAAGGGGATTATAAAAATTAAAACAATTACCGTAAAGAAATATTTTAGTTATTTTATGACGAATTTACGTCTGAAAATTAGCTATTAAAAAGTTAAAAATAGTTATTACTTTAAAATAGATATACAAAAGACTTTTCGAAACAAAAGCCATTTATAATTTAGTATATTTTAGGATATTCATAAAAGTGCATGAAGTGTCATTCGCTAAATTGGAGTAATAGGAAAGCGTATTGTACCTTGAGATACTGACAATTTCTGAAAGTCTATTGGCAACATCAGTTTTCTTTTTTCTATCTGTGACTTTAACAAATAACATCACAGTAAAAGGCAGCATCAGAAACACTGAACACATGATTTGGTGAACGAAAGAAAATTTCATCACTTAAAAGTAAATATCTTTCTTATTCTAATTTCAATTTCTGAATTAATATTTATAAAAGTATTCTACCTAATTCTAAATGGATATTGAACAGAAGATTTTTAAATGTTTTGGTTATGAGAAAGTAATGATACTGCATTTTGATTGACCACCATTTTGATTTTATTTAAACCACGTGGTGGTTATACATTGGGACATGTCCTAAAGAGCAACATATGTCACACACATGGTTCTGAATAATTTGGGTATTGTTTTAGTATAAATATATGTTTCAGTATGTTTTAACATAGCATTTTAATAGTAATAATTTAATATAATAATTAATATTAGTAGTCTTTCAATATAATTTTATATGCAATAGATAAACCAATTGATTCAACTGTAATGTTTAATAAAACCGCTGAATCTACAACAATAAATGCGACAAATGAATTAGCAGCTGTTAGTTCATTATGTGTAGCAAGTTCATCTTCAGATTCTCAAGATGTGATATCCCCAAGAATGATTCGGGTATTTCCCAAAGCTTTAGTTCGAAAAAACAATGGCAACAGAAGGAAAGGAAAATCTTCCATTTAACAGATTCTGCAGGGAAAGTTGAAACTGAAGAGCTGCAAAACAGAAAACTGCTGCATCCAGAATATGTGAAAAAAAAAAACCACCTACACAACAAATTAGCAATTTAGAATCTGATGTTGATAAACCAATTTTATTAAGTACAGATGATAACAGTATTGAATATGATCAAATCACAGACGTATTAAAGAAATAGATACAGAAATATTGCGTTTTTGCAAAAGTATCTGAAATAATAATAGTAGTAATAATAATAATAATAACTATCAATTTCTATTTTTAAGTCTCCGGCGCACCCCTGATTATAGCCTTGATCTGAGGGGAGGTCTTTAAGAATGAGGTTTTTAAAGTGAATAGGGGAACGCAAAAAATTTATATATGGATATGAAAATTATGATATTTTATGATTATTATGATTGTGTGTTAAAATTCCACTGAGGTCTGTGTAAGAAATCTCTCAGTTAACTTTACATCATATCATGTAAAATAAGAACTTTATCCATACTTGGTTTACGAATAAGGTTTGAACTTTTTAATATTATTTGTGTAATGCATCTACAAGTGTATATATTTTTTTATTTAATGACTTTAAATAAATTTTTTATAATTATTTGCATAAAACTGGTTTAGGCTAAAACTGTTGAATGAATCTTGAAGCATGCCACAAGCGTGTCCTAAAGTACAACATAGTTTGTACCTTGAGACAGTTTACATTTCCTACTTAAAATGGCTGGCATTTTTTTTTTTTTTTTTTTTTTTTTCAAAATGTTTGAATAAAAAAAAAAAAAAAAAAGGCTTTATAGAGGAGAATGCTGGAGTATTTAAATATTGCTTTTTGAATTCAAATCTAATTTTAATTATAGAAGTTAAAAGTTAAATTGTGAAATGTGCCCCAAGGTACAACACTCTCCTCTACAATATCGTGGTTAGAAGTTTCTAAAATACAGGGTGATTATAATTAAAGTTACGATTTCAAAACGCTATAATTTTAAAACTACCCGTCAGAGCGATTTGATATTTTACCAAGGCAATCGTGAGGCAATGAAATTTTGTTTGGGGGAGGAAAAAAGTAGTTCTAACATGCTCCTATAAATGGCGCTGTCAGGGTAATGTCAGAGGAAACGCCTAAATGGACTCATTAAACACAGGAATGTTGTTAGCAACACAATGGAATAGCAGGAAACAATAGACTTCAAGTGTTTCTTACAATTTTTTTAGCAAAAAGGTAAAAATGCGTGTTTAAATCGGAAACAGTCATAGTGAAAAGAGAAAAAGAGGAGCTTCACGAAACAAATACTTTACGGATAATTAACGGCACATTTTGGAACTATTTTTTTTTCCTTTTGGCAACAAAATTTCATCGCCTCACGATTGCTCAGGTAAAATACCAAATCGCTCTGATAAGTAGTTTTAAATTATAGCGTTTTGAAATTGTAACTTTTATTATAATCACCCTGTACACCAAAATAGAGAAAAAAATAACATTATGTTTGAATATTTTTTTTTATCAATGTTTGTTTTTGACTTATGCTGATAAAAAAGACACACAGACTAATTGCTAAAACTTCATCTTTCGATTTAAGAGCCCAAAATTGTAAAGATATCAAAAATTCAGTTACGAAAATCTGACCCCAAACAATACTTTTTTTTTTATCATTGTATAGAACAGTATAAGGCAGAAACACGGAAACTGCATGTGTTTAAGTAACAGTAAAAGTAAATAAAATTAATTAGAAAAGTAGGTTTAAACCAGACAAAATTTTAGTAATAATTTGAAAATAAACAACATAAACGATTGAATATATATGTATATATATGATTAATTACAATAAAAGAATAAAATAAATAAGAAAAAGATAATATGATAGTAAAGGAAGTAGTTTAATATATTTTTATAACTTGTATGTATTTTTATAACTAAAGTAGTTTAACAAAAAGAGAAGTCAATTAAATTTAAATAAAAAATGATGAAAGAGTATTTCTTGAAACTAAACAATTATTTACAAAATGATAAGAGCATAGTTAAATAATATATATATATATATATACTTTAGTTATTATGTCAAATCGATTAAGATTTCGATTTTAAGAATGCAATTAGTGTTATTTTAGATCAACAGGATTTGCCCGCTTCACGAGTCGCTATATTTAAATGATTTTTTTTTTTTTTTTTTTTAAATTAAATTACTTTTTTTTTTATATCACTATATATATAAATAATAATAATAATAATAAATCCATTGGAATCGTCCAAAACCTTGCATCATATCAGTTAATATATAAAAGCTAAATTATCGAGAATGACGATGTCTGCGATCTTGAATAAACTTTATGTTTTTTGTAAATTACCACTGTTAAATATAGAGTAACTTAGTTGTTACTTCTTAGAGTCGCACAGTTAAGGACAATCCTCGTAAGGCACTTTATTTTCTGCTGTATAATTTTAAGCACTTAAGTTGCAAATAGAATGCACTGAAAAAAAAAATATATCGCCTTCATCTAGAATGAATAAGTGGTCATTTTCTAAATCCCTTAACTAGAAATATAGATTTCCGAGCAATGCGCATTGTATCCAATAAACGGAATAGATGAAATGATCGAGAATTTCTAGTCTACACATTTCTAGGTGGTGAAACAATATTCTGAATATTTTGAATCTTTTGTAATATGGCGAGAAATTCTAGCTTGGTTTTCTAGAATATGGTAATAAACGAAGATTATAGTTGCTGAAACCCGCCTCTTGTATTCGCATTTATTTACAGAGATTTTTAAATAACTTTGTCTCGAGAATATAGGCAAACGCTCTAGAATTTTTATAGGGGTTTCTAGAACTCTCTTTGAAAGGGGACTAGAATTTATAAGGATGACATGGAACTATTTTTTCTAGAGCCACAATTTAGATTCTAGATGTCAGTTACAGAATTTTTTCTCAGTGTGATAGTAACAAGCTCATACTTATTAAACAAAACATTTTCTATTGTGCAAAGAACCTCTTGATTATATTTACAAGATTTATTTTACTGTAATTATTAATTGAATTATTAGAAAGCATATCGAATTCATATTGCATATTGTGTGATTTTAATTTCCATTTATAGATATAGTTACGATTTAGGTGAGAAGTATAATACAAAATGAGTGAGACATTTGAAGGAGAAAAAAAAAATATTGTAAATTCGTCATTTTAAGATTTACAATGTAGATCTATCGTAATTTAGATTTATGTTATAGTAGTTTTATTTAAGATTTTTAAAAGTAATAAAGTGCGGGAAAACAAATATTAAGCTTCCTAATATACGAAATAGAAATAATGAGATGTCATATTATTAAAATTAACCTATATTTTAATGATTTTAATATTAAGAGTGATTGTTAAACAAATATAAATATTATGATTCAGAACTTAAATTTAGCAAAATTAATTTTCTGAACACTAAAGCTAAAGTTTGTTAGCTAATTTCGCATGTTGTATTGAGGAAAATAAAGTTTATTACCAAAGCAGAATTGTTTGAACTTTGATCCACCGCTCAATACGCTTCTAAATGTAATGAATGTAGCTTAAATTTCAACATTCTCTGAAGTTTATGTAAGCAATTATCTTAAATATTTCTCCAGAACAAAGTGTAAATTTCATCTGTTCCCCTACAAGAATTGCCGATTTTACAGTTTTCAGAAAGATTACGAGGTCTATAAGACTACCCATTTAGAAGTATCAAATTTAAATAAAAATATAATTTCTAATTATTTCAAATATTATTACCTAATTATTTCAAATGATGCCGTATTATCAGACAAACATATTCATTTATTTAATTCTTTTATATGATAGAACCTCCCGTAACGCTTATTTCATAATTTGAAGTTGGTCCTTTTTTGAAAGTCTTTGTCTCATTGGTCATTCTGAACCACAATAGCTTCCTAATGGCCGACGGACAGTCACAGACACTCATGGAATTCGGAATATGAGATAGGCGAATACTTTTTTTTTTCTTTTTTCTTTTCGAAGTGGGATTTAGAATTAATGCTTTGTCTGACGAATAAAACATCTATTACTAGTTTCGAACAGTTCTCAAAATAAAACTTTTTCGACAAATATTTTATATTTTATTTTTTTTTCTTATAAGTTTTGATTTAGTATTTTCCTCTTGCACTCTGTATCTGGTCATTAGAATAAATTTTTTGTGCATAAAAAAAAAAAAAAAAATAAATAAATAAAAAAAACAAGTTTACACTTGTTTTAAGTTTTCTTAAAATTGAATTTTTTATAAACAGTTATAATTTAATGCGTTTTTGTAGGGAGAGAAGATTAATAAATTGTTAGGAAAAAAAATTGGAGCGATTTTATTTGATTTTCAGAACTTTTTCTTATTAATTGTTAATCACTGTACAGCATACTTTCTGTATTTTCTATTGAAAATAATATAAATAGCACAGCAGATTTGTGTACAGAAACTCACAAAAGAATTTGGATACATGGGAGTGTATGATAGACACGTTTTTAAGTGTTGTACCGAAGCATATTTTACATATAATATGGCATGATTAGCATTAAAATTTGGTAAACAGGGCCATGCAAAAATAGTTAGATACATTACGTGGCATAAGAAGAAATTGCTTGAAGTATTGTTTCTTGAATAGTACTTTTAGTACACTATACTGTGCGTACTCAGTTTTTAAGTTTTTATACATTATACACGACAATATTAAAAAAAAAAAAAAAAAAAAAAAAAAAGTTATGCTTTCTTTAATAAAATAAAAAGCAAACGAATTTTTTTTTCTTTTTATCATCGTAGAAAAAAAAAAATATTTTAAGGTACAATGATGTGGATTAAATATAATGAAAGTGGGACAGTTTAACATCCAAGTTATAGTTTAAAAATATTTTTTACATCCAAGTTATAGTTTAAATATATATATATATATATATATATATATATATAAAATAAAAAATATATATTGAAATATATATTTTATTTTATATATATATTTCATGGTCTATACAAACTAGAAAATATTCTTTAGTTTTATGTAAAAAAAAAGAAAAAAAAAATAATAATAATGAATAAATAAATAAATAAATAAATAAATAGAAGCGAAATAATGCACATTATGGTACAACTTTAGTTTTAGAACCCGCTGGGTGACTTTTAAAATTTTTATCGCCTTTTTGTCGATGAATTAAAATATCTATATCAGTTCCGTATGTACAGACCTTGACGAGAAATATTTGAGCTATTTCAGGGCTATATGTTAAATTTCTCCAAGGGGTTCTCTATTAACTCTGTTTTTAAATTATGCAGAAAATAATAATTTCATTAAAATACATTGTTATTTAAAATCAATAATTTCCAGAGTCAAAACACGTCACATTTTAACAATAGGTGAAAAAGTAGCTAACATTTTCAACAATTCAAGTACGCTTGTTTAAACAATGTAAGTAAATATATATAAAACAACAATCGGAAACCAAAATTCACAACAATGGTTTACATAAGACTGATCTCTTTGCAGTCATTGAGCAAATTACGAGTAGTGTGTAATTTGAGACTGTTCTCATTTTGAAAGCGATTTCAAAGTGATTTAATTATTTAAGTGGGCTAATTTTGGTTGAAAAATGGAGTATTTTCGTAAAAAGTATAGACGTGGTGAAATCAGTGAAAATTTCTACAAATTTCGAGCTACAGAGTATACACTCTTAAACCTGGAACGAGTAAATATATTCTATGCTGGTGAACTATCCAATGGATTTCACAGAGTTATCGCTGAACTCAGAAGCAATGACACGCAAATCAATGTCGAACTGAATGTATTCATGAACGATATAAATAAAAATGATGAAGTCAACTGGCAAAAAATACTTTTAGAACGAGTTTATCCTCATTTGACATGGCAAAATGTGCTTGGCTATCAAAGAAAATCATATAACGAAGAAAAATATTGTCAAACATCTAAAAAACTTGGTAAAAATGTTGCAAAGACTTTCAAAGAAAATGCTGTTGTTAATGTTAAAGATGAAAATAATCTCAATGAGGATAATTATTACAAACTTGCAAGTTATGATCTATCAAATGAAATTAAATCGTCTGATTTTCTTGAAAATGATTTAGAAATGTTTGAAAATGTTAGTCAATCTAAAAAACAGCAGCAACAAAGAATTAATTTCAGTTGTCTTTTCACCACCTGTTTTCCATTCTGTAAGAAAAAAGCTCGTAAAAAACATTTTCGATAAATTACTGTTTCAATATTAATGATTTATTAAAAGCAAATTCAGCAATAGAATTTATATCATGATACTCACCTGAAAGAAAAAATAATCTTCAGTCAATAGCCCTGTTTTGTAATAGACCAGAAACTGGACCCTCCAAACTTTAACCACCCCGAAGCAGTTGTTTCAACGATGTCTGCATGTCATCAGCAGAAATTGTCATCAAAATAGATTTTGTATTGAAAATTACTAAAACTTGTGTTTTAAAACAAAATAAAACACTTGCTTCGGGTAAAATGTCTCGTGTGTTACTTTTATGTTAATAAGTTGTTATTACAGAATATGGTTTCGATTGTTTTATAAACTGTTAAAAATGAAGATCAATATTTCATCCAAAAGATAATGATAATTGTCGTTAATTTAGCTTCAACACATATTTTAGGAAATTTGGTGCCAACTTTCACCATTTTAAAAATATGTAATTCTAAAATGACTCTACTAAGATGATTAACTTAGCACCAAATTTCTGGTTGAAGCTAAATTGCCGAAATTGGCATCATTTTTGGGTGAAACGTTTTTAACAGTGTGTAATTCAGTAATCATACTACAATGTTAAAAGAAATAAAAAAAAAAGAAAAAGAAAAGCTGTGCGACTTCAATCGATTTTCCGAACGTTTAGTAATTACCGGTTGTTTAAATAAATTTAAATGAAAGAAGTTATTAAATAAACATAACGAAAAAATCATAATATTTGAATGTTTTATTTTATTTATTTAAGTTGTATGCCATTTAATCGTAATGTATCCGAATTCTCGTGTATATCCATGTAAAACTATAATCGTAAACTTACAACATCAAATATTTATCTGTTTCTTTTTTTTCTTTTTTTTTTTTTTTTTCATGTTTAAAACAAATTAATTATTAAAGCAAACATTAATTAGTTCAAGCATACTGACCGTAATGTGTAAAAATTCTATTTTGTATCCCGGTAAAAAAAAAAAAAAAAAAAAAAAATTATAATTCGAGGACATATTCCGTAGTGATAAAATTTTCTATGTGTCCCTGTATAAGAACTGTAAGTCTGACGCTCATTAAAATCTATGCAAATCTAGCGACAATAGCCTATAGCATCTGTTTTTTTTTGTGCATATAAGTTGACTTAACTTGAAATTTTAGGACAACGTGCGACGGTGACGACCTATAACATAGCTACCAACTTTCAGCTCAATCGAATGAGGCGTAGATACGCTATCGCGTTTTAAATGATTTGAGTCTATAGACCATAATAATAAAAAAATTTTTATTTGCGTCACTTTAAAAGAATTATAAGTTATACACTCATCAAAATCTATACAGTTCATGCGATAGTGACTTACAACAAACCTACCAAATTTCAGCTCATTCGAACAAAGCATATTGTAAAAGGTGCACCAGAGGACTACCGTTGGAAAGTAATAAATAAGAATCATTGAATAAACATCATAAAATGAAAAAAAAAAAAAAAAAAAAAAAAAAAAAACTCGTAACAGTTGTTTCAGGTCGAAATAAAACACGACCATCCGTCAGGTGAACAAAGTAGGCTAGAGTGCTTCAAAAAAAAACGGCAACTGCATTTTATGGTGTTTATTCAAACATTTTCCCATATTAGAAGTTATTGCGTTCCCACACAACCATGCATCACGGTAAAAAATAGCAAAAATGAACTCTTGAGACCTCAAAACGTATCGTTACACCAAATTCTCATAGTGGACTTTTTTACAATTACAATACTTTTCTTAAGTAGTGTATTTTCGTAAAATAAAAATAAACAAGTTTTAAATCTTTTTTTTTTTTTTTTTTTTAAGAAATCCTTATACAGTCTAACCTCGTTAACGTAAATATTAAAGGGAATAAAAAATTGAATCATGTTATTATTAGTTCATGCTATCAATAACTAATTTTCATATAAGTAAACTAATCCTCATTTTGACGGGGACTGTGGAAATAGTTCATGTTAAGAGCAATTCACGTTAACAGTGTTCAAGTTAACGAGGTTCGACTGTATTTCCACTTATGTACATTTTTTTTATACAAATGAATACAGATAATTAAAAAGGCCGCATAATGACATGCTACCACGCTATTCAAACATTTTTTTACAGGGTCCCAAACATGTACAATATATATATATATATATCAACATAGCTTCTCCCAATAAAAATTTTACACATACAGTTCACTATAGTTGTAATCAACAGATGTTGAGATGTAGCTACCTGGAAGATCACAATAAATGCATTAGATCAGCGATGCCCTTCAATCTACTTGCATCCAATCTGAATCATCATAAATTTTCAAATTATCTGTATCACACAGCAAGTTTGGTGTATTTAAGTTGAGACAGAGAAACACTGTAATCCCAGAAAATTTCTGCATTATAACGCCAACTGTTGGCCGATATCTAATTAGATTATATTAGCATAGCTACTATAATCTAGTACACGAGCCTGATTACATGAGCTACTGTAATTAGGCTCGTACGAACCTGATACACGAGCTACTATAATCTGGTAATCGTGTAGTGGGTACCTGAAATTTTTAATATGGTGTACAGCGAAGCGAAACACAGTGAACCAAATTTGTAAAAATATTTGTTGCAACTGAATTAAAATTATATAATTGATAAAACGTAGGATTGTATTTTTTAAAGTGTACTTTATTAGAGGAGAGGAGAGTATTATGAAATACCATTTACATTTCTTAAAATAATTTTACTTTTTAATTCCCCATCATTATAGGAATGGGGACCTTAGGTAATCGTGAAAATTTTCGATCTCAGTTTTTTGACTTTTTTACACGTTTCCAGGTTTGAGGAATCTAAAAATATCAGAATGGGTATGATGTCCGTCTGTAGGGCGTCTGTTAGTTTGTTAGTCCGTTAGTGGATTAGTCTGTTAATCCGTTAGTCTGTGTACACGATATCACACGAACAAATGGTCTCAGAAAGGTCGGACTGGTTTTAAAATATTATTTATGACACTGGCAAGAACCCTATTCATTTGCAACATTCTAATTAAAAACTTCAGAAGTTATTCGAAATTTATGATTTTCTTAACATTGAAGAATAGGGCAAAATTTCACTTAAATGTGCATGAAAAGAAATCGCAAAGATGTAAGAACAGCTTTTAAATATCAGTTTTGATGCCGGGATAAACATCATCAATTATAAACATGCTACTTTGAAAATTTCGCAAATTATTCGAAATTTACGAATTTCTTAACACGACAGAATAAGGCAAAATTTCGCATAAAAGTCCATTTTTAGGGATATTTTCATCGTAAAGATGTCAGAACAATTTAAAAATATTATTTAGGATACTGGCATGAACATTCCTGACTATGAATTTTTTAATTTAAAAATTTCGTAAGTTATTTGGAATTTATGATTTACTTAACATGGCAGAATAGGGCAAAATCGAGCTTAAACGTCCATTTTGAGGATCATAAATATATCAGACAACTTCAAAATAACATTTATGATATTTGTTTGAACATGAATGATTACAAATATTCTAATAGGAAAACTTTGTGAGTTATTCGTAATTTAAGACTTTTTCAACATATAAAAATGGGGCAATGTTCCCTATTAATATGCATTTTGAGGATTGTTGTATTGGAAATAGTAGCATGAAGACTAAACTACGAAATTCACCCTAATAGAATAAAATAAATATATCGAAGTGAAATGTGGATAGCCTTTTAGGCGGGGATTTCATTCTGTCACTGTGTCAAGCTATTGGTCAAATTCATTTCTCTTAACAGGATTATAATATGTCTTGCACTAGAAATGTATGAGAACATATATGGGAACTGAGCAGAGTCCACCTATGTCAACTAGTTTTTAATAAAACCCCCCAAAATAATGATGAGTACACAGTGTAATTGTTTGCAATGAATTGTCACTGAAAAAAAAAATACACACACACATATATATATATATATATATATATATATATATATAATGCTGTTATAAAAAGTTTATTTGAAAAAAAAAGTTACAATGGTGGTTAATATGAAGTAGTTGGGTAAAATGGAACAGGTGGTTTAAACCATAGAAAAATTAATAAAACTTCATAAAATATAGTTATTTTTAACTATAAAAACCACATTTTTAAGATTATGTGAAAGCTATTTCTGCTTCGAGTCTATTTACAAAAGTCACAGATATAATCTTCGTTCTCTGCTCCGGTACAGTCAAGATGAGCCCACAGAGAAGAGCTGAAACACATAATCCAAATTTCCCCTCATTCATCTTCGGAGAATTTTCCGTTGCAGAAGATACATTCAACGTTTTTATTTTCTGATTCTTTAGTTGAATTTATGAAGACAATTTACCTAGTATTCCGTAATATCCGACACGCCATCTTGGAAAATGAACTTTTAAATAATGAACAATATACTTTCCGTTAAAAAACGACCAAAGTAAAACACACTACAATTTTTTGAGTATACGTTGTGCTTAACATCAATGTTCAAATCACCTGTGTACTAGTCAGTTTAAATGTTTGAAAACTTACCTACAAAAACTCTTGAAAATCACAAAACACACTTTGATATGTACGGAATGGTACGACAACAACAAGCGGTCGCTTCATACTGTATTGCATCATGGGAATCCTTCTTGAGTAATTGATGGTATTTCCACGAGATAGCAGCGCTAATCAGAGCCGAAACCTCGGTATTCCATATTTCTCGACTATTCCATAATACCCTCCTCTCCTCTACTTGTGTTCTAATTCTCATTTCTTTTGAATTGAAATATCGCATTAAGTTTTGACATTTTTTATTAGCTTTTCTTACTCGTATGCAGAAGAAAAAGTGTAGTTTTTGGATCAAATTTCATAAATGAAGACCTTGCGATCGTCTGAATGCAAAAATTACGTTTTAGCATTTGGTCTGCGTGTCCGTTAACAGCACAAATCAAGAAGAAATAAAAATGGAATGTTCAAACTTGGTATTCTAAATCACTACCGTATGGGAATTCTACTTAAAATTTTTCTTTGAAACTGTAGAAATGGCTCGTGTACAGGAATCAAAAGAATTTAAATTCATTACGACCGTGGGGAAATTCCAATTAGGTACATTCTAACATCTATAGATTGATATACATTGTTTATTATATGCGCAAAAGCATGTTTCATACAGAATATGATATAAAAATTATCTGTCCTTCATTTAAAGTGCTACACAAAAGAATTTTGGTATATTAGTGCTACGTTTGGAAATGACTCGAAAGGCATTTCAAGTTGTGTCAAGCAATTTTCTTTCTTTTTTACTTTCTCTTGCGAGTATACAGGGTAGAGAAAGTATCGTATTTGAGTTTTTGTTTTGTTTAGACGTTTTGAGGTGCTCTGAATAAAAAAGTGAGGATTTTAGAGCTTGGTCTGTCTCCGTATGCGTGTGACTTGCTACACTAAATTTCTTGTTGAGATAGAGAAAGTGGTTTATGTATAGCGTCATTCATGAGAATTCTATTACCATAGCCTCCTAAACTAGATGCCTGTCGCGTTGCTCTTAAACTTGGCAACAGTTGAAGCGGTAGACAGCGTCACCTGGGACAGATTGCGCGACTATTTTATTCAAGAGTCACCAATAATTTTTAAAAGTGGGATTTGATATAGAGAAAAGGCGAATAGAATTAAAGAAACGTCGATTTTATATATCATATATTACTTCTTTAAATTATTGGTGACAATTGAATAAAAAAGTCATGAAATCTGTACCAGGTGGCGCTGTCTGCCGCTTCAATTGTTGCCAAGTTTACAAGCAACGCGACAGACATCTATTTTATGAAGATATGCCATTAAATTACGTGTATGAGCAAAAATTTTGGTAGGTACATTTTAACATCTTTAGGCTGTTCTAAGCAAACTAAAATGAATATCTATTCTTTATATGAATAAAAGTATGTTTGTGTACAGTATTGTATAAAAACCATTCACCATTCGTTTACAGGGATACCCTAAAGAACTTGACTATAGTGGGATTATACTTGGAAATTGCTAGAAGTGCATTTCAGGTTGCGCTGTGTAGTATAATTGTAAGACAATATTTAAATGCAAAATGCAAAGTATATATAATTTATTGAAGATATAAAAGGCTACCAATAGAAGACATTCTTTTTTGTAAAATGCAAGTGGTAAAATTTCTGACTATGCCAAGAAACCTAGCAAGAATGAATATTAATTTCTCATACCCTTAAAGTATTTTTTAAAGTAAATTTTCAGCGCTTGCTTTTAGTATAATTACGCATTTTGAGATTCTTTTGAATACTAAAGTGGAAAATTTTAAAGGTAGAGTTTTGTGTATGTCTGTTATCAGCGTAACTTATATATATATATATATATATATATATTGAAGGAGGTAATTCAAATGTTGTATTTTGAAGTTCATATGGAGTTAATGTTAAAAAAATTAATTCAAGATTGCACTGAGAAAAAATTTTGTAACTGACATCTAGAATCTAAATTGTGGCTCTAGAAAAAATAGTTCCATGTCATCCTTATAAATTCTAGTTCCCTTTGAAAGCGAGTTCTAGAAATCCCTATCAAAATTCTAGACAGTTTGTCTATATTATCGAGGTCAAACTTATTTGAAAATATCTCCAAATAAATGCGAACACCAGAGGCGGGTTTCAGCAACTATAATCTTGGTTTATGACCCAATTCTAGATAATCAAGCCAGAAGAATTTCTCGCCATACAAAATATTCAGAATATTCAGAATATTGTTTCATCATTTAGAAATGTGTGGACTAGAAATTTCGATCATTTCGTCTATTCAGTTTATTCGCGTGCCTTACACACATAGTTGGGAAATCAATATTTCTAGTTAAGGGATTTAGAAAATGGTCACTTATTCATTCTAGATGAAAGCGGTATGTTTTTATTCTCAGTATGATACGTTTAGAATGATATTGATGAACGTTGTCTAGTTTATTTTGAATAAGCTTTTAAATTTATAACAGCTTTGAATTCTATATAAATGTAGATATTATATCCAAACATGATTGACAAGGGCTGTAAACCTCCGCTCCCCACACAGAATCAATTGTCAAATAAAAATATTCCTCAGTTTAGTTTCAATTATATTTAACATATTTTTATACGCAATAATTGTCATATTACCCTTTATTCTACAATATGTGTTTATAATATTAAAATGCTGAGTAAGAGGACGCAGTGTGAGTGCCATACCCGATTTTTAATACTATGCTTAGTTTAAGTATATTGTTTGCGTACGTATGAAATTTATAGATAATATACAGGGCTACACAAAACTAATCCCATATGTTTTAGGGTATGTTTAAGTGGTATGTTCGGTAAATTTCTGTATAACTTGAAATAGATTTTAAAATTTAATAACAGCTTTAATGTTTTATGAATGTAGCTATAATATTTAAAAGGTTAAAATAAAATATATATCTGTACTGATAAGTATAAAGGATTTAAGTCCATATTCTTGATTTTTCAGGAGACGAAAAATAAAGTTAAACTAACTAAAAACTAATCAGAAGAATCGATTAGGAAAAAGGTATTTCGTTGACGTATACCCTCTATACCATTCAGTGATTGTCAACCTTCATTTAATAACGGGAAAAAATTGAATTAAATATTTTATACCATACATGAATGGTAAATTTCTGACTTGAACCTTTTTTTACCAATGGATTTTCTCAAAGACTAAATGACATGGACTTAAATCCTTTATACCAATCGATTGAGAATTTTTTTCTGAGTCTGACTATGTACTTAACTCAAAATTGACATTTTTGGACTTAAATCCTTTATACTTATCAGTACAGATATATAATATTCAAATACAGTACTTCATATGTAACACCTCAAACTATATCTATACTAACATAGGGTAAAAAGGAACAACACGAGCGTCACACCAGATCATTTATTATTTGGAAATGTAGTACAAAACGTGTAAGGATATACACCCCGCGACAAAAAGACAGGTACAAAGGGTTTTTTCTTTGATTTTTCATAAAAGAACATTATCTAAATTGTGCTGATCATTTATTATTATCATAAAATAACACTATTCCCGGACTCGTTTTTGTTTTAAGACTCATTTAGAAAAGTTTTAAGACTAAAATTTTTCTAATTTAAGACTACACTCCGCGACAAAAAGATGGGAATAAAGGGTTTTTTTTTAATTTTTCATAAAATAACATTATCTAAATTGTGCTGATCATTTATTATCACAACAAAACATTGTCATATCAAAAACATATTAAATATTTGAATGATATTCAAAATATTCATATTAAAAATAATCATATTAAAAAAGAAAAAAGAAAAAAAAAAAAAAAATTTTGTTCCTATCTTTTTGTCGCGGAGTGTAGTCTTAAATTAGAAATTTTTTTCTAAATTAGTCTTAACACAAAATGAGTCCGGGAATAGTGTTATTTTTTGATAATAATAAATGATAAGCACAATTTAGATAATGTTATTTTATGAAAAATCAAAGAAAAAACCCTTTGTACCCACCTTTTTGTCGCGGGGTGTATTAAATTACTGTAAGTAAATTGCATCCATTTGAGATTTTAAGTGTAGGATCGTAATGCCACAATAATAGAAGATATTCAAACAAAGAAACTGCGTATTCATTGTAATCACGAAATTCTTTGTTAACTTTTGAAATCTCTTTCTTCTTCTTCTTCTTTTTTTTTTTTTTTTTTTTCCTTCTTTAAAATGTCTGATAACATCGCTAGAGTGATTTTGTTGATAGTTCTATTTGTTCAATCGTTTAGGTTTTACTCGATTGAGTTATTTCTTGTGAAGAATAGTTCAAGAATTGATGAATTTGCGATTTTATAGATAAGCTTACAACAGTTTAATAAAGCGGTAGGCATAAAAGAAGTATAGATTGATGAAAAAGTTAGATAATAATAATAAAAAATATAGTTTCGCAAAATTGAAATTGGAGATATGTCTAAGCATTTTAATTCATCATTTTATTGGAGAGAAGTTTTTTGGGGAAAATATAGTACAAGGAAGTGGAAAAATCATTAGTGTAAGAAAACTTACTTTTTTTTTCAGCTTAAATTCCCAGGAATTTTGTTTCTAAATTTTGCAATATGAACAATATATATATATATATATATTAAATAAGTACTGCTATGAAATGTAATGTATGAAATTACAAAATAATAATGACTACAAAACTTATTAATTTGTGAAAAGTAATGAAAAATGTCGATATTTAAAATAATTAAAGGACAATTAAAAATGTAAAAGAAATAAAAAAATTGGCATAGGTGGGCTCTGCACAGTTACCTGCCATATATATGGTCTGACAAATTTCTAACACAGAGCATACTATATTCCTTTTAAGAGAAATGAATTTGACTGATTGCTCAACTCGATGACAGACTAAAATACGCCCACCCCCTCCATCGTTCAGTTCAGTGCATATTCCTTATCCTGAATTATTAATTTATTTTATCGAGGGTCAGTTTCTTAGTTTAGTTTCCATGCAAATCCATGCTACTTCCAATGCAACAATTCCTATCATACAATTTTCTGCGAAATATTCCTCTATTCTGCTATATTGAGAAAATCTTGAATTTTGAATAACTTACGAAATTTTTAAATTAGAAAAAATTGCAGACAATGATGATCAGACCAGTATCATAAATAATATCTTAAAAGTAGTCTGACATCTTTACGATGAAAATATCCCTAAAAATGGACGTTTATGTGAAATTTTGTCCTATTTTGCCAGCATGTTAAGAAAATCCCAAATTTCGAATAACTTATGAAATTTTTAAATGAAAATATGTGTAGTTACTGATGTTAAAGCGAGTATCATAAATGATATTTTAAAAGTGGTCTGTCATCCTTAAGATAAAAATGTCCCTAAAAATTGACGTTTGTGTGAAATGTTGCCATATTCTGCCTTGTTATGAAATTCGCAAAATTTCAAATAACTTACGAAGTTTTGAAAATTGAATTTTCCTAGTTATGCTTATAGTAGCATGATAACTGATATCTTAAATCTGGTCTGACTTTTTTACAGTAAAAATATTCCTGCCTTCTATATTAAGAAAATCTTAAATTTCCAATAACTTATGAAGTTTTTAAATTAGAATGTTGTAAATGAATAGGGTCCTTGTCAACGTCATAAGTAATATTTTAAAACTCATACCACCTCTCTATGATTATTTGTTCTTGAGATATCCTGTACACAGACTCACAAGCTAATACATTAACAGACTAACAAACAGATATCCTACAGACGCACACCATACCAATTTTGTAATTTTTGGACTCCTTACACCTCAAAACGTGTAAAACAGTTAAAAACTCGAGATCGAAAATTTTCAAGATTACCTAAGTTCCCCATAACTGTAATATGATGGGGAACTAAAAATATTTTAAATAAGCAAGCGAAACTTTATGGCGTTGCATGATTTAAAAAAAAAAAAAAAAAAAAAAAAAAAAAATTACCCTATTTACTGCGTTTATATTGGCAAACCAGCATCAAAATTAATAGACTTTATATGGTATATTTGAATTTATTCATACAGTCGCCCCTTGTACTAAAGGGACAAAAATAAACAAAAATAAATGAGGAAACGATATAATTCTTTTTAAAAGCAAATATAACTAAGAACTGAAAAAAAAAAAAAAAAGTTTCGATATATTAAGATTCGGATGTCTCATAATACCAAAATATATTGAAGAAATCATATTACAAACAACAAAAAAGTCCGACTTTCTTTTTTATATATATTATTCACTTAAACATACAAAAATGCTATTTCTACTGAAAATCACAAAAGAAAGTAATGCATAATTTGAGACAAATATTTATTTAACGGATCAACTGACATGATAAAATTGCTCCTGTTTAAACAGTAATCCAATTTCACCCTGAATTTCCTACCCCACCACTTTAAAATAAGCGCATTTAATCTCATTCCTTATTTTATTTTATTTTTTTAAAGCTATCCTCCATTTAAATAAGATCACCCTTAATAGGATTCTTTTTTCTTTGTCAGTTTTACTAAGGGTATGTTTTACTTTGAGTCGTTTTTCAATGAAAAGAACGGTTCGAAAGGGAAAAGTGCAATTATGAGCCCGGGACGTATATAACTGCTTTAAAATTATTATTAAGTGAATGCAGCATCAATGGTAAAGCAGCCTATCTTGTTGAAAAATAATCTTGTTAGGCTTTTAGATTTGTAAACGATTAGCAAAAAAAAAAAAAAAAAAAAAGAAAGATTTTTCGACGTTTAGAAAAAAATATTTGTCGAAAATATCCCTTTGACAACTATCTTGGATGATGTACTAATTTTTACTAATGGTTATTACTAATTTTTAATAGAAATTTTTACTAACAATTTTCTAGTGATTATGTACGATTAATTGCAACAGAAAGTGCTATTAGAAAATAAGAGTGGCATTCTTAAAAAATAAATAAATAAATAAATAAATAAATAACTAAAAATAAATAAGAAATGTAACTTCATTTTTTGATCTCATAACTTAACATCGTTATCTTAAATAAAAAAAAAAAAAAAAAAAAGAGAGAGAGAGAGAGAGAGAGAAAGAGAAGAAAGTATATAATACGACTTTAATACTAAAATATTATTTAATATTTTTTACTAATAATTATTACTAGTTTTTACTAGAAATTTTTACTAAGAATTTTCTAGTGATTATCCACGATTAATTGTATCAGAAAGTGCTATTAGAAAAGAAGAGTGACATTCTAAATAATAATAATAATAATTAATAAATAAATAAATAAATAAAAATATAAATAAATAAGGAATATAACTTCATTTTTTGATGATCTCATAACCTTAACATCGTTATCTTAAAAAAAAAAAAAGAGAAAGAGAAGAAAGTTTATAATACGACTTTAATACTAAAATATTATTTAATATTTTTTACTAACAATTATTACTAATTTTTAATAGAAATTTTTAATAAGAATTTTCTAGTGATTATCCACGATTAATTGTATCAGAGAAGTGCTATTAGAAAATAAGAGTGACATTCTAAAAAAAAGAAAGAATATATATATATATATATATATATATATATATATATATATAAAACTATAAATAAATAAGGAATATAACTTCATTTTTTGATCTCATAACTTAACTTCGTTACCTTAGGAAAAAAAAAAAAAAAAAAAAAAAGAGAGAGAGAGAGAGAGAGAGAGAGAAAAGAGAGAAGAAAATATATAATACAACTTTAACATCAAAATATTATTTAATAATTTTTACTAATTTTTACTAGAAATTTCTACTAACAATTTTCTACTGATTACCCATGATTAATTGCACCAGAAAGTGCTATCAGAAAATAAGAGTGGCATTCTTAAAACAAAAGAAAAAAAAAAGCGTAAATAAAAATAAAAATAAATAAGGAATGGAACTTAATTTTTTGATCTCATAACTTACCTTCGTTATCTTAAAAATATAATACGACTTTAATATTAAAATAAAATTTTACGCCAAATAAATTTATTAATTGCTTAAAATTTTAAATTTTTGCTTAAAATTAAATAACTGCTTAATACTTTTCGCACGCTGTGCAGTTCATGTATATACTATACGCCTTTACAAACATTCAAACACATTAAATATTAAATTACATTAATTAAAAAATAAATAAATAAATAAATAACTTATCTTCGAAAAATATCTGTGAATTATGATAATTTGGCGAAAAAGGGCATGATAATATCGGCATCGATTAAATTATCTTTTTATTTTTACTTTCTAATAATCCGATTTGAGATAACCAATTTCAGCAGATATTCATGGGGGAATGAGTTACGGTTAATTTTATTTCCAAATAGTTCCTATACGGATCTAGAGGTCTGCACGGGCCGAGATTTTGACGCCTGGGCCCGGCCCGGTCCGTTAATTTTTTACCAGTGTACAGCCCTGCCTGGTTCGGACAAAAGACAATAAAATCAGGCCCGACCTGGCCCGATCCGATTAAAAAAATGTAAAAAAAAAAATAAAAAAAAAATAAAATAAAATTCATGCATTTCTATGAAAAAAATTTTTAGTGTGTGTTTTGCAGAGGTTTTATATAGCGGAACAATAGAATGTTCTTGAATAAAACTGCTGAACGTTTACAATATAATTAATATATAAACAGAAATTCATTACTGTAGACGTACAGAAGGCATAAAGACAGACAGAAAGTCAAATCGTAAATATTAGCATTCATCAAACAATGTAGGAAGGTATTTAAAATGATTAATACTACTATAAATACACTTTCAACCATTTCCTTTAATATACCGTAATGTATCAGAATCTTTCATGTGATCCGGTAAACAAAACGTTAATGCTAATCCAACCATATTCAATAGAAAAGATGCTTTTGCTCATGCTAAAAATGCTGCTGCTTTCAACCAGTGCACTGGAGAAAAGTAAAAGGAGACTTAGAGAAAAAATTACAACGGAAGGATTTTTATAGCCTTCACACAACCTAAACTCTATAGATCATAGGACGTAAAGCCTTATAGCCTTATACACAGTAACATATCTAATTTCTTTTGTTCGTACATGTACGCAAACTAGTAGTGACATGCATACTATTTTAAACAGGAAACCATCTACTTTAAATACACTATATTAATTTCGAGACATGCTGAAAATATTTGCGGAAAATCAGATCACGAACAGACAGACTGATAGGCAATTAAATTGAAGTTATAGACATTTTTTAACAAAATAAAATTTTATGTGACGTTCCAGCCTGTAAAACTACGTAAAATAAATGACTTGAGAAATATTTTATCATTTTTCCTTTTCGTTGATTAACGTGGAAACTAGAAAAAGGTTCGGGCTAGTGCTGGGCGATGTTGAAATTTCTTAAATCGATATATCATTCCTCAAAAATACCGATATAAGGATATATCGATTTAAGGCAGCGTTACCAACTATAGGGTATAATCCCTACACGTAATTACTTTTAGTAGTTTTCTTCAGAATGTAGAGACGGTTTACAGTTAGTTGGTTGGGTTTAACGTTGCAGTAGTACTACGCTACACTGTTAAAATTTTCGTGTTAGTTTGAACCAAAAATTGTTACTGAAGTAGCTATAACAACCTGATGATTTAACTTTTTACCATGATTTAGTAATTTTAGATTAACCAAATATTGGTATTATGAAGAGAAAAAAAAAATCAAAATTCGACCGAGGCGGGGATTGAACTGAAAACCTTTTTATCTCCTGTCAAACATTCTGACACTGTGCCAAGCTTTCTTGCTTTTTATGTTTCGTTGATTTTGATAAAAGGGATTAAATTTTCTAGTGTCTTATCGTGACCCATAAGTGAGTTGTTGTTCAAAATTTGCCCTTTAGCCTATGTTTTCGACCACGCTTTTAATTTAATCTTGATTTGGTTTGAATAGTAATTTTACTGATTCATACCCTTGTGAGTAGATGTATGGTAGCTCCAATTCTGGTGCAACTTAAATTCAATCGCAGGAAGAAGAAAACTTAAAAATGAGGTTGAACCATATTAAGGTATTACTTATAACTTTTCTTCATATGTAGTCGGCAGCAAAATTATTCGAGCGCTAGCATATTATTCCTATATAAAAAAGGTATACTTAATACTGCTCTGTAAAATAAATTCTTGTCATGTTCTTAGCCCGTCTAAAAACATGATTCGACAAGGACTTATTTAACAAAACAGTATTAAGTCTTTTTTTTTTTTTTACATTGGTATTTTTGCTATCGCTCGAACAATTTTGCTGCCAACTGTAGTGAATCAAGTTTGAACTGAATTTTTTTACAGTGTATGGCGAACTGGTGACGGTCTGGGACGCACTCCAAAAAATGGTACGGATACATGCCATCACTATTTTGAATCTTCACGGAGGTGATGGCACCCCCTCTTCGGTGAACTCCAGAGCTATCAAATGGGGACATGGAGGACAGGGTGGTCACGGCGGTCTCTGACCAGCTCAAGTATCGAACCTGCAACTTCCATTTACGAGCCAGGCGCTGTACTGACCGGGCTACCGCAGCCCAGGGACGAATCATAAATTTTGGCACTTTTGTAAGATTTTTTTAAATATACTGGAAAGTATTTATTATATCCTCACGTTCTAAAATTGGATGACAATGACATTTGTATAGCGATGTGTACAAAATGTGAATAAGCGCTAATTTATATCAAGGTGCAAGTATGTAAAACTTTTTATGAAATTCTGTCCTGAAAACGTGTAAATTCACTGAAAACCAGAAGCTAAAATGTTTTACAAGTATTTTCTTGTAATGAATTGAATACCTACAGAAAAACGTAAAAGCGCGAAAATCAACAATGTACCATAGAAAAATTATATCAGTTTAACCAAATAAAAAAATTTTCCTCGAAATTATTGTGCCGCGGTAGCCCAGTCGGTAGAGCGCCGGCCTCGTAATTGGAAGATTGCGGGTTCGGTACTCGAGCCAGCCAAAGACCGTCGTGTACACTAGTGGTGGCTGGTGCACGTAAAATCTGTCGTGGCCGCAACGTCCTCCATGTTCCCATCAAAAATTATACCTCTGGGGGTCACCGAAGCGGGAGAGCCATCCTTTACGTGGAGGATCAAAATTGTGATGGCATGTCTTCGGACCACCTCTAGGGGTGTGTCCCAGACCATCGCCAATTGCCCATCTGCTCAACACTAGTGCGACGTAAAACCCAACCATTATTATCTTAATCACAGAAATATATTTTTTACTAAAATAAGACCTTTGAAAAAGTCAAACAGACTTCAGATAAAGATATAATGCTTTAATACTAATTATTATAAAATTATTCATTATTATCCATAGTTCAAAATTTATACATCTCAAAACAGTATAATTAATATAACGCAGTTTTGTTTTACCACAAATTATATTATTGAATTTCAAACTGATGCGTGACTCGCGATGTGACATTTCGTGACTGACATTCAGAATATTTAAAACACTCCAATAATTTATTATTGTTCTTTTAACTAATTTATAAATTCAGAATTCTATTATTTCTTACTACTTTGTAATGGATTAAAATATTTATATTCCCCACTTACATGCGAACGAATTGTAAAATGGCTATCAGCAGAAAATTGCTAATTAAGAGAAGAGCTTCACACATGTTATTAAATTTCTATAGTGCCCTGAATCTCCTAATATATATAATTCTTAACTGAAATTTTCTAAAATACAGTTTCTTAATCACGAGATTTTCGTTTTTATTGAAATTTTAAAATTTTTATTTATTTTAGATTAAATTACATCAAATATTACAAAAGACAAAAAGACTTAAATAGCTATCTTATTATAGGGAAATAAAATTGATAGAAAGAAGAACAATTTGGTGCATTTGAAGGGGAAAAAAAACAGTTGCACTTCGGGAGTGCCGACAGAAGTGAAAACGTGAACAATTACGTGTGTACTTCTTGAATCGTCGGGAAATATTTTATTGTGTAGGAAATACTTTTAAATGAAGTGTTTTTTTATTCATTAATATAAACTATAACTACAAAAATTATATTACAATTTTATTTAATGCGCTAACTGCAATAGAGACAGTGTAAGGAGATGAGAGAAGTCGTGTAGAGCCGCACCAGATTGTAAAAACGTGAGAAAAATGGCGGCTTTGGCCTTTTTCACGGTTTTGTGAGGTCTAACTGCAATAGAGACAGTCTCCGAAGATGAGAGAAGTCGTGTAGAGCCGCACCAGATTGTAAAAACGCGAGAAAAATTGCGGCTTTGGCCTTTTTCACGGTTTTGTGAGGTCTAACTGCAACGTTTCCGGCTGCAATGTTTAAGAGACGGTGTCCGGAGATGAGAGAAGTCGTGTAGAGCCGCACCAGATTGTAAAAACGTGAGAAAAATGGCAGCTTTGGGCTTTCTCACGGTTTTGTGAGGTCTAACTGCAATAGAGACAGTGCCCGGAGATGAAAGAAATCGTGTAGAGCCGCACCAGATTTTAAAACAATATGCAGTATATAATTATTAACACTTCACATTAGCAAGTTAATTGCATGATACATTATTTGTATCATACAAGGATGGAAAGCCTCTGCTGACGATGACGCCAATTCAATGATTTTTGTTCACCCAAAAGTTTTCACTTCAAATGGAAAGCGTTAGCTGACGATGACGGGAGTTCAATGATTTTTGTTCACCCAAAAGTGCTCAACGCGCCTAAAGAAGTTTTGACTTAAAAAAATCAACTTTCACCGTATTTAAAATTGTATTTAAATACCCATAGTATAATAGTATATACTGTTAATAATTAACTTCGAAAGAAGTAAAAATTACATATTTAACTATTAAAATAATCATGTCTAAGACAACGCCGTTGTTTGAATTAATTTATTTTTGACAATATGACAATATCATATTCTGTGCTGAAATTAATGAATTTAATGAAGAAATATTATTGATTACATAAAATGTTAGTAAAGAATAGTTAATTCACCTATCTAATAAACAGAAACTAGGGTCTCTTATTTTTAAATTATAGGAACTGGCAAAAAATATAACAAAAAATAGCAGATGAAAATACTAATATTGGTAAAATAAATCTCTAGTAATCAAACGAATTTTGAATGAATGAATAATCTCATTCAGAATCGGTTTTTATTTTGCTTCTGCACCTGCGTCTGCGTTTCTTAAAACCGTAATCATGGCTCGAATGAATGAATCTTTTAAACCGATATTCTCTTTTTCCCAGTGCGCCTGCGTAACACTAAATCGAAACGGCACTTCATATATTCTCTTGATTTTTTGCGGTTTGATTGAGTCAAGATTTTCAGACTGCGCATGCTAGACTAAAACCGATATCCAGTTGAATGAGTAGCGATCTGGCATTATTCCAGCTTGAATCGGGAGTAGCGATCTGGCATTATTCCAGATTGAATCGGTTTAGTCTAGAATCAGATTTTCGCGTGTTTTGATGTTTCTGCATCGATATTTTACGGAAGATGAAATACTTAGATCGAATAAATGATATTAGCGTTAAATCGATATTTTATTTTACATCGATATAAAGCCCAGTCCTAGCGGGCCGACACGGTCCGAAAAAATTCCATCCATTCCCCCCCCCCCCCCCCCGAGTATACACACACACACACAAAAATTGAGTCAGCCCGGCCCGTGCGGATCTCTAGGATCAGACAAGGCGCACATGTTTTAAAGTAATAAAATGATTAATAAAACTATCACAAAAAGCCCTTTGGTGAAATACATTCATAAGTGTGTTTTAGGTTTTTGAACTATAAATGATATCGTGCTTTAAAGGAAACAAAATACTTTTTATAAAAAAAAATATATTTTACGGAAATTTAGAACATTTTTAACACATTCCAACAAGAGTGAAAGGTGTTTATGAGTTCGATTTGTCTATCTGTCTACGCTCCCGTAAATATTAATGTGATTTCTTGAAACTGATATATGTTATTCAAGTTCACTATCGGATGTTCCCTATCGGAAATGGAGTAAATACCATTACTGTTTGTGTACAGGGACACCCGAAAATATTCTAAAGCACTGCGTTCTATGAGAGGTATTTCTATAAACCGCATTTAAAAAACTTTATTTTGCAGAAATTTTAATGAAATTGAAATATGTTATTCAAGTTCCTTATTAATGTTCCTCAATGAAAATGAAGTAAATACTCTTACTGGTTTGTGTACAGGGACACCCGAAAGTATTCCGAAATACTGCGTTCTACGAGAGGTATTTCTATATACCATATTATGATAGCTTTACTTTACACAAATCACGAAGAAATTGACATTTATTATTCACATGCGCAAAGAAATGTGATCTATAGAACATAAAATCATTAACATTAAGATTTACATGGCCTTACAAAAATATTTAGGTGCATTAAAGACTTGGAAATTTGCTGGAATTGCATTTTCGTTTCCATTAAGAGTTTTCAACACTTTATAACAATTTTTAAGAGTGTGTACATGTTAAAACTGGTCTGAATAAATAGGTTTCAATGCATGAAAAAGTTGTCTGCTAAATGATAAAATGACTCCATATAAAATAATCATATACGGATAATATTTGTAGATTATATGAAAAGATAAGTTAAAATGAAATAGAATAAGAACATCAGTTAAGATTAAAAAAAAAAAAAATCTGTGTAATAATAAAAATAATTTTATTGATAAGTGAAGGAGTTTAAAAAAGTTATTTAACACGAGCACACACACACCTTTTTTTTTTTTTTTTTAAATAAGGAAAAGGTATATATGTTTTAACTTTATGTTAAATTTTTCTCTAATATAACTACTTTACTACCCTTACAAATTGTAATTATTAATTTTCTTTGTTTTATATATTACATGTTTTGAGTATTTTATATTAACATGATATTAGTGTCGATCAATTAAGAATAGTTTTATTGACGTATAGGATTTATTTGTATGGATACATATGTATTGAAAACCTTTTCAAACATTGCACAATATGAAACCAAGCATCACATGAAGAACCACAAAAAAAATACGAATAAAGATTACGAAAAGAAAAAAATAAGCATCCTGATTTAGAAACCTGTAACTTCATTACATTGTGAAGGGCATAGAACGAACTTTGCATGCAAATTAGGTGATATTTCTGTCATGCTGTATGCAAATTGCTAAAAATTTACAGCATGCTATGCCCGAGATCACCTACACATACTAGGCGAGACGTATTAATCCTGGACGATATGACCAATGCCCCAGCCCGCCCGTTCCCGCTCTTCAATGTCTTTTCCTAGTCAATTTTGTCCTTTTATTACTTCCGGTGTGAGCCTCCCCCCCCTTTTTTTTTTTTTTTTTTTTTTTTTTTTAACACACTTGACATTGTGAGTATTTTTTGGTTTTCGTCCCATGCTATTTCTATGAGTTTTTTAGCTTCCCCCCCCCCCCTCTTTTTCTACATTCTAAAGTGCGGTGGTATACATGAAAATAATTTCAAAGAATAAGACGAAAAATAACGAAAAGTGAAATAAACTTATTTTTCTACAAACACCAATTTTTTCATATTAAATAAATTTAACCTTAAGAATGTTCATTGAAACTAAACTTTAACTTACTTTACTTCTGAAACACACGCCGAAAAGGTTAATACATACTACACATCAGTCATGAGACCGAATACAGTTAAATTCACAGTTAATGAGGGAATTGTACTCATCAACTGTACGATTCAGTATAAATAAATTTTAGTTTTTCTAGTTTCTTCTAATTTTTAACTATCTATATGATGTAGGTATATCTATATTATGTATTAACATAGGTGAACCTGAAATTTGTTAAAAGCATAAATGCTTTAAACGTTTTTTCCCTTTTGGTCATAAAGTTTCTTTCTTTTCCTTTCTTTCTTTTTTTAAAAAGAGAAAATTAAATGCTCCTTCATAGAGAAAGAAAGGATTAAAAAAATATCTGCTATATCAGAAAAAAAAAAAGAATAGTGTGGTATTCGGAATTCTGGACGTGTTTACTTTACTGCTCTTTTTTTTTTCTGCTTACTTCAAGACATAAAACTGGCTTAGAATGACTAATAAGGTATTCTTTCTTTTCTCTTTGGACACATGTCAAGCAAAAAGTAAAAAAGAAGAATAGTGTCATCAGAGCATCCGTGAAGTTTTTATTTTTATTTGTTTATTTTGGATCTCTTAGGGCGATTTGGTGCACAGATTTTTTTTTTAAGGAAAATATTTGAATAATTAAATTGCAATTGAAAAACAAATATTCAAGATGTTGGTATCAATAATTAATTGTAATGGTATTTCTACATCAAAATATTTAGCAGAAATATTATTGTTTTACATAACAAAGCCATTTAGAGATACACTGAGAAAAATTTGAACTGACATCTAGAATCTAAATTGTGGCGCTAGAAAAAATAGTTCCATGACATCCTTATAAATTCTAATCCCCTTTGAAAGCGAGTTCTATTAACCCGTATTAGAATTCTAGAGAGTTTGTCTGTATTATTGAGGTCAAACCTATTTGAAAATATCTCCAAATAAATGCGAACACAAGAGGCGGGTTTCAGCAACTATAATCTTGGTTTATGATTCAATTCTAAATAATCAAGCGAGAATTTCTCGCAATACAAAAGAATCAAAATATTCAAAATATTGTTTCACCATCTAGAAATGTGTAGACTAGAAATTCTCGATCATTTCGTCTATTCAGTTTATTGGCGTGCCTTATGCGCATAGCTCGGAAATCTATATTTCTAGTTAAGGGATTTAGAAAATGGCCACTTATTCATTCTAGATGAATGCGGTATATTTTTTTTTCTCAGTGTAATGTCAACGACTAAGGCAATATGAGCTGTTTCTTTATAAAATAGTGCAAATTTGTCAATATTTATAACAAATACCTGTTTATGATTTTTTTTTTTATTTACATTATTTTTATCTCATCTCATTATTCACTAATGCATACGAAATAATCCCTTGAAAAAAAAATATTTTAATCGTATTTTAAATGTTTATCTATTATAGTTTGAATATGATGTAAAAGTAGTTTATAATTAACCATATTTGATAACGATATTGAAAATACAGTTTTTTATTTAAAATTGCACAATTTAAAAAATATAATACTTAGGAATGCCTTTGAAAATGAAGATTCACAATATCTACAAATACCACCAATATTGAAATACATAGAAGCTAACATAAATAAGAATGTCACATCCTGAAATTTTTAAAGTCACATTAGGTCTCACAAAGGACGCGAAGTTTTGCTCTCGAAGCTAGTAGACAGGAGGTGCCAGGTTCGAAACCCGAATATGCTCGTCGATTTTGCCGTTTGGGTTTTTTTCTGAATTTCGCGTGAATACACGCTAAAACTTCTTAAAAAGATCTCCGTGTAGGGCATTTTAATCGAGCTTAGGTACCGCACGTAGACAATTACCCTAAGTCCCTTCACCGCACCGCCATCTTGTTTGAAATATAATCTACCCTTCGTTGTCGTAAGTAAACTAAATATGAAGTAAAGCCAAAAATTTGAATAATCGGAAAAATCATTAAAAAAGCAATGATTAATTTACCATATGAGATTAAAAATTGCGCCTCAATGCGATTTATTAAGGGCTAGGCTTAAGATCCTTTATTCACCCATGTCTATGATCTTCGAGCAAATGGTATGGTATAACTTCGAAGGGTATAATTTCAACACCAATACCATAAAGTCACATCAATAGAACAATAGAGGATTTCAATTACTCATTGCATCCGAATATTGAATTTCATGAAAGATGTAATCGTACATTTTGAGGCAGAAAAATACATTATTCCTTCACCGTAATATTTTCCTTTTATTCACATTGTGCTTTTTTAAAAAAATTCAATTGATGCTTCCCTGCTTGACATCGACACGGAAAAATTGATTTTCAAAACTGAATATTGAAAGACCTATATGAAAATTACTATTCACCCCGAGAATAAAAATAAAAATGAATATAATACAATAGTTCTACCTTCAATCACGCAAACAAGCTTATTATAAGGAAATAAAAGTCATACCTTATTTTTAATAAGTGACAGGTTATAACTGTTTCTGCAAAAGAAAATGCAATAAAACATAATCCAGCATTTTGTTTATTAAAAAAAAAAAAAAAAAAAAAAAAAAAAGTTTACATTCTTTGCAAACAGAATTTAATTTAGTACATCAGGACATATTTTAATTTATATATTTCTATATAAAAGAATGCAATAACTGCGTTTCATCCCCCAGCATCGGTTATTATATTCATTTCTTAAAATTTCTTTGGTGAAGCTTTAGTATAGGAGCCCCTTGGCGGCTTTTAAATTTTTATTGTTATTTTGGCGATCAATTAAAATGGCTATCGCAACTGTGTAAGTAAACATATTGGCGAGTAACGTCTACACTACTTCGGTGGCAAATTTCAAATTTCGACGAGTCTTTTTATCCAAAAGTTGTTCATTTCTTTAGCATGATTTTCCTCAATTTTATTTTAATTATTTAATATACATATATATGTATATATATTTGCCCGTTTATTTTTGTTTTGACATAAAAAGAAATGTATTTACTTATTTATTTATTTATTTTTGACAATTCTTTTATTCTTTTTAATAATTTTAAAGTTAAAATGGGGGCTTTTAATTAATATTTTTTGAACCAATTATTCGATTGAATTAAAAAATGACCTGATTAATAAATGTACCATTTTTTGATAAAATCTAATAATGAGGATTAAAAATCCGTACAGATACAACGACAAACTTTCAGCTTTATATAGTTATATAAAAACAAAAATGTTCACACTTTCATTCAAGGAGATGGAGAGATAAAAATTGGTAACGACGCAAAAACAGCCGATTGAAAGAAATGATATGACCAATCGTACTAAAAAAAAAAAAAAAATAAATAAATAATAATTAAGGAATATCTAATTTAAAACTAATAAATTAGTAATAATTCTTGTACACTGAAAAAAAAATTATTTTGTTGGGAAAACCAAATTTATTTTGTTGACTAATACTGACCAGGAAAACATCCAGTGTTGCCAGATTATTGAAAGTCAATTTCCCCAAACAGTACTCAAAATTCCCCAAATCAACTTTTTTTCCAAAAAAATCCCCAACTCAATGTATACTAAAAATGTTTTTTTTTTTTTTTTTTTTTTTTTTTTAAGAAAAAGTTAAAAATTATTTTATAAATTTAAGCTCACATTTTCCCCCAAATAATGCTTTTTATAGAAAAAAAAAAAAAAAAAAAACAGAAAATAATAAACAAATAACAAAAATAATTTTCAACACACTAGTTTTTTAAAAGATTCTGAATGTAACTTTCTCAATCTAGTTTCCTCATCTCTAATCATTTGTACGTAAATTATATATACATTAGAATTCTAGAGAGTTTGTCTCTATTACCGAGGTCAAACCCATTTGAAAATATCTCCAAATAATTGCGAACACAAGAGGTGGGTTTCATGAACTATAATCTTGGCTTATGACCCAATTCTAGATAATCAAGCGAGAATTTCTCGCCATACAAAAGATTCAGAATATTGTTTTTCCATTTAGAAATGTGTAAACTAGAAATTCTTGATCATTTCATCTATTCAGTTTATTGGCATGTCTTATGCGCATAGCTCGGAAGTCTATATTTCTAGTTAAAAGAATTAGAAAATGACCACTTATTCATTCTAGATGAAGGCGGTATGTATATTTTTTTTTTCAGTGTACTAGTTTCTATTATACTCGAGAATCGTTCATTTTAGGCCGCGGTAGCCTGGTTGGTAAGAGCAGCGAGTTCGTGATCGAAAGATTGCGGGTTCGGTCCTCGAGCCGGCCGAAGACCGTCGTGTACGCTAATGGCGACTGGTGCACGTTAAATTCCGTCGTGGTCGCAAAGTCCTCCAAGTTCCCATCAAAAATTATACCTCTGGGGGTACCGGAACATGGGTCAAAACTCGCTCTGATCCGGATCAAAATTCGAGTTTGGCTGGTGCTGCCATCTTTCACCAGCTTATGGAACTAGAAGTCGTACTTCCTCCCTATGAGGCGTTCCTAATAACGGAAGACGCAACCCTCTTGCCTTAAGTCCGGTAGTTTCACTACCGGGGCTCGGAATTTTCGAGTGGCACACGACAACAACAACAACAACAATCGTTCATTTTATTTGCGTTCCCAGTGAAAACAGAATTTTGTGTAGTCTTAACTTCATTTTCGACCATGTATAACAATTCAACGTTCAATTTCAATCTTCATCGTGAAATGTCTATCATTACTGTAATCAAATCTTTATATCTTGTTCATATTAAACCCCTTCTCATATTTATTTATATTCAAGGAAAATCTTAGTTTCCATTTTGATTAATTTAAAGTAATTTAACACAAAAAAGAAATGCTTAAAACATATTTGTTACACATCAATTTTAATATTTTGTTTCCATAATTATTTTCTTTTTCAATTTTACTTATTCATACGCATATAGATACGAGATTAATTTCCCGTGGCATATAGTACTGCACTGCACCTTTACCACCGCAAATTTACTTACGCGGAGAAATAAAACATTTCAATCACATTTCACTGCGCTCGTCTCAATTTTGTAGAAAATAGAATACTTTTAAGAGGGAAAAATCATTTTTTTTTCTCCTTTTCCTTTGATTTGCGAGGAGTTTCTTCACAGATTCATTTCATGCCTTTCTGTTTGACATCCCTCGGGGAGAAATTGATTTCCAAAATTCAATATTGAGAGTGAATTATCATTCGGCACTGAGACCGAAATAAATATGTATTTAATATAGTTCTTTGCCAATATTTTTCCTAAAAGAAAAAAAAAAAAAAAGATGCATTTGGGTAAGAAAATCAATGATTTACCTTCAAAAAATGAAACGCCGATGTTACGCTCAGAAAAATAAGATGTAAAAAAGCAAAAGTTTTGGATACTTGAATGCGACATTTTTTTTTTTTTTTTTTTTTTTTTTGGGGGGGGGGATATTTATTTTAAAATTAATAACTCTGTAGGTAATAATAATAATGATAGCGCCTCATTTTAGCTATTATAATAAGCATACAGGCTCAAGCAGAAGTAGCTTAACAGCCCTCTAAGTATTTTCATTCAAATGACTTTCTTCATAATCAGTATAGTCCAAACATTAATTTATTGAAATTTTAGTACAGTTATATTTTAATAAATAATAACTCAACGTTTCACACACACATACACATAAAATGGTGCTATTCGGATAAATTTAGCTGTAACCAGTATTTTGGTACTATGTTTCATTATTTTAATGGTGCTACTAAAATGGCGCACTAAATTTCTAAAAGCATTCATTGCAACTAAATTGGAACTATATTTCTGGTTTAAGGGTTAATTTGTGTTTTATCATGTTTTTATTAACTTCGATTCTTGATTGTTTGTTTCTCCAGTACAAATCTTGCAATCGATTTTTAATTGACTTCCCTACTAGCTAGACATTTGAAACTTTCAGAAATAGCTCCGAACCCGATGACAACAGAATACTGCGGAGCCCGATTTTCGAATTTTTCATTAGTTTTCTTTTAATTAATTAAAATATGAAAATAATAACCCCCTAATAGCTTTAAAAATAGCCAATAAAATATTAGCTATAATTTAATTGTTGCCAAAAAAAAAAAAAAAAAAAAAATTACGAGTTCATTTTCTTTCGACATAAAAATAAATACATTTAATTAAACGTGATCGTTAAAAAATTATAAAAAGTTAAATTATTCATCTCACAAAAGCTGACGTCATTATCACTTTAAAAATTTTATACGCATTAATAAAATGTTAATGTAGTTCTTCTACAGCTATGTTTCAACAGAAAATTTAAAAACATGGTAAAAAGTTTTTTATCTTATAATTATTAACAATTTAACATGCCTGTCTTTTGAACTGCTGTTCTTCGTGAAATACTTGTTAATATACGAAATAATAATTTTTAAAAAAAGTTAACCTTGGGTAATGCACATGTTTTCGCCTTATTTATTTATTTTTTAAAATGAGCCTTTCTTCGCATATAACATTGTTGTTGATATTATTATCAATGTTTTAGTATTATTACTAAATTGAGCGTGATATTTGAAATTTTATCCAGCATGACATAATAAAATAATAATAAATGAATGTTGCAAAAAGTGTTTATTTTTTTCAATCATATAATACTATTTTGCTTATAGATCGTTCTATAAAAGATCACATCTGTGACAAAAAAAAAAAAAAAAAAAGGGGGGGGGGTTTAGAAAATGGAACAGTAGAATTATTTTTCTTTGCTTTAGTAACACTTTATCCTTTCTATGTTATTTTGTAAAGAAATAGAAAAACAATTCTACTGTATGGTTTTCTATAATTAATTTTTTAATTTGTATGACGAGTGAGGCACTTCATGGAATTTGTGTTTAAGTTAAATCAAATGAAAACTGAAAATTAAAAAATTGAATCGTCATGCAGTTTAAACATAAATTATTTGAAATGCAAATTTTAACTATCGTTTTGATTTCTTTAAAATAACTATTAATTTTTAAAGAAAATTACTCTAAAATTTGGCTATTAAAATTATTGTTATTTTACTTGTAAAAAAATTGCCTCTATATAAAAATTTAGGAAGTAATGAAGTTGGTGTTTGTTTTGCAGTCAAGGTCATATGACTGCGGAAGGAAATATGTCAGTATAAGCGAGGATCATAATGGTTGTGCGCTCTCCGTTAGTCTTTCTAAGGGATCCTGGCCATTATCCACACTAGTTAAGGAGAAAAGTATTGAAAGTTCGAACAGTTATTCCGACGAATGCGACCTGAGATCGAACTTGGCACCCCTTATCTACCAGATTAGAGAGCAGAACCCCTCGGCTACTGGCGGGTCTTTTGCTAGTAATAAAAGTCTCCTTTTCCGCTACATGTAAGACATTGCTTTTTTTCTTTACTCTTTTCTCAAGAAGATCACTTGCGTAAAGAGATGCATCTAAATCAAATTTTACCTTACCATTTCACTTGTAAGATTATCAGTGGATCAATTTAGTTAGTAATCGAAGGCTGATTTTTCGTTGCATTGAAGACAGTGCTTTTTCTTTCTAACCTTATCCAAAGAAATTCGTCTGCGTAAAGTCTGCATTTCAATCATATTTTACTTCGGTCTTCCGAATTTCATATAAAATAAGATACTTTTTGGTGGAAAAATCATTCTTTTCATCCACTCAGTACCCTTTTCTTTTGATACGCGAGGAGTTTCTTTACAAATTCATTTTATGTTTTTACGTAGAACATCCACGGGAGAAATTGATTTTGGAAATTCAAATATTGAAAGATCTATGTGAATTATCATTCACCATTGAGACTGAAATAAATATGTATTTAATATAGTCTTTTTACCACTCTTTTATTATTATTATTATTTTTTTTCTTTGTAAATATATGGGAACCAAAAAGTCAATTCTTTAACTTTGTATTTTGTACCATTGAACCTTATGCACAATATAATAAAAAACGTTTCGGGATTAAAAAAAAAAAAAAAAAAAAAAGAGTGTTGTATGGATTTTTGTTAATATCTAATTATTTAAAGCGAATAAATTTGTAGATTTTCTTTTCACTTTTATAAAGCATTCTTAATCAATTTATTGTGAAGTATGATTACACTCTAAGCAATCAGGTGTTCCAAAAGTGATTGGTGAATTTTGAAACAAACAAATAAATAAAAACAAAAAAGAATGCGATAGAAATATACCATTTGCAGCCTTATGTTTATTAAGCCAGAGAATTTTATTCTAACATTTCCGCCAAAAAGTGGCGCTGGAAATAGGAAAAATAATAACTAGCATAAAAATGTTGCAAGGGCTGTTCAAAATAGTCAGACAACGATGGTTTCAATAGCTATAGTCTTTTACAAGTACTCATTAACAGATAGCGCAGCAAAATACCAAATGAAACTGTCACAGATTTAAATTCTTTTCACTTCTTACTAAGGACGGCCTCTAGCTCTCACTTAGAGACCCTATATTGGTTTCTAATACAGGGTCTCTAGCTCTCACTATACCTGTAGCCCCATCTTTTACTAGAAATGTTAACTAAATTTGCAAATGTGCGAGATAAATTTCTCTACTTTCCCATGCATAAGCCTAAAAAAGATACATTTCTATTGCGATCTGTTTTTTAAAAAATCCACCAGTCATTTTTGCGATACCCGGTATCACTGAATTGATAGTTTGTATCTATACAATGAATAAGTATTCCTAATTTGTCATCAATTTCCTTTTATTATGGAAAATTTAATTTTCAATCACTTAATTTTAAATAACAAGAAACTTTCTTCGATGTTGCTTAACCAATATTCTTTCAAGTAAAAAATTAATCAGTTTTTTTTTTTTTTTTTTTTTTTTTTTTTTAAATGTTAAGCATGATAGAAACTTAGTATAGTCCCTTCCTTTGCAAATTATGACTCTGCCTTCCCCATGGAATTCATCATATTCTTATCAATATTTTATAGACATTGAAACAGATTAGACACTCGTATGTGATTTTATTCATATATGCAAAATTTTTGGTTTTGTGAAAAAGTATAATTTCTTTTTAAATTAAACATGATATTTTTCTTGCCTGTCTTTTTCCTCTGATTATGTCTGTTTAACCTTTATTATAGGATTAATTTTTAACTAACAAAATAGTGGATTTGTTTAATCAGAGTTATTCTAAGAATATCGTGTATTGCAATTTTTAAAAAATAATTTAAAGACTATTGTTGTATTACTCCAATTATCAGTGATACCAATGACAATGATATACAGTTTGTATATATATATATATATATATATAGATAGATATACAGGGTGGCCGTAGTTGCACTGACAGTTTTTAAACTGTTCTGTAGTTCGGTCTAATTTTAGAATGGCATCAAAGTTTGTAGGAAGATTGAAGGATTCCGCAGAAATATAAGAGAACAAATAAAAAATAATATATATTAAGTTTCAAAATTTACCGCTTGGGGCTGTTTTCATAGGTAAAGCTTTTTTCGCAATTGTAATTTAAAATTGATGACTGTGCAATTTTTGAAGAACTGCTTTCGTCCCATTTATTATTTTGAAATTGGAGACACTGTACTAATTTATCCGCGAGAAAAGTTTTACTTAGAAAAACAGCGTGACATATTCCCCTATTGGTAAATCTTGGAAGTTATTATTTATTTATTTACTTATTTTTCGGAATCCTTCGTTTCACGTCTTGTTTTACCTTCTTACACAGTCTGGGGCTATTCTTGGAATTAGATCGCGTTACAGAACATTGTAAGCACTATCAGTTTATTTATGGACACCTTATGCATATATATATATATATATATATATGTATATATATATATATATGTATATATATATATATATATATACATTCCTGCACAAAAGTTTAGTAAGACTTGCAAACGATCAGTTTTTTTTTTTTTTTTTTTTTTTTTTTCAGTTTAAAAATGTATCTCTCGATGAAATGTTTTCAAATATTGGGTATTTAAAGAACTGGGTCTTCCTCATATTTTTTCAGTAAAGATTGGCTTAAGACAGCATTTAGGGGGGGGGGGGGGTAACAAATTGAGAAGAATCAATAATGTTTCTGATTACCCTGTACCTTTAAGTGAACAAAATGAACTGTAACTTTAGGATATGCTAATATAGACCCAGCTCAATTTATGTGACGATAGCATATTAAATAATGGATATATAAGCATTTATTTTAAAACTCAAAAAAAAAAAAAAAAAAAAAAAAAAAAAATCAAAATTTTTTTATTTATAAATACAGAGTTTTTAACGAAAATTATTCCCACTTTCGGATAAGTTGGAAAAACACTTTTAAAACGTTATACTGCAATCGGAATACAAATATCTTAAATACCACATGAAATATGAAAAACGTTTTCACTGCGCATGTGCGAAAGATTAAAAAAAAATTATGCATAGGTTGAAAGCTAGATATATTAGGCAATTTTTGTCAAAAGTACATTTGAATAGAGTAAAAATTAAACAAATTATCCGAAAAAGAACGAGCTAGATTTTATATATTTTCCACGAGTTGAAATTTCTTAAGGGGTTTTTCTACATGCGGCGTAATTAGTTTGAATATACAATTATTTCAAGCACACTTCAAATGTATTTTATTTTTGTGAAAAATCCTTATAAACTTGTAACTGTGACATATTTTTGTTTATTTACTGAGATTTTTGAGATGATAAAAATTTTCAAAAAAAAAAAAAAAAAACTTTTGTTAAATGGTGAAAGTAATTGGATCTTTAAATTAATTACACGGTATGTGAAAAAACTCTTAAGAGATTTCACCTCTTGGAAAATATCTAAAATCTAGGTCGTTATTTTTCGTATAAATTGCTTAATTTTTACTGTATTCAAATGCACTTTTGACAAAAGTTTCCCAATATAACTAGCTTTCAACCTATGCAATATTTTTATTTTTTGTTATCTTTCACACATGCGCAGTGAAAACGTTTTTCATAAAAATGTTCATATTTCATGAGATATTTGAGATATCTGTATTCCGATTGCAGTATATTGCTTTAAAAGTGTTTTTCCAACTTATATGAAAGTGGGAATAATTTTCGCTAAAAATTCTGTATTATAAATAAAAAACATGCTGATTTTTTTGGAGTTTTAAAATAAATTCTTATATCTCCGTTATTTAACACGCTATCGTCGCACAAATTCACCCGCAAATTAAGCTGGGTGTGTATTAACATATCCTAAAGTTACAGTTCATTTCGTTCACTTAACGATATAAGGTGATCACAAACCTTATTGATTTTGCACAATTTGTTACCGACCCCCTAAATGCTGCCTTAAACCAATCTTCACTGAAAAACAGGACTCAATTCTTTAAATACCAAATGTTTCAAAACATTTCACCGAGAGATAAGATTTTAAATTGAAAATACCTGATCGTTTACAAATCTTGCTAGCATTTTAAGCAGGAGTGTATATATATATATATATATATATATATATAATGATTCATTACAATGATCAAACACCAGAAAGGAAGACCAGAATTAATGAACAAAGAAACACATAAACTAAAGATGGGTTAAAAAAGTATTACGAGCGCCCAACTTTCCCTAAAACCTCTGCAAAACTATATGTTAACATAGTAAAAAATTAAAATGACGAAAATGATTGCTGAAAAAAGAAAAAAATTAAGCAAGAAAAAAATTTAAACTTAAAGAGAAAACAACGAAAGATTGAATAAATTAAATTAACATTCCCATGACTTTAAGATGGAGAAATTGGTATTTGGTTTAAAATGAGATTAAAGAAAAAGAAAAAGATTAAAGAAATGTTAAGAATATATACAATTGCGTAGGCAACGTTTCATGCTATTTAAACACATGCATTAAAACCAATTTCCGTTAATTACAATACTGTAACTCTTATTTAATAACCTTTTAAAAAGTACAATTGATGTGATGTTAATTTAAACTTATGCTGTACATATATATTACATGAACACCATTTAAATGCTTAATTAGTTTATTAAATCAATAAATGTTTCTAAATAGTAGTGTTAATAATTAATATTAAAATAATAATAATACAGTTCAATTCTAATAATATAGTTCAATTATAATAATATAGTTCAATAATAATATAGTTCCCTATGTATGAATGTATAGGATAAAAAGTTACTTGTATTGCAGGTTGAAATGCGGTCATTTCTCTTTTTCTTATTTTAATTTATTAATTATTGTCATTATTAAGTTCAACAACCCACCTAACCAACTAAGCTAACCAACACATACATATACTGAGTGTGTGTATGTGTGTAAGAGAGAGAGAGAGAGAGAGAGAGAGATGTACAGATAAAAGTTTTAAAAATTAAAAGCAATTAATGCAGGTTTCGGTATTGAAGAAACATTTTCAAATCATAATAAAAAAAAAGGGGAAAATTTTCATTATAAAAAAAAAAAAATAAAGTAAAATAAAGGGAAGATAGGGAAAAAATCCAAGAAAAATAAGAAGCATAAGGAACAAGAGAGAGAAAGTTTTATAAATAATTTTCAAGCATCAGCTATGAAACACTCTGAAGAAAGGTCATGAACAAGATTTTTTAACTTATTTAAAAATACAAAAAGCCTTATAAAAATTGAAATGGGAAGAAAAAATAACGTAACCATTAACAAGTTATAAAATTTGAATTTTGATGTAATTTATATCACACCAGTTTTTCTTAAGGGATCAGGTACCTTTGAACGGCGGTAAGTTTCAATAAAAAAGGATCATGATTCTTTTTACAATAATTTGAAAAAACATTACTCCTAAAACTTGTCATTTTTAACAAGTGTTAAAGAATGTTTTATATTTCTATTATAACTGATAAAATACTTGTACATTTTTAATTTAATTTTTTTTTCCTTAGAAAATGTCAGCGCTAATTTTCGTTGATATAATCCTTGCGCGCAGAATTACATGAAAATTAAACTTTACATGAACTTAAAAAAAAAAAAAAAATTGGATGGCATGTTCGTTATCATATCATTAACCGAATTTTATATAACTGTAACATAAGTAATAATTTTTAAGCTAATAAATATTCATTTTTTCTCAAAAATAAGATTTGGAAAAAATGAAAAATTTTAACAATTTTAGAAAAGAAAATTTAATGAAAAATGGTCACAAGGATGCATTACAGATAGGTGAAGATGCACATGCATCCATGCGTTAGATTAAAACTGGATCTGTTTTTTCTTCTTTTCTTCGCATGTGAATATCTTTTTAAAAAATATACATATAAACAGGAAAACTGGATAATATGTTCATTATAAAACTATTTATCGATACTTCTATTATTCTGGTGATGCTCATAGCTTACAAATAATTAATTATATATTTTATTTAAAAGTTTGTTATAAAAGTAAAAGAAAAGTTAATACAGAAAGAAAATTTGAGATTTAGAGTAACATTTCAAAGCACGTGCGTCAATATCTATCTGTAATGCATCCTTAACACCACTTTTCATTAATTTTTGTTTTCTAAAATTGTTGAAAAATTTCCTTTTTTACAAAGCATACTTCCTATAAAAAATGAATAATTATTACTTTAAAAACGATTACACATGCTAAAATTCTATAAAATTCGATTAATCGTATAAAAATGAACATGACATCTAAATTTTATGTTCATATGTTTGTTTGTTTAAAAATTATGCGCAAAACAAAAAAAACGAGAAAACCGGTTGTTGCTTAAATTTTGAACACTAGTGTAGTATAATTATAAAATATTATAATGTTTTTTCGTAATTATGATTATAATAACAAAATATTTAATATTAAAAAGCTAATTGTTCGCCATTTCATATATTTATATCTTATATAAAAGCTGTTAAATTTTCATTAAATTTTAGCTAACCATCACTGAAATGGGAGACATAATGAGCGCAAGATTATACACCAATAAAAATTTCGCTCTGACATTTTTATATCTATTAAAAAAAAAAAAAATTAAAAAATGTAGAATTATTTTAATGGTTGTAATAGAGAGATAAAGCCTTTCTTAACACCTGTTAAAATTTACAAGTTTTAAAAGTAATTATTTTTTTAATTATAGTAAATAAAGTTATGATAATTTTTTTCTGATATTACAGTAGAGCCTCGCTTATCCAAGGTAATGTGGATCGAGAATACCTCGGATAGTCAAAAACTCGGATAACACGGACTCTGTCGTAAATCGGAGGAGAAACATATGGCAAAGTTTAAAATGGATGAAGACGTAGTCAAAGAATCAATATAATACATATATTACATATTTACATGTAGTCAGTTCAAAATACAATAAAGTATAGGGGAGAGTGGGGATGAATAAACGATAGCAAAATTTTTATGTTTTGTATGCACCAGAAACTTGAAAATTTTTTGATATATGGCAGTACTGAGGTCATTCATCAAGTATAGTTTCAGAGTTGTGCTATATATAGAAGGGCAGAAAAAAATTAATGTCTTTTTCTGCTGCCAAAGTAACTTTTACTGATTCAATTAGGTAGTAGTTAAGAAATTAACTATTTGTTTAAAATTAATATAACTCTTATATGATAAAAAGGCATTATCTTTTACTGTGTTTATGATATTCAAGAATAATATTGACAATTGTTCATTAAACATATTTCCTGTTTTATATGATCATGTGGTGGTGTGGATGAATGGGACAGTTTGAATGGGGATGAATGGGACATTCCCCACTATGTGCTAATTTAAAATTGTACACAAGAATTATATTAAAACAAATCGTAAATAGATTTTTAATATTTTTATAACCTGTAGTTCAGTAGTTATAACATGGAATTATAAAAATAGCATGGATTTAGAGAAAAATAGATTGAAATTAATTGTCCCGAATTTTGTTTATAATAATTATGATTGAAAAAATTATAAGTTAGAATATTCAATGCAACTTAAATCAATAATATCAATAATAAAAAAAAATAATAAACTAATAATAATTTGATTAAAATCACAATCAAGGTAATTAAATAAATCCTGGTGATTATTAATGTAATACAGAATAGAATGCTTATTTTTCCCGATCAGTTGGAAACAAAAACTTATTTGGATAATTTGTACTCTATATTATAGTGATTTATATCTTTCTAGTGTCTTATTTATTTATTTATTTTTAGATTAAATCTTATTAGATTAAATTACCAAAGCCTGGAGCACTAGGAACTGTGCGAACCAAAGAACTTTTGGCTTTCGATGTTAATTTGAGTCAATACATTAGTTTTTGCTAATTTCAGTAAATCCATAGTGTGTAATAAAATCACATAAACCAAATTAACTTTAAAAATTTATTTACTTTCCATTTTGTTTTCTTTTCTTTATTGACTTCAGTCCTGTCCCATTCATTTCCACATGTGAGGATGAATAGGACAATGCACATGTATGTAAAAAAAATTATTATTAATTTAAAATGATAACTTTTTTATTAAAGTTAGTATGTTTATTTGTAACTGATTACTGAAGTGTGCTTATGAGCAATGTTACAAAAATCTGAATTACATATGTTGAACGTTATTAATAAAAACATGAAAAATGTCCAATTTATCCCCACTCTCCCCTTATATACATATAAATTATAGAATACAGTGATGTATAGTACAATTTCTCAAAGTTGTCTATGCTATTTGTGAAAAGTCACGATTTCCCCAGAGCGGGGCCTTTTTGGGACTACCTCGGTTAAATTAGAAGTTCGTTAATCGGGGCTAGGATAACCAGTGCTATACTGTGTCTCAGTTCAAAAGTACCTGAATCCTTAAGAATTCCTTAAAATTTCTTTCAATTTATCCATGTATTCTATGCTGCCGCGTTTATTCTGCCATCATTTCATCTACGTTTATTATATTCAGTTATTTCGACCCAAAACAAATATTATGAATTTTTACAATCTATGTCGTTTACTTACCTTTCAGCCCCAGTTCTAAGGTTCATTTCTGAATTATTAAAATTAGAATTTCCCCCTTCGTCAAACACCCTAAATGTAAACAAAGACTTAAATGTAAACCAAGACACTAAATGTAAACAAAGACTATAAATGTAAACAAAGATCCTAAAAGTAAACAAAGACTAATTATAAAAAAAGACCTAAGTGTAAACAAAGATCTAAATGTAAACAAAGAGCCTAAATTCAATCAATGACCTAAACAAATGCTATAAACGTAAAAAAACACCCTTCATGCAGCCAAAGACACTAAACAAAAAAAAGACCTAATTGAAAACAAAGACTACAAATATAAAGAAATAACCTAAATATAAACAAAGACCTTAAAGCAAATAGACTATAAATTTAAACAAAGACCTAAACGTAAACAAAAACTATAAATGTAAAAAAAAGAACCTAAATGTAAAAAAAAAAAAAAAAAAAAAAAAAAAAATTACAAATGTAAAGAAAGACCATAAATATAAACAAAGACTATAAATTTAAACAAGGACCTAAATGTAAACATAGACACAAAATGCAAACAGACTAAAATGTAAACAAAGACTATAAATGTGAATGAGGTTCTAAAATGTAAACAAAGGCCTAAATATAAACAGAGACTATAAATTTAAACAAAAAACCTAAATGAAAGCAAAGTCCTAAATGTAAACAAAGACACTAAATATAAACAAAAACTATAAATGTAAACAAAGAACCTAAATGTAAACAAGACTATAAATGTAAACAAACACCCTAAATGTAAATGAAGACCTAAATGTAAACAAAGACTGTAAATATATACAATGGCCCTAAAAGAAACCAGACTATAAATGTAAATAAAGACTACAAATATAAATTAAAACTTAAATGCAAACAAAGAATATAAATGTAAACAAAAACTACAAATATTAACAAGGACACTTATGTAAAGAAAAACCTAAACGTAAACAAGGACTATAAATGAAAACAAAGACCTAAAGGAAAACAAAAACTATAAATGTAAAAAAAGAACCTAAATGTAAAAAAGTACCTAAATGGAAACAAACACCTAAATGTAAACAATGACTGTAAATGTAAACAAACACCCTAAATATAAACAAAGAATATAAATGTAAACAAAGACCATAATGTAAACAAAGACCCGAAATGTAAACAAAGACTAAAACCATAGACAAAGGCTCTAAATGTAACCAAAGAATATAAATGTAAATAAAGACTACAAATATAAATTAAGACCTTAATGCAAACTAAGACTGCAAATATTAACAAGGACGCTACATGTAAAGAAAGACCTAAATGTAAAAAAAACTATAAATGGAAACAAAGATCTAAACGGAAAAAATATGTAAAAAAAGAACCTAAATGTATAAAAGTACCCAAATGTAAGCAAACACCTAAATGTAAACAATGACTATAAATGCAAACAAAGACCAGAAATGTAAACAAAGAGTACAAATATAAAGCAAGATCTTAAACATAAACGATGACTATAAATGTAAACAAAGAACCTAAATGTAAGCAAATACCGTAAATATAAACAATGATTAAAAATGCAAACAAAGACATTAAATGTAAACAAAAATACCTAAATGTAAACAAAGACTAAAAATGTAAATAAGGACCTAAATACAAACAAAGACCCAAACGTAACCAAAGACTGTAATTTTGAACAAAAACCTTAAATGTAAACAAAGATTTAAATGTAAACAAAGAACCTAAATATAATCCAAGATAATAAATGTAAACTAAGGCCCTAAACGTAAACAAAGAACAAAGACTATAAAAGTAAACAATAACCTAAATGTAAAAAAAGACAAAAATGTAAACAAAGATCCTAAATGTAAACCAAGTCCATAAAAGTAAACAGAGACAATAAAGGTAATCAAAGACTACAAACACAAATTAAGACCTAAACATAAACAATGAATATAAATGTAAACAAAGACAACAAATATAACCAAAAACCGTAAATGCAAACAAAGAATATAACTGTAAACAAAGACTAGAAATATAATAGACATAAATGTAAACAAAGATTGTAAATGTAAACAAAGTCCATAAATGTAAAAAAAGAATATAAATGTAAACGAAGATTATAAATGCAAACAAAAACTCTAAAGGAAATAAGTATCTAATTTAAAAAAAACTTTAAATGTAAAGAAAGACCCTAAATGTAAACAAAGACTATAAATGTAAACAATAACATAAATATAAACAAAGACTTTAAATTTAAGCGAGGACCTAAATGTAAACAATTACTAAAAATAAAAATACCTAAGTGTAACAAAGACATTAAATGAAATTAAAATCTCCAAAAATAAAAAAAGACCATAATGTATAGAAAGTTCCTAAATGTAAACAAAGACTATAAATGTAAACAAAGGACGTAAATATAAACAAAGATTATAAGTGTAAACAAAGAGCCTAAATGTAAACAAAGGCTATAAATATAAACAAAGAACCTAAACGTAAACAAAGACTAAAATTACACAAGGACAAGAATGCAAAGAAAGAACCTGAAAGTAAACAGACTATAATTGTAAACAAAGACCCCAAATGTAAATAAAATCTACAAATATAAACAAAAACCTAAATGTAAAGAGATAAACAAATTATAAACAAAGGTTATAAATGCAACAAAGACACCAAATGTAATCAAAGATTATAAATGTAAGCAAAGACTATAAATATAAATAAAGACTTAAATGTAAACAAAGATCTAAATGCAAACAAAGACCCTAAATGTAAACAGACCTAGATATAAACAAAGTACTAAATGTAAACAAAGACCTAAATATAAACAAAGACCCTTCGTGTAGCCAAAGACCCTAAACGTAAACAAAGACCTAACTGCAAACAAAGACTACAAATATAAAGAAATACCCTAAATGTTAACAAACACCTTGAAGCAAGCAAAGACTATAAAGTTAAACAAAGATCTAAATAAACAAAAACTATAAATGTAAAATAAGAACCTAATTGTAAACAAAGACTGCAAATGTATAGAGAAACCCTAAATATAAACAGAGACTATAAATTTAAACAAGGACATAAAAGTTAACAAAGACACTAAATGTAAATAAAGACTAAAATGAAAACAAAGACCTAAATGTAAACAAAGACTATAATTGTAAATAAGGACCTAAATAAAAACAAAGACCTAAAATAAACAATGACTATAAATTTAAACAAAAACCCTAAATGAAAGAAAAGTCCTAAATGAAAGAAAAGCCCTAAATGAAAGAAAAGTCCTAAATGAAAACAAAAGCCCTAAAAGTAAACAAAGACTATAAGTATAAAATATAAGTGTAGACTATAAGCCCCTAAATTTAACCAGACTCTAAATGTAAATAAAGAGTACAAATATAAATTAAAATCTAAATTCGAACGAAGACTATAAATGTAAACAAAGACTAAAAATGTTAACAAAGACCCTATAAGTAAAGAAAGATCTAAATGTAAACAAAGACTGTAAATGTGAGCAAAGACAAAAATTTAAACAAAAACTATAAATGTAAACAAAAATCTTAAATGTAAATAAAGACCTAAATGTAAACAAAGACTATAAATAAAGACAAAGACCCTAAATGTAACCAAAAACTATAAATGTAAACAAAGACTACAAATAAAAATTTAGGACTAAATGCAAACAAAGACTGCAAATATTAACAAAGACCCTACATGTAAAGAATGACCTAAACGTAAAAAAAGAATATAAATGTAAACAAAGAACTAAATGCAAACAAAAACTAGAACTTTAAAAAATAACCTAAATATAAAATGTACCTAAAATTAAACAAGTGTAAACAGTGACTATAAATATAAACAGACCCGAAATGAAAAAAATAGTATGAATATAAACAAAGACCATAAACATAAACATTGACTATAAACATAAACAAAGAAACTAAATAGAAACAAGAACCCTATATATAAACAATGATTATAAATGAAAACCAAGACCTTAAATGTAAATAAAGACCTGAATGCAAACAAAGACTATAAATGTAAATAAGGACCAAAATTTAAACAATGACATAAACGTAAACGAAGAAACTTAAATATAATCAAAGACAATAAATGTAAACAAAAATCTTAAACGTGAACAGAGACTATAAAGTTAAACAAGGACCTACATGCAAAAAAAGACAAAAAATGTAAACAAAGACAAAAATGTAAACGAAGACCCTAAATGCAACCAAAGACTATAAACGTAAGCAAACACCATAAATGTAAGCAAAGACTACAAATGTAAATTAAGACCTAAATGTAAACAAAGATTATAAATGTTAACGAAGAATACAAATATAAACAAAAACCCTAATTGTAAACAAAGACTATAATTGTAAACAAAGACCGCAGATATAAATAAAGACCTAAATATAAACAAGGACTTTAAATGTAAACAAAGAACCTAAATGTAAAAAATAATCTAAAAGGACGCAAACATAAATGTAAACAAAGACTATAAATGCAAACAAAAACACTAAATGAAAATAAGAACCAAAATGTAAACAATCTCTAAATGTAGACAAAGACCCTAAATGTAAACAAAGTCTATAAATGTAAACAAAAGACCTAAATACAAACATTCAGATAAATAACTATAAATGTAAACATAGATTTTAAACGTAAACAAAAACTATAAATTTAAACAAGGACCTAAATGTAAAGAAAGAAAATGAATGTAAACAGAGACAACAATTATAAACAAAGACTATAATTGTAAACAAAGACCATAAATGTAAATAAAATCTATAAATATAAACAAAGACCTAAATGTAAAGAAAACCCCTAAAAGGAAATAAAGACCTAAATGTAAAGAAAGACCCTAAATGTAATCAAAGACTATACACGTAAACAAAAACCTGAATGTAAACAAGGACCTAACTGTAAAGAAAGAACCTGAATGTAAACAAAGTCTACAATTGTAAACAAAGACCCTAAATGTAAATAAGATCTACAAATTTAAACAAAGACCTAAATGTAAAGAAAGACCCTAATTGTATACATTGACCTAAATGTAAACAAAGGTTATAAATGCAACGGACCCAAATGTAATGAAAGGCTATAAATTTAAACAAGGACCTAAACGTTAACAAAGACTATAAATGTAAGGAAAGACCCTATAAGTAAACAAATACCAGCAATATAAACAAATACCTTAATTTAAATAGACCTTAGTTTAATAAGACTAGAAATGTAAACAAAAACCTTAAATTTTAACAGCACACTTGTCATGTCACACCAATAGCTGACGGATTACAAACTCAGATTCCTGTCATGTCACACTATTTGCTAATACACATAGAAATATGTAACCATAGCACATATCTCACAGAAGCCTTGTCAATACAAAACTTCGAATATTTTGGAAGTCCCGTGGATAACACCACGCTTCTTCCTCCAATAAACACGAGGAAAACAGCGTTGGGGAACAGCTTCAATATAGGACTATTGCTGAATTTCAAATACTTACATAGCAATTTTAATTTGCAGCATGAACGGTGCGAAAAGGAATATATATATTTACAATTGTCGCGGCAAATTTGTCATGGCAAGATAATATAAAAAAAAATCAAACTTGCTGCAAATATGTTTGCTATCTGGGAAATATGAACAAGGACCTAAATGTAGACAAAGACTATAAATATAAACAAATAATATAAATCTAAATAAAGACGTAAATGAAACAAAGATTTAAATGTAGACAAAAGCTAAAAATTTAAACAAACCCCTAACTGTAAAGACTTAACTGTAAACGAAGTCCTAAACAAAGACTATAAATGCAAGCAAAGACTACAAATATTAAAAGAGATTTTGCATGTAAACAAAGATCTAAATGTATACAAAAACTATAAATGTAAAAAAGAACCTAAATGTAAATAAGTACCTAAATGTAAACAAAATTCTAAATATAAACACTAAATATAAACAAAGACTGTAAACGTGAACAAAGATTATAGATGTAAGCAAAGACCCAAAATATAAACAAAGACTATAAATGTAAAAAAACTCCTAAATATAAACAGACTATAAATATAAACAAAAACCGTAAATGTAAACACACTATAAACGTAAACAAAGACCCTAAAAATAAACAGGATATAAATGTAAACAAAGACTAAATGCGATCTAAGATTATAAATGTAAACAAAGACCCTATATTTAAACAAGACTATAAATTTAAATTAAAACCCTAAATGTAAACAAATCCTAAATGCAAACAAAGACAATAAATGTAAACAAAGACTATAGATGTAAACAAAGACTAAAGTGTAAACAAAGAACCTAAATGTAAATAGAGACCTAAATGTTAACAAAGACTATAAACGTAAACAAAGGCTCTAAATGTGACGAAAGACTATAAACTTAAACAAAGAATACAAATATAAATTTAGACCTAAATGCAAGTAGACTATAAATGTAAAAAAAGACTAAATATAAATGGTTACAAAGTCCCTACATGAAAAGAAAGACCTAAACGTAAACAAAGTCTATAAATGTAAACACAGGCCTAAATATTAACATAAACTATAAATGTAAAAAAGAACAAAATGTAAAATGTACCTAAATGTAAACATACACCTAAATGTAAACAATGACTATAAATGTGAACAAATACACTAAATGTAAACAAAGACTATAAAAGTAAATAAAGTCCCTGAATATAAACAAAGACCCTAAATGTAAACAAAGATTATAAAAGTAAACAGAGGCCCTGAACATAAACAAAGACTATGAATATATACAAAAACGTAAGAGAGGTGACTCGCAAGCGCGCCCTATCACCAACTGTCCCAGATACAATATGTATCCATGCAGTCCCGTAAACAAAAACCGTAAATGTAAACAGACTAGAAATGTAAACAGACCCTAAATATGAACCTCTGAATATAAACAAAGATAATTTATACAAAGAACTTAATTTAAACAGACATAAATGTAAACAAAGACTGTAAATGTGAAATTGACCTAAATGTAAACAAAGACCTAAATATAAACAGACTATAAATTTAAACAAAAACCCTAAATGTAAACAGATACTAAAGGTAAACAAAGTTATAAATGTAAACAAAGACCCTAAATGAAAATAAAGCAATAAATTTTAACAAGGACCTAAATGTAAACAAAGACCCTAAATGTAAACAAAGACTAAAGTGTAAACAAAGACCTTAAACATGCAGCACAGAATGTTTCAGTTACATTGCAAAAAGCTTACAATCTTTCAAAATCGTAACACGTTTAAGTATATTCTCTGATACCTTTCTGAAACATTCGCTGTTTTTGATTTTCTATTTGTTAGTGTAACGTTTCTGTTACGTATATGATTGTTTGTTATGATCGCGGACATTTCTACGTTTTTGAAAATAGTCGGAAAGCAATCCGTTTTTAAAAGTTTCAGAAATGTTTATAATGTTTCAATGTTATATGATTGTTACGTTTCTGAAACACTTTGTGCTGTTAGGGTAAATGTAATTAAAAACTTACATGTTAACAAAGACTATAAGTATAAACGAAGGTCCTAAAAGTAACGAATAAATGTAAACAAAGACTTCAAATATAAATTAAGACCTAAATGCAAGCAGACTATAAATGTAAACAAAGACTGACTATAAATATTAACAAAGTCGTGTAGCATGTAAACAACATGTAAACAAAGACCTAAACGTAAAAAAAAGACTATAAATGTAAACAAAGACCTATATGTAAACAATAACACTAAATGTAAAAAAAGAACCTATATGTAAAAAAGTACCTAAATGTAAACAATGACAGTAAATGTAAACATAGACCATAAATGAAAACAAAGAACCTAAATGTAAACAAATACCTAAATGCAGGTGTTGTACTCCTTAATTTCAGGACACTCTTAGAAAGAGCAAATTTCTGCCTTTTCTACCACCACTAATTTCATGCAGACACTTTTCTGGATATATTTATGGTAATGTGCCATGACTGTACATTGTAGAGATTATTACATAAAAATAAATTTTCATTTCTGAGAGTGTCCTGAAAAAAGTGCGGAGAGTACGACCCCAGCTAAATATAAATAAAAATTCTAAATGTAAAGAAGGGACTAGATGTAAACAAAGACCCCAAATATTAAAAAACACAAAATTATAAACAAAGATCCTAAATGTAAATAAAGACTATAAATATAAACAAAGGCACTAAATGTAACCAAGACCATAAATGTAAACAAAGACTGCAAGAATATACGAAGACCCTAAATGTAAATAAAGACTACAAATGTTAACAAAGTTTATAAATGTAAACAAAGAACTAAATGTAAACAAAAAATATAAATGTAAACAAAAAATATAAATGTAAACACACCTAAATGTAAAAAAGTCTATAAATGTAAACAAAATCCATAAAGGAAAATAAGGATCTAAATGTAAACAGACTATAAATGTAAACATTGATCCTAAATGTAAACAAAGTCTATAAATATAAAGAAAGATCCTAAACAAAAACAAAGTCCCTAAATGTAAGCAATGACTAAGAGTTTAAACAAGGATCTAATGTAAACAAAGAAAATAAATGTAAATAAAGACCCTAAATGTAAACAAAGACTATAATTTTAAACAAAGAACCTAAATGTAGATGGAAACTACAAATATAAACAAAGATATAATGTAAACAATGTTCTAAATATAAACAAAGACCTATAACAAAGATAATAAATACAAACAAAGATTATAAATGAAAACAAAGACCCCAAATGTAATCAAAGATTATAAATTTATAGGACCTAAATGCAAACAAAGGTTAAGAATGTAAACAAAGATCCTGAATGTAAACAAAGATTATAATTGTAAACAAAGAACTTAAATGTAAATAAAATCAACAAATAAGAACAAAGACCTAAATGTAAAGAAAGACCATAAATGAAAATAAGGACCTTAATGTAAAGAAAGTCCATAAATGTAAACACAGAACATAAATGTACACAAAAACCCTAAATGTAGACAAAGACTATAAATTTAAACAAGGAACTAAATGTAAATAAAGACTATATAGGTAAACAAAGATGATAAATAAAAAGGACCTAAGTGTAAACAAAGACTATAAATGTAAACAAAGACCCGAAATGTAAATAAGGAACTAAATATAAACAAAGACTTAAATGTAAACAAAGATTAATAATGTAAGCAAAGTCCCCAAATATACACAAAGACGATAAATGAAAACTAATACCCTAAATGTAAACAAAGACTATAAATATAAACTAGGACCTAAAGGTAGACTGACCATAAATGTAAACAAAGACTGTAATTGTAAATAAGGACGTAAATGTAAACATACCTCAATGTAAACAAAAACTATAAATCAAATGAAAGAGCCTAAATGTAAATTCTGAACAGTAAACGAAGTCCTAAATATAAACAAGCACTATCAATGCAATCAAAAACTAAAAATATTAGCAAAGACTTTACGTGTAAACAGAGACCTAAATGTGTACAAAAACTAAAATGTAAAGAAGAACGTAAATGTAAATAAGTACCTAAATATAAACAAACTAATATATATAAAAACTAAATGTAAACAAAGACTGTAAACGTAAACAAAGAGAGTAAATGGAAACAAAGACCTAAATGTAAACAAAATCTATAAATTTAAACAAAGACCCTAAATGTAAAGACTTAACTGTAAACGAAGTCCTTAATATAAAGAAAGACTGTGCATGCAAACAAGCACTAATGTAAATAAAGACCGTAAATGTAAACAAAGACCCTAAATGTAAAAAAAGTCTAATATATACAAAAACTGTACATGTAAACAGACTATAAATGTAAACAAAGACCCTATATGTAAACAGAATATAAATGTAAAAAAGACTCTAATTGTAAACAAACACCCTAAATTTAAACAAAGACCTAAATGTAAACAGACTATAAATGTAAAAAGGCCCTAAATGTAAACAAAAACCTAAATTTAAACAAAGACTATAAATTTAAACAAAAACCTAAATGTAAAAAAAAACCCTAAATGTAAAGAAAGACTAAAGTGTAAACAAAGACCCTAAAAGTAAATAGAGACCTTAAGATTAACAAAAACTATAAATGTAAACAAAGGCGCTAAATGTAAAGAAAGACTATAAATGTAAACAAAGACTACAAATATAAATTTAGACCTAAATGCAGGCAGACAATAAATGCAAACAAAGACTGATTATAAATGTTAACAAAGTCCCCACATGTAAACTAAGACCTTAACGTAAACAAAGACCTAAATATAAAAAAAACTGTAAATGTATAAAAAGGACCTAAATGTAAAATGTACCTAAATATAAACAATGACTATAAATGTAAAAAAAGACCATAAATGAAAACAGACTATAAATGTAAACAAAGAACCTAAATGTAAACAAAGACCCTGAATATAAACAAAGACTATAATTATATAAAAAACCGTAAATGTAAACAGACTATAAATGTAAACAAAGACCTACATATAAACAAGGACTATAAAATTAAACAAAAACCCTTAATGTAAAGAAAGACCTGAAAGTAAAAAAACACTAAATGTAAACAAAGACTATAAATGTAAACAAAAACCCTAAATGAAAACAAAACAACAAATTATAACAAGGACCTAAATGATGACCCAATGACCCTAAATGTAAACAAAGACCAAAGTGTAAACAAAGACCCTAAATGTAATTAAAGACAAAGATGTTAACAAAGACTATAAGTATAAACGAAGGTCCTAAATGTAACAAAAGACTATAGATGTAAACAAAGACTACAAACATTAATTAAGACCTAAATGCAAGCAGACTATAAATGTAAACAAAGAATGACTATAAATATTAACAAAGTTCCTACATGTAAACAAAGACGTAAACATAAACAAGGACTATAAATGAAAACAAAGACCTATAAGTAAACAAAAACTATAAATGTAAAAAAAGAACCTATATGTAAAAACTGCCTAAATGTAAACAATCGTTATAAATGTAAACATAGACCATAAGTGAAAACAAGAATATAAATGTAAATAAAGACCCGAAAAACAAACAAAGGCTAAAAATGTAAAAGACCTAATTGAAAACAAATATCCTAAATATTAACTATTTTTATAAATGAAAACAAAGACCTAAATGCAGGGGTCGTTGTCTCTGCATTATTTTTAGGGCACGCTTACAAATTTCATATTTCTGCGTTCTCTACCACAACTAATTTTACGCAGACACATATCCGCATATATTTATGGTGAAGTGCCATGACTGTACCTTCTAGAGATTATTACATAAAAATAAATTATAATTCCTGAGAGTGTCCTGAAAAAAGAGCGGAGAGTACGTCCCTGCTAACTATGAACAAAAAAAAGCTAAATATAAACAGACTTCAAATATAAAAAAACACAAAAATATAATCAAAGAACCTAAATGAAAATAAAGACCTAAATGTAAGCAAAGACTATAAATGTAAACAAAGACTACAAATATAAACAAAGACCCTAAATGTAAAAAAAAAGATTAAAAAGTAAACGAAGATTATAAATGTAAACAAAAAGAAAATGTAAGCAAATATATAAATGTAAAAACCTAAATGTAAAAAAGTCTATAAATGTAAGCAAAATGCGTAAAGGAAAATAAGGATCTAAATATAAACAGAAAAAAATATAAACAATAATACTAAATATAAACAAAGAGTATAAATGTAAACAATGACTATGAGTCTAAACGAGAATCTAAATGTAAACAAAGAACTTTAATGTAAACAAAGACCCTAAATGTAAACAAATACTATAATTTTAAACAAAGAACCTAAATGTAAATAGAAACTACAATTATAAACTAAGATATAATGTAAACAAAGTCGTAAACAGGAACAAAGTCTTCAGAATAAACAAGAATTATAAATGCAAACAAAGACCCCAAATGTAATAAAAAACAGTACATTTAAAGACCTAAATGTAAACAAAGATTATGAATGTAAATAATGACCCTAAATGTAAACAAAAGCTATAAATGTAAACAACAAAACTAAAGAAAAACTTTGAGACAATAATCTATAAATGTAAAAATAGATCCTAAACGTAAATAGAAACTATAAATTTAAACAAGGACATGAAATGTATAGAAAGAACCTGAATGTAAACAGTAATTGTATACAAAAAACCTAAATGTAAATAAAATCTACAATTATAAACAAAGAACGAAATGTAAAGAAATACCCTAAATGTAAACAATGACATAAATGCAAACAAAGACTATGAATTTAAATAAACAAAGACATAAAATATGAACAAAGACTATAAATGTAAAGAAAGACCTTGATGTAAATAAGGAACTAAATATAAACAGACTTCAATGTAAACCAAGATTATGAATGTAAACAAAGATCCCAAATGTACACAAAGACGATAAATGTAAACTAATAACCTAAATGTAAACAAAGACTATAAATATAAACAATGACCTAAATGTACACAGACTATAAATGTAAACAGACTACAAATGTAAATAAGGACGAAAATGTAAACAAAGAACTAAATGTAAACAAAAACTATAAATGTAAAAAATAACCTAAATATAAATAAGTACCTAAATTAAAAAAAATTCATAAATAAAAACACTAAATGTAAACAGACTGTAAACGTAAACAAAGACTATAAATGTAAACAAAGAATAAAAATGTAAACAAACACCCTGAATATAAACAGACAACTAATATAAATGTAAAGACTTTTAACGTAAACAGACTATAAATGTAAAAAAAGACCCTAAATATAAACAGACTATAAATGTAAACAAAGACTCTAAATGTAAACAGAGATTGTAAATGTAAACAAAGACCCTAAATTTAAACAAAAATCTAAATTTAAACAGACTATAAATGTAAAAAGAACATAAATGTGAACAAAGACCTAAATATAAACAAAGACTATAAATTAAAATAAAAACACTAAATGTTAATTGAGAATTTAATTTTAACAAAGAATATAAATGTAAACAAAGGCCCTAAATGTAACATGGACCTAAATGTAGATAAGACTATAAATGTAAACAAATACCATAAATGTAAATAACGACGTAAATGTAAACAAAGTTCTAAATGCAAAGAAAAACTATAAATTTAAGCAAAGACCCTAAATGTAAAGACTTAACGAAGTAATGTAAACGAAGACCTAAATATATACAAAGACTATAAATGCAAACAAAAACTACAAATATTAACATGTAAAGAGACCTGAATGTATACAAAACTATAAATGTATAAAAGAACCTAAATATAAATAAGTACCTAAATGTAAACAAACTTCTAAATATAAACACCAAATGTAATCAGACTGTAAACGTAAATAAAGACTATAAATGTAAACAAAGACCCTAAATGTAAACAAAGACTATAAATGTAACAATGGCCCTGAATATAAACAGACTATAAATATAAACAAAAACCATTAATGTAAACAGATTATAAATGTAAACAAGGGCCCTAAATGTAACGAAACACTATAAATATAAACAAAGTCTACAAATATAAATTAAGACCTAAATGCAAGCAGACTATGAATGTAAACTAAGACCTAAATGTAAAATGTTCTTAAATGTAAATAAACACCTAAATGTAAAAAATAACTATAAATTTAAAAAAGACCATAAATGAAAAGTCTTTAAATGTAAACAAAGACTCTAAATGTAAACATAAGTCTATAAATGTAAACAAAGATCCTGAATATAAACAAAGACTATAAACAGGCAATAAATGTATACAAAAACCGTAAATATAAACAGACGAAAAATGTAAACAAAAACCCTAAATATAAACAAACTTTAAATGTAAACAAAGACTCTAAATTTAAACAAAAACCTAACTGTACACAAAGACTATAAATGTAAAATTGATCTAAATGTAAAAAAGACCTAAATATAAACAAAGAATACAAATTTAAACAAAAACTCTAAATGTAAACAATGACTTGAATGTAAACAAAGACAATATATGAAAACAAAGATTATAAATTTTAACAAGGATAAAAATGTAAACAAAGTTCCTAAATGCAAACAAAGACGGAAGTGTAAACAAAGAACCTAAATGTAATTAAAGACATAAATGTTAACAAAGACTATAAATATAAACAAAGGCCCTAAATGTAACGAAAGACATTAAATGTAAACAAAGACTACAAATATAAATTAAGACCAAAATTGAAGCAGAATATAAATGTAAACAAAGACTGACTATAAATATTAACAAAATCCTTGCATGTAAACGAAGACCTAAGCGTAAACAGACTATAAATGTAAACAAAGACCTAAATGTAAACAAGCTCTATAAATGAAAAAAAAGAACCTATATATAAAAAAGTAACTATATGGGAATAAGGACCTGAATGTAAACAAAGACGTAAAATATAAACAAATACTATAAATGTAAACAAAGGCCCAAGATGTAAACCAAGACTATAAATGTAAACAAAGACGATAAATGTAAATAAGGGCCTAAATGCAAACAAAGACTATAAATGTAAACAAAGTACCTAAATGTAAATAAAGAACAAGATATAAACAAAGGCTTAAATGTAAACAAAGATTGCGAATTTAAACAGGCACTAAATGTAAACAAAGACGATAAATGTAAACTAATAAGCTAACTGTAAACAAAGATTATAAATTTAAAACAGACCTAAATGTAGACAGTCTATAAATGTAAACAAATACCATAAATGTAAATAACGACGTAAATGTATACAAAGTCCTAAATGTTAAGAAAAACTATAAATTTAAGCAAAGACCCTAAATGTAAAGACTTAACTGTAAACGAAGTCCTAAATATAAACAAATACTATGAATGCAAACAAAGACTACAGATATTAACATGTAAACGAAGACCTAAATGTATACAAAAAATATAAATATAAGAAAAGAACATAAATATAAATAAGTATCTAAATGTAAACAAACTGGTAAATGTAAACACCAAATGTAAACAGAATGTAAACGTAAACAAAGAGTATAAATGTAAACAAAGACCCTGAATATAAACAGACTATAAATATAGATAAAAACCATAAATATAAACAGACTATAAACATAAACAAAGGCCCAAAATGTAACGAAAGACTGTAAATGTAAACAAAGACTACAAATAAAAATTAAGACCTAAATGCAAGTAGACTATAAATGTAAACAAAGACTGACTATAAATGATAACAAAGTCCCTACTTGTAAACAAAGACCTAAACGTAAACAAAGACTATAATTGTAAACAAAGACCTAAATATAAACAAATACTAATGTAAAAACATAACATAAAGTTAAATAATACATAAATGTAAACAAACACCTAAATGAAGAAAATGACTACAAATGTAAAAAAAACATAAATGAAAACAAAGACTATAAATGTAAACAGACTCTAAATGTAAACAAAGTCTATAAATGTAAACAAAGACCCTGAATATAAACAGACTTTAAATGTAAACAAAGAATCTAAATATAAACAGAAACGATATATGTAAACAAAGAGTCTAAAATTAAACAAACACCTAACTCTAAAGAAAGACTATAAATGTAAAACTGACCTAAATGTAAAAAAAGACCTAAATATAAACAAAGACTATACATTTAAACAAAAACCCTAAATGTAAAGAAACACTTGAATTTAAACACACTATACGTAAACAAAAACTATAAATGTAAATTAAAACCATAAATGGAAACAAAGACTATAAATTTTAACAAGGATCTAAATGTAAACAGACTAAAGTGTAAACAAAGACCCTAAATGTAATTAAAGACATAAATGTTAACAAAGACTATAAATATAAACAAAGGCTCTAAATGTAACGAATGACTATAAATGTAAACAAAGACTACAAACATAAATTAAGACCTAAATGCAAGCAGACTATAAGTATAAACAAAGACTGACTATAAATATTAACAAAGTCCTTGCATATAAATGAAGTCCTAAACGTAAACAAAGAATATAAATGTAAACAAGAGTTAAATGTAAACAAAAACTATAAATGTAAAAAATGATCCTATATGTAAAAAAGTACTTACATGTGAATAAGGACATAAATGTAAACAAAGACCTAAAATATAAACAAAGACTATGAATGTAAACAAAGAACCTAGATGTAAAGTAAGACTATAAATATAAACAAAGACCCTTAATGTAAATAAGGAACTAACTATAAACAAAAACTTAAATTTAAACAAAGATTATGAATGTAAACGTAGACTCCAAATGTAAACAAAGACGATAAATATAAATGAAGACCTAAATGAAGACTAAAAATGTAAACAAAGACTGACTATAAATGTTAACAAAGTCCCCACATGTAAACAAAGACTTAAACGTAAAAAAAGATTAAAAATGTAAAGAAAGACCTAAATAAAAACAAATACTACAAATGTAAAATAATAACCTAAATGTAAAATAAATCTAAATGTAAAGAAACACCTAAATGTAAAAAATGACTATAAATGCAAAAAAAGACCATAAATGTAAAGAAAGACTCTAAATGTAAACAAAGTCTAAAAATGTAAACAAAGACCCTGAATATAAACAAAGACTATAAATATATAGAAAAACCTAAATGTAAACAGACTAAAAATGTAAACAAAGACCCTAAATATAAACAGACTTTAAATGTAAACAAAGAATCTAAATATAAACAAAGACTATAAATGTAAACAGTCTCTAAATTTAAACAAACACCTAACTGCAAACAAAGACTATAAATGTAAAATTGATCTAAATGTAAAAAAAGACCTAAATATAAACAAAGACTAGAAATTTAAACAAAAACCCTAAATGTAAACAAAGACTTGAATGTAAACAAAGACATTAAATGTAAACAAAGACTACAAATGTAAACAAAGACCCTAAATGAAAAAAAAAACTATAAATTTTAACAAGTATCTAAATGTAAACAAAGAACCTAAATGTAAACAAAGACTATAGTAAAAACAAAGACCCTAAATGTAATTAAAGAGATAAACGTTAACAAATACTATAAATATAAACAAAGGCTCTAAATGCAACGAAAGTCTATGAATGTAAACAAACACTAAAAATATAAATTAAGACCTAAATGCAAGCTGACTATAAATGTAAACAAAGACTGACTATAAATATTAACAAAGTCCTTGCATATAAACGAAGACCTGAACGTAAACAAAGACTATAAATGTAAACAAAGACCTAAATGTAAACAAAGACCTGAATGTAAACAAAAACTATAAACGTAAAAAAAGAACCTGTATGGAAAAAGTACCTATTTGTGAATGAGGATCTAAATGTAAACAAAGAACTAAAATATAAACAAAGACAATAAATGTAAACAAAGACACTAAATGTAAACTAAAACTATAAATGTAAACGAAGTCGATAAATGTAAATAAGGACCTAAATGCAAAAAAAGACTATAAATGTAAACAAAGAACCTAAATGTAAATAAGAAAATAAATATAAACAAAGACTTAAATGAAAACGAAGATTTTGAATTTAAAAATAAACCCCCAACGTAAACAAAGACGATAATTGTAAACTAATACTCTAACTGTAATAAAAAATTATAAATATAAACAAGGACCTAAATGTAGGCAGACTATAAATTTTAACAAATACTATAAATGTAAATAAGGACGTAAATGTAAACAAAAACTATAAATTTAAGCAAAGACTCTAAATGTAAAAACTTAACTGTAAACGAAGTCCTAAATATAAAGAAAGACTACGAATGCAAAAAAAGACTACAAATATTGACATGTAAACAAAGACCTAATTGTATGCAAAATCTATAAATATAAAAAAGTACTTAAATATAAATAAGTACCCAAATGTAAACAAACTCCTAAATATAAACACCAAATGTAAACAGACTGTAAACGTAAACAAAGACTGTAAACGTAAACAATGATTATAAATGTAAACAAAAACCCTAAATTTAAACAAAGACCTAAATGTAAACAAAGAATAAAAATGTAAACAAAAGCCATAAAGGTAATCAGACTACAAATGTAAATAAAGACCCTAAATATAAACAGAATATAAATGTAAACAAAGACGCTAAATGTAGACAAATATCATAAATGTAAACAAAGACCCTAAATTTAAAGAAATACCTAAATGTAAAACGACTACAAATATAAAAAAGACCTAAATCTAAACAAAGACTAGAAATTTAAACTAAAAGACTAAATATAAACAAAGACCGTAAATGCAAATAGAGAAATAAATGTTAACAAAGACTATAAATGTAAACAAAGGCCCTAAATGTAACGAAAGACTATAAATGTAAACAAAGACTGAATATACAGGGTGTATATAAAGTCCCGGACCCTTTTTGATGTTTAATAATTCATAAAATAATAAAGATAGATTAAAATTAATAACATGAATGGTTAGATAGACTCAAAAAGTTTCCTGATCCTTGTGAGTGAACTTCCACGTGTGCCCGTTTCGTCGCACGGAGAATATTAAGTCGATAGTCAATTTCACGCCAGGTAGCGGCAAGCATGTCGGCATCCACAGAGACTATTGCGGTTGTAATTCTGACTTTTAGGTCATCAATGTTTGACACTCTCCTCCTGTAAACATTGTCCTTTACAAATCCCCAAAGGAAAAAGTCCAGCGGCGTTATATCAGGTGATCTGGGTGGACAAGGTTGAACCTCCTCACGCAATCCATCTTCCTGGAAAATGGTCATACAAAGAACTACGAACGATGGTACCCCAATGAGGTGGTGCACCATCTTGTTGCAAAAAGACATGTGGCTGAAGCTCTTCTACTTGTGGAAATACGTAGTTTTCCAACATGTCTAAGTATACGACTGATGAGACCGTCTTTTCTGTAAAAAAGAAAGGCCCAATGACTCGGTCGTGCATTAGTCCACACCACACATTAACCTCTGGGGAATCCCTTTGTGCCTCACGGTATTCATGGGGGTTTTCAAAAGAGTCAAAGAGTCAAAAAATGTCAAAAGAGAGAAAAATGCAATTAATAAGCAGACGATATTTAGAAAAGTACAGATATTTAGACTGGAAAATGAAATTATCTGAAATTAACCACACGCGCAGACGATATTTACAAAAGTAAAGATATTCAAACCTGAAAAGAATATATATGAGTTATTCCATCAATAAATGCCATAAGTTTGTTTATATCTTCATTATTTTATGAGTTATTAAAAATCAAAATAGGTCCGGGACTTTATAAACACCCTGTAAATGTTAACAAAGTCCCTATGTGTAGACACAGATCTAAACCTAAACGAAACTATAAATATAAAGACCTAAATATAAACAAATAATATAAATGTAAAAATATAACCTAAATGTAAATAGTACCTAAATGTAAACAAACACCTCAATGTAAAAAATGACTATAAATGTAAAAAAAGACCATAAATGGAAACAAAGACTATAAATCGAAACACTCTAAAGGTAAACAAAGTCTATAAATGTAAACAAAGACACTGAATATAAACAAAGAGACTATAAATATATAAAAAACCGTAAATTTAAACAGATTAAAACGTAAACAAAGACCCTAAATTTAAACAGAATTTAAATATAAATAATAAGGACTCTAAATATAAACGAAGACTATAAATGTAAACAAAGACTCTAAATGTAGACAAATGTTATAAATGTAAACAAAGACCCTAAATTTAAACAGACCTAAATGTAAAACGACTGTAAATGTAAAAAGGACCTAAATGTAAACAAAGACTATAAATTAAAACTAAAACACTAAATATAAACAAAGACCTAAATATAAACAAAGACTATAAATTTAAATAAAACCCCTAAATGTAAACAAAGACATTATATGCAAACAGACTATAAATGTAAACAGACCCTAAATGAAAACAAAGACTAAAGTGTAAACAAAGACCCTAAATGTAATTAAAGCAATAAATGTAACAAACAATATAAATATAAAAAAAGGCCCAAAATGTAACGAAAGACTATAAATGTAAACAAAGACTACAAATATAAATTAAGACCTAAATGAAAGCAGACTATAAATAAAAACAAAGACTGACTATAAATATTAACAAAGTCTTTGCATATAAATGAAGACATAAATGCAAAAAAAAAACTATAAATGTAAAAAAAGACCCTACATGTAAAAAAAGTACCTATAAGTGAATAAGGATATAAATGTAAACAAAGACTATGAATGCAAATAAAGACCCTAGATGTAAAGTAAGACTATAAATGTAAACAAAGACGATAAATGTAAACGAATACCCTAACTGTAAATAACGACGTAAATCTAAACAAAGTAGAGAAAGCATAGCAGATAAATATAGCAGAGATTACACCGTGGTTTATGTATGACAGGTTTAGCGTGTTACAGAAGTATTACGAGCACTCAACTTTCCCTAAAACATCTCTAAAACTATATTGTAACAAAGTAAAAAATTAAAAATGACGATAATAATTACTGCAAAAAGAAAAAAATTAAACAAGAAAAAAAATTTAAGTTAACGAGAAAACCACGAAAGATTGAATAAATTAAATTAGTATTCCTATAACTTTAAGATGGAGAAATTGGCATTTGGTTTAAAATGAGATTAAAGATTTTTTACGTGTTAAGGAATTTTAAGAATATATACAATTTCGTAGGCAACGTTCCATACTATTTAAACACATGCATTAAAACCAATTTCGGTTAATTGCAATACTGTAAGTCTTATTTAATAACTTGTTTAATAGCCTTATTTACTTTTAAAAAGTACAATTGCTGTGAAGTTAATTTAAACTTATGTTGTACGTATCTATGACACGAATCCCATTTTAATGCTTAAATAATTTATTAAATCAATAAATGTTACTAAATAGTAGTGTTATTAATATTAAAATAATAATGTAGTTGAATTCTAATAATTCTAATTATGTAGTTCCTTATGTATGAAATATATAAGATAAAAAATTACTTGTATTATAGGTTGAAATGCAGTCATTCCTCTTTTTTATTTTAATTAATTAATTATTATTATTATTAAGTCCAACAACTCACTTAACCAACTAAGCTAACCAACATATACATACAGAAAGAGAGAGAGAGAGAGAGAGAGAGAGAGAGAGAGAGAGAGAGAGAGAGAGAGAGAGAGAGAGAGAGAGAGAGAGAGAGAGAGAGAGAGAGAGAGAGAGAGAGAGAGAGAGAGAGAGAGAGAGAGAGACGTATAGATAAAAGTTGAAAAAATTAAAAGCAATTAATGCAGGTTTTGGTGTCGAAGGAACATTTTGTAATCATAATAAATTAAAGTAAAAAATCCTTATTTAAAAAAAAAAGTAAAATAAAGGAAATGTATTAAAAAAATCCAAGAAAAATAAGAAACAAAAGCAACAAGAGAGAGAAAGTTTTATAAATAATCTCCAAGCATGAGGCATGAAACACGCTAAAGAAAGGCCATTAGCGAGATTTTTTAACTTATGTAAAAATGCAAAAAGCATTATAGAAATCCAAATAGGAAGTAGAAATAATGCAACCTTAAAAAAGTTATAAACTTTGAATGTTGATGTAATTTACATCACACGAGTTTTTCTTAAGGGGTCAGGTACCTTTGAACGGCAGTAAGTTTCAATAAAAAAGGATCATAATTCATTCTTCAATAATTAAAAAATAATTACTTTAAAACTTGTCATTTTTAACAAATTTAAAGAAAGATTTTATCTCTCTATTACAGCGGTTGGAATACTTGTACATTTTAAATTTTATTTATTTTTTCTTAGAAAATGTCACAGCTAGTTTTTGTCGATATAAAACCTTGCACGCAGAATTACATGCAAATTATACTTTACATGAACTTAAAAAAATGTGCGCATGGAAAAATATCTTGTAATTTAAATGAAAAAAAAAATCAATTTTGCTGTAAATCTTCATTTTTTTTTTTTTTTTTTTTTTTTTTTTTAATACATTGCTGTTCAAAATGTAAGCAACAACCTGTTTTCTCGTTTTCTTCTTTTGCTCAATAATTTTTAAACAAATAAACGTATGAACATGAAATTTGGATGGCATGTTCGTTATCATAATATTAACCGAATGTTATATAACTTTAAAACATAAATAATAATTTTTAAGCTAATAAATACTAATTTTTTTTTCTCAAAAATAAACTTTGGAAAAAATAAAAAATTTCAACAATTTTAGAAAATGAAACTTACTGAAAAATAGTCACAAGGATGCCTTACAGATAGGTGAAGATCCACATGCATCCATGTGTTAGATTAAAACTGGATTAAAACTGGATCGTTTTACCTGTATTCAATTTTTTGTTTCTTCTTTTTTCTTCTTTTCTTCGCATGCGAATAACTTTTTAGAAAAATATACATACAAGCATGAAAATTGGATAAGATGTTCATTATAAAACTATTTATCGACATTTCTATTAGTCTGGTGATGCTCAGAGTTTACAAATTATTAATTATATATATATTTTTAAAAGTTTGTTATACAAGTAAAAGTTAATACAGAAAGAAAATTTGAGATTTAGAGTAACATTTCAAGGCATGTGCGTCTTTATCTATCTGTAATGCATCCTTAACACCACTTTTCATTAAGTTTTCTTTTCTAAAATTTTTGAAATTTTTCCTTCTTTTCAAAGCATGCTTATAAAAAAAAAAGAAAAAAAAAAGAATAATTAAAAATTTAAAAATTATTAAGTTAATTAAGTTTAAAAATTATTACTCATGCTAAAATTATACAAAATTCTATTAACGGTATGATAACAAAAGCGCCATCTAAATTTTATGCTCATATGTTTATTTGTTTAAAAATCATGCGCAAAAGAAGAAAACGTGAAAACAGGTTGTTGCTAAAATTTTGAACACTAGTGTAGTATAATTATAAAATATCATAATGTTTTTTCGTAATTATCCTTATAATAACAAAATATTTAATATTAAAAAGCTAATTGTTCGCAATTTCATATATTTATATCTCATGTAAAAGCTGATAAATTTTCATTAAATTTTCTCGAACCATCACCGAAATGGGAGACATAATGAGCGCAAGATTATACACCAATAAAAATTTCGCTGTGATAGACATATATATAAATATAGAATTATTTTAAAGGTTTTAATAAAGCGACAAGGCCTTTCTTAACACCAGTTAAAATTTACAAGTTTTAAAAGTAATTATTTTTTGAATTATTGTATATAAAGTTATGGTCATTTTTTTCTGATATTACAGTAGAGCCTTGCTTGTCCAAGGTAATGGGGTCCGAGAGTACCTTGGATAATCAAAAACTCGGATAACGGCTCTGTCGTAAATCGGAAGAAAAACATACGGAAAATTTAAAATGGATGAAGACGTAGTCAATGAATCAATATAATACATATATTACATATTTAAATGTAGTCAGTTAACAATGCAATAAAGTATTTATGTATATATAAATTATAAAATACAGTGATGTATAGTATAATTTGTCAAATTTAGCTATGCCATTTGTCAAAACCACGATTTGTCCGGGGCGTGACCTTTTTGGGACTACCTCGGTTAACCTATATAATTCGGTTAATAGGGGCTTGGATAACCTGGGCTCTAGGGTACACTGAGAAAAAATTCTGTAACTGACATCTAGAATCTAAATTGTGGCTCTAGAAAAAATAATTCCATGTCATCCTCATAAATTCTAGTTCCCTTTGAAAGCGAGATCTAGAATCCCCTATTAGAATTCTAGAGCGTTTGCCTATGTTCTTGAGGGCAAAGTTATTTAAAAATATCTGCAAATAAATGCAAATGCAAGAGGCGGGTTTCAGCAACTACAATCTTGGTTTATGACCCTATTCTAGAAAATCAAGCGAGAATTTCTCGCAGTACAAAAGATTCAGGATATTGTTTCACCATCTAGAAATGTGTAGATTAGAAATCCTCAATTATTTCGTCTATTCAGTTTATTGGGGTGCCTTATGCGCATAGCTCGGAAATCTATATTTCTAGTTAAGGGATTTAGAAAATGGCCACTTATTCATTCTATATGAAGCCGGTATATATTTATTTTCTCAGTGTATCTCCTTTCAATCAATTTCTTTCCTTTTATACGTGTTTTTCGTGCTGCCGCGTTTATTCTGCCCTCGTTTCATCTACGTTATGAAACAAATGTTATGAACTCTTACAATCTATGCTGTTTACTTACAAAGTTTTTATTTATTATCTTTCAATCCCAGTTCTGCGGTTCATTTCTGTATTATTAAAATTCGACAAATTTTATTTTTCCCTTGGTGAATCTTTTATTCCAATACGCGAATTCAGCGACACTAGTAACCTTGAAAATACTTTCCTCTTCTGCATTGAGTATGGGACTGGGGAATCAGCTTCTACAAATCTTATTCACTCTGCTTCTTCCAGTTTTTTGAATATTCGGAAATGAAATGACTCGTGGATAGGGGATAAAGCCCTTCAGTCACACTTCTCATACCTGTTCTGAATTTTACTCGACACGTGATACTCACGGAATGATCTGATTTCTATCATTTTATCAATGTTCCAATCTGAATAGAGTTCTCTTTTGCCTTTCTTTTGTCATTTGTACTTCGTGTGGAGAAAGGTATTGATTTTTCAAAACTAGAGTACTTAAAAGGCAGTTATTCTCGATCCTGTTAAATGAACAACTCGCCCTCCCCACCCCCATTTTTTTTCTGCGACCTTCATTAGCATAAATTTCCTTGAAAGAGCACATGGAAATTACATATTTTAGCAATAAATGTGAATTAAGTCAAAATGTTACAAATTCTGTACTTCGGAAATCAGCAAGATAATTAATCACATTTCGGAAATTAGTTTTGGGGAAAAAAAATGCGAATTTGGTCTAATAACTGTTACATAATTGTTTATTTTACCAATCGTTGGGGGAAAAAGTATTGACTATGATTAAACGCATTTTTTCCCTTTTAATCAGTAGCAAAATAGTTCCTCATTGCGGCAATTAGTTGCTAAAACATTGAGTTTTAAATTTGTTAACAGCTCTCAAAAGAGTACAAATTTCATCAATTAGTTATTTAATGTATATATCAATTAAGGAAAAAAAACATGTATTTCGGTGATTTGTCTCAATAATCTTCAGACGGACACTATACCGATTTTATGATTTTCGGATTCTTCAAATCTCAAAACGGGTTAAAAAAAAAAAATGAAAAGGAAAGAAAAGAAATAAATCAAAAATCGAGGTCGAAAATTTTCACGATTACCTAAGTTCTCTATACCTATAGAATGACGATGAACTAAAAAAGAGAAATCTGATGACTGGAAAGAAAATCTGCAATGCCTAATTTAATAGAAATTCTATATTACAAAATATTTAAAGAAGCAACACATATTTCGCTCAGTAATATAGTGTTGGTTTATATACATTTATTATAAACATATTTTTTTTTAAATATATCCGAATTTAATTTGTAATAAGTTATTATGTATGTTCTTTGTAAAAGCGCTACTTCGTTTTAAATTAAAGTATCAAAGGAATTTATAATTACTTCTGATTGTTTCTTACATATACTTAACGGAAAACAAAAAGATAGAATTTGAAATTTGTATTAGTTCAGAATATAATAACAAAAAAAAAATCTGGAGTGATTCCACTCGACTTTCCGAACATTGAGTAATTAACGGTTTTGTAAAGTAAAGTAAGACGAGTTGTTAAATAAACAAAAGAGAGAAAATTATAATAGGGTGTTTGAGTATTTTTCTCCATATAGCACACGATGTTTAATTTAACGCTACTGAACTGTGAGCCCATAGATCATAATGATAAAGAATTTTTCTTTGTGTTCCTGTAAAAAAAACTGTAAGTGCTAAATTCACCAAAATCTATACAGTTCGTGCAACTGTGACCTATAACATGTGTACAAATTTTTTGCGCAGTTTAATAAGGCGTTTAGACGCTATCACACTTTTAAAATTTTGGCCTCATAGGCCATAATGATAAAGAATATTTCTTGGTGTCCCTGTAAAAGAAACTATAAATGCTAGTTTCACGAAAATCAATAGGGTTCGTGCTACGGTAACTTACAACATACGTATCAACTTTCAGCTCATTCGAGCAAAGCGTTTAGACGCTAGCGTGTTCACTCACACCCACGCACACACATACATATATCCTCATAAAAATATTGAAAACGGACTCAGGTGACCTCAAAACGTATAGAAACATCAAAATCTCAAATTTGAATTTTTGATGTGATTATATACTTTCCTTACATATGTATGTTCAGAAAATAAAAATGTTTGGGTGCGTTACGTGGTATGTGTATTCAGGCACATTATTTACGCATTGTCCGGTATTGTTTACATGCTGTTCGCACAGTTATCATATCAGGTGCGTGTATTCACGATAAGAAACGGAATTTAATGCACATAGATGTTTGAAACAATTGACCTATAATGTGTCTATGTGAGCCAATGCACACTTCCTGAGTCGATTTTTGATATTTCTATTCGTTTTCTTTTTTTTTTATTTCTTCAATTATTTATAGTTTGTTTATTTGTTTATTTATTTATTCATTTTTTACTTCCAAGTTTGACCAAATATAGAATCAGTTATACAAGTTTGAAAATTCCAATTTTTGTATATTATCATCTAAATTCTAAATACTATGTCATCTTTCAAACAAACTTCATTTGAATCCCGTAAACTTTAATTTAATATTTTGAGATTTTTTTAGAACTAAAATATTACTCGAATGAAAATTAATCAAATAAAAATCACTAGAATAAGAATTACGTGAATAAAAATCTAATTAAGTGTATTTTTATTGATAGTTTTTTAGAAAAACTTAAATAGTACATTGATATAAAAAACATTTGCATTTTCTCTAACACTGTTGGGATGATGTTCTCATTAGGACTGTTACTGTGCAAGCTTAATTGAAAATAGACGTGAAATACATTCCATATATTTCAGTAGCTTAGATATGTAGTAAAAGCAAAAAAAATATTTCACCATTAGTAAACAGAAAAGTGAAAATAGTCTTTTTTTTTAAATTTATTTAATAGTAATTTATTTACAATTTTCCTAATGAATATTAAAATTTCTAACTAACAACATTTCATTAACAGATAGTCAACTAATCTTCAAATAGGGTAAGTGCGCCAGTGATTGACACTTTTAGAGCAATTTCTGGTGTTTTTAATGCTTTAGTCGTCAGAAACTATTTTTGGAAATCTTAAGTTAATATATATGACATGAAAGACTTTCAGAACCCCATATATGTTAAAATATATGTATTTGATAATTTGTTTTCTTATAAATTTTTATTTCACACCCACTCAATGTTCCGGTAATTGACACTGCCTGATTTTCATTTTACCAGTAATTAGCATTCTGTGCTCCAGTGTTTGACACTACTAGGTTTTCATTTTACCAGTAATAGACATCCCATGCTTCAGTGTTTGACATACAATGTTAAATTTCTTATCTGTAAAACATGCGCTTTTATTATTTTTTTCTTATTTATTAATTATTTCAGGAAAGGTATCAATTACTGGAGCACCTACTCTATATTCCTTTTCTGAGTTTGAACTTATTGTTGAATATTTTTCTTTATTCTTTTATTTACACAAATGATATCCATCAAGAAATTATTTCTTACCATTTTACTAAACAATTCAAAAGATTATGATAACGTAAATTAGATTCTGATGTTTATGTTGCAATTACTATATAATTAATAGGGTATATATTACGTCTTTTGTATGTTTTTATTAATACCTGGCATTCAAAATTTTTAGTTTCTTTTAAAGCAAAGGAAAAAAATATAAATGATTAAAGATGTTTGTAATAAAATTTCTAAGACGGACTTTCTCAATAACTGTTATCGTGGATAAACTTTGACAGTAATTACTATAATCAAACCGTAAGAACTGCGTGCAAAGGTTTTAGAACATTTAGAATACAAAAATGTGAAACCACAGAATATTTACAACGAATTTTTATGCAAATTCTAATATCCATTAAAATTTAAAGTAATGACATGACATCTCATTATATCTATTACTGTCATTTTGAAGTTTGTAACAGATATGTAATTATTTTGTTCATCTTTCTACATTAAGAAGATTTTCTTCAAAGAAAATATTGCTTTATTTATTTCAAAATTCTAATTGAAATACTGTATTTTTAGCTTGTTCTCTAGTGTTTGAAATAGTTCAGAAGATAAAAATAACTGAGTGGAAAGACGTCAAAAAAAGCCTTAAAAAGGGGTTTTTTTTAATCAAGTTTTTTCCTTTAATATTACTTATTTTTTTATTTTTTTATAATATTAACGTTATTAAAGTAGTTTTTTAAAATTACAATATACACAGAATGAAATTATTATTATTATTATATTATTATCAATGGTTGCATGCAAAAAAAGTTATATCCTTAAACTTTCGTTTCATAGAAAAATATTTTTTCTGTCTTAAAAAAAAAAAAAAAAAACAGATAATTGGTATATAATTATTTTGTTCATCTTCTACATTAAGAAACTTTTCTTCAAAGAAAATTATTGCTTTATTTATTTCAAAATTCTGAGTGAAACATCAGTATTGTTAGCTTGTTCTCTAGTGTTTGAAATAGTTCAGAAGATAAAAATAACTGAGTGGAAAGTCGTCAAAAAAAGCCTTAAAAAGGTTTTTTTTAATCAAGTTTTTTCCTTTAATATTACCTATTTTTTATTTTTTATAATATTAACGTTATTAAAGTAGCTTTTTAAAATTACTATATTACACAGAATGAAATTATTATTATTATTAATAATGGTTGCATAAATGCATATATCTTTAAACTTTCGTTTCATAGAAAAATGTTTTTTCTGTCTTAAAAAAAAAAAAAAAAAACAGTTAATAGGTATGTAATTATTTTGTTCATCTTCTACATTAAGAAACCTTTCTTCAAAGAAAATTATTGCTTTCTTTATTTCAAAATTCTGAGTGAACCATCAGTATTGTTAGCTTGTTCTCTAATGTTTAAAATAGTTCAGAAAATAAAAATAACTGAGTTGAAAGTCGTTAAAAAAGCTTTAAAAAGGTGATTTTTTTATCAAGTTTTCCCCATTAATATTACTTATTTACTTAATTTTTTTAATAACATTAACTTTATGAAAGTAGTTTTTTAAAATTACAATATTACACAGAAGGAAATTTTTATTATTATTATTAATGATTGCATAAATGGCCCTATCCTTAAACTTTCGTTTCATAGAAAAATATTTTTTTCTGTGTTTTGCACTGTAAAAAAAAAAAAAAAAAAAAAAATGTAAAATCACAGGATGACCGTATAATTTTAGAGGAAATGACTGTTTTGTTAGCTAAACGGTTAAAGTCCGTAAATGATGTCATGAAAGTATAATTTTGGAATAGTGGCATTTTTTTACAGACAAAATCCGTTAATCTACGCAATTTGCTCAAATCTGCCATCATACTGTATTTTTACGGTCAAATCCCTTCAAATGTAAAGTGGGACGTCATATAAGAATCACTTCATATTTGAAATTGAAAATATAATTGTAATTTTACTGGCCAAAATGTTTTATTTTTACGGGCGTTGCACATAATCTGACTTAAATTTTTCTGACTGTGTTATCTAGTTAGGGATCATGCTCACATTTATATATTATCTTCAAATAGCGTGGATTAATAATATTAATATATATATATATATATATATATATATATATACCTGTACTAAAAATTAATGAGAACATTTAATAGTGAGAAACTGAGCAGAGTCTACGTATGCTACCTAGTTTTATAATAGAAATATATTCTAAAATAGATATGGTCGATCAAAATTTATAAAAAGTATAAATATCTATGGTAACAATATTTATACTTAAATGTATTCCATACTCTAAAAGAGTATTTTTAATTCATTTTTCTTTCAAAAATTTTTAAATTAAATTAATTTATATGTATATTTTTTTTCAATTTACATCAATTGCATGGACGTTTGCTCATGCTTTAGAGATAAACTTTTATTGCATCTCACAATTTACCTTTTTACATGAAAATATCTGGGAAATATTTGGTCAACATGTAAATATGAATATGCATATTTTATTACATCTACTTGCACACATAAATTCGAGCATATATATAATTTGTTTTTAATAATGAAGATTTTTTGTACTGTTCCAATAAAAAATGAATCAAAAGTATATATATATATATTTTAAATAATTCTAAACTTCATAGCATAAACCATTTCAATTTAAAATGAATTTTTCTGTAATCCATATCGTCTGCTTATCTCTATCATTGTACGGATAGATCTTTGCAAATTCTTTCCTTAAGCGTTTTTTATACGGTATCAAGTAAAAATAAAACCGTTTTTGAAATTTCGTCTTCACGAAGCCCTATACGCAACAATAATCTACCTCCATATCAGAAGCAAATAGAATTTCTTTGTTGAATGGGTTCTTGTAAGAAACCGAATATTCAACCCTATGTATTTGAAGCTCTATTGTAAAAATGCACTGATATAAGCAACGATCCCTAGATTGCAATATAAATGAATTTTTTTGAAAATATTCAATTCAAAAGAAATGATAATAATGAATAATCCTCGGAAAGAAATTTTCTATTTTCTTTCTTCCGATTACCATGAAATTTTCCATTTGATTGTATAGAAAATATTTACGAAGTTAACTGGTAGAATTTTATTTTTTATTTATTTTTTACATTTTCATAAAAAATTCTTTAATCGTATTTTTAGGGAAATGGTGACAACATTTCTGCACTAAAGAAGAAAACTTCTTTAGTGCAGAAAATCTTTAGTGCAGTTCTTGTCAAAATATCATATATCTAATACGTTCAAAATGGACATTGTAAGGTAATGTGATAGGAATGCCTATTAGATAATCTCTCAAATTTCTTATTAAGATTTGTAAAACAATCTCTTAGAATCAAGCATCAAATATGGACTCCAAATTTTGCATATCTTAATAAGTGTTTAGTGCAGAAAATCTTTAGTGCAATTCTGGTCAAAATATCTTATATCTAATACGTTCAAAATGGACATTGTAAGGTAATGTGATAGGAATGCCTATTAGATAATCTCTCGAATTTCTTATTAAGATTTGTAAAACAATCTCTTAGAATCAAGCGTCAAATATGGACTCCAAATTTTGCGTATCTTAGTAAGTGTTTAGAGCAGAAAATCTTTAGTGCAGTTCTGGTTAAAATATCTTATATCTAATGCGTTAAAAATGGACATTGTAAGGTAACGTGATAGGAATACCTATTAGACAATCTTTCAAATTTCTTATTAAGATTTGTAAAACAATATCTTAGAATCAAACATCAAATATGGACTCCACATTTTGTATATCTTAATAAGTGAGATAATAAAAGGAATTTAGAAAATCATTTTCACTGATAGCATTTTTCTTACATGTATATTTAGCAAATTTTGGAAGAAATAAACAATATTTAAATTTTATTTTATTTTTTATGTAAGCTCATATGCTAATTAAAATAATAAACTCTTATTTTATTTCTTTAAGGACAGAAACAAATAATTTATGTATATATATATACTAGCAAATCCGTGCGAAATTTTTGCATTTTCATTTCTTTTCTTATTTACTTTTAAAATTTGAAACTCATAAATAGCAATTTCATAAATAGCAAATAATAACCAATTTCACCAGCAAATTAAAATTTTCTTTACACATAGCCAAATTATTATTAGAACTAAATTAACATTGCACAACAGTGAAACCAAAATTATTCAAATAGATTTTAAAATAAAATTCATGGTTGACAACCCAGTTTTTCACATTTCCGCAGCAGTGCAGTTTTAATACAGGACCCCCATGACGACTTTTAAATTTATCTCGCCATGTTGACGACAACTTTTTATTATTTATTTATTTTGGTACAGATTTTTGTTTAAAAAAGAAAAAAAATAATTCCTCTTTTGATTACATTTTTCATGAGTGTGATTTTTTAGTCAATTTATGATAATAATTCATATTCTGTCTTTAAATTATTGTTATGTTTAAAATGGCGCTTGTGAAAATTCTGAAGATGCAACTTTCAAAAATACATTTTCCCATAAATGAATCTCATCAGACAAATGTCATCATTTTTTCTTATTAGATCATTCAGCTGAATCCGCGTGCTTAAATATTATTCATTTATTAATATTATTTTTTATCCTCGCGTATTTTATTAATTACACCACTATCGTATCGTTTTAACAAGGTATAATCAGAACTGGTCCACGTTAGAGAAATATTATATAGATATTACACAATTTATCAAAATGCATACTTAGTATGATATTAAATATTAACGAAAATAATGAAAATCTGCGATTTTAAAAACAAATGTTAAAAAAAAAAAAAAAAAAAAATACAAACAAGTGAAAAAAAAAAAAAATATGCAGTGAAAAGCCATATAACACGAGCCATATTCACATTTTTTATATGAATCTTTGAACACAAATTATATGTATCATTTTAATAAAATAAGCCTGTAGATTTAAAATGAAGTTCATTATTTGTAAATAGTGGTAGAAAATTTAGGGGATGAAGGCGAGTTCGTACGAACCCTGTATACAGATCAGTTGCTACACACCTCTATGTTTGATTTGTATGAAATAAATGATTCATTTATATATAGAATAGTTTCTTTTAGAATTCATTAAAATTTAAAGTAAAAATAAATTACCAGTAACAAATGCATGAAAATGAGCGCAAAAGCTGCATTGAAATAAATAAATATATATTTTTTTATTATAGAAAATTTCTGGCAGCAAAGTTGTTAGAAAATATTTGCATAACATGAAACATAATAATAATAAATAAATAATAAAAATACGTTATCGAACAGAGCATATATTTTCCATATTATACACTGTAAAAAAAAAAAAAAAAAAAAAAAAAAAAAAAAATCAGCTCAACTTGCCAGGATTGTACCAGACCCACCACACAGTAGACGGAGATATTATCTCCCAGCCACAAAATCACCTTTCGAGCTCTTACTTTGCACTTCCCAATGCCAAGTTCTGCATACGCAAAACAGAAAATATCTGTAACCAACAGATAAAACCTATACAAAAGGCTATAGATTGAATCTGATTACAGAAAGAATGCCTTTTGACAGATTGAGATGCAATTTTAGCGAAAACATCTGTAGTTTTAGAAAACAGAAATTTTCTGTAGTAAAGTAACAAAAATCTTCTATTTTTAACAGATTTTTCATTTTTCATTTTTCATTTTTCCTTTCCTTTTCCTTTTTTCTCTTTTTTCCCATTTTTTTTTTCTTTAATAAAGTGTAGATAAATATCTCGAAGATAATACAGGGTGATTATAATTAAAGTTACGATTTCAAAACGCTGTAATTTTAAAACTACCCATCAGAGCGATCTGATATTTTACCAGAGCAATCGTGAGGCAATGAAATTTTTTTCGGGCAAAAGAAAAAAAAGTAGTTCCAAATTGTGCCGATAATTATACTTAAAGTATTTGTTTCATGAAATTCCTCTTTTTCTCTTTTCACTATGACTGTTTCCGCTGTAAACACGTATTCTTTTTTTTTTTTTTTTTTTTTTGCTAAAAAAATTATTGTTATTATATCTATTGTTTCCTGCTATTCCATTGAGTTGCTAACAACATTCCTGTGTTTAATGAGCCCATTTAGGCGTTTCCCCCGACATTACCCTGACAGCGCCATCTATAGGAACACGTTGGAACTACGTGGTTAAAGCATAAGTAAAAGTAGGAATAATTTAAAAATCGAATTTCTCCTAGCAATCTCGTACTGAAATGTAACGAAAATCTAATTTTAAATCAGTTGGAGCTTATTTAATTTTATATTTAGTTATTCAACTAAAGTGAGTCTAACAAATATTTGAACTTTTCTTTTTAATTACATGACAGCACTATAATTCTAATATTTGAATTAGCATTCTTAAACATATTGTTAAACAATATATATATATATATATATAATGTTTTATATATTAGTATCATTATTTTAGTAACATTTAGTGTATTAATTTATTGATGTGCTAAAAAATAAACAAGTTTCTTTTCTTTCTAATTTATATTGATATTTAGAATTAATGCGTAATATGTTAACTGTTACTTACGGATTACAGTAACGCACTTCTTTGTTTGTGTGATAATATAGAAAACAATATTAAATAAAAGAACTGTTGCAATAATCAATATCCAAGTAAAAATTTCTTAACACACCATAAAACTTATAAAAACACCACCGGTCTCGGAAGGACGTGGCCTTTCTTCCTCGGGTGCAAACACATGTGACTGCCATGGCGGCAAAAACAAGACTTTCATAAGTTTTATGGTGCGTTAAGAAGTTTTTAGTCTGAATATTCATTGTTACACCAGTTCTTTTATTTAGTATTGTGCTTACTTTATTCTGGCCAGTATTGCTTTTACCGCCAAGACAGTCACACGTGTTAATAAGTTTTTAGTTTGATTAACATAGAAAACACCTAACTTGTACATTATAAAATGTTTTTCGCTTTTTATGCTAAAATCTTTTATTTTTGCTAATGTATCAAGTACTATATCTCCATTTAATATATTACGTTCCTTTAAAAATCTAAATTCATAATTAAAATATTGATAATTAAAATGTCATAATGGTGTATAAAATGTATTTAATTATGTACAGAAACATTTGTTTCATTTTGTTCGTTGAATCCTAAATATACCAATTTTTATTAACACTTATTTTTCTTTAGAATACTAAAGAGTAGGCTTTTAACAATTTATAGATAACCATACAATTGTGATTCACACCTAAGAGATAATAACTCGTGTAAATAATATATATTTATGCACGAAAAGAAAGGCAAATTAAACAAAATCTTCAACTTAAAATTAATTATGGCAAAACTCTCGTACAAATGAGACACTGAGTCACATTGATTTTTGTCGTAGCCCTTTTTAGCCCTTCTCTCCCTTCTTAAGAGCTTCCTTGCATGAAGGTATTCCTAAAGTCACGCTCGCCGCGTCGCCGATGTGAACGAATAATTTGTAATTAGCATAAGTGTCATTAATTGCAATCTTCGAACTCCGTTTTCCGGAAGAGAGACTTTCATCTGTGTCTGATACTTACGTGCCAGAAATTAACTCTTCTCTTTCAACTGCAGATACAAGAATATGTAAATCTTAACTCTTTATGACGTCATAAATGCATTATGTATGCGCATACACTTTGGTAATTGTATTTGTATATTAACATAAAAATTATTTAAGCTTTTTATTTGTAGAACTAATATTGTGTATCATCAATTATATTTTAAATTTACTTATGTGCAAACAGACGTATAAAAGAAATGAACTCGCAAATGAATTATATAATTTATTATAAATATCATTATTATTAATTTGCTAATTTATTAATTGCGAATTTTTTAAAATCTATAAATTTTGCTTTAGTTTAATCATTCTGTGTGTTTAATTCTTATGAAATTAAAAATATGTTTTACATATCTATTTTAATAAGAGATCCTTGTCTGCTTTTTTTTTTTTCAAACAAAATTTCTAGATGTAACTGAATACTTAACTTTATTTCTAAAAAATAACTGTCGTTTATACAGATTATTTCTTAAATTATAAGGAATTGGTACAAGTAAATAGTTGTGTTTTACGTAAATTTTATGAGTTATATAAATGGTTAATGCTTCTTAAAATTTATGCTACTTATTCCTTATAATGAAGCAGAAGTTCTGTTAAATTCGTATTGGATTATGTATGTCCCTCAAAGCGTTATTTTCACACAGATATTTTAGCGCTACATTTGCTTATTTCGCTCCCCTTTACTTACCTTGCCCTTTTCCGGGTATTTTTGAATTGTCTCGTAGCTAATTTAACTATTCAAATGAAAAATTTTCGCAATCGTTATAAAATTTAAACTACAAATGTTTTCCTTATACAAATTTAAATATTTTTTTCACAGTTATGCTGTTTATCAGGTGTTGGACAAAATAATAGAAACACTTTTATTTGTTGTTGTTGTTGTCTTGTCCAAGAAATTGGTGCAGTGGAGTCAAATAGAACCGAAAGTATCCAGGACAGCCGTAGCGACACCAACGACCCTTGAAGAATAGAGGAGTTGATGAGAGGGAGCTAGATGGATACTGAAGAGCTTGGCCAATATAGCAGAACAGTCGAAAAGGTGGCCAGGAGAAAGTTGAATGTCAGTACAGGGAGAGCAGTATAGATATAACTTCGTTGACCATCAGAGGAAATTTTCATTCCCTTGAAGTGTTTTGTCCTCAGTCTGGCAATAGTAGATGAAATGGCACGGTTACAATTTAGGGCAGGAATAGAATTCTTCTTGACTGGCTGGGAGGAAAGTCTATGGCTGGCTATTGCGTCAGCATCGGAGAGAGTTAAGCTGTTGGAAACTTGAGAACTATTTCTTGCTTCCTTGGCGAGGCTGTCAGCCTGCTCATTTCCGTAAATATCGACATGTGCTGGTATCCACTGCAGTATGCATGTCTTCTGGGCTGCGATAGTTTTATTCATGATCACAATAATGTACTGGGTAAGTTGAGAGTGGCCCCGTAGAATCGCCTGGAGCGCAGATTTATAGTCAGAGAATAATAAGAGGCCACTAGAATTCTGGATTGCCTTGGAGTGGTAAATTTCTAGAGCTTTTTTTGATGGCTGCAAGCTCGCAGGTGTAATTTGAGGCAATTTTACCAATAGGTAATTTGTGATGTTTAGAATCGCCATTTGCATGAGTGAAAAAGATGCCAGTGCCACCTTTGTCGAGGCCAGAGTCGGAGAAACCATCTGTAAATGCAATATCCACATTTTGGGCCGAGTTCGAGAGTTCATTGATGGTGTGGATGCCCTTCTTCTTTTTTTAATGTGGCTGGCTCTTTTTTTATTGCAAGGTTGCAAAAGGTTTAGATTTACGACTACTTGCGGGGAGGGACTGATAGAAAAAAGAGGTTCTTTAACAATATCAATATTTTAGTGACGTAAGTCAATTTCCTTCCAAATTTCATTGTCAAATTGTAGGGTGGAAGACCGTTTTAGAGCACTTTTATTTTTTTTTTACGTTTTGTCGATTATCTCAAAAAATACGTAATGTGTCGTTCTTGAATTTTAGGAACAAAGAAAACATGCATTGCCTCATATTTTCCAGCAAAGATTTTGTCACGAAGGCCTTTAAGGGGCGAACAACAAATCCAATAAAATAAAATATATTTGTGATTACCCTGCTTCTGAAAGTGCGTCCATTCATCTGCAAATTTTAGATGTAGTTATGAATGCTTTATGTTATACGTGTGTAGAGTTTTATGAGGCTAATTCGAATATTTAAAGAGTTAAAAACATTTTATTAAAAATTGCAAAGAAATTCACAAGTTTTCACTCTATAACTGTAAAGATTTTTTTTCTTTTAAAATATTCATGAAACTTTCAAAAAACATGACAACAAATGCCTAAATAATTATACTATAGTATAAACAAACACATTTAATATTCAAAGAGATATGGACAGTTGTAGTAAATAATTATTTACTGTAGTAAATATATACACACACATATATATATATATTATAGGTATGTAGTACACCCATATGAAGAAAAGAAAAATGAATCACAAATATTGTATTAAGTTTCATTGTGTAACATAGTTTTTTGTGAATGTCCCCTTATCTAAAAAACCTTTTTAGAAAACAGCAAGCTAATTTAATCGCCAATATCACTAAGACTTTTCCTGATATTGAACTGGAATTTGTTTTATAATGTACTCTATACTGTTGAGTATTAAACTATAGCAAATTTTCTTTGCTACAGTCCGCGCATGCACAGTAATAAATTATTTATTACAACTGTTCATATCTCCTTGAACATTAAATATATTTATTTTAAGCTATAGTATAATGATTTAGGCATATGTTGTCATGTTTTCTGAAAGTTTCATGAAATTACGAAAAAAACCCTTTAGAGTTATAAAGTAAAAACTTGTGAAAAAAAAGTTTTGTATTAATAAAATATTTATAACTTTTTAAATATTCAAGTTAGCCTCACAAAAATCTACACATGTATAAAATATAACATTTATAACCACATCTAAAATTTGCAGATGAATGGACGCACTTCCAGATACAGGGTAATCACAAATACTCTTTATTTTATTGGATTTGTTGTTCGCCGTTAAAGGCCTTCGTGACAAAACTTTGCTGGAAAAATATGAGGAGAGACATATTTTCCTTATATCCAAAAATCAAGAACAGCACATTACACAGTAAGCTTTGAAACACTATTTTATTGATTTCTTCTACCTTACAACATTGCAGTTAACACAATTCTTTATATAAATAAAAGTAATTCCCTGTATGTATGTGGGTATGTAATGTATGTCTTACATCTTCTCTCAAAACATTGAACCGACTTCAACCATACTTGACACATTTACTGCTTAGTACTAGGATTGAACTGCTATGGGAGTTTGACATCTATAGCGCATGCGCAATGGGAGGGGGGTGAGGAAAAGTCCTCTCGAAAATAATATTTTTGTATAATTTTGTGGTAATAATGCAGCTAGAAACTTGCAGTTTGATACGTAGACTACTTTATCCATGTACTTCATCTTTGTAGATTTTCAACCATGTTACAGAAAAATATTTTATCCGTCTGCAATTCTGAATAATAAAAGCAAGCTCTTTTCTTAGAACAATAGTTTATCTTTTATAAGGTTGTTGCCATTCTAGAGTTATGTTTATCAAATGAATTTTTATTATTATTATTATTTTTATTCATTTGTAGCAAACGATAACTGTTCATATTTTCGAAGCTTATTAATAAATATAGGAATTAAAAAACTGAGACTTATTATTATAAAAAATGATTCCTTAAAATATAATAACCAGCGAAGCGGACAATGTCAGCTAGTTGTTTATAAAATTCCAAATAGATAGTAATACTCTGTTATGCTTTCATACCAAATTTAATTTATACAGAAAGATTGATTTAGGCGCAACTTTAAAAAACGTAAAGGGTTATCACAGAGAATTTTTATGAAATTTGTCTGACTAGAGGCAGGTTTCATAGGCAAAAATCTACCTACCTGTCTCAAATCTTACGTTTCATTTCTGATGCCTTTCTGTTGATTTTACTCATACTTTCGACATGAACCAATAATAATATTTACAAGTATCTTCAAGGCCTTGTCTCGACTGCAGCGAAAATCCGTCAGCTTGTGTCAAATCTTATGATTAATTTTTATTCTACTTCTACCAAACCAATTTCACTCTCGTGACAGGTCCACTTTCGATAACAATACAACACAAAAATATTTTCAGAGACCTCTCTCATCAGGGACAGATTTCAGGGGGAAAACCTATCATACCTTGTTGTTGTTTTAGTTCCCCATCATACTATAGGTATGGGGAACTTAGGTAATCGTGAAAATTTTTGACCTCGGTTTTTTGACTTTTTTACACGTTTTCAGGTGTGAGGAATCCGAAAATGACAAAATTTGTATGGTGTCTATCTGTAGGGTGTCTGTTAGTCTGTTAGTCCGTTAGTTTGTTAGTCTGTGTACACGATATCTCAAAAACAAATTGTCTCAGAGATGTCAAATCAGTTTTAAAATATTACTTTCGACACTGGCAAGAACTCTATTTATTTGCAACATTCGAATTTAAAAACTTCAGCAGTTATTAGAAATTTGCAATTTTCTTAACATGGGAGAATAGGACAAAAATTCACTTAAACGTACATTAAATGGAAACTTTTTACTGTAAAAATATCAGACCAGTTTTAAAATATTAGTTTTGATGCCGGAATGAACATCAGTAATTATAAATATGCTACTTTGAAAATTTCGCAAGTTATTGGAAATTTACGAATTTCTTAACATGGTAGAATAGGGCAAAATTTTCACATAAACGTCAATTTTTAGAGATATTTTCATCGTAAAGATCAAACTACTTTTGAAATATTATTTAGGACACTGGCATGAATATTAATGACTATGAATTTTCTCATATAAAAATTTCGTAAGTTATTGGAAATTTACGAATTTCTTAACATGGCATAATAGAGCAAAATTTCACATAAACGTCAATCTTGAGGGATATTTTCATCGTAAAGATGTCAAACCACTTCGAAATATTATTTAGGATACTGGCATGAATATCATAGACTATGATTTTTCCAATTTAAAAAATTCGTAAGTTATTTGAAATTTACGATTTACTTGACATGTCAGAATAAGGCAAATTTGAGCATAAACTTTCATTTTGAGGATCATAAATACATTAGACAACTTCAAAATTACATTTATGATGTTTGTTTGAACATGATTGAATACAAATATTCTAATAGGAAAATTTCGTAAATTATTCGTAATTTACGATTTTACCAACATAGCGAAATTGTAAATTTTTCATATAAATATGCATTATAGGATTGTTGCATTGAAAATAATATCATGAAAACTAAACTACGAAATTGACCCTAATAAAATAAATTAATAGATTAAAATAAGATAAATATATCGAAGTGAACGGTGGATAGCCTATTAGGCGGGGAGTTCATTCCATTACTGTGTCAAGCGTTTTTAGGCGCTGTGTGATAGCTTATTAGGCGGGGATTTCTTTCTGTCACTGTGTCAAGCGTTTGGTCAAAATCATTTCTCTTAACATGGTTATCATGTTAAGAGAATGTTCTGTACTAGAAATTTATGAGTCCACCTATGCCAACTAGTTTTAGATTACTTTCGCTGAGTGGAAGATTTTAGAAAATTATGAAATGGAAACGCCTTTTTATTTTTTTATTTTATTTTATTTCTTTTCATTTTTTTATGTGATATTATTTTTTATTTAAGTTTACATAATATTGTTGTGATGACATTGAATTTTTGTTTTCTTTTCAAATGAACTTTCTTAATAATAGTACAATTAAGTTTTCTAAAGTATTTATATTTTTACTTTACAATCAATTTTTTTTTTTTTTTTTTTTTTTTAAATATTTACACCTTATGTTCATACAATATTTGGTTCATTTTCAGATTTCTTTTGCCTATCGTTGGTGGTTTAATCAAACTCCTTAATTGACTGAATTTCTGATTTGAAGTTAATTCAAAGTTTAAATTTTACTTTTTAAGTAAGTTTCTGTTTAAAAAACAGCAAAAATGACTTTAATTTTAAGTTAGATTAGAAAAATTTATTCTATAATTTTTACAGCTTACTATGCTGATAAATACGCACAATGAATTATAATTCATGAATATACACTATTTATCATAACTCATATATATATATATATATATATATATATATATATATATATATATACATATACAGATACATAGCTTTAATTTTTATACTTATTCGTGTGTAGTAATTTTAATTCGAATTATCCCACCATTTCCGTTGGCATTCCCCGTGCACGTAGAACGAGTAAAACAACTATTCGATATATATTTAGTAATTGATGTGACACGATATTTATAATTACTGCAAGATTGACACAACAGAATTATTTTTACTACACCTTATTCGTTTTAGTTACAGCTTTGGCAAAGCAGTCACTGCAAACTGCAATGAAGTCATTCAAGTGTGTACTATAATTTGACTAATGAATTTCTTTTATGCGATTAATAAGTCTTGCTAGTAATTGCACTTTAAGAAGCTTTTTGCTCTAGTAGTGCCCTTTTTTCTTTCTTTGTTTAGCTTTTTCTAAGGAGATTAACCGAATTCGAAGGAAATGTGTTGTATACTCTTAACTTAATTCTCAATGCGTATGACTCAGTAACTGTCTGTAAAAACTGCATACCAATGTTCCGTGTTGCAGACGAGAAAACAGAGTGGGTTGGAAAAAAAATTACATTTTCGGATTAACAGTTTACTATATATGTATACATATGTTTATGTCAGCATTCTTAAAAAATAGTTAAGATTATCATGTTAATACTTATTTGTCACACAATATCAGGCGTGTTTGTTCCTTATCTATAACATTTATATTCATGTGAATCATTCTATAATACAAACATTTAAGATCCGTCAGCTGAAAGAAAAGCTTTTGAAATGAAGTTTGTGATTTATATTATAAATCCCCAGAAAATTTTTCAATTCTAAATGTATATATTACTTTCATTACCCGACTACCGTAGGCATTGGGAGTATTGTATTCGGTCAAAAAATTCGATATCGAGTATTCAACTGATTTACATATTTTAAGGTCTCCTCAGTCCAAAAAAGTGGTTTCTGGCAATTGAGCAGTGTGTGTGAGAGAGAGAGAGAGAGAGAGGGGAATCTCCTGACTATCATATCTCTTAAACCAATAAAGTTAAAACGATGAAACTTCTGAATTGAGTTAGGTCTGGTGTACAGATTGAATTTGTTTAACTTTTGATGAAAATTAGAAAACCGGAACTGGGATATATGAAACTGGAAGTAGGACCGTAAGTCCGTATCTCATAAATGGCTCTAACGAATTTTTTCAAAGTTGATATATAAACACTCTACTAGATGTCCTTTCGTATGTAGTAGTTGGTTAGTTTGTGAAAATTGATAGGCGTCCTGTATAAGTAGGTCTATTTGAGGTCTCGCAAGTGCGTTCTTTTAAAATTTTTCGTATGTAATCGTTATTTTTCGGTCAACAATTGAGCTTACCGAGTTTTTGTGAAAGTCGGTATCTCAGAAACGGCTTTAACTATTTTCGAGAAAATTGTTACATAAAGCCTTTTTTATATATTCTTTTTCATCTATCACTGGTTATTACAGGAAAATAAACAGTTATCCTAATTACGTAGAACAATTCCAGACCTCGGAAATGGGTATTTAAAAAATGGCATTCTTTTTTTTTTTTTTACTCACTGTGTAAACTCTGTTTTATATGTCTTTACACGTGTCACTTTTCTCTTGCAGGAAAATTGTTAGTTGTCTAATTGCCGTATCTCTTAAAAGGCTCTAACGATTTTCTTCAAAGCTGCTATATAAACACCCTACTAGATGTCTAAAAAATGGAAAAATGAGGAAAATTCTGGAAAGTTGTGGTTAGCTTGAAGGAAAAAGAAAGTAAAATTTGAAAAGTACTCAAAGTTGTTTCGTTTTTTTTTCTTCAGTAGTAAACTTTTCCTTTGTGAAATTTGAATACCTTTCAAAATTTATTTTTTTCTTCATGTTGACTCTAATTTTCACTTTTTTTCCAGGTTTTAAGGCAACTATAAAAATGTATTCTATTTTAAAAATGTTTTCATTTTTCTCTTCCTATATTTTTGACGCTTTAGTTATGTAGAAAACAGATTTAGATATTTAAACAGCTAAAAAATAGTTTATATAGTTTTTACATGTTTCTATGGAGTTTTTAGAAGATTTCATGAAGTTTCTAGACGTTTCAATGAATTTTCTAGAAGTTTCTATGATATTTTTAGACATTTCCAGAAGTTCCATTAATATTCTACATTAAGTTCATATTACGGAAAATTGATGAAAGACAGACTAACGGATTTAATATAAAAGCATTTTAAAACAGATTTTACGTATTTGTGTTAAACAAGCCATGTGTCGCTGACGTACATACACTACTTTTGTATAAATAACCGAAAACTTCCGATTTACATGTTTCGTAAATTATCTCAAAAAATACTTGATGACTTACTTTATCACTTCAGGAGTGTAAAAAGCATGTTATATCTAACATATTTCAGTGAAAGTTTTGCTCCGAAAGCAAAAAGGGGACAAATATATATATAAGAAAATATTTGGGATCTGAGTTCTGGCTGTAGCATGTGATTATGTGTTTAGGCAAATTTAACATACTATATTTGTCACACTATACTGCAATCCCAATATAAAACTATTAAATATCTAATAAAATATAAGCATTTTACGAAGTATTGAGCTACTTTTATGAAAACTGTAAGCAAATATTGTTAAATTTCAAAACATTATCATCCAAAAAAATTAAATTAATTTCAGTTCCTCCCAAAAAAGTGAAATGATAGTGATTTTATCAATATTTATTTACATTCTTCATACAGTATCTTTCCAATGACTGTATCAAAATAAATATTTGTCTAAAACTACTTATAGTTCTTTTTTACTTTCTCTTACCCATAAGGTAGAGAAAGTAAAATTGTTTTTGGGCAAAATTTTTGAAATTGAGTTCATATTATATTTACACGTTTTGAGGCCACCTGAATCCACAAATCCTGATTTTAGCGGTTGCTCTGTGCGTGTGTCTGTCTGTTATCAGCATATCTCAAAAACGAATTATAGCAGAAAGATCAAACTTGGTATTCTAAATGTGTATCGTATAGGAATGATACACTAAACTTTTCGTTGAGATCAAGCGAATGGCTCGTGTACAGGGACACCCAAGAGAATTCCAATACAATTCATGTATGGGGGAAATTGCAGGTAAATAGAGTTTAACATCAATAGACTGCACTAAACCAAATGAAACGAATAAATATTTTTTATATGCGAAAAATATGTTTCCTGTAGAATATGGTATGGAAATCATTCACTGTTCGTTTACAGAGAAATAGATTATAATGCGACAATACTTGAAAATTGATGGAAGTGTACTTCAGGTTGTGCAGTGTGTTATTAATGTAGGATTATATTTATGTCCTCCACGTGATGTGTACATAACTTTTAGAAGATATACAGGGCTGCCAATATTTAAGCGATAACATTCTTTTTCTATTTGTTAGTGGAAGTGCTTTACTGCAATATTTTACCATGTACAGCAAAGCTGCTCAGGAATTGAATTAATTCCTCATAACTATATGGTAAATAATGTATTTTTTTAAGCTAAATATTCATCGCTTGGTTTTTTGTATATTTACACGTTTCCAGGCTTCCTGAATACCGAAGTCAAGTTTTTCTTTGCATGCGTCTGTTAGAGTAAATTAAAAGCAGATAATTTCAGGCGATCCAAATGATGTATTTTGAAGTTAAAATGTTTATTACTAGAAAAGTGTGTTCAAGATTGATAAGTTTTAAGGAATTATGCGTGTGAAAGTTTTCTGAATAATTTTAAACGAACTTTTGAACTTAATAATATATTTGAATTCTATATAAATATAGATACAATGATGATACGAGGGGGGGGGCGGTAGCCCCCCTCACATAGAATTATTTCTCAAATAAAGCTGTTCCGAAGCCTTATTTGAATTGTTTTAACATAGGCTCACACAACTCGTTATCTTAACCCCTAATCTCTAATCTGTACTTATAGTATTAAATTTTAGGGTAACAGAAAGTCGAGTGAGGGACACACCAGATTATTATTATTATTATTATTATTATCATTATTATTATTATTTTGAGAAGAATTAAAATTTACTTCATTCAATCGACAATAACATTTTTCACTTTTATGGTAATTGCTTGAGGTTTTCATATAAGCAGCTCGTTACTTTCACCTAATATGTTATGTAAAAAATAAAAATTTTTAATGCTTGCGCATGTAGAATTAAAAAATATTGAGTAAACACTGACTACAGTATGATGTCTAATGTAGTATGTCAAGTTTTCTAAAAATGGCTTTGCATTGGTTTGATAAACTGCATTTTATAACCAAATAAAGAGCATTTTTACTTTCTCTTACCCGTAAGGTAAGTATTGTTTTTGGGTCAAATTTTCGAACGCGAGTTTTTGTTATATTTACATGTTCTGAGGTCCACTGAATACGAAAATCATGTTTTTAGCGAATGGTCTGAGTTTCTGTGTGTGTGTCTTTTATCAGCATATCTCAAAAACAAATTATGGCAGAAAGTTCAAACTTGGTATTCTAAATGTGTATGATATAAGGATGCTACACCAAACTTATCGTTAAGATCAAGCAAATGGTTCGTGCACAGGGACACTCAAAAATATTCAAATACATTACGTCTATGGGGAAATTGCAGGTAAGTAGAGTTTAACATCTATAGACTGCACTAAACCAAACGAAACGAATATATATTTTTTGTAATAGAGATAGTCAACAGGGAAAAATTTATGTATGTAGGAGCCTCGCCTCCCCCCTGGGGGGGACCTCGGGGGGAGTAAATTTTCATGATGGGTATCTTTCAAAAGAGCTCTCCAATACCGTTAAAAACGAATGGTTGAACCATCGATCTGCGATAATTTAAAACAAAGTTATCGATTATTTTTTACTTTTAACAAAAACAAAAACAAAAGAAAAAAAAAATGATTTTTTTTTTTTTTTTTTTTTTTTTTTTTTTTTAATTTAAATATTGAAAATAAAATGGACTTTTTTTTGGATATTTAGTGTTATACTACTTCTCTAATATGAAAATCGTCTGCATTATCGTAAAAGATAATTTTTTTAAATTTATAATTTTAATAAATTATTTTTTAAAAACAGAATTATTTTTTAATAGCCGAATTAAATTCTATATAAATGTAGCGGAATTAATGAAACGGGGGGGGGGGGGTTGAGGGGGGGGGCAGAACATATTATCATATAAAACTCTTCCGAAGCCTAATTTGAATTGTTTAACACAGGTTTGCATAACAGTACTGGTTATCTTACCTCTTAATCTCCAACCTGTATTTATAGTATTAAATAAGTATTAAAGTAAGAGAAAGTCGTGTGAGTGACACACCAGATTATTTTTTTCCTGTTTCCTTTTTCAATTTTTTATATAAACCTTTATGCATTCATGAATATATGTGCAACTGTCATACTCATGAATAGAGATGATTAGAAAAAGCCGCATATACACATGTTACAAGTCAAAATGCATTTTAAGCATTTCTCTTTACAGAATGATTTCAAACATTCTAATTTTATTAATTTGATACTGATCCTTTTTTTTTTTACTTATCTTGAACCAAAACTTTTGACGAAATACATGAGGCATAACATGCTCTTTACAAGCTCAGAGTTTCAGAATAATTCATGATGAATTTTCCTAGATACATCAATCATACAAATACATCTGAAATTGAATGTGTTTGATCCTCTACAGAAAGGTGGTGCAGAGCTGTCAACATTTTAAACTTTTAAATCAGAATTGACACCAATATTTTTAAATGGAATATGTTACATATATTTTCGACGATTAATATTACCGAAAACAGCTGTAAAATATTTCCGGTTTGAAGTCTCCCTTGAAAAACGGGAGACTTGGCACCTATGGTGGTGTATATGTCAATGGCCTTCACCGCATCGATTGCTGATGATAAAACTTAATTGTTCTAATCATAAATATGTAAAATCGTTTTTTTAAAATATACAACGTTGTAGAGAAACGCCAAAAGACGGGGTTTACTATTCAACATTAGAAAATACTCCGACAACAAAGTGTTAAAAATATGCATTTGAAGTAAATTGTTCACGTGTTGCTATTACTTAACAGTTGTCGTCACATACAAGCAGTGAATACGGCCAGAGATGTTTTGTATGGAGAGGTATCGTAAATCTTAGTTAATTATAACTAAAAAATAAACGAGACAGATTTTTTTCTTCTGTCCATGAGACACTTATACGTAGTCACTATAAAGAATTAATATATTTCAAAGTTTTTTTTTTTTTTTACTTTTTAAAAACCGTCATCGTAGAATATGGCAGATGTGAGTCACTTCAATCCATGGCTTCCCGGAACCAAACAAATCAACATTAATAGCTGTTATTTATAATATTATGTGCACGACTAATATATAGAATAAATTTTATCTAGCTATCTCGATTATATATTACTAATAATTATTAACAATTAATAGTCGATACCTCTAGAATTAAATAATTATTTTTTATGATTTCACTAATTGTACATTGTTTTAAACAGACCATTTCCTTCAAAAAGTTTTGTACTTAAAGAGGAAATAACCTTCAAAATATACCTGTTCCGAGATACCCTCGTATGCATTAACACTACGACGAAAACAATCGTTTATATATTCATATGCCAATACCATTTCCTTTAAGTAACGAAAAATAACTTTTAAAAACACCACATTTTAGCAGTAAAAATTTTATGTAGAGAAACAGAATGTGGCTTCTTGAAAATACTTTTACGAGAGAAGAAATTTACTGATATTTTTCAAAAACAATCACCCCCTTTACTAAGAGCTATTTCAAACTCTAATTAGAAAAGCTGACGATAAAAGCGCTTAACGAGCAGAAAATTTCACGCCTGGCGGCTCCTTTGATGAGAAAAGTTAAAGTCCGGTGCGCTACCTGGCGAAGGAGCGGGTTAACATCTCTTTCCAGAATTTCCCAGGAATGTTAGAGGAGCCACTCTCCGTCACTCAAAATCTTAATTGAGCGTTAAAACTTTTTAGCAGTTTTCCGGAGCTATCCGGTGCCACCGAGCGATTCACAAATATTTCGATATTACTTTGATGATGCTTAGAAAGTAACTGGGTTTTAAGTTTTTCTTTTTCTGGTTGAAAATTATCAATTTTGTTTTAGATTTTTTTTTTTTTTTTTTTAATAGGTTGATTTATTGGTTTCTAAAAAAAACTTATTCTGTTATGCTTTGTTTATTTTTTATATTTCTTTTAGAGAGAAATTTGTTACATAATACTGACGAAAACAAAATATAGCGTTGATGAAGTTAGTTTTACGCCCGTACACTCGGCATAGATTTCGGTTCTTAATTGTCAAATCGATTTAAGAATACAACTCATATTTTTATAATAAAACAATAATAATTGACACTTTTAAACATTTTTAAATAGAAATTAATAAATTAATGTACAGATTTTTTTTTTATATGACCTTCAGGATTTTTTTTTTTAATGAATTTTTGTAGATGTATGAAAATGTTTGAAAAATGTGTGGATATACATAGTAAAAAATCGAAATATCGCTGCCACACTTTAGCCGTAAATTTCACGGTGTGTTGGTACTTTCTATGCTTGAAATGCCGTATTTGCCGTAATTTAGTGTTTATTTGCTACACATTTTGCGGCTCAGGGTAAAATTTTTGAGTAAAGTTTCGCAGCGAGGTTACAAATTTTTACAGTGCATGGATTTTTTTCTTTTTTAATTTTTTTAATATTTTATAAAAATATATTTTAGATTTTAATCAAATTTTTAAAATTTGAAAAAATATTAAGTTAGCGTTTTAGAGAAGAAATTCAAACATTTAATAAAAGAAAATAAGTAAAAAGTTTTAAAATGTTGAAAATACTATCATAAAATTCCTTCTTTATTTTTATCCTGTATTTAATATTGAACGAACTTTATATTACGATCATCATGTCACTTTTTTCTTGGACTTGAACATTCCCCTACACTGTAAAAAAAAATTGTAAAATCACGGTATTTGACCGTATAATTTTAGGGGAAATGACCGTTTTGCTACCTAAACTGTCCTAATCCGTAAATTAATGTTTTGGAAGCACAGTTTAAGAAATAACTGTATAATTTTACGGGAAATGACCGTTTTGCTAGCTAAACGGTCGTAGCCCATAAATTGATGTTTCGAAAGTATAATTTTTTGAATTTTTACGAGAAAAAGCCGTTAATCTACGCAAATTGATCTTATCTTTCACCAAACCATTTTCTGAGAAAATCTCTTATGAGAAAATCTCTTCAAATGCTATCATTTCAGTGACATCAAGAGAGAATTCCATTTTCTTCCATTTTCAAACTGAAACTATGATTGTTATTTATACTAACTGAATGTGTTTAATTATGCACGCATGACGCATAGAAACATCCAGTGGTTTTAATAAGATATTGTTTTCTTAATTTAATTCAAAAAATTTCCATCAGACTCAAACTGAGTAATTGATATTGATGAAATTGATTTTCTTTGTCTATTAACACGAAAACATTAAAAAAGAAAGCTAAAATGGTTTCTTGATTTCAAGCCAGATTTCTAAAACACAAACTACAACCTAATAATTGTTTTATCCACTAAACGCATTTCTTTTTATTTCTTTTTTCTTTTTTTCAGCATACAGCATTCTAATTGCTCTTAACCGTTTAGTTAAGCCTTAAAAACCGAAAATTTTAATGTTATTTCCACAATGCATTTTTTACAATATGCTAAAATAAAGTTTATTCCAATATGAAATGAATATGTAATTAACCATTTGAAGGTAAGTCTTATGATTATTATGTATGATCTTTACTGTTAAAAAACAAATCTGTTTTATCTGAATATGACCATCAGGTATGTACATTACATCATATATAGCAGGTTCTGCTCTCGAAATACTTCTGTCCTTTCTTCATTCAATGGATTTGGATTTTGGGAATAAGGCCGATTGACTACTATAGGTCCTAGGACAGAGGGGGAGTGCCCTCCGTGTGTGTGTCTGTGGGGTCTTTCTAAAATGTCCTAGCCCGTATTTACTCAAGTTTCGAAGAAAACTACGGAAAACTCCGAACAGCTAGGCCGACGAGTGCGGCCTGGGATCGAACCCGGCACCTTATGTCTACCAGCTTTGAGCGCAGAACTGCTCGGCCACTAGTGGGCTCCTTTTAATGGAATACAGCTTTAAAAAAAATAAATAAATAAACTCTTCTGTTATTCTAAAAAGTGCAAATACGCCTAACACTTCATAAACACAGTTTGAAATCGGCCTTATAATGAAAACCTGTTTGTATGAATAAAAATTAGGCTCTAGTTATTTCTTCTTTGCACCCACAACTGAAACCATAAAGATCGAAAACCATGAAAAAAATCGTATTAATTGGAAATACAGGTTGGAGGGCTAGAACCCCTCAGAAAGACCCCTAGGAGGGCACTCACCCTCAAGCCTAGGACCTACAGCAGTCATCGGCCTTATTCCCAAATCCAATCCAGTCCGTTTACAAATAAAAATGATTTCGAAAAATAGTTAGATTTTCTTTCACAAAATTCAGTATCGTAGTTTTTAAAGGGAAAAAAAAAAGCTTTTGTTTTTACTTTCTCTTACCCATAAGGTAGAGAAAGTATTGTTTTTGGGTCAAATTTTCGAAATGAGATTTTGTTATAGTTACACGTTTTGAGGTCACCTGAATACGAAAATCATGTTTTTAGCAAATGGTCTGTGTGTATGTCTTTGTGTCTGTATGTCTGTGTGTGTGTCTGTATGTCTGTGTGCGTGTCTGTCTGTTATCAGCATATCTCAAGAACAAATTATGGCAGAAAGTTCAAACTTGGTATTCTAAATGTGTATCATATAGGGACGCTACAGTAAGCTTTTCGTTAAGATCAAGCAAATGGTTCGTGTACAGGGACAATCAAGAGAATTCTAATACATTACGTCTATGGGGGAAATTCAGGAAAGTAGAGTTTAACGTCTACAGACTGCACTAAACCAAATGAAACGAATATATATTTTTTGTAATAGAGATAGTTAACTGGGAAAAAAAAATTGTGTATGTAGGAGCCTCGCTCCGCACCTGGGGGGGGGGGGGAGTCCCCCCTCGAGGGGAGTAAATTTTCATGATGGGTATCTTTCAAAAGAGCTCGCCAATACCTTTAAAACGTATGGTTGAACCATCGATCTGCGATAATTTAAAGCAAAGTTATCGATTTTTTTTACTTTTAACGAAAAAAAAAACTTAGAAAAAAAATCGTACTTTTTCTTTTTCTTTTTTTTTTTTTTTTTTTTTTTTTTAATATTTAGAATAAAATGGACTTTTTTTGGACATTTGGTGTTATACTACTTCTCTAATAGGGAAATTGTCTGCCTTATCATAAAAGATAATTTTTTTAATAATAATTTTAATAAATTATTTTTTAAAAAGAGAATTATTTTTTAATAACCGAATTAAATTCTATATAAATGTAGTTGCATTAATGAAACGGGGGGTTGAGGGGGGCGGCAGCCCTCCTCACACAGAACTAATAATCATATAAAACTCTTCAGAAGCCTAATATGAATTGTTTAACATAGGTTTACATAACAGTACTCGTTATCTTACCTATTAATCTGCAAGCTGTATTTATAGTATTAAATTTAAGGGTAAGAGAAAGTCGTGTGAGTGACACACCAGATTATTTCAACATAAGAATTGACTCACTTCTTAATTCTGTCAAAAAAAGTCTTAAAATAAAATAACTTTTAGGTATAGTTTGAACGTTAACAATTTAATCACTGTAAAAAATTTCTGTAAAAATAAAGCACTTTTTTTAACATAAAAAATACAGCATAGGTTGCTGTAAATTTCTAGAGCTAGTTCTGTAAAAATAATCGAAGATTTGTTACTTAACATTGTGCTGTAAATCGGTTTAAAAAATTTTCCAGAAGTATTTTGGTGCATATGACAAGATTTATTAACTAAGTCAGTTCTGATGTTGACTTTATCTGTTTTTGTAAAGACGTACTTCAGTGATTCCAACGGCGTGGTTGGCAAATCGCTGGCCTGGACACAGGTGATTGTGAGTTCGAATCACGGGCTACCCAAGACGGTTTGTTTCGCATGAAAATTAATAAATTAGCTTTTGCGTGTAAAAAAATAAATAAGTTTTTTAGTGTTGTGGATTTCTCCCTGCACGCATGTGTGATAATTGCAAGAAACTTTTTTAAAGCATTCGAGAAACTTAAACTTTTAATTTTACGGTCAATGCTACTTTTTTTGCAGGTTGGTTGTATGTTTCATCACAACGTAAAATTACTGGCGATACATCATTCATCGTCTAAATGTATTTTTACGGGCTTTGACTAAAATCTCTGCTGCCGGGCTTTGCCCGTAATTTTACTGCAGCATTTTTTCAGTGTACTTGAATGTTAAATTCTGTAGAGCTTACTTTGAGCATCAAAACAAAGTATCAATACTTGTACCGACTCAAATTGATACCATTCATTACCTTATATATTGTATAGGTTATTCAATATAAAATACTATATGAATTAATCATCTCATTGAATTGCAGTATATCTGTATGTTTGGTGTGTATTTGTAATTAAAAATATGCATTACAGTGTGAACATTTCCAAATAAAGAATTTTTTCTTTTAGGCAATATCCAAAATATATTTATATATTTATGTTTATTTAATTAAAGAATTATGTCCTTAATTTTATTTTTTCTTTATAAATCTAATGCCTTGCTAGCATTAGGCATTGCAGAAAGCAGTGCTTGTAACAATATCCAAAATTTATGTATATTTTCATATTTATATTAATGTTCTTACCTTTGATCGTTATTTTAAGCCTATACACTGTACATTTATTCAATGTCAAAAGCTTTTTGAACCATAATCATTCAATTTAACCAGAATATAAGTATTTGAATGTTTTACATGTGCCTGTAAATAAAATATACACATTTCCATAAAAGTGATTTTTTGAAAAATAACATTAACTTATTTAAATATTCATATCTATATAAATCTCTTTAAGTGAATTATGCCTTTAATTAATTTATTTATTTAAATGGAACTAATTTAATAACTGGCTTCAAGTAGACATCACGCTCGAAAATTCATTTTCTCTCTATATATCTCATTAATAATCCATTTTTTTTTCAATGTTTAATAATTATTGCAGAAAAGAATAAGAAAAATTTTAATTTTTCTACACTATCTGTATGATTTGGATACCTTAATATACATATATATATATACCCATTCATCATTTACCAAAAATACATGCGTATGAACATAAATTATTTCAAAGAAGTTACTCAACATGTAAGCACAGTGTTTAAAGGGATATCAGTTCCCGGAAGTTTCTGCCTTTACACCATAACATCTCTCGTTATGTAATAACACCTTTTTCAACCTGCCCATAGAAATGGTTTAATGAGTAATCGATATATTTTGACGATCCCCCATTAAAGCGCATCACCCGTCTTTATTTTTAGCAAAGGCTATTTGTTTAAACAGCTATTCGGGAGTCGTTAAGAATATGCTCCCTAACTTGGAAAAGAGGCATTTTCAAAGAACGTAACATCTTTTTGAAGGGAACAAATGTGATATCCCCAAATTATCTGGTATGGAAGTGCCTTATTTTTATGACGTGTTACGGATGCCACCTCAGATCACTTGAAGGAAATGGGATTTACTCTTGGCCTAGCTGTTTGAACAAAACAAAAATGGTTCTTTTTATGTCTTTGCGTCATTCAAAGCGTGAACATGTTACTGTCCAGGACATACAATTCAATTTCGCTGAAAGATATATGTGGTTTATATCCTTATTTATACTAATAGCAGACATTGAACACTAAGAGATACGACACTTAAAATTACGTTTTATTGCGCAATCGTTCTATGTAAGGAGAAATTAGTAAGTAGAACTGTTTGTATAAATTCTCCTATAAAGCTTTTCTCGGTTTCCAAATCCAATTGTTTTGAACATACAGGTTTCATATTAGAAATTTCAAATGTGTTAAATGGGAATTTGGCTTTATAGAAAGTTAGGCTTATATAGGAATAGGCTTTATAGGCTATTAGTAAAACCAAGAATTTTGAAAATAATATTTTTACGTAAATGGTTAGATTTTAGAATTGTATAAAAGAATTGTATACCTATTAATATTCAGAATTGTATGCTTATTAGTTATTGTATACATATTATTTAGATATAAAAATTTCAAAAAATCTAAAAAAAAAAAAGAGAGAGAAAGAAAGAAATCAGTAAAAGGCTTGGTTTATATTTCCACTCTCACACCATGCTGAGTCCGCGTTCACTCTACCTGAGGCAGCCTCTTACCCAGACGTACTTTTACGCACTGAAGGGCGTACTCTTACGTCTGAAGTACTCTTACGCCTGAGGCAGCCTCTTACGCACTGAAACAAACGAACATATGACCGTCGTTTGGGTCCCCAATGCCTTCGGCAGCATTTCCCCCACCTGAATTACGTCAGGCTTCGGTCTCCAGTGCATATAGTTCAGACAGATTGAAGGACGATCACCTGTATCCACCTACTTTGATTTTTTAGCTACGAAAGTAAATGCATTCAATTTCTAGACCCCAAATTCAGCTGACACACCAAAAATAAACTTTCTGAGATAATTTGGAAGAGATTTACGCTTGAAGTTATTACCCCTCCTCCTCCCTCGTGAGTAAAGTGTGGAATTTTCTAAAATCACATTAAAGTGCATATTGCTTACAAATTACGAACACCCACACACCAAATCCTAAAGTAATTTGAAGCAGAGTTAAGTTCGGAAATTCGTTTTTGTTCTCCTTCCCACCCGCAAGGAGGAAAAGTGAAGAATATCGCAATATCTCATCAAAGTGCATGCTGGGTACACATAAACAAACCACATACCAAAAAATCATGCTACTGAGATAATTTTGTGCAGCGTATTCTTGAAAATAATGTTTTTCACCCCTTACACCCTAAAGACGGAAAGATGGAAAATTCGCAAAATCCCTTTATAGTGCTGTTGGATATACATAATCAACTCACCCTAAAAATCCTTTTCCTGCAAAATCTGGGGCAGATTTACGCTTGGAAACACATTTTTTGCCTGTACGGTTTTTTGCCTCTAAATCTAATGGGTAATTATGTAAAATCCCTTTACAGTGTGCACACATAATTAACACTTACATACTAAAACTCAGCATCGACTGAAATTTGGAGCAGAGTTAAGCTTGGAAGCGTGTTTTTTGCTCCTCTTCCTGCCAATAAAAGGGGAGGAATTCGCAAAATCCCGTCACTGTGGGTGCTGAATGCACATAACCAAATAACACGCCAAAATTCGTGACCGCAGTTCCAATCGATTCCCCAGAACAAATTTAACACGAAATGGCGACTCTCGATATCCCCTCCCCCCCAAGTACAGGATTCCTATTTTTGACTCAAGGCTTTCCTTCATTACGTATTTAGAAACTCGTAAGTACTGCATTTCTTACTAAACAAATTGCTGGTTGTTTATTATATATATTTTTTGGTAATTTAGTAGCAATTAATTTATTATTACATTCATTATCATCACATCACAAATATAGTTGTTATCGAATCGGCAATTTAATTATTATTAAAATGGCATTTTAATTTTTAGTAGTTTTATACTTCTAAATTTATAATGACATCAACTTTGTGCTGCAGTTTTCTTTTTGGTTTTAATTTATGCCTAAGTATATTTCTTTTCACGTAAAAAAAAGGCTTATTTATTTATTTATTTATTTATTTATTATTATTATTATTATTTTACATTAGCTTGATGTTTAGTGTTTAACTATTTCCTAACTGTTATAAGGTTTTTTTTAATTAAAGTATTGAAATTTCAAAGCAATTTTTCTTTTCTTTTGTTTATTTATCGAAATGAAATAGCTCCTTTTCCTCAGGGATAATCCAGCATGTATTTTTTAGCAATTATTATTATTATTATTATTATTATTATTATTTTTAAATCGGTTTAGCAGTTTAAGAGAACCCCTACATACAAATAAATATCTTCTCTTTATAGTAAAAATTGCATATTTTCAATTGGTAAAGCTGGTAAACAATAATCAAGAAAAGTTTATTTTAAAACATATATTTTATATTTATTTATATATTTATTCCTTCCTTTTTTATTGCAAATTTTTTATTATTTTTTTTTTCCACAAACGACTTTTTTCTTGGGAATTCACCTTTGAAAGAGCAAACCCCCTATTTTAAATTCATATACTATATATATATATATATATACATAATACATATCTTGATTTAAAATTTAGGTTGTGTTCTTATTTGAAAAGATTAAAATCAAGTTCCTAAAAAAAAAATTATTTTCTTTAGAAAATCTGAATAAAAATCGCATAGAAATACATAAAAATAAATAAATAAACACATGCAGAAATGTAAATACATTACAAAATAAATAATAATAATAAAAAAAAAACATAGGAATAATCTAGTTTTTTATATATTCTTACGGCAACTGATATCTTTTGCTTCTGTCAACTCATCATTCAGAAAACTCCAAATGTCTAGACAGACAGTAAAAAAGAGAAAATTTACGGATTTTGGAGTTCAGCTGTAGAAACAGAGCCAAGTAGGTCGTGAGCCATGTTACCAAGAAAATTACATTTGTCATGATTTTGAAAACATCCAAATAAAATGCATTATGCCCTGAAAAATATGTAAACAATTTAGAGGAAAAAATTACAAAACCAATGTCTTTTTTTTTTTTTTTTTTTTTTCATATTTAAAAAGTTAGATTAATAAGGATGGCATATTGTTCCATTTTAGAATTTATATTCATCTCTGAGATCATTTATACTATTAATATGAATTAAAATTCTGTCTTTCATTAAAATATATACTAAAGGAAACTGAAAAAACACATGTGATTCTGAATTTGTTGTATAATACAAAACGATACATGTTAATTTTATTTACTATAACATTTTTAAGCATGTCATATAATTTCTTTTTGGAATTTATGCTTATGCCCCAGCACATTTATTTTATTATGAATTAAATTTTCATCTTTAATTAAAAAAAAAAATGTTAGAGAAAATTGAGGGATTGCATTTGTTTTTTAATTTAATGTACAAAACGATGTGTTCTTACGTTGTTTACTTTAAAAGTTTTTAAGTATGTCATATATATCTAAAAAGTATAAATATGCAAAGTATATGTATATATATATAAAGGGTATGACTTGCTTTTAAGCATGTCATATACCCTTTATATTATTAAACACATTTATATTATTAACACATTTTTATTATTATTATATAATAAATTTTCATCTTTAATTAAAAACACTGCTAAAAGAAATTGAAGGAGTACATTTGGGTCTGAATTTATTGCACAAAACCAAACGCGTTTTTATCGTTTATTATAAAAGGTTTTAAGTATGTCATATATTTCCTTTTCAGAATTTATGCTTATGCTCGAACACACTATTATTATTATGCATTAAATTTTAAAAAATGCTAAAGGAAATTGAAGAAGTACATTTAGTTCTGAATTATTTTTAAAAAATTATGCATGTTTCTGTTGTTTACTATAAAATATTTTATTGAATTTAATAGTTTTTGTTTTTTTTATAAAATGAATTTTAAAATTTTTAACTGATTTAATTAAAAAAATATAAATATAAATAAAAACTTATTTAGACAATACGTTATTAGTTAAGTGATGCATAATATTTTCAAAAGATATTTTTAGTTTGATTCGTCACTTTTGTTTCAATGTTTTGTTTGCAGTTTCTTTGTACTTTAGGGATAATTTGTTTGTGATCTGAAGATCCGTGCCTGAACCAGGACTCGGAACTGGTACTTATTAACCGAAGGTCAAAGCGAATGTTTTAATGGATGTACTAATTTTGAGATTTATTTATTTATTTATATTTATTTACTTTTTTATTTTTTTATTTTTTCAAAAAAAAGAAAAAAAAAAAAATCTCTGAAAGGCGTGTATGGAACCTAAACAAAACCCCGTTTCACCTGTTTATGAATGATTATTCGTATTAAATTCCTAAAAATCCCTCTGATCGAAAAATTAAAAGAAAATCCTTATCGTAAATAATAGGTGATATCCATTGAAAAAAAATGTCTTTATATCTTATAGTATTTCTTTTTCGGGTTACTCAAAACTTTCATTATTATAACATCTTATATTTACGTTAAAAGAGAGAAACCGTAAAGAATTTACATTTTTATATTATATTTGAAATTTCAATTCGTGTATCATAATTTTACTTTGAGTATTATTGTTAAGATACTGTATTACAATTATATATATATAAAGTATTTTATACAATAATGGTAAAATACAATATCAGGTAAAGAGTGAATTAAAAAATCATAGTGATGGTATACTTAAAGTTCGAAGTCAGATCATGTATAAAAAATAAGTAGCAACTATTACTGCATACTAATAAAATATGACACTGTCATAAATAAATTTTAAATCACAAAAAAAAAAAAAAAAAAAAAAAAAAAAAAAAGTTTATTGAATCTATATATATAAATTATCAAAATATGTATTTAATCATATAATAGACTATGAATATTAAACAACAAAAATAACTTGTAACAAACTTACATGTAAACCAAAATTGGAGAGCAGAAACTGGAGTAAAATTTAATCCAAAAACATAGAAAACAGGTGTTAAACTGCCAAAAACGTTTTACATGGCTTGAGACGTACGTGGGGATTATAGCATGCTTTTATGTGAATTCAACTCTCTCCTTAAGCAGACAGTTTAACTAAAAAGCATACGTAAGGCTAACATCAAAAGGAATTTAATGAAACGATAATAGTAAGAATTGATCAAAATTTACACAAACTGCAGTATAAAATGTATTAAATTGCTAGGTAAATTCCACAGCCACCACAGACCAACTCAATCCATTTCATAACTCAAATATATCTGGTTAATTTCTATAGCCACATCAGATCTTCTCAATTCATTTCAAAATACAATAAGATTCAATCTAAGAAACTAGAATATTTTAGCACCATTATAATAAGGAGACTAACTTTCTTTTTCAAGATTTAATTAAAAAAATAAAATATGTGTAGTGTAAAAAAAATAAAAATAAAATAATAATAATAATAATAATCATTTATATTTCATATGTTTTAAATACTTCTCCATAATGTAACCATGTAAAAAATCTATACTATAATCATTATTAATAGTGATATTAAAGAAACTTTGAATATCTTTAATTTTATCATGGTACTCAGTAATTAATGTTTAATTTCTGTTAGATAGCTTAAAGCGATATATCTGTATATCTACCAATATTATAATTCCAGTGTATTAATTTAATCATATTAAAATCAAAATCATTTCTTTTATCAAAAATAGTAGTTAACGTTTCATTTTCAACAATATTTATATCTGGTCCAAGAAATTAGTTTTTAAGGATTAAAATTGGTACTAATTTGCTAAACAAATTAGTACTAATTTTATACTTGCAAAAATATTATTAGAAACGGATCCCTATGAAATTCTATTTTTTTTTTTTTTTTTTTTTTTTTTTTGTATATAAAATTCTTCTTTACAACTTGTAATAATTCTGTCTCAAAACGAAATTGTATAATTTTTACTTTCCGAACATACGTATGTAAGGAAAGTATTGTAATCATGTCAAAAAATCGAATTCGAGATTTTGATGTTTCTATATGTTTTGAGGTCCCCTGAGTCCGTTTTTACTATTTTTACGATGATGTAGTTATGTGTGCGTGTATATATGCGTGTGTGTATGTGTGTGAGTGAACACGCTAGCGTCTACACGCTTTGTTCGAATGAGCTTAAAGTTGGTACGTATATTGAAAGTCACCATAGCACGAACGCTATTGATTTTGGTGAATCTAGCACTTGTAGTTTTTTTACAGGGACACCAGAAAAAATTCGTTATCATTATGGCCGATGAGGCCAAATTTTTAAAAGTGCGATAGCGTCTAAACGCCTTATTAATATGAGAAAAAAATTGTACGCATGTTATAAGTCACAGTTGCACGAACTCTATAGATTTTAGTGAATTTAGCACTTACAGTTTTTTTCACAGGGACACAAAGAAAAATTCTTTATCATTATGGCCTATAGGGCCAAATTTTTAAAAGTGTGATAGCGATTAAACGCCTTATTAATCTGAGCAAAAAATTTGTACACATGTTATAGGTCACAGTTGTACCAATTGTATAGATTTTGGTGGATTTAGCACTTACAGTTTTTTTACAGGGACACAAAGAAAAATTCTTTATCATTATGGTCTATGGGACCAAATTTTTAAAAGTGCAATTGCGTCTAAACTCCTTATTCAATTGAGCAGAAAATTTATATGAATATTATAGATCACTGTTGAATTAACTATAAACATTTTGGTGAATCTAACATTTACAGGTTTTTACAGGGACACAACGAAAAACTCTTTATCATTATGATCTATGGGCTCAAAGTTCAGTAGCGTTAAATAAAACATCGTGTACTATATGGAGAAAAATACTCAAACACTCTATTATGATTTTCTCTCTTTTGTTTATTTAACAACTCCTCTTTCTTTACTTTAACTACAAAACTGTTAATTCAATGTTCGGAAAGTCGAGTGGAGTCACTCCAGATTTTTTATATTTATTATTTCTATACTACCTTATAAATTACTTTCAGAATTAAAATTTTCCAAAGAATCAACCAAATCACGTATTCTAATACTGTTAAATAAATCTTCAAAATCCCATGTGTAAACACTACTTATTTTTATACCTTTCATAAAATTAATAAAGTAACTATTTTTAAGAATTATAGTGTATTTTGAATACTTATTTGTAATTTTTTATTTGCTTTAACATTTTTAGTTTTGTAAACAGAAGTTAAAGTTTTAAATTTTCTTGAATTTTTATGAAACTTGGGTATAAGAAAAATATAAGGGAATTTAAAATTATTAAGTTTAATTCCAAGTTGTAGACGTTCAGTTTTAATTCTATTAATTAATTAACTTTCTTTTATTTGAAAATCTTGAAATAATATATTATTGGTCATAATTTGGCTATAATATATATATACATACATACATACATACATACATACATATATATATATATATATATCTGTTCAAAACTTTACCCACTATGTGCTAAATTCTATGTTAATAAAGTTCAACACGTAGTGGCGGGATTTATCTATAAATCATTATTATTACATATGTAGTATGCAATATGCCATTTGACAGAATGTTTTTATTAATTAGATTTAGTCTGGAACTGAAATTGCTAAAAATTTGTCACTCACATTTAAATATGCTTTTAGCTACAAAAATTATAACAGCAGTGATACTGTTGTCAATTCATCCTGAATAATGGATGTCAGAGAGACAGTTGTTAGACTTCTGTGGTGTTACAGAATATCACGAATGAGATGCGACATTTGTGACAAATAAACCATTGGGAGAACTTAATTTATGCCAACCTAAATATTTATTGAATTATTTCCAGAAAAAATATTTTGTTTCTGGTTATTAACGTTACACGAACTTTTTGTCGAAGTGTTCAAGCATTTGTTGTAAATCTTAAACAGAATTTTTTCTCGTTGCACATGACTGATGCTCCAATGATGATACTTTGGTAATTGCTAATGTTATAGGTTGTAACGACTATATGCTAAATTTAGAGCTATATCATTAGTGTTAGGTATAGTTAGGGAGATTTGTGGTTATGCTTACTCGATACTTTGTTCGCTTTATATATACATATTACAACATGTGTATTAGTGCATTATAGTACTAAATATTACCCATTAAAAAAAATATAGAAAGTCTAATAAATTAAATAATTTCATAAAGGTGTCTAACGATTTGTTTTTATTATAGGCTACAGTTCCTTTATTTTTAAAAAAGTTTATAGATTTAAAATAGTATAGCATTATATAGTATTTTAAATTCATTACCTACTAATGGTGATTAAAATTTAACATCATGGGATTTATCTACTTCCATCCAAAGTTAATGTTGTTTTCCATAGTTATTTAATTCGTACAGTAAATGAAATTTCATAGTTCTTTAATCGTTAGTTTTTACGTAACTTTATAAAAAAAAATTTCGTTGCACTCTAAGAGATGATGTTTTTGTGAAAAGTTTTAAAAACTAGAATTTTATATTTACTCTTGTAAAGCCCTTTTAGAAGTAATCAGGCTACCACCTTATTTAATTAAAATACTAAAACAATTACCATTTAAAATCTTTAAAACAACTAAAATATGAATACAGAAATTCATATATTATTTAGATAATTTATGAATTAAATATTATAATTTGATATATTTCAAATTAAAATTATTTGCAAAGTATGTCAGCTTAAAAAGAAATACGTGTGGACTTCAGATATTTAAATCCCTTAAAAAATGTTTCATTCCTCATTAGTATGTAAAGAAAATCGGAAGGTTATTTTCTGACATCCCAATGATGCAAAATAAAAACGATGAATTAATGACATGACATGTACTTGAATTAAAAATTCTTCCTATAGAATGTTAAACCTTGCAGATAATTCTGTCATCAATAATACAGGATTAGGTTTTTGATCATTTTTATCACAAAACCATACCTCTTTAACAATTTTTCTCAAATAACATATACAAAATTTATACAAAATATGAAATTTCATGTTATATACTCGTAATATGGAAAAGCAAAACTGCAATACAGATTATGTGAGTAGTCCCTTATTTTATATCATTTAGAACTATTCGACCACTATTTGTTAATCAGCGGTGAAAAAATTATTTACAACTCCCGTACAAATAGCTCTAGTTTAGCATTTTATTTATTTATTTATTTATTTATTTATTTATTTATTCATATATTTTGGGGTTATATTTTTAATATACTATGAATTGTTCTGAAAATTAAATGCTATGTATAATTTTGATTTAAGTTTTTTCTGTATATGTTTCCGGCAAGCTAGCTTAGCTTGGTGGATCACGTAAAATAAATAGAAGATTTGCTATTTTGCTTTCCCATAAAACCAATTTCAAATCAAAACGACGACAGGGAGAGGACACAATAATTCTCCAACGGCTATAGCACATGACGTAATTTAATGACGACAACAAACACAATATATACAGAGTACAAGGATTGCATTTTAAATAAAAGCGTAAGCAGGGCTGTCAAAGCGGTGCTACATTTTATAGTTTAGAACATGCCAAATAATAAACATGCAGGCAAAACTCTGTGATCCTTTCTGAAAAACAGACTGCTACAGACTGACTAAGTTTATTACAAAATCTCTCATTGGGTGCGAAGTAACGTGGATTTTGATGACGAATGCTTCTACATACGCGTTTCGTCATTGGCCTTCGCTGGGAAAACAACCTCACAGGGTCTGAGCTAGGAGATGTTGTTTTGGGTATTACATGTGGAATTTTTCCCAAAGACTTAGGTTTTATATCTGGGAAATTGTAATGTAATATATCACAATAATTAAAAAGGAATATTCTTAATTATGTAAATATAGATTGCTATAAGTTTTGAGTTGTGTTGAACTGAAAATGTTTCCACCATAAAATTTACTTCTATTTGGTGCTGTCGCTTACATAAAACAATAATTTCAACGCAAAATATTTCATTTTATTTTGATGTTAGCTGATACAGAGCTACAAATTTGTTCAATACTGAACAGAAACGTTAACAGATGAGGAAGTTTTAGATTAGATTAATATAAAGAAGCAGTCAGATTAATCTAAAATAATCAAAGACCTTGTTGCTATTATCATATTTTTCCTTCCAGCTCTGTAGAAAATTTGCACATTATATTTTTGGGTAAAGAAATGGTGAGATGCGAAAGAAATCTTGTGGGTGAAAAAGAAATAGTGAGAAATGAAAGATATCTTGTGGGAAATCAGACTTTTCTAAATAACCTGTATTTCAATAATAATAATAATAAAACAACATGCATATCAATTTAAAAAATTGTAAAATATCATGTCTTGTTACTTAATAAAAAAAAAAAAGCGATCAAATAAGAGACTATTCCTTAAAACATCCTATAAGCATACATAAAAGATTAAACTTAAAAACATTATAAACATTTCGAGTTAATAATTACAACTCATCAGCATCAATAACATGAAAATGAGGGATACGCAATACCGTTTAAATATGTAACCTTACTCTGAATTCTTATAGAAAAGCAGTTAAGAAGCATTATAATATTGAATGTTCAAGTTATAAAAGTTTGATGGAAAGTTTTCTAAAAGTACCATTGTCTTTATACTTAAACCGGATTAATTATAGAAATTTTGCAGAGGAAAAGTGTTTTTTTTTTTTTTTTTTTTTTTTTTTTTTTTGTAATGAGTGGAAAGGGCTCAGAGTTGAGACCAATAATCAAACCTAGTATTTCTAGTTCTCTAAATGCTACTGCTCTTAAACTCTGATTATTCTATATTCTGATAGATAAGTTTCACTCATTGTTGTCAAAGCACGACAAGGGTGAGCTTTGGCCTAGGCTAAATTAATGGAGACGGTAATTTCAAATCTCTTAAAAAGAAAAAAGAAAAAAAAATCATTCAATTTTATTTTTCCAAATTTCCGTAATTTATATAGTTAAAGGGAAAAAAATCATTACTTATAACATTCGGAATTCTTTGAAATTTTTTATCGTTTAGTTTGCCTTTTAGGATTCTTAAAAATACTTGAATGGAATGGCCGTTTTATACTTGAGTGAAACATGGAAGGTGGTATGTCCTGAATAATTCAGTAAAGACAATTGATAATTCTGAAAATAAAGACAGTGGAAACAAGGCCCTAGATACATTTCTTGAGTTGGACATTTTGGGCTTCTTTTCTAAAAAATCTATAGTTTTTATAAAGCATCTGGTTTGTCTTCACCGCCTATATATATATATACATCGCTGTCAACTTTTTAAATTTATTCCAAAATGTTGTTAGCCCCCGCCTCTTTTTCACCCCGGATTCTTTGTAAAGTAATTTTTTTCAATATGTAATTGCGATTAAATATAAATAAAATTATTATACAAAGAAAATGGCTAGAAAAAAGAAAGATGTAACAACATTTCGGAATAAATTTAAAAAGTTGGCAGCTATGTATACACACACACACAGACATATATATATATATATATATTGATCTTGTATCCGAAATTTTAATATAAACGATTTTTTTTTCTTCATAGAATCATGGAAATCTAGCAATATTATTTTATATCTAAATTGTTTATTTATTTTTTCTTTTTAAAAAGAAGTACTAAAATTATGTTTTAAAAATACTTACAGTCGTAAAAGTGATATTTTAAACTCCATTAATAATAATATATTCATAATACAATAATAACGTCTCTAACCTATTTTCTTTCCCCCTCTTTTACATCATTTTTGATTTCTTTTCAGAAATTTTGTTCCGCATCATTAAAATTTTGTTTTGATTCTTTTGTTATAAAAACATTTACAAAGAAACCATCTTGTGTGAGTTGACATAAATGCCATTACTTCACAAACCGCGATTCATTTGTCATGTCTTACGTTGTTTTCCATTTTCATAGAAATTTAAAATAAATATTGTTATGTTTAGTTTAATTTGCTCTGCGAATTCCGATATTATGCGGGAAAGGAATGTAAACAACATTTCGCAAATATGGAAATGTTAAGACACACGATCAATCTTAGGAGATGAGATTAATATCGATTTCTGAGAGTTTATGGTATCTGAGGTGTAGAGTAATTTCGATTGTTAATAAAGTTTAGTTGTGTTTCGACAACCGAACGATAACTTAATAAAGATTAGTGAGGAGTTATTTCATAAATAAATATCGTGGCTTGTTAAAAAATAAATAAATAAATAAATAAATAAATAAATAAAAATTCAAAAAATACAAAAAATATGTAGTAACTATCTGTTTTTGTTTATTAAATGAAGTGAAGAAAAAGATTTGTTTTATGATATTTCTCAAAAGTTCGTATTTAAAAAAAAATATATTACAAAAAAAAAAAAAAAAAAAAAAAAAAAATACGAAGTCGAACAGAAAGACATTCGGTAATATATTCCTCGTTAGATATATGTGATATATAAAAACTCGATGAAAGGTTTAAATCATTGTTATTATTATTATTTTATTTTAATTTAATTTAATTATTATTATTTCAAAAAGAAAAGAAAATATTTCAGAAGAGAATGTAGTTTAAATTTTCAAATAAAAATAAATCTGTGAATTTGTTCAGTCGGCGCATTTTAATTATTTATAATTTAATAACTAAATTCTGATTTTCGTTGTCTTATAATTAACCACCATCAAACAAAAAAACAAGGCATCAATCTATAAATAAAACATTTTTAAATATTTATTCATTGCTGTTTAGAATTGTTATAGATAAATATACCTTAGTTGTTAAAAGTTTTTAATAAAATGAACTATTCTAATTATAATCAGATTTTGATATTAGAAAAATAATTTTAATTAAAAGCGGAACAAATTTAAAGCTAACATTTTGAAACCCGCCTCTTGAATTTAATTAAATACTATTTTCCTGTAAAATTTGATTTTTTTTCAATGACATTGAGAACATTTTTGGACTGTGAACTAACTCATAATCACTATTTATAGAAAAAATTATAATATTTGTCAAAATCGGTTGAAAGTACATTTTTTTTTTTCTTTTTTAAAAATCTTTTTTATACTTCAATCCAGATACCACGTGATTTATCATCTAACGTGATTGGAAATTGGGAAATTAGAAGTTCAGAAACATATAAATATTAGTGCAAAGTTGCCTGAAAACAATTATTTAATATTTTATTAATATTATATAGATTAATAAATTAATATTTAATATAATATTAAAAAATATTTTAATTAATTTCAAAAATCTATAAAAAGGATTTTCATATTTGCTAAGAACCATCCCAAACAAATTAGCGTTCTAATAGTAATTCTACTAATAATAAAACAATGTGTCGACTTTGATCAATTCTTTGGTAACACAAAGGGCACAAATAGACATACATATATAGACACTTACAGTCGGTAACAAAAGTGTCCAAACACTAGCAAAAAATACTATGTAAAAAAAAGTACACTTCATACGGTTTTGTTAAATAAATCCTTATCGAATCATGTTCTTTCACTAACTAAGAATAGGATTCGACAAGGATTTATTTAACAAAACCGTGTGAAGTGCACTTTTTTTCCACAGGAAATTTTGCTAGTGTTCGGACACTTTTGTTACTGACTGTACATGACCTTGAAAATTACGGCACCCTTCTTTTTTTGGTGAAGGGTTAAAAGAGAAAATACACGCAGACACATTTGAAAGCAATACCAATGTTACGAAATATCAGTGTACAAAAACTTAAACGCATTTAAATTTGATTCCTTTGTTAAAATACTTCTCAGTTTATTAGCGTAACTTCGATTATAATTTTATACAGTTCAGCAGTAAAATATTAAAATAAACGTACATCTTATAAAGTCAAGAAACAGAAGGTATATAAATCAAATATCATTTAATTCTCATTTAGAATGTAACCATACTCATATATCAGAAATTAAGAAATTCTGATAATTTAGTTGTTAAAAGGACGCCTTGTGTCTTTCTAAGAAAAGACATTAAAATGCATTTATATTCTTCCACATTCATAATTCATCATCCTGTGTTTGAGGCTATTATACACTACTCATAATCTGGATTGGATTTACACCTTTATTGAAAATCCTTATGAAACTAAATCGTTGTATTTCAAATTATGTGTAATCTTCAATATCGGCAATCCCACCTTGTTAAGCTCTATTTAAGTAAACTGTCTTAAATGAAATTCGTACTTCCATCAGGGTTTATACGATTTTCTTTTCTTTTTTTTTTAAGCTAGTATACAATTCATAATACACATTTTCTCTGGAAGGTAAAAAAAAAAAAAAAAAAAAAAACTTTAATCTGAAAGTAACTGTGACTAAATCTGTTAATTGTTTTGTAAGCTTTTTAATTGATTTTTTATGCAAAAGGGTTAAATTAATTGGTTTATTTATCCTGAAAATATTCTTATCCTTTTGTTATTATCCTTTTGTAAAATACCAAACATTTTTTTTCCCTAATTTTCTTAACTGGGGTTTATTAAATGAATATTTTTTCTGATAATTGTTTTTATTTAATTTTTCACATTTATTTTTACTACATTATTCATGCGAGCAATTTCAAAAGTATTTTTAAATTGATTGCATTTATTTTGGCATACAAAATGATCTATGGAAGCACATGCAATAAAAAAATACAATATTTTTTTCATAATAATTCATAATTATATTTCTTAGTTTTATAAATTTTATAGTTTCATTTTAATTGGTTACTATATTTTATAGTTTTAATTTATTATACAAAATATGTGTTTTGTGAATAATGATTTAGTCTAAATTTAAATCCCACGCATCTTTTAAAATTTCTGGATTTTTGAAGAATTTTTTACAGTAGTCCTTAATGTTGCAAGCGCTTTACTTTAAGATAAGATAATCATTAACTGTCATAAATATGTATATAATTATGTAGAAAAATTACTTAGAGATTTTTAACAATATTGTAAAAAAAATCATTTCGATTAAATATTTTATTAAACCTTTATGATACCTTTAAGTAAAATCCCTTTCAGCAGAAAATAGTTCAAGAGAGACAACAAAAATGTTTTGCGTAAAAAAGGGAAAAGTCTATAAAATATTCAAACTTTTCGTAATAATCGTAAGATTTGAAGAATAACTAACCAATAAAGCGTTCATCATCTTAAAACAAATTCCGAAATTGCTACTAACCCGAGAGTTCGGTAATTATTTTATAGGAAGCAAATCGTTTTAAATCTAACATTTTATGATTACACATTTACACCAATCCATGCGACACATAATTACGGCCGATTTCATTCCTATTTTTTCGGTGTGACGTAATAATTGAAGATAGTGTAAATATTTTTGCGACTTAAAAATTTCATAATAATCTTAAGACTTGTAGAGGAATCGAATCTGTAAAAATATCTTATATTATTTATTGTTTATTTTTTTTTTTAAAGATGTGAAAGTGCTAGATACACATTTTGAGAAATAAGAAGAGTTTTAAAAATATTTGTCTTAATAGGAAGTTATCTTTTTCTCTCCCCCCCCCCTCCACACACACACAGTTCTAAAGCTTAAAAATGTTTTGTTTGAATTTATTCAAGTTTTTTTTTTTTTTTTTTTTTTTTTTTCTTAACTGATAGTTTAGTTGTTTATGTATAACCCATAGACTTATTATAAGACTGGACGGATCATTCCATTATTTAGGGAATATAAGTAAAGGTGGCAAAGATGAAACACGTGGCTGCGGAAAAAAGGTTATACTTTCTGGCATTTATCGCGTTATTGATGATTTTTTGTTCTGAATATAAATATTGTTAATACTTCTAAAAGATAAAGCAAGAAAAACTTGTGCAGATCACTACAGCTGCTAAAATTTATTTTTACCTTGTTATTAACACTTTCCAACAAAGTTCAAAAGTATTTATAACTTCGGTTTGTCTATACTCTCTTTAACTCCCATAAATAATCATGGACATTTTTGAAATCATATAATTTATAATATATTTAAACTAATTCAATTTAGAGAATCAAGTATAGCAATTATAAACATTTTATAAAAATGATTACTTAAAAAGGACAAAATAACAAAATATTAAAAAGAATTTTATCTGTGAAATAAAATCCTTATTTTACATAACTTCTAGAGCTTTTAAAGTACACTTGCTATAAAATTATTTTTAAATTCAAAACAATCTAACTTTTAAAGTGAAATATAAATTTTAAAAGGAACTTTCAAAGAAAAAGGGAAAATATCGTCTGCTTAAGAAAAAGCAGAGTTTAGAGCATGGCGAGAAAATTTCATTATTGGCCAGTTTAGCTTCCTGTAGTTCAACAGTCACGTGACTTTTTTATGAGTTGCTTTTGCCACCGAAAAAGGTTGCCATTGTCCTGTCTACTTTTATAATAGGTCTATGGTATAACCGTGTAATAGATATACATCAAATGTTCTCAATACGCATTTATTTACCTTTGTAGTTAATTGAAATTTATAAAAATTGTTATTGCAATTTAAATACTTAATATCTTTAATTTACTGAATATTTAATTAAAGATTAGTATTTAATTTTTTTAAATTATTAAAAAATAATTCATATTCTATGATTTTATGTTTTTTTAATAGAAGAATGTTAGGCCGTTTTAATTTTTATGCATAAAAAATTATTAAATCTATTTTTTATTTTTAAATTAACATTAAAATAATAAAAATACATTTATGTTGTAACTTTATTTCTTCGACCACATTTCATGAAACCATGGAAGCATTTGCGCAAGTGCTAGCTGAACGAGTCCAATGCTAAAATAGGGGTGACAGTCATTTGACTCAGAGAAAATGAGCGCGGATTTATTGGATGTTTTCCAAATTTCAAACTGTCGGTCACGCTGGCATCCCTCCAACATTTTGGACGCGTCCTCACGGCTAGTTTCAGAATATGTGGCTGCACTGTATCTTTCTCCTTGCTTGTACATTTCGTTTACAGTACGATTCTGTTTCACCGTTAAAAATAAGAAAATATTAGCAAACTTTTTACAAAAACAACGGATTCAAGAAAATCACAAAAGAAAAAATTCCTTATTCTCATCACCATTATTTATGTTAGGCATAGATGTTCGGTTACTTTAACAGTGGCGTGTTGTCTTATTATTCCTGGTGCATTTTAGTTTACTCATTGATTAAAATTAAATGTTAAGAAAATGGGTAAAAACGTAATTATAAAATATTACCATCAAAAAAAAAAAAAAAAAAAAAAATCAAGTGGCGCTGGTCTATCCAAATCTAGGTCTTATATTCGGCATTTTCTAATATTTCACAAAGTGTAATTATTTTTTCCAGTTAATTAATTTTCACAAAAGAGTTAGTTTAATAGCTATTTAATATTGCATTAAAACCAATAATATTAAATACTGAGTCTAAATCAATAATAGCTCAACTTTGTGTCATTCCATGTCAAATAAACGGAGCTAAAAACCTAACCCCATCAGATTTTTATGAAACTAGGCCCATTTATTTGTTCTATGGAGAAATGAATGTACACCAATTAATAAGTACCTACCCTCTTTTAGTTTTTTATACACAAGGCTGCAAAAATTGGCAAAAAATGCAAATTTTCAAAATTCGTCTACTACAAATGTACCCAATTTTTGTTTTTTTTATTAACTGAGAGATATAAGATTGGTGTCATTATAAAGCTTATAATTCAGGCTTTCAAATCGTATGTATCATGTGTATATATTTTTAAAAATTTTCATTTTGAGGTCAAACATTTTGCTTTTTGACCTTCAATATCTCAAAAAGTACATATATTTAATTTTCTTTTAAAAATCATAGGTTATTTTTACTTTTATTATCTCTAATTATTGTAAATTTCAACATGGGACGATCATGGGATGCTGAGTTATAAATTAAAATGCAACCCTCTATCAGTATTTTCGTATTAACATAATATAAGTTTTACCATATTTTTTCCTCCCTAATTAACTTAGAGATATAAGATTGTTATCGTTAGAAAGTTTATAATACAGGCTTTTAAATGATATATTACGTGTATATGTTTTTAAAAATTTTCATTTTAAGGTCAAACATTTTTACCTATGACCCTCAATATCTCAAAAAGTACATATTTAATTTTCTTTTAAAAATTATATGTTATTCTTACGTTTATTATCTATAATTATTGCAAGTTTCAGCATGGGACATCTATGGGATACTAAGTTCTAAATTAAAATGCAACTCTACCAGTATTAAATAGACAATAAGACTTCTTCACACACCATAAATTTCAAGCCAGCACAACCGGTTTCGAAAGGACGTAGCCTTACTTCATCAGGTGCAAAAAAACACGTGCTACTGCCTTGGAGGCAAAAGCAAGACTGAAAGCAGGGCAAAACACAGAGGGAAAGGAGCAACACAAACAACAACACGTGTTTTTTTGCTCCTGATGAAGGAAGGCTACGTCTTTTCGAAGCCGGTTGTGCTGGCTTAAAATTTATGGTGTGTGAAGAAGTTTTATTGTCTATTTATCGTTTGTACACCAGTTTTGCATTTAGTTTTGGTCTACCAGTATTTCCACACTAACATAACAAACGTTTTACAAAAAAAAAAAAAAAAAAAAAAAAAAAAAACGGCCGCCCCATGCTGAATCTTACAATAATTATAGATAATAAACGTAAAAATAGCATACAACTTTTAAAAGAAAATTAAATATACACTTTTTGAGTTATTGAAGGTCAAAGATAAAAATGTTTTACCTTAAAACGAAAAAATTTAAATATATTTACATGTGATATATCATTTAAAATTCTATATTATCAGCTTTCTAATGATATCATTTTTATATCTCTGAGTTAATTAGGGAACAAAATATGGGTACATTTATAATAGAAGAATTATGAAAATTTGCCTTTTTCACCCATTTTTCCAGCTCTTTATGTCAAAAGCTAAAAGAGATAGGGACTTATTAATTGTTATAAATTCATTTCTCAATAGGACAAATAAATGAGTCCAATTTCATAAAAATTTGAGGGGGGTCAGGTTAAAAATACAGGGTTTTTTTTGTGTCGATTTGACATGAAATGACATACTATTGTTTCTATATTTAATGGTTTATATTTATTGTTTTTATATTTATTGTATTTAATTTTAATCAAAATTAGTTATTTATTAGTGATCAAAGTTAAGAAATGTAAACGCTTTTATCGGGTTTTGAAAAAAGCTAGCTCAATATTTTTAAGTGCCAATTCGTAAAGAAAAACGATACTTTTAGTGATATACCCATTCTATAACCTATTATAAAACCTTTTTTACTTACCGCATAAAACTTATCGCAAGAATACTTCTTTCACAAACTGTTATCAAATTTTTGTAGTACATTAAATCTTAAGTTTTTTGAAAATAATCTATATATAGACATTCTTTTAGCCAAAAAATTTTATTTGAATTTTGTATCAAAATATGAACTTACTTTCCTTTATACTTTTCAGTATATTAAAATTTTATTCGCATATTGCTTTCCAGTTCCGAAATCTATGCCTCATATCAGGAAAAATAAATAAATAAAAATAAAAAATATCGAGATTCACTTTTTGTGAAATTCAGTTTACCCATTCTTTTCACTTCTGTGTTTTTTCAAAAGTTCAGAAGGTATTACTTCCGGTTTTTCGTAAGATATGCTTTCTAAAAATCTCTTATAAGAACTGCTAAGATATGACGTGAGGCACTTTTTTTTTCTTTTTTTCAACAACAGAACCTTTTTGCAGGTAAAATGAAAACAAAGTATTTGATATAGAAATAGACTCGCGATTTTGCGCCGTCTTTGTTTAGATTTTTATGCAGCATAATCATAATTTTGAAGATGGAACTCGAAAAAGGCAAATTTTTCTGATATTGATTTTCTTTTTATGTCAGAAAACACTAAAATTGTGAGTTTCAAATTAGAATTTACAGAAATTCAGTTTTGCTGTCAAGACTTTAAACAAAAAACAAATCAAAACGATTAAGTGATTCTTGCGTTATTTTATAATGGTATTCTTTATCAAATCTGAAAAATAAAATAAAATCTAACATTTAAAGTTTGAAGTGTCATTAAAACACGTCTAACTTTTAAGCGTACTACAAGTAAATAATGATTATATAATTTGCTTACATTTACATATATGTACATAAATATAAATATAAATATATACATATATATTTAACATAGATAAAATCAGTACTTTGAATGTTAACTGCAGAAATTGTTTCATTAATGTATGTTTGCAGAAAAGTATGTAATAGTTGAAATAAAGGACTACAATTCATAGAAATAATACAAAGTCATGTTTCAGGATTACACGTGGAAAGTTTTAATGACTATAAATCTTTCATGTATTACACATTCTTTACAACACAATTTCTTACTTCGTTTCTTGAGGAATATTGGTGAATTTTGTATTTATTAAGGATGCAATATGCATATTATTTACGATAAATACTTACCATAGGTTTTAATTTTTTTTAAATTAACAATATTTTTAAAATTTATTTTTAAAAGATAAATAACAATTAGTATGTTGTAACAATATAAGACTTTCTTCTATATTATCTCATACAAAATAACGCATTTCAGGTTATTTATTATATTATTTATTAATATTACTTTACTTGATGAATGAAGACGATTTATCTATAACATATTAAAAAAAAAAAAAAAAAAGGATACGATAACTTTTTTTAAATTATTACAGATCTACGGTTAAACTATTCGTTTTAAAGGTATTGACGAGTTCTTTAGAAAGGTATCCATAATGAAAATTTACTATTTCCAGCGAAGGGGGTGTTACTTCCCGCAGGGTGGAGGAAGCGATGATCCTACATACATTACTATTGCTAAAAGATCATATTAATTTTACAAACATTCTTTAAAACAACTCTCATTATGCACATTTATACGAAATTTAGTCTTATACTGCCAAATTAAAAATTATGAAAAAAGGATTGACAGTGCCACCTGTTGAGAAATTGAATCGCAAATGTACTAAGCATCATTTTAGGTCAAGGTCCAACTAAACACCAAGTTTGGTTTAATATCGTTTATTAGTTCGTCAGATACAGCGTCCACAAAATTTCTGATACAGACACACAGAGACAGACATTTTTCTAAAAATTTATGTGGTCAAAATGGTTTTTTAACCAAAGTAATTAAAATTACTTGAAAAAAGAACAAAATTATCTAAACATGTTAAAAATTGGAATTGAAATATTTTTGAAAAATTCACTTAAATATTATTATTATTATTATTATTATTATTATTATTTTGTCAGAAAAATTTAAATGAGTAATATCTTTAAACTAAAACATTTAAAGGTTAAAAAAATAATCTGAATTTGGCCTGTGAGAGATTAAATATTTGTTTTTGGTTAAAAAAAAAGTATAAAATTTTCTTAAAATCTGTTTTTTCGTTTTAAATTGTAATAGTAGAGAAACAATTACTGAATTTGTTTCATTCAATTTTTGATTTCTATTACTTTGCATGAGTCAAGGAACTCAGTTACCTAAATCATAATAACGTACATCTCAGCAAAACGTAATTTATCCCACTGGAAAACATAGCAACTTTATGGTAGGTAAACAAGCATACATAAAAATAAATAATAAACTTCAAAGAATGAAATAATTAGCATATATTTAAACTTGATAACTATTTTCCACACATAAGGGTCATTTTTAATCTTGTTACCAACTTCTGAACATCCTTACAAGTGCTGACTTATCTATACGATAAAAATAAGTGATATTCGAGATTGAAAGAAGTTATAGTTTTAACTTTTAAAGTAATTTAATCTCTGTGATAATAAAAATTGAACTTATTTCAATGGAGTTTTGGGCTGAGGAAAGAGACAATTTCTGCTTTTGATCTGATTACATATACCCCGCGACAGAAAGATAAGTACAAAGGGTTTTTTCTTTGATTTTTCATAAAATAACATTATCTAAATTGCGCTTATCATTTATTATTATCATAAAATAACACTATTCCCGCACTAATTTTTGTTTTACGACTCATTTAGAAAAATTTTAAGACTAAAAGTTTTCTAATTTAAGACTACACACCGCGACAAAAATATAGGAACAAAGGTTTTTTTTTTTTTTTTTTTTTTTTAATATGATTATTTTTAATATGATTCAAATATTTAACATGTTTTTGATATGATAATATTTTGTTATGATAATAAATGATCAGTACAATTTAGATAATGTTATTTTATGAAAAATTAAAAAAAAAAAACCCTTTGTTCCTATCTTTTTGTCACGGAGTGTAGTTTAAATTAGAAAAATTTTAGTCTTAAAACTTTTCTAAATGAGTCTTAAAATAAAAAATTACTCCGGGAATAGTGTTATTTTATGATAATAATAAATGTTAAGCACAATTTAGATAATGTTATTTTATGAAAAATCAAATAAAAAACCCCTTTGTACCTATCTTTTTGTCACGGGGTGTATGTGTGCTTAAAAACTACATACGAAGAAGTATTTTGTATATTTTATGCTGAATCATACGAGGAAAAGTAAATGACATTTTCTGCTCATTTATTTAGAAAGTACTATAATAAAAGTCGCTAATCTTTCAATTTTAGAGAAAGTTTTTAAGCTATTTATGCCATTTTAAATAAGAAACATGCCATAGCGAACTTCAATAACATATAACATTTTGAAGAAAATAAGAAAATATTTAGGGGCCTTATATTTACAGGCAGACAGAGAGAAAGACAGATAGACTAATTCAAATCATAATTACTCATAAACATTGTTTAGAAAGTGTTAGAAATGTTTAATGAAAGTGATAATGGAATTAAAATAATTTCCACTTATAGCCTTTAATGTGTTCGAATGTTTTTGTGTGGCTCTATAAATCTTTATGATAATAATATTATATTCTAAAGAAAACTTTATATATATATATATATATATATATATATATATATTTGAAAAATAAATATCAATTTCTTTATGATTTGTACAAAATAAAACTATTAAAATATGGTTTATAGGAATACTTCTCACAGAACATAATGCTTTGAAATTCTTTTAGGTGTCCCTGTATACAAGTCAGTGGTAGCATTTATCTCATATTCAATGCGGAACATCCCATAATGAAACTGACTAATATATATATACCAGTTTCAAGTAATTCCACGAATATGTACGGGAGTTAGAGCATGGACAGGCAGTCAGACAAATCGAAGTTATAAACATTTTTTAACTTTCTTGGAAAGAGTTAAAAATATGTGTATTGGAGGATGTTCAGTTCAGGAGAAATTCAAACCTACAATTTAATTCAGCAATTAAATACAGTTTTTTTTTCCCCTTTAAAGAAAGAAAAGTTATAAGGGGTTTTATTCTTTTCAAAAGCTACGCTATTTTAAGCCTTTATCTGCCGCATGATGAAACAGACAAAAAATAAATTAAGTAAAAAACTTTGAATAAGCACCATAAAATGCAATGAAATTGCAACAATTGTTTCGGGTAAAAAAAAAAAAAAATCACGACCTTTCGTCAGGCGAACAAAGTAGGCACGAGTGCTGCAATGAAAACAGCTTTCTTATTAAGATAAGTTGCCGCTTTTATTGTAGCACTTGTGCCTACTTTGTTCGTTCGCCTGACGAAAGTCGTGTGTTTCTTAGACCCGAAACAATTGTTGTGAGTTTATTGCATTTTATGGTGTTTATTCAAAGTTTTGTACTTATTACTTTAAAACGCCAGTTCTGTGGTGCTTTCTTATTAAGACAAAAAATATATTTAAAATGTACATTGTTTACTTATTGAAGAATATTTTTTAAAGACATATGCAATAAAAAGTTTACACATTACCTTATCATAGTAATTAATGAGAATTTTTTTTGAGGGGTACTTTAGTATACCACTGGTACATAGAGATCGCAAAAGGTTATTGGACCCTAAAAAAGTGTAAAAAAGTATTTATTTTTTATGTTCCTTATATATTTTTCTGAGATTGATGCAAAATTTTTAAAGTAATATAGGAATTAATTTATAACACTTGAAGATCGTGAAAAATGCCAAGTAAAAACAGCGAGAGCGCTTTATAAAACCCCTTTCTGAACAAAAACAGCTGCTACATGTAGTGTGTAATGCTTTATAGCGAGATTCAAATGGGGTATATACGACCAGCGAGATAAATAAAGTAGAGTGCTGATTCGATGGATAAAGGATTAGTTTTCCGTGGTTCAACGTGAACCACGTGATATGAACCAATAGATTGCTATGATTGGCCCTTTATCGTTATTTTGTCATTTATAACTTCAGTTCGGCAAATTATCGTTATTATTAGGTAACACGAGAGTCCTACGACTGAAATAAATTGTTTTTAAAATAATTTTTCACATTATGATAAATAATCAAACACTTTTTTTTTCATGATTTCCTACAAAATTTAAAAGTGTTTATAAAGAAAAGTTAAACTTTTAAAAGAGCTAAATGTAGCAACAAAATAATAATCTATCAGATATTTTTAAATATTTTGTCGGTCAAATTTCGACTACATGAAATAAAAAAGAAGTAAAATAAAAACTAAAATGATTTAGAACAAAATAAATATTAAACTGCATAAGTAAACAAAAACATTGGCGGTTATGACTTTCACCAAATACAATCTCCAAACTCTTGCCATAGAAATTTATAGAAAATAACTTCTTACCAATGGAACCAACGCATAGAGGGTTCATGTCGCATGACTCATGTTGGACCCAAGAAGATAAATAAAGTAGAGTGATAAATGGCAACTCTAACATGGTCCAACATGAGTCATGTGACATGAACTATCTATGCGTTGGTTCCCTTGGTAAAAGGTTATTTTCAATGAATTTCTATGGCAACGGTTTGGTGATTTTACTTGCAGAAAATCATTCAATGTTTTTGTTTACTTATGTAGTTTAATATTTTATTGTTTTAAATCATTTTAGTTTTTATTTTACTTCCTTTTTTATTTCGTGTAGTCGAAATGTAACCGACAAAATATTTAGAAATAGTTGATAAAATTTTATTTGTTGTCAAATTTAGCTATTTTAAAAGTTTAACTTTTCTTTATAAATACTTCTAAACTTTGTTGGAAAATGATGAAAAAAAAAGGGGGATTTTATTATTTATTATAATGTGAAATATCTGAAAAAATATTTAAAAAACAATTTATTTCGGTTATAGGCCTGTCATATTACCTAATAATAGTGATAATTTGCCGAACTGAAATTTTAAATGCCAAAATAACGAATAACGATAAAAGGCCAAACATAGCAATCCATTCGCTCATATCACGTGATTCATGTTGAATCACGGAAAGCTAATCCTTTATCCATTGATTCGGCACTCTGCTTTATTTATCTCGTTGGTTGGACCAGTCAGGGTTACCATTTATCACTCTACTTTATTTATCCCGTTGTATACGACCTATTCTTATAAATATTTTTGATATTTCTTTCATAAATTAGATTTTACATGCGTTTTAAACTAATGGTACCTTAAAGTACCGTCAATAGATAAAGAGTTAAGCAGCTTAGTTATAAATAAAAATAATAACATAAACTCATACATAATAATAACATAAACTTTTTGAAATGAAATTTTTGATTAATACATCGATTTTTTTATTCAATTATATTTTTATCAGTTTATGTATTTTGACCATGTAGTAACGAAAAATGAAATTTATGATTAGGTTATCCTCCTTATTATTAACTGTCAAATATCTATGCGATTAAAATTATTTTTCTTTATAAATTTCAATTAAATTTATATAGTTTTTCGCAATTACTTTTTAATATAAGATACACGTATTACCTTATGTAATAACTCTGCTGAATAAGACCAGGAAATTGGAGAACATGTTTCATTATTAAATCGAAAATGCAATATAATTAACTGAATTCATAGAAAAACATTAATCAACAAAAATATGATAAAATTGTCATGAATGTTAAACTTTCTAGAAAAGAAACGTAATGTAAATTTTTGTATTAGAATAATAATTAAATTAGAAAATAAGGAGAAATGTTGGCGGAACATTTCATCCTAAAATAAATAGCCGGATATAAGTAAAATGAATGAGATGTAAATTAAATTAATAAGTGAAACGAATTCCAGGTCATTATTTGATTAAGTTTTGAGATAGGAAATTAATCAAGCTACTGTGAATTATGTTTTACATTTAATTTTCTGAGAGGGAAATGGGCACAAATATATAAAGAAACTGAAAATATATTATCTTTACGAAACGGTTTCGCTGTGCAGAGGGGAAAAAAATACATTCTTTAATCTGAAATATTTTTTGTAATTGATTTTATTTTACTTTTTATAAAGGAATGTATATTAAATTTAAAAATACGTACGAGTATATGTCCTATGGCCGTATTCACCATTAACTTCAACTCTCGGTTCAACTCAAAAACTTAAAAAGCATCTAAAGGCAGGGTACAGCTTTCCAGCAAAATTTGGCCCGCTGTTTCTGCCATCTAGCGTCGAGGATTTCATATAATCTTTTATTGGTTTCTTTCACCTAAAAAGTCTGAAAATAACTATACCGCTAGATGACAGCAACAGCACGACAAAATTTGCTGAAAAATTTCACTACGCCTTTATAAGCATTTCATATTTTCATGTTCAACCGGGAGTTGGAGTTATTGGTGAATAACAGCATTTGGCTGTTATTCATCAATAAATCCAACTCCCGGTTTACCATGAAAATATGGAAAGTGTATAAAGGCGGGGTGAAATTTTTCAGCAAATTTTGCCTTGTTATTTCTGCCATCTAGCGGTATAGTTATTTTCAGATTTTTCAGGTGAAAATAACCAATCAAAGATTATATGAAAACTTCGACGCTAGATGGCAGAAACAGCGGGCCAAATTTTTCTGGAAAGCTATACTCTGCCTTCAGACGCTTTTCAAATTTTTACGTTTAACTGGGAGTTGAAGTTAATGGTAAATACGGCCATCAGAGTTTTAATTATTACTAACCATCAATCGATATTGAAGTTTATTTTTAATTTTTATTTTTTCTTAACACTTCTCTCGGCATTTAAATATATGCCAGCGTTCCTTGATATTTTGATAGCGTTATTTATTCCAACACAGCGATATAACGACTTTTACCATCAAAAAGACAAAAAATATGGCTCAGGTCACACCTATGAAAAACAAATGGGTGCATTAATTTTGATAACACAGTTGTCAACTTTAAGTTTCTGTACTAGTAATGCTTTAAATTTGCTACAGCGCAACGTTTCTTTCACGCTGTATTCGTTCTTACTTTTCTTTATCTGGTAAAAGGTTCTGCTTTTTTCTTCAAATTTAAACAATTTTTTCATCTCTTTGAAATTTACAGTGTTTGATTATCTGCATCGTCTTTCAACACCGGTTTTTCGTTTATTTTACTGCAAGATGTTAAAAATTAGCCTTGCATAAATTAAATGTTGAAATTAATTACTTAACCTTTTTTTTTAACACGGTCAGAAATAGTATTATTAAAATAAAATTTCACAGAATATGTCTTCAAATTGAACGTTTGTGCTGTTTTCGGTTAAAAGCATTGCTATATACAGTAAAGACATGCATGAAAAAGTGTTATTTCGTGTTTTTTTCACTACCATTTTATATTTTTGAACCACTAAATCATAAAATAGATAGCCATAATCATAATATTTTAGCACAACAATGCATTGTATGGTAAAATTTATTGCATGACATACATATAATTTCTGCAGAGTAAAAATAAAATGGCAAGTGACTGATTTAAAAAAAAAAAAAAAAGCAATAATTGTTGAATATTTGACTACGTTTGTTTAAAAAAGTTCACTTCTAATGACAAAAGTTTCTAAAAATATGTTTCAATAAGTTTTAATAGCATAAACAAAATGAAAGATGCTATGAACGCTAAGAAAAAAAAATATGTACGCTGATTCATCATTATTTACCCTGTTTCCTTTTACAGAATTGAAAAGTTGCTGAAAAATGCTATTATTTGTTTTTTCTTGTTGTCTCTCACATCATCTGTCATTGGAAGTGTGTTTCATTATACGGAAAAATGCTCTGCAATCATAAAATTTAGACATCGTGAAAGTATATTTTTTCCCCTCAAAGGAAACAAACAGGAAAAATCAAATTAATATTTATTTGTAAGCAACTTTATTATTGGCAATATTTCTTCTAAATATTAATTTTTCAAGTTGTTATCTTTCAAGTTGTTATTTTTCAAGTTGTTGTAATTATTTCTTAATGTTAAAGTGACTAAAGGAAAAAAAAATATCATTTAGTAATGTTTTAAAAATATTTAATGCGTGGTTACAAAGTACAAGGTGATTATGATTAAAGTTACGATTTCAAAACGCTATATTTTTAAAACTACTGTTGAAAATTATTTGATATTTTACTAGAACAATTGTTAGGCAATGGAATTTTGTTTGGAAAAGGAAAAAAATAGAAGTTCCGAAATGTACCGTTAGTCATTTGTAAGATGTTTGTTTCATGAAGCTTCTCTTTTTCTCTTGTCACTATCACTGTTTCCGCCGTAAACACGTATTCTTGTCTTTTTGCTAAAAAAAGTTGCCGTACACCCTTAAAATCTATTGTTTCCTGCTCTTCTATTCTATTGCTAACAACATTCCTGTGTATAATGAATCTATTTAGGCATGTCTTTTGAGATTACCTTGACAGCGCCATCTATAGACACATTTTATAAAAACTTTTTTCCTTCGCCAAAAAAAAATTCCATTGCCTCACAATTGTTCTGGTAAAATATCAAGTCATTTTGACCGTTAGTTTTAAAATTATTGCGTTTTGAAATCGTAACTAGAATTATAATCACCCTGTATATTTTATCAAATTTTATGTAAATATTTATTTAAACACTGTATTATGCATACAGACACACAAAACATAAAAAAAAATAGCATTATTATTTTTTAAGGTTTTATAAAATTCTGTATCGCTATGGAACAGCTTTTAAAGCTAAAATTGGATCACTCATTCGACGCCAAGAATTCCAACAGCTAAACGCGGACTCGTCAACTAGTGTTAGGAAGTGACTTGTTTTGAAACAGTTGATATGTTTGAAAATCTAGACGGCAACGATAATCTTAGAGAAATGGCATAAGAATAATTGGCATGTTTCAGGATGTAGGACAAATGAAGTTAACTGCTGTCTACTAAATAATGCTGCCGCAATTGCAGCAAGAGTCATACTCAGACTGTTATTCACCAATAATTTCAACTCCCGGTTTAACATGAAAATTTGAAAAGTGTATAAAGGCGGAGTGAAAATTTTCAGCAAATTTTGCCGTGTTGTTTCTGCCATCGAGCGGTATAGTTATTTTCAGATTTTTCAGGTGAAAATAACCAATCAAAGATTATATGAAAAGTACGACACTAGACGGCAGAAACAGCATGCCAAATTTTGCTGGAAAGCTATACCTTGCCTTTAGACGCTTTTCAAATTTTTACGTTTAACCGGGAGTTGAAGTTAATGGTGAATACGGCCATGAGTCCACCAAAACATTTCCTAGTACTGCGTTATTTATTTATTTGAGAACAACAATTACAATGACTTTCGTCTTAAATGATTCATATAAAATAATATCACATTAACAATGCATAATTCCTTATATAACTGTATTACTTAATGGCTTTTGCCGTTATGAGTTTAGTTCAGACTTTTTCGGACATGTTCTCTCTAGTCTCTTATGCCATTTCTCTAAGGTTTTAACCATGATGTTCTCTCAAAAAAGTTCTTATTGCTTCTTAAAACAGATATCTGATGTTGAATTCATAGTCAAGAGGAATGTGTTAGCAATTTAATTTAGTACAGTTGATTTGGTTGAAAATGTAGATGGTAATGTTTTTAATTATGATGTGCCTCCAAAAAATGTTTTATTGCTCCCTAAAAACATCCTTAATATTGATTTCGAAAAAAAATGAAAAGTACCAGAAGTTCACTTGTTTTAGAACCGCTGACTTGGTTAAAAGTTTCTGATGACAATGATTTTAATCTTGATGCGCTCACAAAAAAAAAAAAAAAAAAAAAAAAAAAAAAAAAAAAAGTCTTGTTGCTTACTAAAAAGATATCTGATTAAACTATAGACGACAATAACCTCATTCATGAGAAGCTCTCAAAATTTTTCTTATTGCTCTCTTTGATGTTGAAGTCGAATCCAAAAGAAATATTCCAGAAAGAATATGTTTTGAAAAGTTTTTTTTTTTTTTAAATTGCAGACTTTAGCGAGCTTAATCATGATGTGTTTTAAAGCATGATTTAAATGCTTCTTAAAACGATATGTTATGTTCAAATCAATTCAATATGTTATCGACTTCAATATGCTATCGTTTTATGAACAAAACGATGTTATGTTCGATATGTTATATGCTGAATATGTTATGGTCAAACCAAAGTCAACTTTGGTTTAAAAATTAAATAAAAATAAATAGAATTTCTTCGTTAAAAAATAAGTGTGTCAATGAATAATCAAAATGATATGGATGAAAACGGGCTTGAAGAGTCAGAATTCAGCATTTCTTATACAGAGGCTACAAATATATTAGGGAAAAAATTCTATTTGATAAACAGAAACTGATGCTACGACTCTTAACTCGCTGTTTTTTTTTTTTAAGATAGCATGATAAGAGAGCTTCTAATCGATCCCAAATTAAACAGTAGTAATAAACCGCTTTGTATTTCATTAAGTAACGTAAATACGTAGTCTGTCCAGAAAGTAACGAGGCTGATTCCATAAAATAAATTTATTTGAAGATAGTTTTACAGACTCTTAAAATTCTTCAAAATAACTTCCTCCTGCATTATTATACCGTTGCTAACGAATCTGCCACACATTAATGCCCGCTTAAAAGTCTTACGCGTTCTCAGATTGTCAAAACGATCAAAAGCGTCTTTAAAAGAACTTCTTAAGCTGAATTTTAACCAAGGGAATAGAAAAGTGTCTGGCAATGAAGATCGAGGCTGTGCGGTGGTTAGGGAAGCGTTTCAATGCTGTGTTTTCACACTGCTCGATACTCTGTTGCATTCTAAAAACCTAATGCCACTTTCAGGCATGCATATGTTACAAAGGCTCAAGGGCAACTGACTTCCATCAGTCTCTGTAGCTGACAGTCCTCATCGCATATACCACCTGCTAACTTTGCCCCTTTTGCACATATTCTGTGATTTATTTAAGTTTTTCAAGTCTGAATCCAGTAATGTATCTTTCTCAAATAAAATAATCTGGTGTGAAACTAACAATAATTTATTTTACCTTACTTTATTTTTGACATATTATTAAAGCTAAAGGTTATGGTTAAAAGAGATCTGTATTTGCATAATAGATTAAATAATAGTTCAAACTGATTTAGAGGCCGATTTATTTGACAAAATTTTCTATGTAAGAGATGGGGGAGGGAAGGACTACTGTGTCTTACAACCACTGTTACAATAGTGTAGTTATATTCTGAAAGCTTTTTTTAATTTTAAAATTTATTTAAAATTATTTGGAGAATTGCCTACCAAACCACTCTTTGAAACTTATTTGAGTAATTTTGGATAGCCCTGTATATTGTATGTAAATTACATACCAATCAAACAATGTACTTAAATTTAACATAGCAGAGAAAAAACGCATGACACAACTTGACATGTACTTGGAGTCAATTCCAAATATAGCGCAAATAAGTCGGAAATCTTTATTGTGGCCCTGTAAACGAAAGATAAATATTTTTCACATCATACTTTATGTGAAATATGCTTTTATGTATATAAAAAAGTATAAATATTCATTTTATTTAATGCAGTCTAAAGGTGTCAAACTGCAACTATCACAAATTTATGTTCCTAATTTGGCATGTTCCTTATTAAAAATGGTATAAAACATAAAAAATAATGCCAATGTTTTGCGTTCCATGAGAGACATTTGTGTAAATCATATATAAATAACATTCTACTACACAATTCATAATAGAAATGACATTTATTGTTCATACGCTATAAAAAGATGTTTTTTATAGAATATGGTATGTTTATCGTTCAGATATACAGGGCTACACTAACATATTCAGATACATTAAGCGCTGCATTTAGAAATTGCTGTTCCGTTTTGGTAAACGTTTTTAAACTTTCTAACAATTTTTAATAGTGATTATGAATTCAATTAAATCATTAAGGCAAAATTAAATTCAGTTAAGGCAAAGTACACTGAAAACAAAACGATGAAACAAGTACAGTCGGTAACAAAAGTGTCCGAACACTAGCAATAATTCCTATGCAAAAAAAGTACACTTCATACGGTTTTTAAAAATAAATCCTTGTGGAATCCTCTTCTTAGTCAGTTTAAGAACGTGATTCGATAAGGATTTATTTAATAGAACCGTATAAAGTGTACTTTTTTTACATAGGAATTTTTGCTAGTGTTCGTACACTTTTGTTACCGACTGTACGTACTGTTTGAAAGTGTTAGTAATCCATGTGATCCCCACACTTTTTCGTTGTAGTTTTTTCTTTTAACTGACATTAAGAGTCACATTAATGGTCAGTAGTTTCAGGAATGTATTTAAATATTTTTTTAGGGGTACATACAAATGAAACAGTGCCGGTTGCAAAGCCGGTTGCAAGCGTTCCAAATGTATGACTACAGTCGGCAGCAAAAGTATCCGACCACTAGCAAAAATTCCTACGTAAAAAAAAAAAAAAAAAGCACACTTAACACTGTTTTGTTATATAAATCCTTGTCGAATCATGTTAATTAGACTGAGAAAAAACAAGATTCGACAAGGATTTATTTAACAAAACTGCATTAAGTGTACTTTTTTTATATAGGAATTTTTGCTAGTGCTCGGATACTTTTGCTGCCGGCTGTATTTGCAAACAAATTTGCAAAATTTACGTCATCGAAATTGCAAGCGTTCCGTTTGTAAGTAACCCATAGGCAGTTTTATTGCAAAGTAATTAATCGGTTACATATACATCTATTTAGAAACAAAATAAAATTGCTTCCTCTGAAGAAAATGAAAATGTGAAAGTGCCATTTTTATGTTTGCTGAATGTTACTAAAAGTATCATTTTCAAAATAAATGTAATTATTTAAAGTCATAATTGCAATTTACTGAAAATTCATTTATTCCTCCATAAATAAGGAATAACAAAATCAAAAAAGGCTTTCTTTTTTTAGTTGAAATTTTCATGAAAATAGTAGGTGCATTTTTATTGAAAATATTAAAACTCTAAACGCTACGAAAATATGAAATCAATTAATCGTTCAATCAATCTTTCTGTCTTTTTTTACTGTGGCTGTACGAATGATTTATATTCAGGGAGAGAGAAAATTAATCGTCATCTTATAGCTCTTGGAAAAAAAAATCTTTTGCTACAGTAGTAATTTTTGACAGATATTTTATTTAATTGAATGATATTTTCCAAAACAGAATCGAGACTGTAGTATATGTTTATAGGAGTCAAAACTATTGCTTTAAGATTTGAAACTCCGTACGGAATGACATAAACAAAGGTAATATGAGAAAATTGAGTGAAGTGTCAGACAATTTTTTTCAAATATTGTCTAACACTTTAGGTTTGTTTAGAATTGTATCGAATTAGATTGTTTTTATAGAATAGTGTCTTTTTCTGGTAGAGTTAGATTTAATAACTGATTAAAATTGATCATTTTTATTTTTATTTTTATTTTTTTTTTCAAATAATTAAAATTATAAAAAAAGAAAAACTGAACGACTTTTCATTCAACACTATTTTTAACACGCTTTTATTAGCTTCACCTGTATGTATGTTTGTATGTATGTTTGTAACCGCTCTGAGAGCAAACAAAAAATCTATTGTAAAAAAAGACTTTCCCTACGTGAACGCTGTGGCTGTGAGGTAAAGCTCCGGGCTACGAACCTAAAAGTCTAACGTTCAAGCCCAGTCAGGGGAGATTTTTTAAAAATGGTTTTTGTTTAATTCTAAATTATTTTATAATCACCCTGTAATATGGTGTGTTACTCACACAATTTTTTCTTACCCTGCATTTTAATACTATAAAGATAGATATTTTGTGCTTTTTAGTTCACATTTCAATAAAAGCATGTTCTTTAATTTTTTAAAAGTATAATTTTATTCCTCTTTTTTCTTTGTAGAGAATTATCCCAATTGCAAGGTACATGTGTATGTATTGTATCGTATTTATGTGATGCTATGCATGATAATTGTATGTATTGTATTACTATTGCATGCATGATAAATTATGTATGATAATTGTATACTATTGAAACGCACGTTGGTATTTGCAATCTATATTTTTCTTTTTTTTCTTTTTTTTTTCTTTTCTTTTTTTTTTTTTAATATAGTAATTTATTGATATTCGTTCCAACAAATATTTTGGAGTCCCAACATTAGATGTCGAGTTTGTAATTGGATGATTGCGGGTTTGATACTCGAGCCGGCCGAAGACCGTCGTATACATTAATTGTAGTTGTTGCACGTGTCCGCAATATCCTCCGTGTTTCCTTCCAAAATATAACCTCAGAGTATTACCGGTGGGAAAGCCATCCCCTCCGCGCAGAATCAAAATTGAGATGACATGTCTCCGGACTATCTTTAGGTCTGAGTCCGAGAAAGTCGCCAATTGCTTATACCATAGTCTCAGTGCGATGTGAAAATCCACTCACTTGCACAACCCCAATACACTGTATAAAAAAAGTAGACGGACATTTCTTTACAATTTTTTGAAACCCCGTCTTTGTTTAATAGGAAATGTCAATTAAAATTCTTTAACATGTTTATACTTATCAATCTTCATAATTTTTACAGACAAATAAAAATATTCAATTATTTATAATTTTAATGTAGGGAAATGCAGAAAAGAGAAAATATATACATTTGCACAATATATATTTTTTTAAAAAGTAGACGGACACTGGTCAAAAACTGCAATTATCTAAGTAGGTGTTTCTTGTGGAATACCAGTTTTGCATGGACAAGTACATTTGGCATTTTGCCAATTGCTAACGTGCTTGACAAGATGGTTTTACGTAGTTAAATTTCTTGGAGATGAATGCGCCATGCCACGAGGAATTCCTCTAACTGATTACCACAAAGGACAGATTATAGCGCTGAAAAAATCTTAATAAAGGGGTCAGAGAAATTAGTAGGTTACTTCTAATAAGCAAAAGTAGCATCAGCGATTTTCTACGTACTCCTGAAGCCCATGGCGTAAAGAAAAAGAGTAGCCGGCCAAAGAAACTTTCGCTTAGAGACCAAAGAAAAATTTTTACTGAGTAGAAGAAAACTGGAGCACTAATTCCCAGAGTTCGAATAAGCACAGGAATTACTAACATAACTTCTGAGAGAATTTATAACTACTTTAAGCACTCAGAGCTCTTTCAATATAAGAAAAGAAAACATCATCCATGCTGGAAGGATCACCACGTGACAGAACGCCTACAGTGGGCTCAAAACCATATGTCTTGGACTACAGAATGGATATCTGTAGTTTTTTTCAGATGAGCAAAAATTTAATTTAGACGGCCCAGATGGATATTAATATTATTGGCACAGTTTGGAGAAAGAAGACGAAGTGTACTCTACTCGGCAAAGTGGTGGTGGTGACGTGATGGTGTGGCTAGCTGTTGGCTATGGTGGAAGGACAAATTTAGTGCTCCTAAGTAAGAAGCAGACTCACAAAGATTATATTGAAACACTAAGCAGTGAGCTTTTGCCATATGCGTGTGATCTTGGAGGAGAAAACTGGATTTTCCAACAAGATGGAGCGCCAATACACACCGATAACAACGTTAAAAAATGGTTTCATGAGAACAACTTCATTATTTTACCCTGGCCAGCCAAGAGTCCGGATATGAATCCTGTATAAAACATTTGGGCTATACTTGTTCATAAAATTTATGAGGGTGGACGCCAGTATGAATCAATTCACCAGCTCAAAGAAACTCTTACAAACATTTGGGAAATTTTCTGTCAAAAAAAGATTCAGAATCTCATAGATTCGATGCCTAACAGAGTATACGAACTTATTAAAGCAAGTGGGAGACGAAACCCTTACTAAAAGTGTTTTATTTTAGCGATACAAGATGTGTCCGTCTACTTTTTTAAAGAAAAATTACAGTGCAAATATGCACCAATTTTGTTTCCTGAATTTTTCCACTACATAATTCAAAAGGATTGAATCTATATCCAAAAAAAAATATGATGTCTCAAGAATATAATTATATTAGAGAAATGAACCTCATATCTCTAATTAAAGAAATAAACGGCTTTAAAGTATTACAAGTACTTTTTTTTATGCAGTGTAAGTATATTAACATCCCAAAATGGCGCTACATCAAAGACACGTAAATGGTATATCGCCTCGCATAAAAACCATTCTCATAAAGCCAAAAGACATTAATAACAGAAGGATTAAAATGAAACAGTATTCAGATTTTAATTTCTTCAGGCGAATAATTACACATAATGTTCATCATCTACCAACAACATTCATCATAGTTTTTAAAATTTTCTGTATAAACCTTATTTATGAAGTACTTGTGCTACAAAATTTATCAGAACTTCTCACAATGTGACACGCGCATAATTATCTAGCTATGTATTATCAAAATTTCCTATCTCAATCATCTTTAATCAATTACGAGTTCACACATCAGAAAATTTCTTTATATCTGTTTAATTTATTTAAATCTTATTGAAATTTTCGAATTCTACAAAGGAAATAAAGGGAAATAAATGTATAACAAATCAAGTAATAAAAACATATACCAAAAACACAAAAGTAGACTGTCTAGCATTTTTCTCAATACTAAAGAAAATTTCCAAAATCACTTTCCCACGGAGGATCCAAGGCGCATGTTCATATTTCTTTTAATGAACGTCACGTTTATTATGCATAAAGAAAATTTTTTGAAAGTTTTGTGACAGGTTTTCATTTTTTGAAAAGTTCAAATAGATTTGTTCCGAATATCGTAACCTATCTGATTTTAAAGCACCACTGCAGACCAATAAGTATTTTTTTTTTATCAAGTACAAATAAGCATATTTTGATTCACAGCATCTTTATATTTCTTAACGATTACTTCGTTGTTGAATAGATTAATTTATGTATTTTTCCTTTATTTGTAGATACCATTAAATGTTCTCAAAAACAAAACTCTTTACCTTAAGAAAAACATCATGAATTTAATCCTTTTATAAACCTATTGCGTTTTCGGATTCATACAACAAAGGAAATAGATATACACACATCAAGAAGAAAAAGAGAAACAACCCTAACACGCAAGTGATCCTTTTAGTACATTTCACTCAATATTGAAGGAACTGCCGGAGAATATCTCCTCCACACATATTCTTCGACGTCTGTTCATATTTCTTTTCATAAACGTCACGTTTATTATATATGAAGAAAATTTGTTAGAAGTTCTATGCTAGGTTTTCTTTTCTCGAAATTTCCAACGAATTCGCTTCCAATATCATCCCCGAACCCCGATCCCATTTCGATGCATCATTGCAGTCCAGTAAGGTTTGCTACAATATATTTGCTGATAGATGGCACCACACCTTAAGAATAGAAACGAACACCATTAAAAACGCAAGACAATTTAGAGGTCTGCACGGGCCGAAATTTTGAGGTCCGGTCCCGGTCCAGCCCGTACGAATTCTTTCAACGTAGTTGCTTCGGAGTACCTGCATATGGTCACAACCATTGCTTACTTCCATCAAAAATGTAAAAGAACATGAAAATAATTTTTCAGAAGAGAAAAAATAAAAAGCCGAAGGCTTTTTAAAAATTTAAAAATTTTGAATTTAGTCTCAGAAATTTCTCCACGTTAGCAGAGAATTTTACTGAGTGAAGCAACAGGACAGGAAAAAAAAAAAAAATAAATAAAAATAAAAATCTCCTTCAAAAATCCTAAGTGCAACAGAAAGATCTGTTGTGTGAGTTGACGAAGACAGTCTGGACGGCGAAAAGGAATTAAGAGTTGAGCAGTGGGTCTATTCTGGCCTGTTCCCTTCGTTATATTCCTTCGGAATTCAACGATCTTCGGAATATAACGATAATTTTGTATTCTGGGCTGTTGCGATCGAAATTTTAGCGATATTTATCTTCGTTATTTTTCGAGAGCTCTAAGGCTGTCGTTGAATGGCTCTTGTATTCGTTACAATACGGAGCGACCTTTTGGTATTATAAAGGGGTCTGATCATTTTTTTTTTTTTTTTTTTTTTTTTTAAGAAATAGTTATGATTTAGGAAATAAGGAAACTTGGTTAAATAAATGTTAGCAAAGCTTACATTGTAAAGTACAATGTAAACAAAAATTAATCACTTTTCCCCACACATATCCAAATTTAAATAAAGTGGAAACGGAATAAAATACAAACTTTATTATTTTAAAACTATGAAAATTTCAACTGTATTTGAGAACCTAGTTATTTATTTATTTATTTATTTATTTATTTATTTATTTATTATTATTATTATTATTATTATTATTATTATATATTTAAGTAATTGTTTTGAATGACTCTAAACGATTGCATACATAATTTAATTTTTTGATTTAATGTTTGTTATTTAAATTTATGATTTAATTTAATATTTTGGGTATAGTAAATCTTCAAAAAAATTTTAAAGCTTAATATTTTTTAAAAAGCAATGCATTATTCATCATATACATTTATGTAAAAAATTGAGTAATGTACTTTTCATATAAATTTACAAATAATTTTCTAGAAATTAATATACAGATTAAATCAAACTTATATATATATATATATATATATATATATATATATATATATATATATATATTGGGGGGGGGGAGGGTTAAAAAGTTAAAACATTATTTAAAAACAATTGACATTTAATTTAATAAAATCAAACAAATTTTATGCTATTAATATAAAACACTCATTAAATATTTTTTATCATCTCAATAGACAACGACTTCATAAGTTTTAACTTCAAATATTTAAATAAAAATGTCTTTATAAATAGAGAAAAATATTTTTATGTTTTATTTACTAAATTAGAAAAAATGAATAACATAAAAACTTTCTTCTTTTAAAATTATAAAAATTTCAGCTGTAGTTGTAAATCTTTTTTTTTTTTTTTTTTAAATAATTATTTTGAATAATTCTAAACAATTGCATACTTCTATTTAATATTTTGGGCTTAGTAAATCTAAACAACTTTAAAGCTTAATATATTTTAGAAAGCAATATATTATTAATATATTTATGTAAAAAATTAAGAAACGTACTTTTCATATAAATATACAAATAATTTTCTAGAAATTGGTATATACAGTGTAAATCAAACATTTATATACTTTATAATAATATAATTTCTTTTCTTTCTTTAAAAAGAAAAAATCTAATATCATTAAAATAAATTCCGTTTAATTTAACCTTTTGAAAGGGGCTGTGACAGCACCTGTCACGCTTCACCATAAGATTTCGTAAGAGCCCCTCTCAAAAGGTTAATAAAATCGAACAAATTTTATCACATTAGTTCAAATCAATATTTAAATATTTATATCATTTCAATAGGCAATGGCTATATAAATTTTAACTTCAATTATTTAAGTAAAAATAAATTTATAAATAAAGAAAAATATTTTTATGTTTTACTCACTGAATTAGCGTTACAGTTTAATTAATTTTACTCAAATATATCTAAATATCAAATATTTCAATTGCACTTAAACGAAAAATATAGTTCAAACAAGGTGCGGTGCATTGTACGTACTATATTTAAAAATTAATTTTTGGAAAAAATAATTAAAACATGAGTACATACCATGTAAATAAAATAAATCTATTTTGAATCTTTAGAAAGTGATACTTCCTCTTTATTTTGCCGAGTAAATAATTATATCGTGTAGGCGATTTCATTTTAACAGCCAGTCTAATATAAAAATTTACTTGGCTATTTTAAATTTCCTTCTCATCGAGACGATACAATTAAATTGAACTGGAAAACTGCTCTGCTACAACACATAAAAGAATCCACGCTGTGTCTTTGCTTTTTATTTTTTTCATTTTCACAACAAACAAACATCCTATATTTAACAATACATAGCGATCATCGTCTGCTCTCTCTTACTCACTAGTAATCACAATAAAACTAACCACGTGCTTCGTCCTGATTGGATGAAAGAGTTAACCTCGAACGCAGTTTTCCCCCACCTCGTTTGATTATAACGTTCGTAGAGCAGAACTGCTCTACCACGGAATATCGTTATGAAAGAGATTTCGATCGAAAAAATAACGATCGGTTTGTCTTTTTAACGTACAGGCCAGAATAGACCCACTGGGCGCCCCAAGGGGCACAGGAAATCGCTCATAGTCCCGCAGTTAAAAAAAATAGAAAAAAAAATAGGGACATACATTTTCCCCCCTAAAATTTCTAACACAAAATAATAAGAAAAATTCAGAAGAGGATTAAAGAGAAATAAAATACATTGTTTCAGACCGAATCTTGGTTTCCATCCAGAATCTAATTTCTGAGGTGGATCCGTGGACTAATCAGCAACCTGCAAGTTATTCTTAATCCTCACTGAAAAATTTTGAGCTGAAAACGTCGGAATTATGTCCTAGACGACCCGATCAATCAGAGCGCGAGGCTCCAGACCATTCAGAGATCGTGTTCTGGCATGCCGTCTGAAAGCAGCAAACTGTACAAACAAATTAAAAAAAAAAAAAAAAATGAAAAAATAAATAAAAAATAAATCCGGCTGCTCATAATTTTGAGAAGTAAACTTTAAAAATTTAGAGGAATTCATAAGTAGTAAGGTGGAAATCGCGACTGTAAAAATGAAACAATACATAAGCCTGATGCTAGGGTTAGCTAATGCTAGAGAAACATTTTGTTCACTCTAGGGGCAAAAATAAATTTGGTGAGGAAATACAGTGTTATGTAACTCCAAATGTAATAGTTCTACTCTTCTTAGAGACGGGTAGAAAGTCATTTCCCCTAGTTTAAATAACTATAGGCCGTTTCTTTCTACGACCGACTCTAGGATCGTAGGGATGAATGGAATCTAACAGAGGATTTCCAATATTGGGAATAGATCTGTGAAATTTCATCGTAAGTTTTAGAATTTCGGCATAAATTGGCCTAATTCGAAGATTCCGGTAAATAGCATCATCGCAGACATAACAAGTAGCTTGAACAAACCGACATAAAAGCTTATTTTGGAATAACTGAATTTTTATTAACTGAATTTTAGCAGCAGAAATGTAGGTCATACACCCATAGGTGATGATCGGACGAATCATAGATTTGTATAATAATAATTTTTTTTTAATAGACAGGCGGCTATTATAAGCCAAAAGGGAGTGAAGGGCTTTTGCGGCTTTGTCAGCTTTGCTTACCCGGCATAGCCCGGTATGAAATCGAAAAGTTCGGCCCGGGCCGTTTATATTTTAACCAGTGTACGGCCCGGGCCGTTTACATTTTTACCAGTGTACGGCCCGGCCAGGACAAAAAACGATAAAATCAAGCCCGACACGGCCAAGCTCGATTCAAAAATACGTAAAATAAGAAAAAAAAAGCATGCTTTTCTATAAAAAAGACTTTTAGTATGTGTTTACAGAGGTTTTTTATAGTCAAGTATTAGAACGTTCTTTAACAAAACTGCTGATCTTTTACAAGATAATCATATATAATCAGAAATTCGTTATTACAGGCGTACAGAAGGCACAAAGACAGACAGAGAATCAAATCGAAAATATTAGCATTTATCAAACGATATAGGTAGGCATTTTAAAATTGTTAATACTACTGAAAATGCACTTTCAACCCTTTCCTCTTATGTACAGTAATTATCCGAATCCTTCATGTGGTCAGGTAAACAAAACTTTAATGCTAATCCAACCATGTTCAATAGAAAAGATTCTTTTGCACGTGCTAAAAATGATGCTACTTTCATCCAGTGCACTGGAGAAAAGAGAAAGGAGCCTTGGAGAAATAGTTACAGCATAAGGATTTTTATAGATTTCCTATCTCCTAAACTGTACAGACCATAGTACACAAAGCCGTATTACACAATAACGTAACTAATTTCTATTGTTTGTACATGTGCGCAAACTAGTAGTGACATGCATATATTCAATAAGAAACAATCTAATATTACTTTAAATAAAATATATTAATTTCGAGACATGTTAAAAATATTTGCGGAAAATGAGATCGTGAACAGACAGACTAATAGACAATTAAATTGAAGTCACAGACATTTTTTAGCAAAATATAATTTTATGTGACATACCAGCCTGTAAAAGTATGTAAAATAAATGACTGAAGAAATAGTTTACCAATTTCCTTTTTCGTTGATTAACGAGGAAACTAGAAAAAGATTCGGAACGACACGGCCCGGAAAAATTTTCATCCAGGCCGAACCGAAACTGCAAAAACATTTTAAGCCCGAACCTGGCCCGGTTTGAGAGTAAATTGAAAAGTTCGGCCTGAACTTGTGGCCCGAGCAGTTCCCTAAGACAATTCATTAGAATATTTCAATATGTGCACTTTTTATAGCTCGAACGACATCCAAACAATAACCTAATTCAACAGCCTTGTTGAAATATTCTAGTGATTTACCAAACAAATTCTCTTTAATTGCTTGCCTTGTATTTTTAAGGGTTTTTTGTTACTAGTATTAAGGCACAGCGTCATCTATGAACAATATTAGGAACTATTTTTTTTCCTAAAAAAAATTTTTTCACCGTAAAAAGCATTGTATTACAAACCGTACTCACGTATGTCAATCACTTTCATTTATTTATTTATTTATTTATTTATTTATTCATTTATTTTAATTGAAGTTAAAAATGTATCCAGAAGTTTTGGCCCGCCCTGTATTTCATAACGATACTCCATTTTTAATGTTCGTTTTCGGTGTTAGAATTAAGGCCAATTATTTACACTAAAGACCTGTGACTAAGGAGTGGGAGGGGTGGGCATTCTCTCGGTAGAGGGATATTTCTAAGGGATCTTAGTCCGTATTCACGTGAGTTTCGTAGAAAACCATGAAAAACTCGGAACGACTAGGTCAACGAGTGCGGCCCCGGATCTAAACCGGCACTTTTCGTATGCCATCTCAAACCTAGTAGACAGGTAATTCATTTGATTATTTACGAAATTTTCTCTTTATATATAGATAACAGTAAATTTTCTCGAAAAGTAAAATTTTTAATATCAAGAAAAACATTGTGAATTTACTTCTTTTATACCCGTATTAGATTTTCGTAATCATACAACAAAGGAAATAAATATATACAAATTAGAAAGAAAGAAAAAACATATACCCAAGACATACAAACGATCATTCTAATACATTTCGCTCAATACTGAAGAAACTTCCCAAGAATCCCTTCTCCCCGCATATTCTCCGCCGCTTGATCATATTTCCTTTTATGAACGTCACGCTTATTATGCATGAAGAAAAGTTGTTGGAAGTTCTGTGCCAGGTTTTCATTTCCTGAAAAGTCCCAACAGATTCGTTCCCAATATCATCCCCCATCTCATTTCGATGCACCACTGCAGTCCAATAAGTTTTTCCTCTTGATCGAGCCTAAATAAAGCAGCACACTTTTGAATTTCGTAGTTATAAACTTTTGGTTTAATTCGTATTGTTAAGGAAGTTTAATGGGAAAACAGATAGACGGGGGAATTCATTGTCCTAAATGAGTTTTTGATCTGGAATAGGAATTCTTTCTCTCGACATTGAAGACTTTTTGAATGAAATGTCTTAAGATAGAAACATATCCGGAAATCTCTAAAAACGAGAAAAGTAAAAAACTCATGTAAGAAATGGGAAAATTATTTCGAAATTAAACTGTAAGTTTAAAAATACATTTATAAGAAAAAAAATTAATACTAGAACAATAATTGTCTAATTTACACTTATTTTTGACACATCTACGAGTTTTATGATTAATGAAAAATTAGTTTACCTGTTTATATTATAAATTTCTTGATAATTTCAAAATTATTTAGAATAAAACCAATAATAATTTTAAATTTCTTATACTTGCTTATTAATAGTTAAAATCCAACGCGTTTTATATTTTTCTAATACAGGAAAAATCAATCAAATATGTTTCCAATTAACCATGTGATGAAACTAATATCAGCAATTTTATCGACAACAAATATTCGGAAAGAAATTTATGCATTTAAAAAAAAAAAATAAATTTTATAAAATTTCAAGTTTTTGTAAAGAAAAAAAAATAGATATTCATTCTTTTTTTTTTTTCAAGATTTATTTTATATAGTAATTATTTTAACTAGTCTTGCTACTTTTAAATATATTTAGAGTAAATAAAATGAACCTTAAGAATCTTTGAAAGAAACTCTTATACCATCATATAAAAACTAGCATAAATATTTAATTAATGTTAACGTGATAACAACACGTTATTCATAAAACTATATACACAATTATTAAAACATTAATTCATTAAAAATTATCAAAATATAAACTAACACATATTCTATCTGATTACATTCTGCGCTGTTCAATATTCCCTATTCTACACTCAAATATTCTTATATTTTCAGAGCTCTTAAAATCACTTTCTAGTGAGTATTTAAGTAATAACTTTACGTTAATACTATGTATAAACAATTTAATTTAATTAAAAAGAAAAAAAATAATAATTTTAAGCTAAAAAAAACTGAATTTTACTCTTTTTTTTTTTTTTTCCTGTTTGGAGTCTTCTTCTAGTTCTAGTTTCATATAAATTTACAAATTTCTACTCTGAACTACTGTTTATGAAAATATATATATACTAGCAGGCTACGCCCGCTTCGCTGGTCACTATTTTTAAATGAATCATTATAATTAATGAATTCTCAAAATTGCTTTAATTTTTATCATGTGAAAAAAAAAAAAAAAGAAAAGAAAACTCTGATCGGGAAAAATGCCGCACCGGGGCCCCACTGCCTTCGGCAGCGTAGACCCGTGCGCGATGCGCACGCGCGAATGCATATATATGAGCGCCCTAATAATTTTACAAATTCGAAAATATCCGCAATCGATTTGTAAGTATCAAAAACCTCAATGCACCAGTTTTGAACGATCTATCTCTATTTTTATTTTTTTGCCCTTCCGCTCCCTCCCCCCTTCCCGCCCCTCCCAATAATTTTAAAAATTCAAAAATATCCGCAATCGATTTGTAGGTATCGAAAACCTCCATGTACCAATTTTGAATGATCTATTTTTTTTTTTGCCCCTCTGTCCTCCCCCCCTTCCCGGCCCTTTTAATAACATTACACTTACGAAAATATATCCCATTCGACTTGCAGGCCTCTAAAACCAATCTGTACCAATTTTGAACGGCCTAACTGCATTTCTATTTGTTTTTGTCCATAGCCCCCCCCCTTACCGCCCCTCCTAATAATTTTACAAATTCAAAAATATCCGCATTCGATTTTAAGTATCGAAAACCATTTGTGTACCAATTTTGAACGATCTAACTCAATTTTTATTTTTTGCCCCCCCCCATCCCCTCCCTCCTTCTCGCCCCTCCTAATAACTTTACACTTTCGGAAATATCCCCATTCGACTTGCAGGTCTTTAAAACCTATCTGTACCAATTTTGAATGGCCTAACTGTATTTCTATTTGCTTTTGCCCATAGCCCCCCCTTACCGCCCCTCCTAATAATTTTACAAATTCGAAAGTATCCGCAATCGATTTGTAAGTATCGAAAACCTTTATATACCAATTTTGAACGATCTAACTGTTTTTTTTATTTTTTTGCCCCCCCCTCTCCCCTCCCCCCTTTCTCGCCCCTCCTAATAACTTTGCACTTTCGAAAATATCCCCATGCAACTTGCAGGCCTCTTAAACCTATCTGTACTAATTTTGAACGGCCTAACTGTATTTCTATTTGTTTTTGCCCCATTGCCCCCTTACCGCCCCACCCCCTACCCGCCCCTCCTAATAATTTTACAAATTCAAAAATATCCGCAATCGATTTGTAAGTATCGAAAACCTCTACGTACCAATTTTGAACGATCTGACACTATTTTTATTTTTTTTGCCCCCCCTCCCCCCTTCTTGCTCCTCCTAATAACTTTACACAATCAAAAATATCCCCATTCGACTTGCAGGCCTCTTTAACCTATCTGTACCAATTCTGAACGGCCTAACTGTATTTCTATTTGTTTTTGCCACATAGCCCCCCCCTTGCTGCCCCACCTGGGGGCTGAATTTCTAAAATTCCAGAAATTGGTTTTCAGATAGTTGCATTACCTATATTTTATAGCAAAAATTTCACGTATATCTATTCTTTTTGTTTGAGATATATAGGATTATGCGAAATCACGTTTTACGCATGTGAAATCACGTTTTGCCCCCCCGCCCCCCTTGGGGACCGAATTTCAAAAATTCCAGAAACTTATTTTTAGACATTTGTATTAGCTATATTTAAAAGCAAAAATTTTACGGATATCTGTTTTTGTTTTTGTTTGAGATATGAAGGATTTTGTGAAAGTACGTTTTGCCGCCCTCCCCCCTTTGGGGGGCGAATTTTGTAAAATCGCTTGCGGCGTTGTCTTTCTCGGGTCGTAAACATTAACCGTGCCAAATTTGGTCCCGCTCGGTGAAACGGCCTAGGATTCTATAGCGGACACACACACACACACAGACAGACTCTGCTCTTTTATATATGTAGATACATATGTTATTTATTTATTTTTTAATATATAAAGCATAGTATCGATTTAGAATTTCTGTCAGTATAATAACAGCTATTTTAAATTTAATTGATAAAATTGAGAAATATGAATGGAAAAAAAAATTACGGAACTTCCTAAAGTAAATGGGGCCATTTAACAGAGCGTCCAGCTCGTAATTGAGCACTGTTGCCTATTGTAAAGATTTGCCCCTACGCGTAGAGACTTTTATAAGTTTTCTTCTTTAGCATGTACGATGGAGTAGGGACTTTTTGAAAGCATCTTTTATCCCCAGGACATTCACAGGATATCCTGAAAATGAATGAAAGTACGTCTTACGGACATCCATATCACTAAGTAAATAGGAACTTTTATCATCAGTGTAGAGACATTTTGAGCTGTCCGTAGGAACATGGCAGAATTTGAGTTGCCAACACCAAATCGGGGAATACGGGCTCGATACTCATTCCGGACAAAGACCGATGCGTGCGATTACTGTGGCTGGTGCACTTAAAATGCCACAATGTCATCCATGTTTCGTAAATTTAACATTTCTGGAGGTTACCGAAGGGAGGGGGAGAGCATCCTCTCCGCGGAGGATCAAAATTGTGACGACTTGTCTCCGGACCATCACTAAGTGTGATTCCCAGACTGACGCCAATTTCCTATTGTTTGGCTCTGTTGCAACGTTAAACTCAACCAACCTCAACTCTAAAGTAAATGGTTTAAAATTTCTGTGTGTTTAGGGTTTTTAATATTTTACTTCAAAGATGGCATTGGTTAGAGGTATGGCATTTGCATTAGTAAATTCTTATTGATTATATTAAGATTTGTGTTCGTTAATCAATGTTCTGAGGTTCGTTATTTTAACTTTCTAGCAAACCAACATTAAATAAAAAGACGATATTTGAATATTTTGCTTGCAAAAAGTTGCTTGTAAATTCAAAGTCTGACAACAGAATTAAAAAAAAAAAAAAAAAAAAAAAAAACTTAGAATAACTTTTAAAGAATATTTTTCGGTTAGTTTTATATATATAATATAACATATAATTATGTTATAATTTGTTATAATATAATTATATATATATGCATTAATTTAAAGTTGTATATATTTAAGCATAAAATATGTAAAAATAAATCGATTTTCTTTTTTTAAGTCATATCGTTATAACAATCGGGCAGACATTTCCCCAATAGGTATGTGTCAGTGAATCCATTGTCTGAATATAACCCTTACTATATTTTATTTAAAAAGACATCGCGTGTGACTATAACTTTAACTTCTAGAACCACATGTCATGCACGCGCCATATGTCCCGTGTCCTGCAGCGTTATTAATGGGGCTTCGATGGCAATGGGTAATTCGTGTTGGTAGACAGCACGTTCGGGTGAGACAATGATGGTGATATATTAATACATTTCATAAATTTATCTTCTTCACGATCCAATGAATTTCTAGTTCATTATTTGCAGTTGAAATTTCCCCAGAGTACTAATGCTTCCGAAGCTGGCAGAAACATATTCATGACTTCGGCTGTTAACAACCCTGAACACATTTCTATTAGACTTCAGTGAAAAAAGGCAAAACGAACTTTTATCATGTTTTATCTTTTTTCTTTTTTACATTTGCGTACCAACTGGTATCTTTTAGCAAAGAGTGTTTGGCGTATTTTTTTTTTTTTTCTGATATGCAATTTTATCGCGTTATATTATGAATATGAATATTATACTAACTTCCCCTTATTGTCAAACAAAACATTATAATAAATTCTATTTCTTGACGTGCCTCTGAAAGAAAAAATGCATAAAATATTAATTTTATTTACATAACATAAAAATAATGTCATATATTAGAAATATGTCCAAATTTCGAAGCAATTGGTCCAATTTTCGAAAATTTAGTGCATGTAAAGAAATAAAATACCACCTCTTTTGGATGTAATTTATTAGGGTAGTACCATACAAATGCAATATTTGCAAATAAGAAATATATTATCAAAATCAAAATGCTTTTTTTCCCCCTATACACAAAGAGGTATAATGGTATGCACTTTTAATGATTACCAGCAATTTGTTTCATCATATATATATATGTTGTCAAATAAAACAAAAGTGTTTAACAACGGTTAAAGGTTTATTTTTTGATGTTGTTAATTAATAATTGCATTTAAATTATAAAATCTATTTTTCTGTATAATATAAATTATATTTGTTAAATATAATTATCTTAAAACTTTCGTGACCGCTGACGTGAATTCACGTCATTTGAAAATTTGTAACTCCACCAGTGGGCGGTTCTTTAGGTTACATAGGTTACATTATTTCTGGACAATATACCCAATATTCACATTTGTGCAACCAATGCACTATGGATACAAATACTTTGATTAGAAAGAGTATAATTGTAATGAATGATCATTTATATTATAAATTTGAATACAAAAATTATTCATTTAAACTAATGCAATATAAAATAATAACGCCCACAGGCGGAGCTTACTCCCAAACAGACGAAAACATGCGGTCGCGAAAGTGTTAATAGACCAACGATATATGCTTAAACTTTAAAGAGTAATGGAAGACTGAATTTAATAATTTTTACATATTTTCAACATAAGAATAGCATTATTTGACGAAAGATCTTTACCAGATTTTGATAAATATAAATTATATATTCTTATGTAATTAAATTTAGACTTTATTTAATTGAGTAACATAAGAAAATATTACTACTACTCCAGAGAGACTTTAAATATGCATTTATTTATTTAGAAAGGAATGATATGTGCATAAGTGTATATGTGCTCTAATTATAATGAAGTAGGTTGGGTGACTAAGTTATGTTTCGATTACATATATTCACTGTCTGAAAACTTTGTTTATCCGAGTCACGCACATGTAAATAACGTCTAAATTGTTGGTGATAATTATATTTTAAACAATGTTTCCTTTTGTAAACCAGTTGGGTTATATATATTGGTTAAGTTATATTAACTGTATCTTAAATTAATTTAACTATATATCTTAGTAAAATTTCCATTCCCACAAGCTATCTTGAGACATTTTATGGAAAAGTAAACTGCAAGGGAAAAATTAAAGCTCCAATTCATTATAACAGCTATTGTATTTTAAATTAAAAAACTTTATTTTAATTATAAATTATAATGTCTTTTGAAATAATTTTATAGGAAAGTAAACTACAGAGGTAAAAATAAAGCTAATTTAAATTGTAACAGCTATTAGTTTTTAATTTATTATTTTAATTATATATTTTGTAAAAATTGCATTTCTACAAGCCATGTGGGGTCATTTTATGGAAGAGTAAACTGCTGAGGAAAAACATAAAGTTCATATAAATTGTTACAGATATTAGTTTTTTTTCATTAATTTTTTTTAAATATATATTTTTATAAAAAAGTTGCATTTCTACAAGCCACGTGCGGTCATTTTAAGTAAAAATAAACCGCAGAGGAAAAAACTAAATTTGCATATAAATTGTAACAGCTAACAATTTTTCAATTAAATCATTTTAATAATGTATTTTTGTAAACACCGCATTTTTGCAAGCCGTATGGGGTCATTTTTCAGAAATGTGAACTGCAAAGGAAAAAAACAAAGTTCATATAAATTGTAATAACTTTCAGTTTTTATTATTAAATATATATTCTACTTAAAAAAAAAAAAAAAAAATGCTACAATTATTTAATAATGGTATAAAATAATGCAATAGTAATATATAATATTATGATATATAAAATGTTGATAAATAGAATCTAATCTATGTTATCGCATATAATAAGAAATTAAAAAGGTCCTAAAACGAAATTACAGGGTTCAACTGACCTATTCATGATTATATTTCAATTTTTGAAAAGAAAATTATGTTAATCGCACGAATATTTATTATTATTTTCATCTAGTTTCAATTTGGCCTTTATGATACATTACAAATTAATTTTAACATTTTATCATGTTTTTATTAACTCGCTTTCTTGTTTGTTTATTTGTTTTTCCAGTACAAATCTTGCAATCGATTTTTAAGTAACTTCCCGACTAGCTAGACGTTTGAAACTTTTAGAATAGCTCAGAATACGATGATAATGCATTCTTTTAATACTTTTAGCCATCTTTAAACAGAATTGAATTCATTTTCAGTAAATTTTAAAAAAATCCTCAAAGTGGCGCTTCGATCGAATTCAATGCTAGCACTTTTGCGTAACGGCGTTTGGCGATTTTGAAAGCAGAATACAGTAAAATCTCGTACAATGCGGTGGCGGAGATGAAAAATAAATAACACAGTTTTATTTTTTAACACCACTAAATTTTTAGTGTACCAATCTATTAGTTTATACGTTCGATTTAGTTTTTTTGTATAAAGCAGTTGCTTTGATACAGGGATGGAACACGGGCGCAGTATTCATACCACTATCAATGTAAGAAAATTTTCTACTTCTTAAATCAACGATATTATAGGTAGTAAAATTTCTTAAACAGATTCCGGTATGAATTCTGCGCCCGTGTTCCATCCCTGTTTGATATAAAATTAATGGTGCTAAAAAATAAAATTGTAATATTCATGAAGCAAACTTGCACTCGCGTTGTACGAGACTTTAGTGTACATTTGAATTTAGTTTGTTTAGAAAAATATTGTGCGAAAAAAAAAATGAAAGTTTATAAAGTCTTTGGATAATGGAAATGACTAAAAAGTGATTAAAATTAAATAAACAGAAAATTTAAAAACAACATGGCATATAAAAAGTTCTTTTTATCTTGTAATTATATAAGGTTGAAAATACACGATTATAAGACTGTAAGGATGTGAGTTTTAGAGAAATAATCTCGAAAAGTTCTATGATTTTAAAATTATTGACTCAAAGGGCATCTTAACTAAATTGTCAATACTTTTAAAAGATTAAAATTAAAAAGTACCACAGAGTAACCATTTTGAAGGTAACTACTGGCCATCTTTAACAGTAAAATATACCCTAACAACACATCTTCTCCGAAAGGCATCCTCAGAATGCCCTGTGGATAAAAGGGAAATCCTATGGACCTCCTCAGGATATTCTGTGGACAAGTGTGTTGTTAGGGATACTGAGTGAATACACATTCCCATTTATTCATTTAAGAATGTATAAATATATATATGTATCAGTGAAGTCTGATTTTTTGGGTTATTTCCGTACAGGCGGCTAGAAACAGTGTCCCAAAAAGCTCTTTTTATTTATTTTTTTAATTTATTAAAATGTCGTTATCTGCCTATAAATAAGGAATTCCACCGATAAGATGAATAAATATTCCAATATAAAACACTGTTTTTATTAACCTGTATGAAGACAGCCCAAAATGTCATTCCCGACAAGCCATAAACATTTGCTATAATAAACAGTATTCTGAAGTTAAAATTTGCAATGGAATGCCACCAGATTTGTTATGCAGCCAAATTCATGAGATACTCTGAAGAACTTTAGAAAACTTAAAAATCTGTCCCCCAAATGGCGCCATGTATTGCAAATATGAAAATTTAACAAATGAGAAGATCCATGCGAATAAAAAAATTATTATGAAACTTAGAGATTGTTTATACATTCTGTTTTACTTGTTAAATTTCCAATTTTCTGCGCACATGCCACCTGGAGAACAGTTTTGAACTAACAGTTTTTTTTTTTTTTTTAAATACCTTGAATGCGTCATGAAATCGTTTACGTAACGAATTTGATAGCTATCTGCTCGACCGTTTTAATTGCAAGATGCTTTTTATAAAGAGAGTTTAATTGTAACCACCCGTATGTATAACCATCTATTTTTATGTTCATATCGGTTAAAAATAAAAACCCTTCTAGGAAATTAATTTAAGCTCCAGACAATTAAAAAAGACTTTGAATCATATTTTTTATTGCAAACATTGAGAATCGTTTTTTTCTATATATTTTATATACTTAAGCTCTATTGCAGAAAATACATATTTTAAGTATACAAAATATTTAAAAATGTATGTTTGGGGGATGCAGTGTTGCTAATTTATTAAAAAAGATGCATAAAAGATATAACTACACTTTTTTTTTTCTATCATGTGCTTAATTTAATTAAATGATCTGTGAATTGTTGTATTGTTAATGCTTTAATTTACAACATTTTTCATATATAAAATATTCATTTAAATACAGTGATTGTAGATTTTTTTTTTTTTTTTTTTAAATATGGCCTGAATTTTCATATTATTCTTTTGTACTGTCAGAATTATTCTAATCTTTGTTCCTCTTTCCTTTGTTATATTATTTATATTCATTTATAAAATAATAATAATAATAATAATAATAAACTTGTATTTTCTTCATAAAATTATTCCATTTGGGTATTTTAAAAGTAGCTGAAAACAACGCATAAAATTCTTACATAAACATGTCATAGTGGAGATATAATAGCGAACTTTTAGGTTCTTTTTTAAAGAATAACCACCACTATTTTTTTTAAATGTTTCCCGACATAGTTAATTGTAGATAATTATTAGAAAATCGTTACTAAAAATTTCGAATTGAAAAATATTGGTAGTCCATCTTCCACTTGATTATTAACTTTTTGTTTTTCTTTTAAACTGTTTGAACCGAAGCTGCATCCCCCTACAATAACATACCCTTTCTCTTGTTATTCATATCAGTCAAGCAGTGAATAAAATTTGCAAAATATTGTGAATAAAGTGAACCCTTTTTCTTTTCTAATTTAAAATTCCTGTCTGAAGAACTCTTATATTCTAAAGGATGTTGAAAACTGAACCCTTAAAAGTGTAAGGTAAAAAACGAGCTAGTTTTGAACATTTTTTCTTTTATTGCAGATGAAAATGCTTGAGTTGAAACTTCTCATTTAATTATTCTTTATTTCAATGAAATATGTTGTTCTTAACCCTTTCAGGGGCAGGTAAATTTTCTTCATTTAAAATCAACCGCCCCAGAAATCACCAACAATATTAAAAGACAAGAAATGAATGAAGTTATATTGTCTAAGTTGTAAAAGAAAATTTTTATAAAACATTTTTGGGGACAGTTTTTGCAATTTTGAATTAAAATTTGTGGTTGTACCATGCAACAAAGGGTTGCATGAAAGGGTTGAAGGCTATACACATATGTACTTTTATCATATCTTAAAATTTCTCATCAATAATCCCTTAATTTTATGTTTTTAGTCATATTTATTTTGACCTACATTTAAATATTTACAACTTTAATCACAAAGACACATGGATAACGAGCTAAAATGATTTCAAAAATTCATTTAAAATTATAATCTAGGGAAATGATTTTTTTTTTTTTTTTTTTTATATCTATCAAAAATAAGTTTGTAAACATTATATCTTTAATGTAGAGTAAAATCCTTAATTGGAAGTCTATAACTATACAACTGTTTCTCAATAGTTATTATATTAATATACTTTAAAATTAAGTCTAAAATAGGAAGATTATAAGTTTACATTTAAATTTTAATCTTTGTTCATAAATTGACATCCAATAACGAAAAATCTAAAAATTGTGTTTTTCAGAGTGGAGGGTGGGATAATTTGATACTTATTAAATTAATCCAACAATACCACCGAATATTTGATATTCCATTTCATATACCATCAATATTTATTTTACTAACAGAATAATGTATATATATATATACATTACTGTGTCAAAAGTAAATAGCGTATTAAGAAAAATATATTTATTTAAAAAATATTAAACACTTTTTTAAAAAACTAGTTCTTTATTATTAATAGCGTGTCGATCCTCCTTTATTATCATATAAGGATTTTATTCAAACTCGCATAGTATCTATCAAACTGTTGTTCGCCCTTGTTGAAAATTGCTCAATTCTTCAACTAACATTTTTCCTTTTTATTAGAAGATTTCGCAGGTTTTTCAGCAACATTACTTTGTAAAATATGACAAACATTCTAGACTGGCTTCATATCAGGTGATTGTAAGCCTTTTTTGGGATTTCTAGGCATTCATTGTTTGAGCTCTATGACACTGTGCCCCATCTTCTATGAAAACATCATCTTGGCGATTCAAGTTATTTCGTTGAAAGATAGGTAGAAGAACCTCTTTTAGAATTTCAATATATTTTCCCGCATTAGTTTTACCTTCACAGAAAAACAAACTACTTTTTCCACCATGCCAAACAACCCCTCACACCATTACACTTATGCCGCTTATTTTAGAGTTTGTTATAAAAACCGGCGTTCCTACTGCATTACAGAACCATGCCAGATTCATTCCCCCCCCCCCCCCCCGCTATTGTTAAATTGACAATACTACGATTCGTCATAAAAAATAATATGCCCCCAAAAGTTTTCGTCCTTAGAAAGCATTTGTTTTTAACCAATAAAATCTCTGTTTTTTTTTTTTTTTTTTTTTTTTTTTTTTATTAACGGAAGTTTGTTTTACACTACTGTCTTATAAAAGCTAACACTATGTAGATACTTCTGAACAGTTCGATGTGACAAACTTGAAGATATAGTTACATCACCCACAGTGGGACCCCTTATGACTTCTCGAACTAACGCCCTCTTTTGTCTGAAAGATGGTCTAGGTACTCCTGGTAATGCTGAATCTCTTGTTTTTTCCTCTATTTGAACAGTTTGATTACAAGATTAATAGTTGACAAAAGCACGTTTAACGTAGCACTGATATCACGCTGAGATTTACCACTTTCAAATTGGCCAACAATGCGTCTCAAATAATATCATTTATTTCCAGTGATTCACTTATCTGCGACATTTTAAAACAGTATTAATTAACTGCATTTCTGTTCCATAACTCCTATAAATTGTTTACAACTATCCATTTTTATATTTTTAAAAAATTATTGCATTTTTATGGTGTGTATTTACTTTTGACACAGTTGCTTATATATCTGTACTGATAAGTATAAAGGATTTAAGTCCGTATTCTTGATTTTTCAGGAGACGAAAAATAAAGTTAAACTAACTAAAAACTAATCAGGAGAATCGATTAGGAAAAAGGGATTAGGTTGGTTTACACGCATTATACCATTCAGTGATTGCCAATCTTCATTTAATAAAGGGAAAAAATTGAATTAAATATTTTATACCAAAGATTAATGCTAAATTTCTGACTTGAATCTTCTTTTACTAATGGATTTTCTCCAAGACTAAATGACATGGATTTAAATCCTTTATACCAATCGATAGAGAATTTTTTTCCGAGTCTGACTATGTAATACTTAACTCAAAATCGACATTTTTGGACTTAAATCCTTTATACTTATCAGTATATATATATATATATATATATATATATATATATACAGGAAGGTTTCTGATTGGCAGATTCGACACATGTCGTTAATTATTATTAGGTGTAAGGGAAAGTTCTGTCGTTGTGTGGCACCCAAACAGAGAGTTTGGACATAAAACCAAGCCTTTTATGTGATCCAAAGAAGTAGTCTGATGAATTCCAAGCTTGAAGACCACTTCTGTGGAAGTTAACGTGGGATTTGTCCTGATCATAATGTAGCACTTCGTCATTGACACCTGATGGCCTTCCTGATATGGGTTCGTCTTTCAAAGAAAAATTCACCCAAACGAAATTTCGCAAACCATCTTTGACATGTTCGAGCTGTTACTGCGTCCTCTCCAAACGCTTTGTTGCCTCCATTGCGTTAATTCCCTCTTTGAAACTCGTACAACATACAGTGTCTTAAGTGTACTTTTTCTTCACCCATAGGGACAGTTCTACAAGTTTGTAGAAAACGACTAAAATACGAAAATGTGTGCGTAAATCATCAATCACACTTTAACCTAACTGTTTAAACCTATTTCAGTCGATAATCGACAACGCATATGTTTAAAAACGACAAAACTTCCCCTTACACTTAATAAATACATCTCCTTAAATATTTCTGACTACTTCTTGAGTGGCTTTACTTTTAGATTTTTCCAATATCTTCTTTATCATTTTTAAACATAAGTATTTTATTACAATTTTCAGTGTTAAATAAAGTAATAACTACTTATCTGAAATAGTGTAATATAAATTTGTTGGAAAACAAGGATATTTTAAGAAGCATCATATTTTAATTTCCGTTCAACTTTATCACCATAAAATCTTCAAGCTTCGATCGTTGTGTATATTTCGAGATGTTACAGCTGAGTTCTTAAATTTGATTGATTGTAAATGACTTCTGTGCGCAGCGTTTGAAAAATGTTTGCGAAAGAAAGTGGCTGAAAACTTCGTTCAGATTTCTGGAGAAAGGAAATATAACATTCCACCACTATTATAGATCCATGTTATTGTATTAATTTTGTATTTATTTTCACTTATTCTATTAGTTGATTAAAAAAAAAAATAATAATAATAACTGAAACAAACAATATTTAAAGTTTTTATTTTTGAAAATTTTCATTCGGAATTTGTACATTCAGAGTCAAAATTTGAAAGTTTCTGTTAGTTTATTTTTAATCAAACAATATTAAAAAATGTAAACGATACGATTATTTTGGAAAAATTTCTTTAAAAATTCAATCATTAAAAATATCTGTATAACACACAAAGTTAAAACAACTTTAACATAACTTAACCCGTTAACGCCCGAATTAATTTCGCAAAATATTATTAGCTGAATATTTCACTTCTAAATTAATATAGACAACTGACAGTAAAATATATTAACTTAAACAATTTTTCTGGTAGTTTTAAATTTAAAGCCTACCCTTATTTATTGACGTTTCGTGTTCTAGCGAGAACACTTTGAGATAGAAAAACTTTGAGATAGCAGATTGATTTTCTATTATATGTTGACAAAGTTCTCGAAAGTAAAGTATTATAATATATATTATTATTCAACTTGATTTAAGTTAGTATACCTGCGCAAAAAGCAAATATATGTGCGACGAATGAAAAATCATAACATGACTATCCAAATTATGTAATAATAATAAATAGTAGGCATATAAAACTTTCAGGGATCATTTAGAATGACGCTGTAAATTGTCACTAAAACGCAGAAATCATTCCAAGAAACTACAAAAAATATACGTGCCATTTTATTAGCTGTCCTCAAATGACGACGCTGGGCGTTAACGGGTTAAAATAAAAATGTCTTTATATTAAAAATAAAAATAATAATAATAATAACATTTGCATATTACGACACACAAACTTTTACACTTGATGTAATTGTAACATCATAAGATGAAATTAAAAGCTGCTTAACACTAAACACTCAGTTTTTATCTTCAACCGTAAATTTAGCATATATATATTTGTTGAGTGTTCAGCAACTTACAGTCACCTGATGATAGAGTTTCAATAACAGAGAAAATATTTGCGTATCCGAATCTGCAAAAATTTAAATTATTTTAGAATTTTATATAAAGACTTATATTTTACGTGTGATATTTTTATCTTCAAATGAAATTATTAATATAATTTAGATATATTGTTAACAATTAAGATATAGAACAATTATTATTGTACTCTGTCGTTTTCTTAGATTATAATTCAGTCAGTGTTTTAAATTTTTGGAAAATAGTGGTAAATGCAAACATCGGTGTGTGAATACATCAATGTTTAATTTCTTGTATTTATAACTCAAACATTTAATAATAAAAATCATAGCTTTGTTCGCAAGTAGTACTGACCTGTATGATCAAGCCACTTTTGTCTCTATCGTCGTTGCAAGATAAAGTTCATGTTATTTCATGCGAAAATTTGTCTATAAAAATACACATCACATTACCTAATGTATTCTTTTTTATTCCGTTTTCATGTTTTAAGAATTCCACACTGTTAAAATGGTACACATTTTCTAAAAATTGATTTTTAAAATTATAAATTTTTATATTTGAATTTAAAAATGAAAAGAAATTAAAAAAAAAAAAAACTCAATACTTTTTCTCCTTTTTTAACTGTAAAATGAAATACTAAAAATTTAAAAATCCTTTTTTGGAAAGCGAGTACTAATTCAACAGTTGTGATTTCTGAAAGTGAAAACGGAATAAAAAAAATAATAGCTATATTAGACAATGCGTATTTAGGGTTTAGTGAGAGAGGAGCCCTGAGGCCGATTGAAAACACGAGGGTTCAAGACCTAGGCCTTTTCGCACGGATTAAAATTGTATTGTCATATTTACAGATAATCCATTAGTGTGAATCTCACAGTTCGCCAACAGCCCACTAGGCAATTCTAGTGCCACGTTATTCAACCCACCTACACTGAATAACACTGCTCGGCATTAATATTGTCTCTAACACCATTTTGGCAAATTCTTATGTAGAATGACCTCCTGAATCCGAATATGACATGCATTTTGACCTATTACTCACCGTTTTTCAGGGACGGGCCACTATTTTTATTGCTTTCCGGTAACTTTATTATTATAAATTTGATTTTTAGGGGGGGGGGGATTATTTTAACTGTTAAATATCTTCTGAGGGGCTACAGAGTTGGAAAATTCTGAAACATCAACATTTTCGGCAACGGGAAAACTTAGGGGGGGGGGGGGATTTGCCACTAAAATTATGTATTACATTTCTTATATTTTTTTTAAATCTGTTATTAATGTTATTTGTTAAACATTATATATTTTTTGTTTTTAAGTGTTAAATTAATTCTTTTTCATTCTCCAAATCAAATTCATGGTCATAAAATTACCGGTCAGGGATGAAAATTGGGGGAGTGGGTGGTGTATCTAGAAAACGGTGGGTGGCTGGGCAAAATGGGAGTCCTATTTGGATTTAGCAGGTCATTTTACATAAGAATCATCAAGAATAGTATCAGGGGTCGATTTTTTTTTCAGCGCAGTGTAATCAGAATGTATTTGTTGATGAAACTGTAACATAACCAAAGAATCTATACGTATTTAAATGCTAATAATAACTTAAAAATAAAAATCGTCTGACTAAATTTTCCTGATATTTGATGGAAAGATAATGGATTTTAAATAAAGGATAATTTCTAATAATAACAGGAGACTTGGCGTTGGAATATTAAAACCCGAATAAACTACTACGTCAGAAACGCCAAAGAAAAATATTTGAGGTGCATACAGCTGTTTCGGTAGCCTTAAGCGTACCGTCTTCAATGCAAAAAGAACCTTTTTGCACTGAAGACGGTACGCTTAAGGCTACCGAAACAGCTGTATGCACCTCAAATATTTTTCTTTGGCGTTTCTGACGTAGTAGTTTATTCGGGTTTTAATAAAGGATAATTTCATCGTAAATGCTGTATCAGTCCCACGCCTGGATATTTGCACTTCGACTAATACCTTAAAAATAAAAATCGTCTGACTAAATTTTCCTCTATTCCCCAACGATGGAAACCTCTATATCCCAATTCCTCTATATCCCAACCTACTAAATTATCATCTATTTCCCAACGATGATAAATATCCTATTTACTCTCAAACAAGAACGGAAAATCTTGCGGCTTGCACAGATATTACCACTTCTCCCCATAATCTATTCTTTGCCTCGTTTAGCCTTCAATGTACTTTGTCCATTTGATCACACAACAAACAGAGAGAAGGATAGAAAGACAGACAGACTAATTCAATTCATAATCAATTTCAAACATTATTGGAAAGTGATAAAAATGTTTAACACATACGGAAATGCAATTCAAGCAATTTTCGGTTATGGTCTTTAATTTTTGTGAATATATTTATGTGTTCCTGTAGATCTTAATATTAATCATACTGTATCCTGTAAAATACATTTTGCTTGTGCAGTAAAGTCAATTTCATTATCATTTGTGCAAAATAAAAAAATAAAATGCGGTTTATAGAAATACCACTCACAGAACGCAATGCCTTAAAAGTCTTTTGGGAGTCCCTTTACACAAACCAATAGAAGTATTTACTCCAAACTTGTATTTACAGCCAAAGTAAACTTGAACAATATATACCAGTTTCAAGGAATTCCATTAATATTTACGAGAGTCAGAGGGCGGACAGACAGACCGGTGGATAAATGGAATTCATAAATATTTTTCAACTTCGTTGGAAAGTTTTAAAAGTTATCGTAAAGTACCATAAAGATGTTTGTATAGTATCTGGTTCTGTATGGTAACAGTAGTAGCAAAAAAAAAAAAAAAAAAAAAAAAAAAAAAGGCGTAATTCTCATCCGTCTATGTGATTAACACTACCATTTTCCATGGATTTATCCTAAAACAAATTTTTATGAAAACAACATATAATATATAAAGAAAATATACATCTTTATACCTTTTTTTAAAGAAAATTAAAGCATTTATTAGAATTTTATTAAAATGACTTAATTTTAAATGCATAAAAATATTTTTGATTACATTAATATTATATAATTGAAATGAATTTAAATTTTACATTTTTCATGAACAAAATCTGCTTAAAGAGGAAATTATATATATCTATATATATAAAAATGAATGTTTGTCTGTATGTTATTTATAAAATCGTAAACGGCTTGACCGATTTCGATCATTCTTTTTTTGTTTTTTTCCTTATAGGTCAGGGATGGTTTAGGAAAAAAAAATTGAAAAAATCTTTAAAATTAATTAAAATATGAAAATAATAAACTTATTGACTTATATTGACTTAATATAAGCCATTTAAATTTTTAATTGTTGCCAAAAAAAGTTTACGAGATATATTTATTTATTGTTTTCAGCATAAAATGAAATAAGCTTTCATGCGAAAAATAAGAAATTACTAAATGTTAAATTGGTCGATGAGAAAATGACACATTATAATTTTAAAATAAAATAGTAATATTACAAATCTAACATATTTCTTCTGAATTTTATTTCACAGCATTTTTTTTTATATACCTCAACTTCAGATTTTTTTTTTTTTTTTTTAGTATGGCGGATGAAACACGCTTGGCACAAAAGTTAATTCAGCATTATGGTAAAGGTATTTTCTTATTGATAATTCTTGACAATTTTTTATAATTTTGATGCTGAAGTAGATCGGACATTTTTCGCCAAGGAAAAAAAAAAAAGAAATACGCAAGCGAAGTGATGACGTCACTGGCCGTTCGTGGATGCAAGAAAAATATTTCCTATGTTAAACGCCCATTGGATTTTTTGTAAAAAATTATTAAAAATCGAGGAAAAATATTTCCCGATTTTAATCCCCATATTTAGGTATAGATATGTATTAGTTATCATGTCCATGCATTAGATTAAGTTATTTTTGTTGTAAAATTGACAAAATTTGAATTTTTAATTTCAAAACTCTAGAAAAAAAAAATGGCAAACTTCCATATTCGATTGAAAACACAAACATTTAATTTCAAAGGATGATATTAACACAATAAATATCCAACTAATATACTGATTAAAAGGGAAATGATAAATATTCTATCATAATTTGAAGTCAAATTTGTTTTCAAATGTCTAAATAAAGTATCTGATATAAGATACTAATATGTTGTAGCGGAATAGATTTGATATCGGTCATCCTTGGTAGAAAAATAAAATATCGCCAAATTATTTGGCGAACATAATTTAATTCCTTTCAAAAATCATGGTTATTTTAACAACTTATTTTAAGACAGTAATGAATAATATGAAACAATATTTCGTACAATGCTTATTACGAAAATATACATCTGGCATGTATATTTTCGTATTACGTTTTTGATCACCAAATACAATAAGCGCCAAGAACGACAGAGTTTTGAAATTTAAAATTAAAATTTTGTCAATTTGACAGCAAAATAACTCAATCTAACACATGCACATGATAACTAATACATATGTGTACCCAAATATGGGGATTAAAATCGGGAAATAATTTTCTTCGATTTTTAATCATTTTTTACAAAAAATCCAATGAGCGATTGACATAGGAAATCATTTTCTTGCATCCACGGACGGTCAGTGACGTCACACTTCGCTTGCGTATAGGAGCAATAATCGCATAAATTATATTTTGGTCTAAAACGGCAACAAAAATTTAAAAGTCGCCAAGGGCATTAAGGCTGTACCATGATCAAGTTTACATACTAATTTATTTATTTTTCTATATACCAACTACTATTAACTAAGCATGAAGTATATATAACCACAAAATAATAATTGTCTCATGCGATAGAAGTTGCCGATCATAGCATATTGTAATATTATATGTGGCTTGAAATTGCTGTCATTCTATGGTTGATTGATTAAATCAAATAAATATAGGAAATAACTTGAGAGCAAATATTATGTACAGTCACCCCCCAAAAAAAACGCCACCCCCCCACCTAATTTCGCCGTAAATTATCGTAGAAACATTTGACTGGTACCGATCGATTTGTAATAACGTCTAGTTTATAACGGTATAGTTAAATTTTGCCTAAGGGGTCGTCTACATATTAAAACTGGCATTAACTTCATTTTCTTCAATAGCAACCCCTATTTTTGACTTCATATTCAGATTTCTGAGATCAAGGCGGTTCGAAAAACATACCTATTTATATACCTTAAATCAATTTTTAATAGAGTTACACGTGAAAATGTATTAGGGGTCCGTCTATACATTTAGAAAATATAAATCACGATCTACCACCCAGTACACATTATTTATTAAGTTTCACACCGGAAAAAAATTTCAGAAATGTTAATTATAAAATAAAAAAAATGACTAATTCACAGAACTTTCTGAGTTAGTTTATGAATTAAAAGATTTTTATTGGTTTCTATTGATTAAACATCAGATAGTTCACTTCATACGAAGAAAATTAAATAGCTTGAATAGATATTAAAATATCTATCAAAAGAAAGGAAAAAAAAAAAGATGAATGGTTTTAAATTTGTTTGAAAATTCAAAATTATTTTAACTCAAGCTGCCGTATAATTGTCTGAAACGACGGCACTCAACCTGGTTCCCACGGCCGTTTCACAGTGACAATGGGAGTTTGTTCTGATACTGCAGCCCTTTCATTTTCTTTAATTGACTTTTTAAAAATATTAAAACAGATTTTTTTATTTTTATTTATTTATTTTTTTAATTAATTATTATATATTTTTTTTTTCATGACATTATTAAAAACTTTTACATAAATCTCCACGATATTCTTTTGCTTTTATATTTTATAATGTGTAACAAATTAATATGTAAAATAATAAATCCTACTACTTAATGGGATGTTCTAAAATTCTACACTTTAACACAGATACCGAAGTGGACGGTGGGTGTAGAAAGACTGACTACCCTTAATCTAAATCTTCACTTGAAAAGGTCAAAATGTTACATAACTCTTTTTTTTTTAAGGAAAAAAGAAGAAGATAAGGAAGAGAAAGAAAGATCAAAACGAATATAAAGCATATTAAACGTTAATACCCTTTAAACACTGGAAAAAGGCGGGTTTTGTATTGTGTGTCATTTGGGAGCTGTAGAGTGCCAGAAAATTACTTTGTGTAATAAAACTTTTCATTTAAAGGGTATTTAAAGCAGCATTATATTTAATAAATAGACTATTCAGAAAAAAAATACCATTCATCTGATTCATGAAAAATAAAGAACATTTTCTGGCATTGCTCTATGTATATACATTCTTGTCAACCTATCCCGGAAGATTACTGGTCCCGCCCCTTTCCGTACATATTTTTCACATCAGTCTTTTTAGAGCCGTGTCAGCCATCGGTGGCTGACACTGATCTTTCCATTTAGGCTAAGTCAGCCGGCAGTGTAAAATATGATATAAAACTACAGAACTTACATAGTTTTAAGTAATTACTGACAATTTATTTAAAATTTACTTCATGTTTTTTTTTTTTTTTTTTTTTTTAATAGGATTTTTATAGGATTATATCGTTAAGGCCTAATGGGGTTTATTGAAACTCGATAAACATAACAGGCTTCTAAGCAGCACGTGTGGCCTGAATGGGATTTCCATAAGAATTCGCGTGGCGCTCAATGAGTTAATCGTAAATGTATTTGAAGTTAATTCCTCTAAAAATTAAATTGTGTACACACAGGGGCGGGAACTAACAATGTTACGGGTTAGGTTGGCAAGTATGCATATATATTTTGCTTGATTTATAAAAAATTATAACACATTTTCTTCTTTTTTTTTTAGTATTTTGTGTTTATATCTCTCATTAAAAATAAATACAATATTCATAGATAAATATTTCTATACAGTAATGTATATAAACATATTGATTAAAGAAGATTTGTTGATATTATATAATTATTCTTCTATCTGTATAGTATATTAACACAAATATATTTTGTAAATTTCGCAGCATCGAAAAACAGCAACATAGCTTCCATATCAAGGCTTAATGTAAATAGCCACGCCGTTTCACAAATTTTCTAAAACTTTATAATATAAAGCAAAATAATTTTGCATATTTGTAATTAAATCATTTAAGTTTTGTCTTCAATAATCGATGTAGTAAATACCATTGTGATTTATGCATACCAGCGTCACATATAGAGTCAAATAGGAATATGCAAATTTGTCTTTTTTTTTTTAAATAGTGTTTCAGCAAATCAGAGGCGGGGCTTCTTTTCTTTTGAAATTCTTTCACAATCCCTCGCCTACATTGTGATAACTTTACAAAAATATGCCAGTTTGTATAATAAACATCGAAATATTGCTTAGGAAACAATAAAAATAACATAAAGGTAAATTAAAATAGTTTACCGTCAAATTATATACAAACATTTACTTATAGAGGATACAGATTATAACAAGTGACGGCCCCCTAACAGGAATAAAAAGTGAAATATCACTGTAACTCAAAATATAATGTTAGGAACGACCTGAAAATTTGGAAACCTATGTTTTTGATGATGCCCGTTCTATTCGTGCAAAAATTAACATAGGTCATAATTCATAATTTTTTCAAATATGAATTTATTAATAATTTTTATAATTCAAAAAATGTTTTTTTAGCAAAAATTTGCATGGAATATGTTTGGGTTACTTCATTCTAACGAATAAAAAAAACAGAATTTAAATATCATAATTATTTCGGAAGATATGATTTAATGTTTGTCACATTCATTTAACATTAGCACCCCCAAACTTTGACAGCTTATAACTCTATGAAAAATTGAGCGAAATATATAAACTATACCATTTTCCGTGATGATTTGATCCAAAGAATTCAAATAAATTATAAAAAATGGGGGTTACCATTGAAAAAAATGAAGTTGATGTCAGTTTTAATATGTAGACGCCCCCCTAAGTAAAATCTAACTATAACATTATAAACTAGACGTTATTACAAACTGATTGGTACCAGTCGCATGTTTCTACGATAATTTACGGCAAAATTAGGTGGGGGGGTGGCGTTTTTTTTTTGGGTGACTGTACATCACATATAATGTTGTTCATATGTAACTGGGATTCAGATATAAAAGAGCTACTTCAAATTTTTCGATACTGTCCGTATCGAAACTGTTATGTATGATAAGCAACCAAATGGAAGCCCACGGGTAAGCCATTGTCGCAGGCAACAGGGACAGGCACCGGAGATTGCAAGGACGAACAAGGCGCTGCCTAAGGCAGCGGGAACCCAAAGCAAGCTTTTGACCGATTTTAGTTTTTTTTTTTTTTTTCATAAAGCATATAGAAAAGAGTTTGCCAGCGAAGCGGGCAAAGCCGTCCAAAATTGTTTAAGAACTAAAATATTATTCAACAATTCGCCGGGAAATGGAAAAAAAAAAAAAAAAAAAAAAATCATTTATTTGTAAAAAAAAAAAAAAAAAAAAATTAAAAATTTGAAACTCATAAATATTATATGAATTTCACCACATAGTTAAAATTTTAATTAACCAGTCACCAAATTATTATTAGAACCAGATTAATATTGTGCAATAGTGAACTAAAATCATACAACGAAAGGTTTCGAAATAAAATTTATAATTGACAACCCAGTTTTTATACTTCCACAACGCAGTACTGTTTTAGTACAGAATCCCTATGGACGAATTTTAAATTTTTATCGCCATGTTGGCGATAACTTTTTATTTATTTTGGCATTTTATTTTGGATTTCAATGAGTTACAAATTTTTTTGAGTGTACTTTATCAGACTCTGTTTTGCACAGCAATGATAAGGTTTCATTTCATTACATATTATGATCAAACCGTCAGTTCCCACACATACATATCAAAATTTCCACGTGAACGAAGTCGCGGGTAACAGCTAGTATATATATATATATATATATATATTTCCAGAATTATTGAAAAATTTTTTTGTACTTTTATGTATGCATATACACATAAGTAAATATATAAATATTTCATTAACAGGTTGATTTGTAATCAAATATGCTTACTCATAAATAATTCATGACTTTTATTTATATAGTCTTTTATGAAAATTAGAAGTACAAAGTATTAATAATTGTAATATGTCGCTTGAATGACGTATTTAACATGCTAATTGAAAATATTTTTTGAATTATAGTTATTTTATATTTTTTTCTAACTTTTTATTCATTTCTTCGCTTTATCAATTCTTTATTACTAACAATGATAAAGTTGTATTTTTATTATAATTTGTATTAGAAAATCTAAAATTCTGTAAAACTATTTGAATATTCAGAGACGTACTGTGTATTATAGAGAAGCAGGGACATTAAAATAAATTATAGACTTTTAATTAGTGAGCAGCATATGACCTAGAAACAAATTTTAAATTTTCTTTTCTCAATTTAAATAATTTTAGTGATAGGTAACATATTTATGTAAACCTTTTCAAACATAATTGCAGAAAAGTAATAAGAAGTAATAAATTCATTAAATAGAAAACTATCCATGTGACGTATATTAAACTTCAATGAATAAATTACGTTAAGCGCTTTACAAAAAAAATTACTAAATAAGAAAACTTGTTTATTTGTATTTTGTCAGCAAAGACACAGGTTGAAAATCTAGTAGGATTAAAAGAATGAAAAACAAGCTTACGATTGGGACAAAATAAATAAATAAATAAATAAATAAAATAAAATATAATAAAATATAATACAATATAATAATTTAAAGATCTAAGAAAATATTTTTCAATGAGTGAAATAAAATGTTTTTCTTAAAGAAATAGCTTTAAGTGCAAAATCTGAACATTGCATCATAGATATGTCAGAAATATGGCATGAATAATAATAATAATAATAAAAGCTAACTTACACCACTTTCCAAAATTTGTACACAAAGATATATCGAAAAGATGCGTTTTTGGTATCATATAATAGGTGGGAGAGAAAACAATGATAATATAAATAATCTAGTGAGTCACCCATACGACTTTCACTTACCCTGAAATTCAACACCATAAAGGCAGATTGGGCATTATGGGATAAAATAATGAATACTGTTACATAAACCTTCGTTAGAAGCAATTTAAAATAGACTTCGTAAAAGCTTCATTTGACAAATAAATCTGTATTGGGAGGAGGGGGGGGGACTGCCGCATCTCAACCCCCGTTTCAATATTCCACTTACATATGAGAAAACTCAAAAGCTGTTATTAAATTTAAAAGTTCATTTCAAATTATTCATACAACTTTCACCCGCACCATTCCTTGAAATTTAACAATTTTGATAAAATGTTTCAAGTAACAACTGTATATTAACTTCAAAATACAACATTTGAATTGCCTGAAATGATTTGTTTTTAAGTTATTCTGATAAAAGACATAGACAAAGATTAAACCTTAAAAACATGACTTATTCAGGGAACCTCAAACGTATAAATATACAAAAAACAAAAGATAATTATTTAGTTTAAAAAAAATACTTTATTTATCACATGATTATGAGAAATTGTAGTTAATTTCCGAGCAGTTTTCCTAAACATGGTAAAATATTATAGGAAATCAATTCCACAAATTACATTCATTAAAAAAGAATGTTTTCGCTGAGTTATTGATAGTCCTGTACACCTTAAAAAATTATGTGCACATCACATTGTGCACTTAAATATAATTTTATATTAATAACACATAGCAAGCCTGAAATGCACTTCCATAAATTTCCAAGTATCCTACTATACTCTAGTTCTTTTGTGGAGTCCAGTAAACGAACGATGAATAATTTCCATACAATATTCTACATGAAACATGCTTTTATGCCTATAAAAATATATATATATTCATTTCATTTGGTTTAGTGATGCCTATAGATGTTAAACTCAACTTACTTACAAATTCCCCCATAGACGTAATGTATTTGAAATATCTTGGATGTCCCTGTACATAAACCCTTTGTTTATCTAAACGAAAAGGTTAATTTTTCATTTCTATATGATACAGATATAGAATATCGATTTTGAACCTCCTGCTGTTATTTATTCTTGAGATATACTGATAAAACACAGACACACACAGAGAGACACACACTCAGACCAACCTCCAAAAACGTGTTTTTCGGATTCAGGGGACCTCAAAACGTGTAAATATAACAAGAACTCAATTTCAAAAACTTGACCCCAAACAATACTTTCTCTACTATATATATGGGTAATTGAAAAAAAAAAGCATTTTAATTTGTGTTTAAACTGTCAATAACTTTCTTTAAATTAGTGCTGGCACCTTGTATTTTGCATATTAATTAATTAGTGCATGGAATAGATTTTATTCATTGATATTTTTTATTTATTTCTTCATATACAAAAGAAGAAAGTACTGATGAAAAAACTGGTGAAAAGTTGAGACCTTCAATTTTTGACGATTTTATATATTTTGAAATGTCCTGAATACTATTTGATCATTTTTAGAAAATAACTGTATGTCAGTATGATATCACGATTTTGTTGATGGTGAATTTCATAAACCAATAGATGTATATCGTCCACCAGGTTGCATTATTATGCTGAAATTTTTCCACATGTGAGAAGACTATTGCTCATATTTTATAGAGCTTATGTGCTCAAAACGTAATACGTGTATAAAGTTCTTGATGAAAAACTATGTTATTTCAGTTTAAGTGCACTGTGCTATGCTACAATTCCGTTTAAGGGAAGGCAAAATCTCAGCTTCTATGCACCTTCTATATATACATGCACCAAATTTCGTATGTGAGATGGATATTATGAAAAACTATGGTAAATGAATTTTGGTGCATGTCAGAAGACAGGTAGCGCCTCTGTGTTGTAATATTTCTTGGTTACAGGAAATCTATATCTCAGATTCTATGATATATAAATACACCAAAATTGGTATGCGAGATGGATATTATGAAAAAAATATGGTAAATGAACTTTGGTGCATGTCAGAAAACAGGTAGAGCTTCTATGTTGTAATATTTCCCGTTTATGGTATGTATATATCTCAGCTTCTGTGATATAGAAATGCACCAAATTTGGTATGTGAGAAGTACATTATGAAAAACTATGGTAAATGAACTTTGGTGCATGTCAAAAGACAGGTAGAGCTACTATGTTGTAAGTTGTATCGTTTATGAGAAGTGTATACTTCTGCTTCTATGATATACAAATGCACCAAATTTGATATATGAAATATATATTATGAAAAACTATTGTAAATAAAGTTAGGTGCATATCAGAAGACAATTAGCACCTCCCTGATGTAATATTTTCCATTTTCGGGAAGTCTATATCTCAGTTTCTATCATATATAAATGCATGAAATTTGGTATGTGATATACATAAATAAAAATTATGCTAATTAAATTTATGTATATATCAGATCACAGGTGGTGTTGCTGTTATATCCTTTCACCTATTTTTATGAGTCTGTGTTTTAGTATCAAATTCCTCTAGACTGCATACTTCAATTCTTTATTGTTAGCAGATATGATAATTAAATTTGCATAAAAATTAACTGGTAGGTTGCGCTGTTATATATAATCATAAAATTAAAAGTTTTGTGATCGCAATAACATACTTGTTTTATTTTTCGGTTTGATCCCCTGAAAATTTTAATTAATTTTATAAAATTCTGTACTTTTCCTGTTTATAGTATACGTCTCAGACCAATATTTAAAAAATAAAATCCGAAGTCAAGATTTTTTTCAAATCACTGGGTATACACAGTTCTTTTAAATTTAAAATTTCAAAATCAAATTGAAATGAAACATTTTTATTACAGCACTTTATTTTCGAGTATGTGCACTTTAATTTCTTTCCTCACTCCAAGTTTTCCCTCACGAAAATCTCCGGGCTTTGATCGCTGTATATATTTAGAGACGTTAAAGCAAAAACCTCGCAAGTTGATTGATTACAAATGACCTCTGCTTACGGAGATTGAAAAATGTTTGTGAAAAAGAGTGGACGAGAATTTCGTTCGGTTTCTCCGAGAAAAGGGGAAAAATAAAACAGTACGATAATATATCAGATCCGCATTACAGTATTTGGGTGGACTTCTTTTTTTAATAGTTAATTCGTTTGTTTCACTGACAAAAAGTAAAAAATTACAAACAATATGAAGCACATGTAAAGTTAATTTGAAATTTATTTATTTATTTATTTTTAGCTATAAAAGTCTGATGTCATTCTAGAAATAATTATCTAGTTTTGTTTCTTAAAAAATTCTATGTTTCTCTAAGTTTTGAAGATTTAGAATTGTTTTTTTTTTTTTTTTTTTCTCTTACCCATATATGGTAGAGATAGTATTAGTTTTGGATCGAAATTTGGGAAATGAGTTTTTGCTGTATTTAAATATTTTGAGGTTCCATGAATATGAAAATCATGTTTTTTGGTTTTCTCTCTTTCTCTTTCTCTCTCTGTGTGTGAGAGAGATGGACAAAGAATCTGATAGCGTATTCAATATTCTAAATGTGTATCAAACGGAGGTCGCATAAGTTTGAAATAATAATATACGTTATTTATTCAACCTTTTCATAGAGATTGATAAAATTGTTCAGGTAAAAGAAAGTACTGTGAATTCTACAAGAGATTTTTTAAATTCTTTGCTTGTTATATTTTTTGTATGCTATTTTTTGACAAATTAAATCAAGTTAAAGTAATAATTACCGGATTAAATATTGTATCCCATAATAAAATGTTTGCCGTCATAATGTTGAATTAATTAAGAAAAAAGCTAAAAAAAAATTAAAATGGAAAAAAAAAAAAAATGGATAAATTTTATAGACACATTTTCATTATCACCGTAAATATTTTAGGGAAAAAAAAATCCTGGTATTTTATCATTATCGCAATTTTTTGAGAGAAATTTTTTGAAGTCAAAACTGTGTGCATGATTTTTATATAAAGGGTATGAACTTTCTTTTATCTTCTGTATATAAGTTGAAAAGATGAGGGTTGTGGATTTTCACTCCAGAAATGACAATGTTATATGGGATAGCTGTCATTTATATCTTTTTAAATCAGAGTTCGTCTAAAATATGACACCGTACAAAGTATTAAAACAATGCCGGCGATATAGGGTAACACATTAAAATTCTACAAATTAGGATAGAAGTTAAAAATGTACGTTACATTATATATATATATATATATATATATATAAAAGTCATACACCAGTTCACTTTTTACTGAGTTTTTTGGTGTTCTAAACTTATATATACATAACTATATATTATAATCAGCTTACACAGAAGTTATACCGCAGACTGATCCTAATCAATTTCTTACACATCTATGCATGAATATGAATAAATATTCTAATACTTATGCTTTTTCTAATTAATATACACATAATTATAGTTTTAAAAAGTCTTTTTACTAAAAAGACTCTTACTCCTTTGACGTATGCATACCCTGTTGTATTTCTAATTGCTTGTATGAAAAGCAAAAAACTCCTTCAGAAAGTTTCTAATTGATAGCTTCTGTATAATTGATTTAAAAATTATTTGCTTCTTTTAATTTTTCTGCTTTATTTAATGCAAAACCATCCCAAGTTTTTGTCCACCTTAATCGGATTTTGATGCTTAACTTTAGAACTTGCTTTCTTACAATAATACTGCTGTTGGTGAAAAACAGGCAAGCTTTTGCTTTTGGAAATCGAAGTAAAACATTTTGTCTAATCATTGCTCTTGTGAAATATAATTTTTCATACATTGGAAACAGATCACATGTTTTAATGAATATATGATGAAATTATAGTTTGTTTAAAAAGAATAGTTAAAAATAAAAATGATTTTTAATGAAATTATCATTTCATTTATTAAATACATGCTGTTGTCTTTATAATATTTAAGTATTGTCTTTATAAGTATTTAACAATAGTAAGTGCACTTCATTATAATCTTCGAAATTTTTTTACTTTCAATACTTAATGTAAAAGTTTTTTTTTTATGGTAAATATGTGACATTTAACCGACTTTAAAAATATAAATTCTTGCATTCGATTAAAATTAAAATTAGAAAGGCTGCTGTTAGTTTTATAATAAAATAAAATATAAATATTTTGATTCATAAAAGACATTTGTATTTTTATATTAATTTAAAAAAATTAATTATCATATTCGTCATATAAATATATTTTGTTTCACAAATTTTTAAATATTTTTAAAAATCTAATACACTGTAAAAAAAAAAAAAAAAAACGTAAGATTACAGGGAAAGCCCGGCAGCAAAGATTGCAGACAAAACCTGTAAAAAAAAAAAAAGTTTTTTGATGGGCATATATATATATATATATTTTATGGGCATGTAACATAATTTAAGGTAACATAATTTAACATAATTTATATCATTTAACATAATTTATATACTTAATTTACGGTCTAAACATATTTTTTTACCGGCTTTATCTGGAATCTCTGTTGCTGCCGGGCTTTCCCAGTAATCTTACTTGATCTTTTTTTTACAGTGTAAAGCAGGTCAACGGACCAGTAAAATCTTGAAATTACTGGTCAGTGGATTTTCTTAATTTCTACCCTTGTATATATATATATATATACGTTAATTATTGTTATTCTAAATATATTAATAAATTTCTTATAATCCGTAAAAATAAGTATAATTTTATTTATAAAACATCTTTTATTTATAGACATGTAGTATTGCATTTTGTTTTTAACATAAAAATTCTTAATACGCAGTATACGATTTGGATGTAATGAATATTTATTAATAAAATTGGATTATTTGAAAATCAGTCAGAAAGTAAATTATGTTGCCGATTCTTAAACCAAATAAGAAAAAAATGTCAGAGTTATTTAATGACATTCTTATGTTTATTCTTCTAAATAAATCTAATAAGTATGATGGAAAAAAAAATAATAAAAAATAAAATAAAATAAAATAAATGATGTCCAGTTTACTATACCGCTTTTTCTCCCTTTAATTCAATAGAGAAATTTTCCCCGACCTTCTCATGTATCAATCGTTTTCGAAAGCTTCCCTGTAAAACAAGTTTTCTCGCAATGATATTACATTTGCAGAGAAATAGAGTATTAAAAGCGTACAATGGCTAACCTCGTTGATAGCGAAGCTTAGGTTATACTAGGGATTTTATGCATATACACTAGAAGAAAAAAAAAATGTCGCACCCGGATACTTTCATTTTTCTTTTCGGAAATCACCAATTTTAAAATTTAAATGTAGGAATGTAACAGATAGTGATTTTGTCGGATATCGAATATCTATCGAATATGTGCTGGATAAGAATGTATGGTATCTAGCGAAATCATTATTTATTTCATCCCTATTTTTAAATGATCAAATTGGACGCTTTTAAATAAAAAATAAAAAAACATCGAAGTGCATTTTTTTTTTTTTTTTTTTTTTTTTTTAAAGGGTATATATAGAATTGCTCATTACCTAATGTATATTTTTAATTTCATTTTCACATTCAGAAGTTTCACAACTTTTAAATTTGTTTTCGTTTCCAAATTTGATTTTTAAAATTTTTAATATTCCATTTTCAAGCTGTAAAATGTTAAAAAAGAAAAAAGAAAAAAAGAAAAGAAAAAGAAAAAAAGTAGAAAACTAGAACAGAAAAACGTAATTAAAAGAAAAAATATATTAGGTAATGAGTAATTCTATTTAAAAAAAAAACTATGGAAATATGGATTTTTTTTACTGTCGGCATCGTTATAGATTCTACTGTCTTAATTTAACCATGTTTTCACTATCATATATTTATTTCTTTATTGTGAATGTCAACAACATACTATATTTCAAAGACTTTTCTTTTACATTCAGATCACAAATAATGTGAACTAATAACTCGCAATTAAATTAATCAAAACCAGTGCAGATATATTTTCTATATTTTCTCCTTGCACTGTCAAAAAAAAAAAAAAAAAAAAAAAAAAACCTGTTTGCTTCCATAAATTTTCTGTAATACAGAAAAATACGTTCTATCAACGTAATTTTTCCATAATTTTCTGGTATTATCTGTCATTACAGAAAATTTCTGGCAACAAACTGTAGCAAACAGGGTTTTTTTTTTTTTTTTTTTTTTTTTTTTTCCAGTGTGGAAGGTGGTTTTATTATATTTTATAATACAATTGGAATGTAATGTACATATGCTTAATCTTTGTAAGTATAATTAATAGTTTAATTCATGCAGTGATTATTTACCTGCTACATATATATATTTTTAAAAAAATAAAAAGAAGAAAAAGAAGAAGTAGAAGAAAAACAATATGTGTAATTTCTAAAAATAAATAAAATAAATTAAAATAAATTAAAGTCCTTATAAGTTATAAAATGCAAAATAATTAGGCTCACACGTCGTTCTATAAATATAAAAATGTAATAGATACTTTTTTTTTTTTTTTTTTTTTTTTTTTTACATTTAACTTAAAATTTACTTCATCGTTTCTTAATTACACATGGTTAATCGGCGCTAATTTTCCGAACACTTATTTAATTTTTTTACTTTAATATTAACGTAAGAAATTATGGATGAAAATTGAAAATTTATAAACTAAAAATGCGCATAAAAATTTAATTTTTTAAAATTTCATCTTCTTCTAAATAATAATAATAACGATTATTAAATTACACTTTGCGGTAATACATTTTTTAAAGACGTGCATTACTTTCTATGGAATCTTAAAATAAATAAATAAATGTACAAAATATACTGTGTAATTCCCCTAATTTCAGCTAACTGTAATATTCTGGTTTCACATGAGAGGAAGTGCAGTTATTCGCAGGCTCAGTTCTCTCTGCTGCGATCGGGATAGTTATAAAATTTTTATATTTGATTTGAAGCGAAAATTGTTTAACAAAACCTTCCAAAAATACTGTTTTTTTCCCCAGAAATAAAGCCACAAATTTAATTTTTCGTAAACGAAACCGACGTTTAATTTTTATAAAATATTCAGAGAATAGAAAAAAGATTTTGGGAGAGAAATCTTTTAATACAATGAAAACAAATTAATATAAGTGATTTTTATTTTAAAATCTATTATAGTATTTCTCAACTATTAAACTTTACGTAGGAAATACGCTGCTACGTTTCTTTTTCACAGGTTATTAATAAGAAAACTTTTTTTTTATACTTTCAAAAATTTACATACACAGACGTTGAAGATAAGAAAAGGCAGGAAAATTACCTATAAAAGAATAATAGAAAGAAGGGGAGATACAAAGATTAGCGAAAAACTGTATTAACTCTTTTGAAGTGTATTTATTTTCTGAAACATTAAAAAAAGAAGAATTTCATGAATATTTTTAAATGGAATACGAAGTATAAAATGCTGCCAAACTCTTTTATAATGTTTACAAAAAATCTAACGAAATCGCTACTTTATCTGCCAAATTTCACATTGAATATTTCTCAAATGCCCCAATATTTCCAAACAAAAGCAAATTATGACTCCCGACCGCCTGGCGTCTCTGCCATCGATCCGTTGGGGGGCGGCCGGGGCGTAGACGATCGTCTGGCGGGAGAGTCCGAACCTATGTCAGTCGAACAGACGATTTCCTCGTGGATTATGCTCCGAATCTTGGCAACATTGACGGCGATCATGGTGCTCGTGGTTGGGGCCTCAGGTTTGTTTCAGTTTATATATTTACCTTTTTTTTCTTCCAGGTGAATTTTTTTGTTTCTATTGTGAGCGTATTTTTTGCATAAATGACAATACAGAATTATTAATGCTACACAAAATATAAGATAAAATCCACATGAAAATTATATTTTATTTATTTATTTTATTTTATTTATTTTATTTTATTTTATTTATTTTATTTATTTATTTATTTATTTATTTATTTTAATGCTTAGAACACCATTTTTTTTTTTTTTTTTTTTTTAACTTAAAAACGTCACTATATAAACTGGAAATAACCTTATTGATAAATTGCACATGAATTTCTTTCGTGCCGAGATTCTAATGTTTAATATATATAATGAAAAGTATCCTAATAATATCAATTACATATAATGAAAGAATATATATTATAAAAATAAATAAATTTATTTACTGAAAAATATTTTTAAAACTATGCTAAAACATCGAAACAGTGTTTAAACAATTGTCTAATTGTCGGTTACATACTGTTACGATATATGAATAATTTTCATTTAACTATTTCCCTAATATAATATCTTAAAAATAAAAATAAATAGAATTTTACTCAGTAAGAAATAATCTTTGCCGCAGAATTTTTAAAAAGTTTTTATTTCAATTTAATGCCATTATTTATTAAATATCTAAACTAAATTAGTAACATATTTTAAAACTAAAATAAAGTATATTCACGAGATTTGGATTAAATTATAACAATGTTAAATTAGCATTTATAATTTAGAAGATATTTTAATAAAGATGTTTTGAAATTTAGGGATAGAAAACATATAGAAATAAGAGAAATATATTTGGATATCTACAAAAAGAAAAAAAAAATCAAAATTAATAATAATTAATTTTTTTTCTTTGACAAGAGTTTTTCTTTAGCCAGAAATAAAATCAAAAAATGTATTTGTTTATTATTATTTAATCATAATACTATGATTAGACATTTTTTTAACGTGTATATTTATAACATTAGTAATGTAATATAACCTATAATATAATTGGTACCTTTATGAATAGAAATAAAGAAGAAAATTAAAAAATAAATTAAAATTTTAGTTAAACATTTTCCTATTTATCACACTTAACTTAATACTTTAACTTAAAAATAAATATATACTTTCAAATTTTCATCTTTGACAAATATTATTTACCTTATTAAATTGTAGTTAATTTTTACACGTATATTTGCGTGTTTTTAGCATAACAAAATTGATTAGACCACTTTAGACGAGTAAATTTAATCGAATTCAACTTGTTCATTAATTGTATTCAATAAACAATGAATATTTTAATTCTAACGTAGTTTTCAAATATTTTCGTAATTTTATGAAACGAATTTTATTTTATGATTGTCTTTTAACACTGTGAATAAAAAGAGTATGATCATTATTGTAGAAAAAAAATATTATGATGAATTATTTCATAAAATGCCGAAAGATATTGCTTCTCCAATATTAGACAATTTTACAATGAATTATTATTGTAAAAATGAAGATTTTAATTACATTCCCTATTGTTTTTAATCAACCTATACTTAACGTCCTTCATACTTTTCTCACTTGTTTATGAATTCAATAACAATAACAACAGCAACAAATTAATAATACTTGAATAGAAAAATGTATATTACTTTAAATTGTGAATAGTTAACTATGTTTTATAATATTATATTCAGTATTTAGTGTTTTTCTTTATTCATAAATTGTGATAATCATGAATGCAGTAAAACACCTAAGAAGTTATTCCATGAAATAATAAATAAATAAATAAATAAAGAGTTGCATACAGCATAGACAGCACGAAAAATAGTTTTTTTTTTTTTTTTTTTTTTTTTTTTTTTGTGCATAAATTATTTTAATGATAAATCGAATATTATCTTGTATTTTGTGAAACTAAATCTTGTGCATAAATTGCGTGAACGAGAAATTAAAAATGAAACTACTATAGTTATTTTCAAGTTAATTTATTATATCTAAAAATAAAATGAATTGTTAACAATGAGGGTGTATTAAGAAATATGATAATATGATAGATAAAACGCATATTTTGCATCAGGATGCTAAAAACCTTTCCTACCAGGTAAGTAAAAACTAGATGTTGAGTTTATCTATGTCTGTAAAATTTATTTCTTGAAAATCATATAGTTATATAATTATAAAATATCATTAAATTACATTATTTGTAAACGGAAAGATATTTAAAATGTTGTTATAATATAAAAAATATGCATATAAATGTTTCATAAGAAATTGACAATATGTTTGTAGTAAAATATTAGACAGTAAGTAAATAAATAAACCTTAGTTATAAACTTCTCTTTATTATGTAGATAAAAATTTCGAGAATCGTTTAGGATTAATTTAATTTCAGGTTCGTTTATTTTTTTCGGACTTAACTTTTTTGTTAAAACAATTTTGATGATTGTCAGCGTATACATGTAAATAAACGTTTATTATAAACCGATTCCTTGTGAAATTTTATTTTTTATTTTCATCTATTTTTTTTATTATTATTAATTCATGATTATTTTATTTTACAATAAACGTAAGTCTAGATATATTGCCTTTAAAAATTTCATATTATGCATTTTATTTTTTATCAAAATTATTAAAACTTTTTAATAAAGAAAAGTCCTCTACTTTTAATACACTTTAAGAATAAATACATTTATTTTGATTCCTTTAACTCTAATTAAATGTTATAAAGTTTTCATTCATAAACGTTAAAAATATATAATTTTTAATGAATTTCATATTTATAAATACATGAAAAATTGTTTAAATAAAAATTAAATAGAACATCATGTTGAAAACAACGGGATGCGTGCATAAGTGTTCAAATCATCTCTTCCACTGAACGCTATAAAGGAATTCAAGTGCCGAACATAAAGTAATCAATAAAAAAGATGATAAATTAGAGGAAATTATTATCTTTTGGTTGTGTCACATCGAAATAATTTTGAAAAAAAAAAAAAAAAAAAAAAAATCAGGGACATTTTTCTTTATTGTGTAGGAAATCATTTTTGAATCTAAAAGTTTTAAAGTTTTAAAGATTAATTCAACAACTCTTATACAGATTGTTAGAAAAGGGCTTCATTTAAAATTAGCTTTAGTGTTAAAAAATTACTTTATTTTAATACGTTGAAATAAAGTAAATATGTTTACATGATAAAAATTTCAAAATATGCAAATTCATGTTTTTTTTTTTTGTTTCGCAAAAAATATTGTGAATTAGATTTCTCATATCAGAAACCTTTACGAAAGTTTTTAATCAAAATTTCTTTTCTTTTTTCAAAATCTATTGCTATTTTCATAAGCGATTGTAAAAAGCTAGCGGTTCATATAAAAGCTGTATAAATTTCATATGTTTGGAAAAAACTTCTGAAATGAAAATGATAAAAGTACTATTATAATGTCTACTCATTTTAGAAAAGACATTTCTTTTAAATTTGAGGAATTTTCGATAGGATATTTTTCTGAAAATTTCTAAAAATAAAAGAAATATTTAAAAAATCAGGAGTAATTAAAAATTTGTTTAAATATATGATAGGATTGACAAAACAAAATTTTATAGCGAGTAATTTTTCAAAGTTATTTTTACCGTACTAATCATTAAAATAAAGAAAAACATAAGTATTGAATCATTATTTATTCCACAGTGAGAGATAATTGGTGAAACTTCGCAGAAATAAACCTTATTCTAATTTGTAAATGCTGCATTTAACAAAATTTTGTTTCTAAGAAACATTAAAATATTGTTTTAAAGTGAACTTTAGACATTTTCTCTTTCTGTGACAGGTAAAATTCTTTCTTTATAATTATTTTAAACAATTACTTTTCTGTTATAAAATAATTTCTGAAGATAAAGTGTTTTCGTTAAATTTTATTACAGAGTTTTAGATTATTCTTGAATTTCAAGTATTGATATGTTCTCAGAATTTACAAAGTCTCTATTTTATAAGTTATTTTTTATTAGCATTAATTTCGTAAAATTAAATAAATGAAAGAAAAAATAAATAAAATTAACTAACATTTAAAAAATTAAGAATTATAGAAAATAGCTGAGTTTAATTTAAAAAATAAAAATATTATATTTTAGTTCGAATTTTAGTTTTTTTTTTTAATGTAAGTTCCAATGTTCAGCCAGGCTGAGAGAAGAAGGGGGGGGGGAAGAGAGAAATAAAAAAAAAAAAAAAAAAAAGGAAAAGAATTTTGAAACTTTCTTACAAAACGTTGGCTCATTGAAACTGATTATACAAAATTGCAAAGACCGAAATACTTAAGTCTTCATACAAAAAAAAATGTTTTTTTAAATAACTAATCTTCATAGTATATAATCTGGAAGTCTTGCTCCAAACCTACTTAAAATAGGTCACTTTCAAAATTTAAAAGTAATATTTTGTTGAATTTTGAAAATTTTGTGGCACAGTATTGCCTTTAAATATATCTTTTAGACACCATTCTTAGTTAGGAACAAATTTATATATTTGTAAATTAAAAAAAAAAAAAAAAATTCCATTTTCTGTTGCATATCTTAAGATTATTTAAAATTTCTAGACAAATTAAAGTTTTTAAAAATGTACATTTGAGATAGATAGCATCATTATAAAATGAAATAAAGTTTAAAAATTTCAAGTGTTTTTTTTTTTTTTTTTCCTTCTTTTTCTACTTGCTGTTGTTGTAAATTTACGATAATAGAAAATATGTATGCACCGCCGAAGTGGCACCATTTTTTGATCGGTGATTGTTATTGTAAGTTTATTTATTTATTTATTTATTCTATAAGATTTTAAATCTCAAACCTCCCCCCCCCCTTTTTTTTTAAGGGATTGAAAATATGCGGATGGGGACTATACAAAGTTAATTTATCTGTTAATTCCTTTTGATACTCTCTTTAAAACTAGAAACCTCAAATGTTGGATGAATATATCATACAATTACTAAGATAGTGAGTGGATCTGGTTATTAATTTATTTTAGTATTATTGTTATTGTTCACGTATAGTAAAATAGCAATCAATTACTGTACTTTTTTATTATTTTACGATATCTACTATTAAAATATTTTATTACTTTGTGAGTTCGGTAATTCTAAGAATCAAATAAAAAAATTTTCATTGGTCAACACTGTGATTTAATAATGACACTGCATGTGTTATCAAAAGATCCTGACGAATTTGAATGGGTCAGAACTTGTGCATTTGTTTTTGTTTTTGTTTTGTTTGTTTATTTATTTATTTGTAATTGTAATAATTTTTTGAAAATTCTGTAAGCACTCATAATTATGATAATGCACTGAAAAGAAAAAAAATCTGCTGCTGACATCTAGAAAATAAATCAAGGTTCTAGTAAAAACAGTTGTATATCTTCCTTTAAATTTCTAATTATCTTTGATGGCGAGTTCTAGACACCTCTATTAAAATTCTAGAATATTTTCATATATTATCATTGTCAAATTTATTTAAAAATCTCCGCACATAAATGCAAACACAAAAGAGGAGTTTTTGGTAATCATAATTCTGATTTATGAATCAATTCTAGAAATCAAAGCAAGAATTTCTAACAAAACAAAGGATTCAAAATATAATGTATCGTTTCACAATCTAGAAAAGTATAAAATAGAAATTCTCGATATTTCGACTAAGCAGTTTATTTGTTTACTTTATACGCGTAACTCGGAAATCTATATTTTTGTTTCAGGGATTCAGAAAATAATTATTTAGTTGTGGTGGTGTATTGCACACACACACACACACACACATATATATATATATATACAGTCGGTAACAAAAGTATCCGAATACTAGTAAAAATTCCTATGTAAAAAAAGTACACTTCATACGGTTTTGTTAAATAAATCCTTATCGAATCATGTTCTTTCGTTGACTAAGAACATGATTTGACAAGGATTTATTTAACAAAACAGTATGAAGTGTACTTTTTTTACATAGGAATTTTTACTAGTATTCGGACACTTTTGTTACCGACTGTATATACATATATAAAATCTCAGAGTAAACATAAAATAGACAAAATAATGTTAATGAGATGGAATCCGTTTTGAATATTACAAATAAAAGCGCGCGCGCGAGAGAGAATAATGAGAAAAGTAGGAAAATATTAATTTTTCAAAAAATTTCATTGTCATATAAAAAAAATGTAAATTTTCCCCACTTTTTTTACATTTGTGATTGTAGCATTGGAATTGATCTGAACTTATTTAGGAAAAATATCTGAACTTGCAATAGAACGAATTGGATTTTTAAATTGGTAGTGTTAACTCGAACGCTGAATTTAGTGGATTGTTGACGATAACAGGATGCATTTGAACATCGCAGTAAAAGGACTAAAGTTGATTTTAAGTTCTTACTTAAACCAAATGCATGTGCTTCTATTCCCATAATATTTTATTTTATTTTATTTTATTTTTACCACATGTTAAATTATTAATAACTTTTTAATTGTTTTTGCAAAAATAAGGATTTGTAAATAAAGACTTTTTTTTATGACATTGGTGTTATGTTGCTCACATATATTTATTACTTTCTTCTATATTCAGTAGAAGAAAGTATTGGATTCGTAAAAATTTTTGACTCCCAGTTTTCAACGGATTTACACGTTTTGAGAGGTCTAGAACATGATTTGACCATTTTTAGAAAATGTCTGTCTGTCCGGCTGTCACACACACACGTGTGACAAAAATTTTGTGGCGACTGTATCGCCGGAACTACTGCTCAGAATTGTATGTAAATTTCTATGTAGATGCACCTTGACCTAAATATGCAACTGTCAACTTTTGATGTCAACTGCTCAACAGGTGGTGTTGCTATGCAGCGGTTTCTGCAATTATCTCAGGTTCTATTGCGTATAATAAAACAAAACTTGATATTTGAGAAGGTCATTATGAAATATTATGCTGATTCAGTTTAAATGCTAATCGGTCGACAGGTGGCGCTGCTATACAGCGATTTCCGCAGTTTAATGGAAGGCTATATCTCAGGAACTACTGCACAGAATTGCATATAAATTTATATATGTGGATGTACCTTGACATAAATTAGTGCCTGTCAACTTTTGGTGTCAACCACTCAACAGTTGCCTCTGCTACACAGCGATTTTCCCAATTTAAGGTAAGTCTATATCTGCGGAACAACTGCACAGAATTGCATATAAATTTATATGTGCATGCACCTTGACATAAATCAGTGCTATTAACTTTTGGTGTCAACTGCTCAACAGGTAGCGTTGCTACACAGTGATTTCTGAAATTTAAGGAAGGTTATATCTCAAGTTCTATTACGTATCATCAAACAAAGCTTGATATGTAATTAGGCCATCATGCTGATTTAATGTGGATGGTTATCGGCCAATAGATTGCGCTGCTATATTGCAAATTTCTTCGATAACGGGTAGGCTATACCTCAACTTGTATGGCATATAACTGTACGAAACTTGATATGTGAGATAACTATTACAAAAAAGCATTTTTTAAGATGTTATTTTTAGACATTAAAATTGATTTCTTTAGATATTTAGTGTTAGTTTTCTCTAAGATGAAAATCTTTTGTATTCGTTACGTTAGATAATTTTAAGAAATAATAGTTTTAATAAATTATTTGCACTTAGTGAATTTGTATTGGAAAATATAGAAGAAAATCTTGTGCTGACCACAACATACTAGTGTAATTACATATTGTAATAATATAAGGAAGAAAATTAATTTTAATATACTTTTAATGTGATAAAAAGTGAAGATAATTGCCTTAAGTTATTGTAACTTTTGCGTTAGTTACGATGTAATGGCTTATAACTATCATTTATACTTAATGCATACTTATCATACTTAATAGATATATACACATATGCTTAATGGATATTTATCATTCTCTAATATTTCATATAATATGAGACAATGTAATAGTAAGTAGAAATGAATCCGAAAATAAATAAATAAATAAATAAAAATAAGAGAAACATATAAATATGCTTTATTTGAATATTAAATAAAAGTAGAAGTGAAATCTGAATTATTTTACAATAATAAATTTATTATTTAGATAGGTTTACATTTTTCTTCTTCCTTTTTGAAATTATTTATTTTGTAGTAAATGCATTTATTTATAAAGTAATTTCTTAAAGTAATGGTTTATTGCTCACGGAGAAGTATAATTAAATTAAAAGTTATGAAAATATTGTAAGTTCTCTAAAATTTTAATAGGATGCCTTTTAATCTATATAAATAAAGAGAAATATCTGTGTGTGTATCTATGTGTCTGTGTCTGTTTGCGCTCTGGTGCTCAGACTACTGATCGCAGAGTTACAAAACTTGGCAGAGGTGTAGTTGTACATGCAGATGTGTACTTCATGGAGATTTTCCAAATACCGAATTTGAATTTTTTTTAAATTATTATTATTATTATTTTTATTTTAAATACTGATCTCTGCTATGTTTCATTTTTCTAAAATTTATTCTTTCATTTCAATCGTCTGCATATTTAAACAACGTAGATTACGCCTTTTTTTTTTTTTTTTTTTTTTTTTTAATTCTTTCAGCTGAAGGCGAATTCTTTTTTTTATTTATTTATTATATTTATTGATAATCAAGTGGTTATGCAGCAGAAAAAATTAAGTATGTTAAATTTTAAATTAAAAAACGTATTTATAACAGTTATGCTTATGTATAATGTTTTATTGTATAACGACTTTTTATTTTTCCATTTTCAAAATTAAATCCTTTGAAAGAAAAAACTTATTTTATTTTATTTTTATTTTTTTTAATTTATAGTATTTGTCGGGAAAAAATTGGCAATATATAATAGAAAGGATTAAACTGATTAAAGTTTAATTAAAATTTATTTGTTTTTTATGTATTTAATTCTTGTTAAAAGAAAATATACTTTTTTTAATTTATTTATTACATTGGTCGGAATCAAATCGTAATATAGTGTAAAGAGGTTATAAAATACATGGTTTAAAAACTGAAATATTTAATAGATGTAGAGATACAGTAATCTTTAAAATCGTAGTTTTAAAATAATAGCAGATCCACCTGTCGTGGATAATTAAGCAAATTGAAGTGCGCGGGAAAGTCTTTTCTGTAAGCAATGAGAACGTGACCCGACGCAGTAGGGGCGGATAAAGAGCTACCGTAGGCAGCGGGTACCCGAAGCGAGTTTAAGCAATTTCAATGCACATATTTTTTTCTTTTTAACTTTTTATTTATAATGTAATATAAAAAAAAATAAATAGTCGTTCAATTCTTTTGAAAATTCATTTCAATTTAGTGAACAACGAAGCGGGCGTAGCCTGTTATTTATTAATAAATTAATGTATTTCAAAGTATTATATCCATACATTAGAACTTCACTTATACAAACACACGCAGATATACTTTGATGGAAATTATTAAATGCGAAAATAAAGAAGCAAATGTAGCCTTGATGGTTGTCTCATGAATTTCTTACTAGCCATTTGCAATGGAAACTTTTAGCTGTTTATTTAACGACCTAACTCCTAGATCTCTTGTACTTAATAGTGTACGTATTAAACGACACAAATATTTGCATATTATTGCATCGTTTAGTTGAGAAGCTTTAAATAAACGGTCGCATTTCTAACTGTTAATTAGATTAGTGCATTACGAAGAGAAACAATTAGTTACACATACTTTCTTAACAGTTTCCAATGTTTTCTCCCCGCAAGCTAATCTATCTTATATCGCTACAAATCACTTTGGAACTTCCCTGGTTACTTAACTAAAAAGAAAATGTTCGCTTTTATCAATAAGAATATTCAATTGTTTGAATTATATATACACTTTTGCTTTGTTTTGGTTGTAGATAATGGTAAAGTTTGAATTTTAAATATTTTGATAACTTCCGAATTTTGTTATATATATATATATATATATATATATAATGGATGAATGAATGGATGAATGTTAATAATCAATGCATGGACATTTTGAAATTAATTAATAAAAACGATTACAAAAATGATGGGAAAGTTCATTCAATTCATTCAAATGGTTATTAAATTGTTATAAATAAACAAAGAGTTTGTTTACAGGATTATCAATACTATTTAACCCGTTAGCGCCCAGTGTCCTCATTTGAGTACAGCTAATAAAATGTCACGTATATTTTTTTGTGGTTTCTTGAAATGATTTCTACTTTTTAGTGACAGTTTATAGCGTCCCTCTAAATGATCCCTGAAAGTTTTATGTGTCTACTAATAATTATTATTTCACAATTTGGATAGTCATTTTATGATTTTTCATTCGTTAACAAATATCTTTGCTTTTTGCGCAGGTATAATAACTTAAATCAAGTTGAATAATAATATATATTATAATACTTTACTTTCGATATCTTTGTCAAAATATAATAAGAAATTAATCTGTTATCTCAAAGTTTTTCTATCTCGAAGCTTTCTCGCTAGAACACTAAACATCAATAAATGAGGATAGGTTTTAAATTTAAAACTATCAGAAGAATTGTTTAAGTTGATGTGTTTTACTGTCAGTTGTCTATATTAATTCAGAAGTGAAATAATCAGCTAATAATATTTTGCAAAATTATTTCGGGCGTTAACGGGTTAAGATAGTAATTAGTTAATTAAATATTTTATAATATAATTATACGAATAAAGTTACTAAATATTTAGATTTTTTTTAAGTGCAGAAAAGGGAAACGGTGTTAGTTTGTAAATGTATGCCACAATAGTACTAAACCTTGACACATTTTAAAATTAATGTCACATAATATTTCACAGATACTGGATTTATAATATTTCTAAAATATAGAACTTTTTTGTATAATATTACAGATTCTTCAATTAGAATCTGGAAATATTTTGTTTAAAGTGCAAATAATGGTTAACTATTTGTATTAAACTGTATATAATAGTAATGTAAATTGTTATATTGCAATTATTTTTCATGAGAGGCAATTTCTTTCCGTGTGTTATAGTTATGTTATAAATATAATGCATTAGACACAAACTCTTTTATCCCATTGGGGTAGGTTTTAACATTTCTATTGTTTTAAGAACAATTGTGAAATAATGTTAAAGCAAAATTTTTTATTGTGAGTATTTTAAGCTCGAAAAATATTTTTAATGTTTCCCTGATACAGAATCCATTTATTACACCTTTTTTTTTTTTTTTTTTTTTTTTTGAAGGAAAGCATGGCTAATTTTAGCAAAAGGTAAAAGTGATCATGGGAGGGTTCGAACCTGGGTCATTTAGCTAAATGCGCTACTATTCCATCAGGAGCTATTTTGTCCGTATCTAACCTGCCGAAATCACTTAATCATTGCATCAAAATTATTATGGTAAGTGCAAAAATACTGAAACTAAAAAAAGTAATGTTTCAAATATTATTATTGTAAATCCAACAAATTTAATAAAGGTGAAAACTAAATATTCTTTTTTGATAAGGAAAAAAAAAAAAAAAAGATGATAGGTTGTTTTAGTATTGCATTGACACGACATATATAAAACGCTTCAACCGATGTAGGGTAAAAATAGACTTTAATCTGTATTATATAAAACTAAATAGCATTCACCTTCTATGAATATTTTTATTATCATCATTGAAATTTTACTCATGATATCTTAAAGAAAATTCAACGTTCACCCATTTCATCAAAAAAGCCTGATGTGTTACATTACTCTCAAAATAACGGTGCATAAAACTTCATGAAGCATAAAAAGTAAGGAGCATCGTTCTGGGAAGTCGAATATAAATATAATAAATGACTTACGAGCGTTTACTTTTTCTATGACTGAAAAAATATGTAAGTTTTTGTTTGAATGAATCATTGTATTTACATTGTAATGCCATATTTACAATTTTTGTTTGCTATTTCTTCTATATCAAAATAAAGAATAGAAAACATATGCAGTCATTTGCAAAAGTTTAAGACCAGTAGCCGATTTTCAGTATTTTAACACATTGCATCATTTGCGTAGATCATTGCGTCATCTCATCTGCTGATTTCATCAGAGGCATTCTACTGCTATAAATGAAGGTACCCGGCATGTATATCGCCAGTTGTTTATTGGATTTTGTCGTAGACAGTGCCGTTGTGTATTTATTGTAATGGGTAAAAAACCTTCACTTACTATTACAAAAAGGTAAGAAATATTGACCTTGCATAAAATTGGATTTTCTGTACGTCAAATAAGTTCGAGGGTAAATGTGAGCAAGATAGCTGTGCATCAAGCTATTAGTAAATTTAAAATTTCGGGAAAATTTTCGGACCTTAAGAGTATCGGTCGCCCTAAAAAAACGAGTGCACGTGATGATCATGTGGTAAGAAGGATGGTCGTACGAGATCCAAGAACCTCTTGCAATACGATTAGACATTCTCTGGCTGCAAAAGGTACCAACGTCAGTTTGAGTACTATTTTAAGATCTTTGGCCAAAGATATTTTTTATCATCCCATAAAACTGCAAGGAAACCTCGACTTACTCCAAGTATGAAAACGAAACGACTCTTAAGGTCCACAAATTTTCCAGAAATTTTAAATTTACTAATAGCTTGACGCACAGCTGTCTTGTTCACATTTACCCACGAACGTTCAGAAAATCCATTTTTAGGCAGGGTCAATATTTCTGACCTTTTTGTGAAGGTTTTTTACCCATTACAATAATTACACAACAGCACTGTCTACGACAAAATCCAATAAACAACCGGCAATAAACATGCCGGGCACCTTTATTTATAGCAGTAGAATGCGTCTTATTCAATCAGCACATGAGATGACGCAATAATCTGCGCAAATGATGCAATGTGTTAAAATACGGAAAATCGGCTACTGATATTAAACTTTTGCAAATCACTGTATATTTAAAAAAGAAAATAAACTTTTTAAATGTTTTTAATTATTTTTTTTATTCTAATTTCAATTTTCTGTTCTTTTTTTCTCTTTGTTTATCCTCCTTCCCTCTCCTCCAATAGTATAAGTCTTCTTTTATAATATATATTTCAACAGCATTATCCCAATAGATATTAATAATCTCTTAATATTATATACCAAAAAATATAATGCGACTACTGTTGGAATTTAACATCTTACATTTTTTGGCTTTAAATTAACATAAAAATATGACGCACAATTCTTTATTTTTAAAATTTTACAATCCATTTAGACACCTTAAGCGACTAATTGGTTCACAGTTAAGATTTCACCAAACAGCATTATTTCACCGCTCGATAATGATGTGATGCAATTTATAATAACTAGCAAAGCCCCGGTTCGTGAACGAACCGAATTCCGAATGCGGGAAGAATTTCGAAATCTAACTCGAAATGTAAAAAAATCGGCCAGATACTGTTTGCGTGCCAATAGATCAAAATTTGTTGGCGAAACCATTTTTAAATTCATAAAATCAATCAAGGTAGTGTCGATTTTTTATCACTAAAAAGATCTCCGAACAGAAATAAATGAAGATTTATGACCAATTTTTTATAGTACAAAGAACTAATTATTACTACGGTAGATAATACTTAAAATTCAAAAGCTCAAGCTGTAAAACAAAATGTAACTAACATTTTGTTCTTCTCTTTAAACATTTTCTTTATTCTATTTCTTTAAATCTAATTTCTTTAATTCTATTTCTTATAAACATTTTATACAGATGCCACATGCATCACATAAACTCGTAATTTTTTCATTATTTTAAAGATAGTACGTGATCATATTTTTACATATAAATCAAAACATTAAATTCATTTAATTACTTTTTTCTTTTACTTTTTTTCAGCATGTGATCTTATACTCGGTGTGTTCGCACACATAGTCCAAGGAAATCTCTTTATACTATATATATATATATATATATATTATGAAGAGAATATATATATTTAAATAAATAAATATGTATATATATATATCCTTACAAGTTCTTAGATGCAAGAACGAACATGAAAGAGAAACACGCTCAAAAGTAAATTGAAGAATATTATTACCACCTGTTCAAAGATTCGGACTCAAATTTGAGTTTGAAGTAGATTTGAAAATGGAATTCAACAGGCCACGCGCATATTCAGATTAATGCAAAATTCCATTTCATCATTTCAAAATTATCATGGGCTCCTGACGTGGAAACGACGAAAGTTTTTTCATCTTCTCTTATGAAAAGAACCATCGAAGGAGATGGAAAAATCGAAAGCAAAACTAATGTTTAAAAACGCTCGAAAACAAAAACGCAGAATATAGTTGTTAATTTTGTATTAAATTAATCTATTTCTTTAATTTGAAATGTTTAACATTTGAAAACACACACTAGCAACTCAATACGTTATTTTACAAATTATTAATTTATTATTATTATTATTATTTAACTAAGGTATTTAAAATCATTTAAGAAATTTGTACTTCTTGGTCAATAATAAAAGTATATTGATTTAAAATAATTATAAATATTAATAAATTAATAATATATATATATATATATATATATATATATATTAATACATATATTATTTTGAATATTAATAACGTTATGAATTTACTTTACAGGGGAATTTATATATATATGCAAACGAAATCTTACATTGGTTCTCAACGGTAAAAAAGGTCTCATTTGAAATTTTTTTTTCTTAGCGCGTTTTGAGCTTTTCTTATTTCATAAATAATTTTTCAAAAAATGACTTTAATTAGTCATCGCCAGTTTATTCTCTCATTACTTGTTTGCTTCTTTAGTTTTGGTTTAATATCGATTTATCGTAAAGATATGAACTTTTGAAATGCAGCTAAATATCTAGGAATAATGTTAAGATAAGTTTGAAGTTAAATTAAATTAATTAAAACATCAAATAGTTAGTAAAATCAATTGTTTAAATAATTGAACTAGAATTCATCACAGGAAAATTTAATTCGGTGAAACTTAATTCTTATTGTTTTATTTGCTATTCAGCGACCTTAAATATTCTGTTACAAGGCTTTTGCTACGGATTTAAAAGTAGTATATATACATATACACTATTTTTCTGTAAATTAATTATTAAATATAATAGTTTAGGAATTTTAACAAAATTTAATGAAAAATTTCATTTTAAATTGCATAGAAGAAAGTTTTTTTTATTACAAAGTTGTAATTTTTTTTTTTTTTTTTTTTTTTTTTTTTTTTTACAAAGTTAATTTTGATATAAAAAAAAGCCCCAGTTTAAGTTGAGGTAAGATGCCGAGCTGGACAAAATGTCATATCACGTGGTTTTGCTTATACGAAGGGCGCTGTTGTTGGACGCTTGCCGCTCATAAGAGAGGTCGAGATACATCAATAATTAGACGTGTGTTAAATTTTTTGTGAATTTTAAGGAATTTCTTAGATTAGTTAAGATATATAATCAATCTGTCTTACATCTGGTAAGTGTTAAAAAAATTAACTTCTCGTTTGTTTAGTTAGTTACATAAATCATAGTTAAAAAAAAAAAAAAAAAAAAAAAGTTAATTTGAATATATTTTTTTTCTTCTGTAAGTACAGTGTCTGGTCATCCTTGCAAACCTATAAAGGGGGTTCCCTCTTTTGTAGGTTAATAATCGTATTTATGACTTATTTAACTTTTGGGATGAGATGACATAAAGATTTTGGAGTAAGATGCGGGTAGTTTTACATTGAAAAAAGATGCCTGGTTGTCTCCCTTGTTGTTTTAATTTACATCTGCGCATTAATTTTAACGAAATACCGAATAATATAATCGTTAATATTTTGTATTAGTTTTTCTTATGCTAATCATGTGTTTTAAAATAAATATATAATGGCTCCTGAAAATGCGTATTTTACATTAAAATCTTGTAGGCCATCTCACCCCCAAGATGCGGGTAAGATGCCGATAAAAAAAAACGTTAAAGAAAATTTTTACTTCAAATTTTACTTCAGTTTTATTCCACATATTCTCCCTGGGACATTTCCAGGTCATTCTCCTGAGGATGAAAGTATATAACAGGGACATGTATCTATGAAGTATTCTCTGGGATTTAAGGATTTTTCCAAGGCAAACTCTTATAAAACTCAGCAGATTCCACACTGAGAAAAAATCCTGTGACTGCATCTAGAAAACAAATTGTGGTTCCAGTAAAAATAGTTCTATGTTATCCTTATAAATTCTAGCTCTCTTAGCGGGTTCTAAAAACCCCAACTAGAATTCTAGAGCATTTTCTATATTATCGTGGTCAAACTTATTTGAAAATCTCTGCAAAAAATATGTGAACACAAGACGTGAGTTTTAGTAAATATAGTTTTGGTTTATGACCCAATTCTAGGTAATCAAGCAAGAATTTCTCGCAATACAAAGGGGTTCATTCTATTCATAATATTATTTTATCACTTTGAAAAGTATATATCAGTAATTTTCGACCATTTCGTCTATTCAGTTTATTTTTATATATAAATCGTAAATTTGTGTTTTTAGTTTAGCGATTCTGAAAATGACTACTTATTCGTTCTAAAGAAAAGAGGTGTATATTTTTCCTCGGTGCATTGAAAAAAGTTTTACTTCAATTTACGGCTTCTCGAAACCAAAATAATCAACATTATTATTCTCCTGCTCAAAGTTTTAGCAAGGTTTGCAAGCGACCAGTTTTTTCAATTTAAAAACTTATCTATGGATGAAATGTTTTCAAACATTGAGTATTTAAAGACCTGGGTTCATCATGTTTTTCAGTGAAGATTGGTTTAAGACAACATTTAGGGGGCCGGAAAAAAATTGAGCAAATCAATAATGTTTGTAATCACCCTGTATCGTTAAGTGAACGAAATGAACTGTAACTTTAGAATATGTTAATACAGACCCAGTTTGATTTGTGGATGAATTTATGTAACGATAGCTTATTAAATGACAGAGATATAAGCATTTATTTTAGAACTCAAAAAAAAAAAAAAAAAAAAAATCATGTTTTTTATTTATAATAAACAAAGTTTTTAACGAAAATTATTCCCACTTTCAGATAAGTTAGACAAACAAATGAAAAACGTGTTGATATTTTTTTTAATAAATGCTTATATCTCCATTATTTAATATGATATCGTCACACAAATTCTTCCACAAATTGAACTTGGCCTATATTAACATATCCTAAATTTACAGATCATTTCGTTCACTTAACGATACAGGGTGATTACAAACATTATTGATTTGCTCAATTTGTTACCGGCCCCCTAAATGTTATCTTTACTGAAAAACATGAAGAAGACCCAGTTCTTTAAATGCCGAATGTTTGAAAAGATTTCATCGAGAGATAAGTTCTTAAACTGAAAAAAAAATGACCGTTTGCAAATATTGATAAACTTTTGAGCAGTAGTGTAGATATACTTTACGATATCGTGTACAATAAACAAGAAGAATAAATTTTGTTTTAGATATTTTGGTTATTTATTACTAATAATTTAAATTTTACGATACTCCTTAAATTTAATGTAGAAAATGTGGATTTTTTCAGTCTACGACTTAGAAGAATGAAGCAAATGTACACTATTAGCAGTTTACGATGTTATGCATGTAAGTGTCAATTTATATACAGAATAAATATTATTTAACAATCTCAATTATTTCTTATTAATAAAAATGGTTAAAAGTTTTAAGATTGCTTATTTAATTTTAGAGTTACCCAATTATTTTTTCCTCACCAGTGGTCGAGAGGTTCTGCTCTCGAAACTGGTAGGCTTGAGGTGCCGGATTCGATCCCAGGGCGCGCTCGTCAGCCTTGTCGTTTGCTGTTTTATCAGAAACTTGCGTAAATACGGTCTAAGATCCCTTAGAAAGTCCCACACACGGAGGGTACTCCCAACCAGGCCTAGAACCCTACAGCAGTCAATCGGCCTTAATGCTGGCACGAATACCAACACTCAACTCTTTTTTCATTCTTATATAGATTATTACTATTTACAACTATAATATTCAACTATCTAATCTGCATTTGCATCTCAATTGATTAACATGTGAGAATCGCATTTTAAAGAACGAATTTCTTTGAAACAACCTTTTTATTTATTTATTTATTTTTCACATTTATTACGTAGAAGAAAAAACTTCGCATTATAGAATTGATTTTAAATGTTTATGTTATTTTGATAGAGTCTATAATTAAAGAGTATTCGATATTTCACACAGCAAATTGAATACATTAATTTTTAATTTATTGAGTTTTAGACAATTATTTTAGGGAAAATTGTACTTACTACAAAACCCTATTAAATGCTAATCGCCGATTTTCTTAAATAAATAAATAAATAAAAAATAAAAGAAAGCTACTGAAATATAATTTATTCAAGAAAAATGTTTTGCAGAAATATTAGCTGCTTAGTCGCAGTAGCAAAACTAGCAAAAATTAATAAAAACAATTTTATATCTGCGTTCTATTTAGATTCTATGATTGCCATTTTCATCTACGGTTTCAAAAGACTTATTTATTTCAATGTTACTTTCAAATAACCACACATTCTAGTATGATTCCTTTTATTCTCATTGTCTGAAAATTATAAATTATGCATGTCTAAAAAAGAGTTAAGTTAAAACACGTGCCATTTGTTATTTAAATTAAAAGCACTTTAAAACACGTAAAATTAAACTTTATTTAAAAGATTTTAAAACATTATCCGAAGCTTTTCACTTTGAAATACCAAAACATCATCAGGGATTTTTATTACTCGTTTCCAAAAAAAAAAAAAAAAAAAAAAAAAAAAAAAATTATCATTGGAAACGAGTAATAAAAATCCCTAATGATGTTTTGGTATTTCAAAGCGAAAAGCTTCGGATAATGTTATAAAATCTTTTAAATAAAGTTTAATTTTACGTGTTTTAAAGTGTTTTTAATCTAAATAAAAAAGTCTGAAAATTAATGTTAATTTGTATGCCAAGTAAATAAACGTGATGTAATATAAAGTCACAATTTATATTATTTTAAATCGGTACAATATTGAAGTTAATTACACTGAGAAAAAAATATACTGCCTTCCTCTAGAATGAATAAGGGACCATTTTCTAAATCCCTTAACTAAAAATATAGATTTCCGAGCTATGCGCGTAAGGCACGCCAATAAACTAAATAGACGAAATGGTCGAGAATTTCTAGTGTACACATTTCTAGATGGTGAAACAATATTCTGAATACTCTAAATATTCTGAATCATTTGTATTGTGAGGAAATTCTCGCTTGATTTTATAGAATTGGGTCATAAACCAAGATTATAGTTGCTGAAATCCTCCTCCTGTAGTCTCATTTATTCTTAGAGATTTTTAAATAACTTTGCCTTCGAGAATATAGGCAAACGCTCTAGAGTTCTAATAGGGGCTTCTAGAACTCGCTTTTCAAGGAGACTAGAATTTGTAAGGATGACGTGGAACTATTTTTTCTAGAGCCACAACTTAGATTCTAGATGTCAGTTACAGAATTTTTTCTCAGTGTAAAACAAATGAATATTTAAGATATAATATATAGACCTAGCGTTACATTTTAAGTATTAAATCTGCTACACTTATAAGTTTCTAGTTTTGACGAACGATGGTTAATGTAATTTATCTACGACATTTTCGAATTAATCTCTCAAAACTTAAAATTTTATTTATTTATTTATTTGTGTGTGTGTGTGTGTGTGACTTTAGCCTCCTAAACTAGATGCCTGTCGCGTGGTTGGAAAACTTGGCAACAGTTGAAGCGGTAGACAGCGCCACCTGGAACAGATTGCTCGACTTTTTTATTCAACAGCTTCCAAAAATTTTTAATAGTGGGATATGATATACATAAAAGGAGAATAGAATCGAAGAAACGTCGATTATGTGTATCATATATCACTTCTAAAAATTATTGGTGAGAGTTGAATAAAAAAAGTCGTGCGCACCAGGTGGCGCTGTCTACCGCTTCAACTATTGCTAAGCTTTCGAGTAACGCGACAGGCATCTAGTTTAGGAGGCTATGGTGTGACAGAGAGAGGGAGAGAGAGAGAGAGAGAGTTTGATTTTTCCTGTTGCGACTTAGAAGCTAAATATTTACCAGTGAATTAAGTATAATATAATTTAAGTAGTTAGCCTTTGTCCGCTTAGACGTCAATGTTTCCAAATGAACCTATTTCCATATTTGCTGCTTGTATATTATCCAGGCAAGCCATATTCGCCAAATCAAAAACTGTGGCAAAATGTCACGATAAGTAGCCAATAACTAAAAACATATTATTTAAAATTTAACTGATTTTTTTTTATTTTAATTTCAGGGATAAAAAATGCGATTTAAAATTTAATTATTTACAAAAACAAATATCAGCGCAAATTCATGAAAATCGTCGCTGGTTTATTTATCGACGAAATAATCGTACCAAAAAACCAAAAATTTTTTACTTTTTTTTTTCTCTCATGACAATTTAAAATATTTACCATCCATTTACTTGATATATATTTTTTGAACAACTATTATAACAAATCTGTTTAGAACTGCACTGGGAAAAAAAATATACCGCCTTCATATAGAACGAATAAGTAGTCATTTTCTAAATACCTAAAGTAGAAATATAGATTTCCGAGCTATGCATATAAGGTACGTCAATAAGTTAAGAAATGATCAAGAATTTCTAGTCTTTTACATTTCTAGATGGTGAAACAATATTCTAAATCCATTTTATTGCGGGAAATTCTCGCTTGGTTTTCTAGAATCGGGTAATAAACCAAGATTATAGTTTCTAAAACTCGCCTCTTGTACTCGCATTTATTTGCACAGATTTTTTAATAAGTTCGACCTTGATAATATAGACAAACGCTCTAGAATTCTAATATGGGTTTATAAAATTCACTTTCAACGGGGACTAGAATTTATAAGAATGACATGGAACTCTTTTTACTAGAGCCACAATTTAGATTCTAGATGTCAGTTACAGAATTATTTCTCAGTGTACGTAACAAAAATGTCATATTCATAGGTGCCAACTTACACGGTTTTTTTTAACACCACTATTTCTTTGTAAAAAAAAGTACATCAAGTTTAATCGCAGAAAACTGCTAAAAACATATTAAAAATTTCCATTAAGAATTTCCGGTAGCAAAAAAACGTACACGTTGATAATTATGCACGTTTATTTTATTCTTCTCTCTTCTTTTTCTTTTTCTTTTTCTTTTTCTCATCTTATCTTTTTCTTTTATTTATTCAAAATCAGGGATAAAATTTATTTGTTTATTTTTTATCACATTGTTGCAGTTGGGATGTCATATTTTTTCTTGAATTAATTCTTTTCTTACTTTCATTACTCTACTACCGTAAATAACGGAAGTATTGTATTCAGTCTGAAAATTCGATATCGAGATTTCACCTGATTTACACGTTTTAACGCCCCTGAGTCCAAAATGTGGTTTTTCGCAATTGGTCAGTGTGTATGTGTGTATGTGGAGAATCTTCTGACTATTATATCTCGGAAACTAATAAAGATATAACTACGAAAATTTAGAATTGAAACAAGTCTAGCGTACAGATGAATTTTCCAAATTTTGGTGACAATTGAAAAACCAGAAGTGGGACATCGAAAACCGGAAGTGGGACAATAAGTCTATATCTCAAAAACGGCTCTAACGATTTTCTTCAAATTTGCTGTATAAACACTCTATTAGATGTCCTTTAGAATGATATAGTTGGTTAGTTCAGGAAAATTGATAGGCGTCCTGTATAAATAGCTCAATTCCAGGTCTCGCAAGGGCGTTCCTTTAAAAACGACTGTACAGTAATTGAGTTTTAGTAAAAGTTGGTATCTCATAAACGGCTCTAACAATTTTCTAAAAATTTTTATATAAATCCATTTCTTTCTTACGCATCACGTAGTTATTTGAGGAAAATTAACGGCTACCCTGTTTAGGTAGGTCAGAAGTTTAGGTAGATCTCAATAATTGGTGTTTCAAAAAAAAAAAAAAAAAAAAAACTGTACCATTTTTTTTTTTTTTTTTTTTTTTTTTCATTTTTTTTTTTTACTTCACTATATGTAAGCTTCGTCTTATATATCTTTACATGTGTATAAAGTTTATCTTACCAGAAAAATGTTAGGTTTCTGCTTCTTTAGGTTATTTTTATATCTTCTGATCACATTATTTCCATATAATATGTGTAATAGTGGGTAATGGAAGTCGTGTGGTTGTTTCACACCAGATTTTTTTTTTTAAATTCTTTAGTCTTTTGAAAATATGGATAATATGTTATTGTTTTTATTTAAATATAATTTCCCAGTAACAATTACATCAGTTTCGAGTTTTAGTTTCCAGAAACATAGGCATTTATTATTAAGGAAATTTCTGTAATTTTTTCAAACAAATCGTAAATTAGCGTTTGGAATAGTTGCTTCGTTAGCATTTGAAACGGCTATTTAAATTTCTGCAATTTGTATAATTATTTAAAATGCATTTAAATAGCATAAATGCATTTTTTCTTGTATTAACCAATTTATGTTTGGATTAAAAAAATTTATACTCTTTCTAAAGCATATTTTAATATTTTTGTTAGTTAGAATAATCTTATTTATGTACTTTATTTTATAAATTTCCAGTCTGTTATGTGGTAAGTTTTTGTCTTTATTTTTATTTGTTCGTTTCTTTAAAGCTAAGAAACATTTTATTTAAATGAGCGCATCATTAGATAAAATGCATTTTAGCTTTTAAAAGATTTATTTATTATAGTTTAAAAAAACAATTAACCAAACAAAAAAAGAAAAAAAATGCATATATATATATATATATATATATATATAAGAAGCAACATAATGTATATATATATATATTCTTTTCTCTCTCTCTCGATGATTTCCATTAGATTGAGAGAAATGAAAATATTTAATATTTTGCTTTAATTGAGGCAACATGTGGTTTAAAGCATTACTAAAAACAACAGAAAGAAACGAAAACAAAAAATTATATTTGAATTATTGTCCTAATATTTTCCTTGATCATTAAAAAGAAATCTAACTTTAAAATAAAATATGTAATATTTCATAAAATTACAAAATATGTAACATTAGAAGAATATTATAACAAGCACCCCAGGACTGGCGTTTAAAAGTTTTTCTCACCACACTTTGATATAAATATGACAGAAAGAGAGGGAAGGGAGAGGGGCAATGGTCTGAGAAGCTTTAACATTCCTTTTATAGAATTAATTTGAAAAAGACCTTACAGTGATAGTTTATAAATACAAAACTTTGAAGAAACACCATAAAATGCAATAAACTCGTAACAATTCTTTCGGGTCGAAAAAACACACGACCCTTCGACAGGTGACCAAAGTAGGTGCGAGTGCTGCAATAAAAGCAGCAACGTACAATTTGGTGCTTTGGTGCACATTTGGTGCGTTGTCGCTTTGGTTGCAGCGCTCGCGCCTACTTCGTTCGCCTGATGAAGGGCCGTGTCTTCTTTCGACCCGAAACAATTGTTGCAGATTAGAGGTATATATTAAGTATAGAAAATATGAATAGCAACATGCTGGATATGCTCAATGCAATTTTTACGATCTAGAAATGTAAATAAAGGTACATTTTGAATTTTGAGGATATTTTATTAAAAAAGAAAAAAAGAAGAAAAAGAAGAAGTTGCATATAGATTTACAAAATGAAGAGGTGAAACACTGACTCATATGTACAGTACAAATCAAAGCATCATTTTATTTTGTTGAATTTATTTCCATTTGAAACTGTTGAATTTTTGAAATCCTAGATTTTCGACGTACATACAATCTTATAAAAACGATTTATAAAAAATGTATCTGTATTCCCTCATAAATAAATTTACTTTTCTTCTAGTCTGAATTACAGTCTTTGATCATTATTTTTATTTCTCTAAATCTTCCGTAGTTCCCTTATTTCTGGGCATTTCGTTCTATCCTAATGATGGTATGCATAAAAACCGTACTATGACTCACATCACGACGTTATGATAGAGTCGGCTCACTTTCAGTCTCTTTTCTTTACAATCATCCCTAAGCGGAGAAAAGGTAAAATTCAGAAAGTTTTCTGATGTTCTTTTCTTTTAAATCTTTACTTTTTGCTTCTTTATTTTATTTTCTTTTTCCATCTTAAAGAACAAGAAGGTAAGGTAGTCAAATAATAAGATGGTTAATGATCTAGAAAAAAGCACTGCTTATAAGTAAAATTCTTTTCTGTCATTCAAACTGATTGGACGTATTACAAAAAGTTAGCTTGCTACAGATGTTCAATATATAAAATAAAATTTTGTTTAGCTCTCGATTTATTGAGAGTATATTTCTGTTTTGTATCCTTCTATTGTAACAATGTACGAGGACGTAATATAGTTTAGGCCCGAAATGCACTGACGTACTAGACGCATAATGCATTTCAAGTCCTTGAAATAAGCCGTCTTCTAGACGTATGACATCTAGAATATATTACAGTAATGAATAACAATCAGAGTATAACATATAGAGTGATGTTAAGTGTTTCAACTCTATGTATACTGTAAAATATTCAAATTAAATCATGAATCAGTGTTATGAAATTATATTTATTACAATAATGGATTTTTTTTTTTATACCTAACTGAATTAATTTCAGATATATTGCATAGATGCAGTTTCATAAGATATTTCATAGTTGTAGAATTGCCTCAAATAGCAAAGCGTGAATAATTTATTAGTTGCCCGTCGTATTATGTGTATGGGGGAACTTAAATATTCGTGAAAACTTTAGACCTCTATTTTTTTTTTTTTTTTTTTTAATTCTTTTTTTGTACGTTTTGCGGTGTGAAGAATCCGAAAAGAGCAAAATTGGTATGGTGTCCGCCTGTAATGTGTCTGTTAGAGTGTTAGTTTGTTAGACTGTGTACACGATATCTCAAGAACAAATGATTGCAAAGGCGTCTGACTAATTTTTTTAAAATGTTACTTACAGTGGGTGATCAAATTATTAGAAATATTTTTATTCTGATATTTTTTCGATTTTCTAAAAGAATACTAGACAAAATGGCTTAGAACTTCGCATATGTAGAACATCTAAAAACTCATTGCTTCCACTATCTATTTAGTTCAGAGTGCAATTAGGGGACCAACCACAAGTTGAAGAAGAAAAAAATACTTTAGATCACCCTGTATCATAAAAAGCTACACATGACTTGTAACTTTAATGCATTATTGAACATACTATGTACAATATTTGTATGTTTTGGTGAGGGAATTTCACAACTATTTAGGCGGATATAATTTTTTTTAAATTACTTTTTTTTTTTTTTTTTTTTTTTTTTTTTTTTTGACAAATTTTTTGCTTACAACTAAAACGGATTTCCATAAAATTTTACAAAACTTGCAGAAAAAAATGACAAAATATTAGAGAAATATTATTCTGAACAATAAAATTCACAAGTGTACATATATTGAGCAACTTTTGTCAAAATCTCATTTGAATAGAGTAAAAATTAAGCAAAAGAACTATATATTGTCAGCAAAAGAACGAGCTAGATTTTAGGTATTTTCCAGAGTTGAAATTTCATAAGGGATTTTTCACATACTGCGTATTTGATTTGAAGATCCAGTTATTTCAACCAGATTGCAAAAGTTCTTTCTTGTGAAAAATCCTTTATAGGCTTGTGACTTTAACATATTTTTCTTTATTTACTAAAATATGTGAGTTTATAAGGGTATTCCACAAAAAAGTACTTTTGCAACGGGATTGGAATAATTGGATCTGCAAATTAAATGCGTGGCATGTGTAAAACCCCTCATGAAATTTCAACTCTGGAAAGTACCTAAAATCTAAATCGTTCTTTTGCCGACAATACAATTTGCCTAATTTTTACTCTATTCAAATGACTTTTGATAAAAATCGCCCAATATATTTAGCTTTCAACCTATGCAATAAAATTTTTCGATCTTTCGCGCATGCGCAGTAAAATAATAGTTACTAAAAATACTCATATTTTAATGAATATTACACGCGTGAATTTTATGTTTCAGAATAATGTTTCCCTAATATTTTGTCAAATTTTCAGCAAGTTTTATGAAATTTTACGGAAATCCGTTCCAGTTATAAATAAAAAAATTGTCAAAAAAATTAGTAATTTTTGAAATAATAATAATAATAATAATAACATATATCTGCTTAAATAATTTGCAATTCCCCGCACCAAAACATACAAATATTGTACATAGTATGTTCAACAATGTATTAAAGTTACGAGTTATTTGTTGCTTTTTGTGATACAGGGAGATCCAAAGCATTTTCTCTGTTCTTCAATTTGTGATTGGTACCCTAATTGTACTCTCGACTAAATTGATAATGAAAAATATGAGCTGTTAAATGTTCTTCGCATGTATGAATTTTCAAGCCATTTCATCTAGCATTTTCTTATACAATCGAAAAAATGTCAAAATGTCAAAATAAATAAATAAATAAATAAATAAATATGTATATATATAATAATAATAATAATTTGATCACCCATTGTATATGACACTAGCAAGAACCTTATTGTTTTGCAACATTCTTATTTAAAAACTTCGTAAGTTATTTAAAATTTACGATTTTTTGAAAATTTGAGAAAGAGCAAATTTTTGCTTAAACGGGCATAAAAAGGAATATTTTTACTGTAATGATGTCAGAATAGCATTAAAATATCAGTTACGATGCTGACATGGATATCCTTAATACAAAAATTGAAAAGGCTAAATTTCGCATAAATTTCCACATTGAGGTATATTTTCAACTTAAAGATGTCAAACTGCTTTTAAAAATCATTTAGGATACTGACATTAACATCATTAACTATGAATTTCCTAATTTAAAAATTTCATAAGTTATTTGAAATTTATGATTTTGTTAAAGTAGCGAAATGGGGACAAAATTTCGCATAAACGTCTATTTTGAGAAATATTTTCATCGTAACGATTTAAGACCACTTTAAAATATATTTTGTGATACTGGCTGGAACATGATCTATTATAAATATTCTCGTTTGAAAATTTCAAAAGTTATTTAAAATTCATGATTTTTTCAGCATAGCACATAAGAGCAATATTTCATATAAATTTGTATTATGGGAATCATTGCATTGAAAATAGTATGTAATTGCACTACGAAACTAAAACTACGAAAATGATCCAATAAAATAAATTAACAAATTAGATAAGGTAAATGTATCGAAATAAACGGTGGGTAGCCTATTAAGTGAGCCATTTCAGTTTGTCCTCGTATCGAGCGTTTGGTGAAATTCATTTCTCTTAACATGAATGCAGTATATCCTGTACTAAAAATTTATAAGAAAATATATGTAATGGAGAAATGAGTAGAGAATATCTATGTCAACTAGATTTTTATTTCTTTCTTTTATTCACATATAATCGTCATTAATAAGAGAGCCCATTTGCAAAATGCCATTAAACTGTGCCCATTAGTATTTTTATTAAAATTTTACATTTATAAAGCAAATACGAATTTCATTAAATCTTGATGTTTATATTTATTTTTCAAGTGATTCGTATTTAAAAAATTTTGCTCGTGATCTTTCAAATATATTAAGTTATGTATGAATATTTCTCATATCTTATTTCTTTGATACTTAATAAAATTTATGAATATTTCAGCATAAAAAATGTTAGTGTGACTGAAATGCCATATTATCCCTTTAGTAGATGGGGGGGGGGGGGGGAATGTTTAAATGATTTGGTATTTTGGAAATGTGACACACACACACACAAACAGAAAAATAAATAAATAAATAAATAAAACTATCTGTTATGAGTCATATCATTAAAAAAAGAAATACTAAAACTATGATGACGTCGATTTTACCCTGTAAGTTTCAATTTTCAGGAATGTTCATAGCAATTTCTTTTACTTACATGTAGATATTTCTTTTTTCTGAATAATCCCCCGTCCTAAAAAGTTGTTTCCTCAAATTATTTGTTGTTTGAATTTAAAGTACACAAAATTTAAAATCTTTACATATATATAAATTTGCAGAAACCTAATAGAAAAAACTTAAATTAAACTGATTAAAATTTAGGCACTTGTAATTAAAATACAATTTTAAAACGAATTAATTCTAGAAAATTTAATTTAAATAAAATTTACTAATGAATAAGCCATTTATTATATATATATATATATTTTTTTTAATCCACAAAAATTAACGAGGTAAGTAAATTTAAATAAATATGGAAAAATTATTTCCATTAATAATTTGTTAGGTTAACGAATTTTTTCTTCTTTTTTGTGTGTATGTGTGTCAGCTAGATTTGTTTTTTCTACAAGCATAATAATAAGTTTCAAAATTTTTGTAATATTGCGTGTTTAAAGTTACATTCGGCAATTATTTCAAGAATGAAAGGAAATAAAAACTAGAATGCCACCATACGACTTTCTTCTATATAACTTAACACAAATTCATTCAGTAAAAATTATTTATCAAATTATTATCTATGAAAATTTTTTTCCATGATAAATGCAGAGGATTTTTGTCTAACAGAATTATAACACTAAATGCCGAAAGAAAGTTAATTTTGTGCCAACATCAGAAAATATGCGATCTTTTTCCTGAGGTTTTTTGTCTTTTGTTTGTTTGTTAAAAAATAATAAAAAAAAATCGATAAATTTGTTTTAAATTATCACAAGTCTATGGTTCAACTATTCGTTTTGAAAGTATTGACGAGATTTTTCGAAACATATCCATATTGAAAATTTACACTGATTGGGAGGGGGGGGGGGAGCAATGTTCCCAAATGCACAAACTTTTTCCTCTAGTTTACTACTACTATTATCAATAATTCATATTAATTTTACAATCACACGTTTAAAATAACTTTCATTATATACATTTATACGAAATTTTGTCCTATACTGCCATGTTAAAAACTTAGACAAAATCGGATCACAGCACCACCTGTTCAGCTACGGATCCCCAAAACTAATCAGCACCAATTTATGTCAGAATTCAACTAAATACCTAGTTGGGTTAAATTTCGTTCATTGGTTCGTGAGGTACAGCGTCCACAAAATTTGAGATGCATACACACAGACAGACATTTTCTAAAAACCGTCAAATCGTGTTCAAGTCATCCCAATACGTGTAAATTCATCGAAAACTGGAATTTTAAAATTTTCACGAATCTAATACATTCTCTCTATATATATGGAACAAAATAAAAATCACAATGAAAAATCCTTATTGATTCAGGTATTATATATACCTATCATTCTCACGCAATTTCCTGCTTCTTTTTTGCACGCAAATCAAAAATTTACTTCAGCTGCATTTTTTATTGCTACTCTTATTATATGAATTGGACGTTCCTCAGTTGTAAACAGTTTGGTTTTAACGTCGATTTTTTTTTTTTTTTTTTTTTTTTTTTTCAGTATTGGCGTTGAAAAAGTTAAATTTTGATAAGAGGAAAAAAGACCATGAAAATTCTCAAAATCGATGCAGTTAAAAATATTCAGATAGTTATTATAAAACACTGAAACTATATAAACTTTTAAAAATATTATCGTTCTACAACTCCTTAAATGTTATGCAAAAGCTTTTTCAAAATTTTAAACTTTAAATTAATTTAACTTTCAAATTAAATCACAAGATAAATGTTACAGAAAATTCAAATTTTACATTTATTTATTGTAACCGATTATGTAATTGATACGTATATATATATATATATATATATATATATATATATATATATATATATATATATAATACCAAGATGTATTCAGTTACATACAGAAAGCACATAGTAAACAAACTGGAGAATTAAAATATTTTAGATTTCGCATGGAGCATTTTAAAATTTGGTAATATTTTGCATTATTTTCCCCATAAATAAGGCTTTTCCCTCACTAAAACTAATTTTTGTCTTTTAAAATATGTTTTATGAGGGGGGGGGGGGAGTTAGATTTCATCACAGTATATGATTTAAAAAGCTATAGAATGTAAAACAAAAATAAGAAATATATGAATATATGAATATATGAATATACCATGCAGGCATACATATAACGACAGAAAAAAATTCCCTGCAGGAATTACGTTTTATAAAATGCATATATATATTTTTTCTTACCCATATATTTTTTTAAAAAGTGTCACCTTATGGACAAAATCACGAGACGGAATTTTCTCAATATTTATATGTTTTGAGGTTCCCTTAATACAAAAATTAAGTTTTGTGGTCAGTCTTAGCGTATAGTGCAACCAACGAGATAAATAAAGTAGAGTGATAAATGGTAACCCTGATATAGTCCAACATGAGTCATGTGACATGAACCATCTACGCGTTGTTTCCCTTGGCAACAGCTTATTTTCAATAAATTTTTATGGCAACAGTTTGGAGATTGTACTTGGCGGAAATTATAACCGTCAATGTTTTTGTTTACTTACATAATTTAATATATATATATATATATATATATATATATATATATATATATTGTTCTAAATCATTTTAGATTTTATTTTATTTCTTTTTTTATTTCGTGTAGTTGAAATTTAACCGTCAGAATGTTTAAAAATAGTTGATAAATTATTATTCGTTGTTAAATTTATCTCTTTTAAGAGTTTAACTCTTCTTCATAAACACTTTTAAACTTTGTTGGGAAATGATGAAAAAAATAAAGTATTTTATTATTTATTATAATGTGAAACTGTGAAAAATTATTTTAAAAACAATTTATTTCGGTCATAGAACTATCGTGTTATCTAATAATTATGATAATTTACCGAACTGAAATTTTAAATGCCAAAATAGCGATAAAGGGCCAAACCTAGCAATCTACTGGTTCATATCACGTGATTCATGTTGAACCACGGAAAGCTAATCCTTTATCCATTGAATCAGCACTCTATTTTATTTATCTCGTTGAGTGTAACCACGTTTCCTATGCCTAGCAGTGAGGACGAGTCCAAAATCTTGGAGGGGTGCCAAGATTACCGACTGGTTCGGATTTAGTAAATATCCAGCCATACGGTGTTCCCTTATCGCTTATTTTCTCTCAACGGAAAGGTTATCTCCTCTATTTTAACAGTGGACTCGTCGAATCCGCACTTGCGCAGATACATTCATGTGTCGCAAGAAATGTGGTTAAAGTTTAAGTATATGGCTGTAACAACGTCAACATAAGTTCTGTTGTTTCAAAAAAAAAAAAAAAAAAAAAAGGAACATTTTTTTTTTTTTTTTTTTTTTTTTTGGTAGTTACGTAAATAATAGTCCGGTTTAAAGAATAATTTTTGAATTAACTGAAAACAGATTTTATTTTATGAATTTTCGAACTAAAATGCCAGTGATTTAAATTTTCCCCTCTGCATTTTGCCATTTTTTCGTCTCCGGTCGCCAAATCTTATGTAACATCTAATCCCACTATGGAGAAATTTGTTTATAGAATTACTTCATTACCTAACGTATATTTTAAAATTCTGTTTTTACTTTCAAAAAAAAAAAAAAAAAAAAAAACTGTTAAATTGGCACTCTCTCTCTTTTTAACTTTTATTATTATTATTATTATTATTATTTTATATTGCATTTTACAGCTGAAGGAACTGGGAAAATTGTATTTAGTTAATTTTTCGCATTTTTACATTTAAAATTAAAATATTAAAAAAAAAAAAAAAAAAACTAGTAGACATAGGCGGACTCTGCTCAGTTCCCCATTATATTTATATTCTCACAAATTTCTAGTGCGAGACATATTATAATCATGTTAAAAGAAATGAATTTGACCAAAGCTTGATACAGTGACAGAATGAAATCCCCGCCTAATAGGCTATACACCGTTCACTTCGATATATTTATCTTATTCTAATCTATTAATTTATTTTATCAGGGTCAATTCCATTGTTTAGTTTTCATGCTACTATTTCCAATGCAATAATCCTCAAAATTCAGATTTATATGAAAAATTTACAATTTCGCTATGTTGATAAAATCGTAAATTACGAATAATTTATGAAATTTTCCTATTAGAATATTTGTATTCAGTCATGTTCAAACCAATATAATAAATGTAATTTTGAAGTTGTCTAATGTATTTATGATCCTCAAAATGGAAGTTTATACTCAATTTTGCCTTGTTCTGAGGTGTTAATTAAATTATAAATTCCAAATAACTTACGAATTTTTTAAATTGAAAAAATCATAGTCTGTGATATTCATGCCAGTATCCTAAATAATATTTCGAAAGTAGTTTGACATCCTTACGATGAAAATATTCCTCAAGATTGACGTTTATGTGAAATTTTGCTCTATTCTGCCATGTTAAGAAATTTGTAAATTTCCAAAAACTTACGAAATTTTTATATTGGAAAATTCATAATCTATGATATTCATGCCAGTGTCCTAAATAATATTTCAAAAGTAGTCTGACATCTTTACGATGAAAATATCTCTAAAAATTGACGTTTATGTAAAATTTTGCCCTATACTGCCATGCCCTGTTAAGAAATTCGTAAATTTCCAATAACTTGCTAAATTTTCAAAGTAGCATATTTATAGTTCCTTCCGGCATCAAAACTGATATTTTAAAACTGGTGTGACATTTTTACAGTAAACAGTTTCCGTTTAAGTGAATTTTTGTCCTATTCTCCTATGTTTAGAAAATCGTAAATTTCTAATAACTTCTGAAGTTTTTTAATCAGAATGTTGCAAATAAATAGGGTTCTTGCCAGTGTTATAAATAATATTTTAAAACTGGTCTGACCTCTCTGGGATCCTTTGTTCGTGAGATATCGTGTACACAGACTAACAAACTAACGGACTAACTCACTAACACACTTAGAGACACCCTACAGACAGACACCATACAAATTTTGTCATTTTTGGATTCCTCACACCTGAAAACGTGTAAAAAAAGTCAAAAAACCGAGGTCGAAAATTTTCCCGATTACCTAAGTTCCCCATACCTATAGTATGATGGGGAACTAAAATAAAAAAAAAAAGCTTTAGGCAATGAGTATTTATATAAATAAATTTCTCCATAGAATTGCCTGGAGTTTGGTGACAAGAGATTGAAACGTTGTAGTGGGAGCCTCATGTAGTGGAACGAAAACATCTCTCAAGGAAATCAAATAAATTGTCTTTCAATGTTAAAAATTTTGTTAAGGAATTTTGTTACGTGTTAGTTTTTTCTTTAAGTGATAATATGGAAAATCCATACTAGGTATTTGAAGCATTACTTTTCAGTCATTTTGGGTGTTCAAGGCCTGGCTATTTTAATTGCAGATCCCAAATTTACATAGAAAATCGTTCATATTAAATGACCCTTTTTCTTAATATATAAAGTTGAAAATATCTGCCATTAAGTAATCTTTCCTACTGAACTAATAGTTTCTTTTATTTTACAAAATTATCAGCCTTTACTAAAATATCATAATTGAAAACAATGTAATTAATACCTTATTTATTTTGCGCTTTTGTATAATTTCAATTTCTTTCTTTCTTTCTTTTTTTTTTTTTTTTTTTTTTTCCAGAATGCAAAATGCAGCATTTATATTTAATTATTCTTCTGAAATTAATTTTATATATTGTATTTTTAGGTCCTAAAAAACGCTGTTTAATTTAGTTTCACTGAATTAAATAGTTTATCCCCATTTAATAATTATATTTAAAACTGAAATTGTTTTTCATAACAGATATTTTGAAATGTAGAAAATCGAAAATTCTACTGCAGTTTCAGGATTTTCAAATTCTTAAGAAAGAAAAAAAAAGAAAGAAAGAAAGTGCTAACGGTTACTGTCGATTAGCTGACATTATAATTTCACAAACTGCGTAGGAAAATATTCGTAATTGATTAGTAATTCCTTAAAGGAAACACTCAAAAATATATTCATAATTAAATAATTACAGTAATTACACAAGCGATTTTTTTTTTTCCAAATTAAAAAATCTCCCAGTCTTTATCACTTAATCTTTATCAAACATTTCTTTATCAGGATAAAATGTAATTAAAATGTGAAGTAATTTTTTTCAGAATATTTACCTTTCTCTAAAGCCTTTTCCGCAATGTAAAGTGCATTATTTACTTTTAATCTTTCTTCTAAATCGATTTTCATATGCTGAAACGTAGATTGCGAAAGATAAGATAGGCGCATTTTAATTTAGTTTCATAGCGTTAGCTTTTTCTCTCTCTTAAAATCTTCTTTTCTTCTTTAATAATCTTTTAAAATATATCATTATTTTAAGATTAATATATGGTGAAATTAGTATAATTTACTTCAGAAATAATGAAATAGTGTATAACAGATTTTTTTTCAAATCTTGTATATTAGTTTTTTTGGTTTCAAAATTTGGATTTTATATCTGAGGTTTACCAAGTTTTGAAAAGAGCAAGAGAAAATTAATTTCGAGTTTTTAATCAATTCAAAAGAAAGAGAATACTGATATACAAAAAAAATTTCTATATAGTGTAGGCGGGTTTTATATTTGGCCGTTTTTATCATGTTAATTCATGGACTACCTTACTTTTAATTTTATTATTTAATATATTCAGAAATCAAAATGTGGTTTTTATTGACAAAAAAATTCTTTTAAAAAGATATAAAGTTTTCTCAAAGAATAAACTAGGTACATATTAATATTAAACCTAATTACAAAAATTAATTATTAAATCCTAATTTTTACTGCATACAAGTAAACTCTAGTCAACTTCGTCGAGCATTGGAAGATACTACGGCAATTTATGGATATTTATATTATCGGCATTATACTAATTCGCTATCGATATTATTCGATATATATTGTTATACCAATATTTTTCCTATCGCTCAATATCTGCTGCAAATTTACGTTAAATACTATTACTTTGTACTTTTCATTGTTAATTTGAATTAAACTTTACAGGTTGAATTAAACTTTATAATTAAACTTTACAAACCTCAATTACAGAAAGTTAAACTTTACAAGTTAAACTTTCTGTAATTGAGGACATCCACAAGTATCATTAGGAAACTGGAGTAACGTTCACAAATTGTGATTAAAAGACAACATGTAATATATATATTTATATAAATCGTAATACATTCAGTCTATGGTGACCAAATTATTGTACCTTTATAAATTAAAAGCGTTAATTATCATAACCATTCCCTAATTGGGAATATAATTTTATACTCTTTGTAAATGGGGACCAAAATGCTAATAATTATGATAAATAATTTTTCTGTAAAAAAATTAAAACAACATACAAAAATGGACTGTCCTCTGAAAGTAAGGACATCTGGTCAGCATAACTAAATCATAATCAAAACATAAACTTTAGCACGAATATGCCAATGGACCTAATTACAAAATATTAAAAAATTGAAACTGTAATTTCACATAGTGGGACAATTAGAACTAAAAGTATTCCTATTCATTAAATGAAAATACAGAATATTTAGAGGTAACTGTCAAGTATGTAGTTTAACGTGACAGATAAGAAAAGTAAATACCATGTCATTCATTACTGATAGGGGCACTGTTTAGTGAAATTTTCCCCAATAAATAAATAAATAAATAAATAAATAAATAAATAAAATAAATAAATAAATAAATAAGTGTTAACTAAAATTATTTATTAACAATAGGTAAAAAATACAAAAAGGAATTAAAAGCCATGTATACTGATTACTTTTCCACATTATCACCAAACTATTTAGGCATATATATCTAAGCGCAAAACAAATTTGTTTAACCCGGCACAGTAGAAATCACGCGCAGGCTTTATACATTGAGGTTTTTAGTACAGTGAACTCTCGTTAAGACGGCCCCGTTTAAGATAGATTTCTCGTTATTACGTACAAAAACAGAATCCCCGTCTGAGGCCTATAGGAATTGCATGTAATAAACATCGCTTTATACATACAATTCATTCGTTAAGACGGACATTTTTTCCCTCAAAACTTACTTTCTTCAAAAAAGAGTCGGTTTCCAAAATTTTTTCAAATTCAAGTTTATTTATTTTTTTATTTTTTTAACATGAAAAGGCACAATAATAAAAGGGTTAATATCTTTCACTCTGCGCTATTACATCATGGGAGGTAAACAGTATTGATTAACAGTGAAAGTTGAAGTCAACAATTTGTACCTGTTTCCGCTTCTATTGTGGAGACATATCAAAGGGTTTCGTTATTGGAAATGTACATGAAGAAAACATAAAAGACTGGAAAGAGAATTTGTCGTGCCTTATCAAGGACTACGAACTATCAAAGCTAAAAACATATTTAACATTTATGAAACAGGACTTTTTTATAAAGCTCAGCCTTCTCAAAATTTACACTTTAGAGGAGAAAAATGCATAGGCGGCAAACATTCAAAATTACGCTTTACTGTACTTGTAGGGGCTAACATCGAACTTCAATTTATGACCTCCTGTTACAATGGACTCTCGTTAATATGGACAAAAACTGCCGGCCCTTGATTGTCCGTTTTAACGAGAGTTCACTGTATTTATCAAAATGCATTAAAAACTTTGTACATTTTGATGTTTATGTGTACAAAGTGTGTCATGTTTAAAAGATACTGCAAAAACATCATCCTTTAGCTATTAGACAATGGTCTAATATTTAAAATTTGAGTCAAATTAATTTGACCGAAGGGCATTAAAGAATGAATCGCAAGATTTGACACAAGCATACAGACCTGCGACCCTGGAAACTGCCTCATCAGACAGTTCTCTGAAAATGCTTCCATATTGTAATGTCTATGTCTGAAATTTGAATAAAATCAGTGCAGCAAAAGTGACCTAAAATTTATTGTAAAATCTGACACAAGGAGACAAATGTTTTCTCCTAAAACTTGCTCCAGGGAAGATTCTTAAAAGTACTGGCATATTGTAATGTCAGTAACTCATGTCTAAAATTTGAGTAAAATAGGCTGAATAAATAGGCTGAAGATTTTTCTCCCTAAAACCTGTCCCACGTGAGAAAGATTCGTGAGAATGCTTGAATAACACATTATCATTAAATATAGAGTCGCGTGCAAACTTTAAAGCAAAGTAGAAGTTTTTGCATGTTTTACACATACAGAGAAAACAAGCGAAATAAAAGTATTTAATAAATACATTACTGTGTATAAGACCGAAATTGTAACAGTACAGCAGGAATCGCTGTTATTCCCGTATATAAATTTCGTTTACCAGAAAACCAAACTAAATAAATAAATGAAGGGATTCTTATGTGTATGAATATGAAAAAGCATTAAATTAGGGCAGGAATCACTATGACGTACTTCATGCTCATGGGGAAAAAACACTAAATACCGTTACATTGCTGTGCATTATTCTCAAAATGTTAGCACATCTATCGCGATCGTGCACGTTTCACGTATAACAAAAACGGAACTTATTATTGGATACTGATAATTAGCTGTGTATGAAAACTCAAAATGCATAAAATTCGAATGCGCAGCAATTCGTATCTGAACTCAGTTATTTATATTTATATATAAAATTTCGTAGCGTGTTATATTTTTTAAAAAATAATAAAAAAAAAATTAAATTTGACTTATGTTTTGCAAGCCTTACTGTTATGAAAAAGAAACAATAATTATAAATTCACTAACGCGTCTGCAAATAATTAGTAAACTTTACATTTTATACGCCTATGAAATTCAAAACTAAAGCAATCCATAATATTTCCAGCAAACATTTATAGCAAAAATAAATAAACAAACAACAGCCAAAAAAAAAAAAAAATCTTCCACACACACACGCACAAAAAAAAAAAAGAAAGAAAAAAAGATCGAAAAATAACATAAATTTGTTTGATAAACAAATATATTATCGTCGATTTCTTCAAAATGCATAGTGATATTCTGTTGTTGAAATTAGTCAATAGTTTATTATATTTAAACTATAATGTTCATGAAAAAGCTCTTTCGTAACAGCTAAAAATGTATTACATATGATATTTTTTAATAATGGCATATATATATTTTTGTTTTTATTTTTTAAATTTGTATCCTTATCTAATTAAACATTTTATTTTCTTCACTTGTCAAAAGTTATTAGTAAACTTATGTTTCCAGCAAATTCCCTCACACTAATCCTTTTGGATGAAGCCCTAGTAACAGGATATATTATAAACTAATTTTACAATTGTAATTGAGATAATGCTCCAAATTTGATAAGTTATTAATATATGGACTGTCGTAAGGAGCTTTAGTTGAAGTATTCATTTCAGTGGGAATGAAGCAGTTAACAATTATCTTCCTAATACCATACAAATTAAGTTGCTTAACGTAGTCGTCTTTTTATATGTATGCATACATTTTATATAAATTTTGTTTGTAAAAATATTTAGTTTGTGATAATTATATAGAGAATTGTTGTAAATTATATTTACGCGGCATTTACTATGACAATTAATGTATCAAAAGAGACTTGTTCTGATAAACCGATTACAATATATAAAGTAATATATATATATATATATATATATGCATTATATTGAAATAGTGTAATTAATATTTTAATTTAATTTAAAGATAATAATTTCTATGAGTCTGTATAGAGATTTAAAATAGAAATTCAGTAAATATGCTTTTTAATTTGTAATGACTAGTTTAAAGGACATTCATTATTTTTTTCCAAAATTACTAATTAAAATACCTAGAATTCAAATGATCACTAACTGAATAAAATTACATGTATTTATTTGAGTTTCAAACGATAATTTTCACTGCACTTGCTTAACTTTTGCTTAAATATAACTAAGAACAAATCTTAATACTAAAGTATTTTTAAATTAATGATCTTACCCAACCATGTCTTAACTTAGTAGAGTCTAAGACTTCAATTAGAGCACCGTGCTTATGCTGTTAACACTCTGAAAATCCTTTATAAACCGAAAACACGCAAAAAAAGCACGATCCAAAAAGTTCCTATTACAGGCATATCCCAAAAAGCACATATCTATATTTCTGGATGTTTCTGTTAAAATATTAACTGGAGAGACAATTAGCTTGTCCTAAAACATCTAACCTAAAAATACCGACATCCTGTTTAACTTTAAAATTTCACAACTTCATTCTAGCACATCTCACATTTCTTTTGAAATTATCGCTAACCTTGAGCGACCAGATTTTTTTCATTGAATTTGAGGACAAATATGTCCTCGAATTTCGAAGACAATAACTAAATAAATCCATTTAAAATATAAAATTTTAGTAATTTTTATGCATAAAATACCTAAAAGAACTTATTTCAGGTTATTTATTATACATATAATAAATTATTATAATAAAACGTTAATAGCTTTAAAGCCGGCGTCTCCAAATGTGTTGTAATATTTTGGGGACTGTCATGCAACCAACCAGTTCTCGGTTCATTTTTATTCAACCAATCAACCTTCCAGGCCGCTGTGAGCGGGAGAAGGTGTTTCGGGAGTGAGAGAGTTTTGTCCTTCGGCCTGCGAAGTAGGGTGCAATCGGCGCACCCGAGTAAAATAATTGATTCTGTTGTTTTATTATTTTATTATAACATGAGTACATGTGTGCCCATTTGTATATAAAATCGCATTGTATATACTCATCTTCATATTTGGTGTTATTTTAATTAATTAAAGAGTAAAATTTCATAAGACAGAATTTATATGCTCAAATATCTACACAAAGCTATGTTTCAGGGACGAAAGTAGTTTTCGTGAACTGACTTCGAGATTCGAGGATGTATGGTCAGCCTTCGCTAACCTGAACTAAATCGACTGGTAACCTTTTCCAAAATTAAGCTAACTCTTCCAATCTTATTTTTTCTCCAAAATCATCGCCAACTAGAACTAGATTAGACTGGTAACCTTGCCTCAACTAACCTAACCCTTTCAACCTAACCAACTAATTTCAACGCGATTTCGAGCACTTGAATTCGAAAGTGATCGAGTAAGACCTCACAAACTTACACATTCTATTAAAAAAAAAAAATGAATTAGCCATTTTAATCTTCATTAAAGATCAATTAGTAGTACTTCTGGATTTTTTTCCCCTTATGAATTTCACCTTAGGAAAAATAATTCAAGATCACTTTAAAATGTATTTATGATTTATATTCTTTTATAAACTTTTTTAATTTAAATAAAAGTCTTTTAACTGTATCACAAATTTTTATCCAACACATTATTTTGTCTTTGAATAGGAAATGAAGAATCAAGGTTTAACTGAATATGAAATAAAAATGTTAAATAAAAACTCCGTCTTGCACAAATAATAGAAGAAGCACATTCAATGTTTTTTTCCTGATAAAAGAGCACCGACATTCACAGTTTATAAAAGAAATTACATATGGCAACAAAATTCTGCTTGTTTTGGTGGTTGGGCAGATCAAACGGTTGATGCATTAATATTTTCAATATTACTATTGATAAACGAGTACTGAATAATATTTAGAATAAGTACTCTATATGAGTTTCTACCTAATGTCAGATAACTACAAATTTCTTTCTTTTTACCTTTTCTTTTCTTTTCTTTATTTTTCTTTTTTTGTGATTATTTATCAGTATGCTGACCAGATGTCCTTTTTCCTCAGGGGGCAGTCCGATTTTGCAAGCTGTTTTTCTAAGTTTTAAAAATTTTTACAGGAAAATTATTCATCATAAATATTAGCATTTTGGTTCCCATTTACAAAGAATATAAAACTACATTCCTAATTAGAGACTTGAAATAATTATTAACGCTTTTAATTTATAAAGGTGCTCTAATTTGATCACCCTATTTATTATGCTTTTTTCGATCTGAATCTCATTATGCTTGCATTTTGCATCACAAAATAGTAAAAATTTTCTTGATTATATCTTCTTTTTATGAAGGAAAATATAATAAAACAAAGGTTTTGAGACATTTATACGTTTAATCTAATAAATAAAAGCTAACATTCTTTATATTTTTAGAATTATGTAACATATAAATATAATATATGAGTGAAAATATAGATATCGTATTAATATAGATTTTCGTCAATGGAAGTAAAAATTTTAACTATAACAACAGAAATTTGTTATTAAAGCAAACTAAAACAACATTTTTTACGTTTATAAAATTGTTGATTTTTACACATGTTTTTCATTATACCGTTACTCTCTGGGTTTTTGATGAATATCATAAAATACGATTTGAATAAAAAATGTTCTAAAATTTGTCTTTTCATGGAACTATCGTATATTTCTTTGAAGAAAAGCATCGACAATAAGTAACTGGTAAGTACTATAATTTATACTACTATAAATATCATACTGCTTGGACATTGAACAGGAAATGAAGATTCAATGCTTAACTGAATATGAAATGATAATACTAAATAAAAATTTCTTCTTGTACGAGTAACAAAAGAAGCCCTTTCAATATATTCTCAGAAAAGATCAACGACATTCACAGTCTATAAAAAGGAATGACACACGACAGTAGAAATTTATTGTTGATTCTGAAATTGATTCGCGAGATCTACTCACGCAATTTTGCTTGTTTTAGTGGTCACGCAGGTCAAACGGATGATGCATTAATATCTATATCATTATATATCTATATCTATATCATTATATAAAGCGCAAAAAATTGTTTGTTTGTGGAGGGTAATCTCTGAAACTACTGAACCGATTTAAAAACTTCTTTCACTGACCGAAAGCTACAGTATGCCATATTGTTATAGGCTATATTTAATTTTAATAAAATAAATTTTAGTTTAAAATCTGAGCATTTTAATTAAAATCCCCATAGAAGCCGTAATAGAAATGGAAATAATGAAATATTAAAAAAATTAGCTGCTGCCAACATAAAAGAAACATTTACATATTCATTTCGTTTTTAAAATATCTTGACGTGAAAAGAAAAGAAATATATTTGCACGTGCATTAAATTGAAATTCATATAAAGCTTTTTTAATTGTTAAACTTACACGTTAAATCTGACGTCATTATAGAATTAAAAGTGTTTATTTTTCTAATAATTTAATTTGATATGATATGATATAATATAATGATCTAAGCATCAATGTTTAAACCACGGAGTCTTTATTACTCCGTGGTTTAAACTGATGTGTGTAAACGAAATTGGAATTTAAAAATAAATAAATAAATAAAATAAAATAAAATAAGAAATTCTATTTTATAATATTATTTATTTTAATTTATAACTGTTGCCAAAAAGATTTACGAATTAATTTATTTTTAGACATATAATAAAATATATTTTCACGCGAACAATAATATAAAAAGTGAACTGGATTTTTTGTAAAAAAATAATAAAGACCGAGGAAAATTATTTCCCCATTTTAATCCCCATATTTGGATATAGATATGTATTAGTTATCATGTGCATTCGTTAGATTAAATTGTTTTTGTTGTAAAATTGATAAAATTGGAATTTTAAATTTCAAAACTCTAGAAAAAAAAAAAAAAAAAAAATGGCAAATTTCCATATTCGATTGAAAACATAAACATTTCATTTCAAAGGATGATATTTACACAATAAACATCAACTAATAAACTAATTAAAAGGAAAGGATAAATATTCTATCATAATTTGAAGTCAAATTTGTTTTCAAATGTCTAAATAAAGTATCTGATATAATATACTAATATGTTGCAGCGGAATAGATTTGATATTCGTCATCCTTGGCAGAAAAAAAAAAAAATATCGCCAAATTATCTGGCGAATATAATTTAATTCCTTTCAAAAATCATGGTTATTTTAAAAACTTACATTAAGAGTGTAACGAATAATATGAAACAATATTTCGTACAATACATATTACGAAAATATATCTGGCATGTATATTTTCGTATTACGTTTTTGATCGCCAAATACAAAAAACGCCAAGGCTGACAGTTTTGAAATTTAAAATTAAAATTTTGTCAATTTGACAGCAAAATAACTCAATCTAACGCATGCATACAATAACTAATACATATCTATACCCAAATATGAGGATTAAAATCGGGAAATAATTCTTCTAGAATTTTAATAAAAAAAAAAAAAAATCCAATGAGCGATTAACATGGAAAATCTTTTTCTTGCATCCACGGGCGGTCAGTGATGTCATACTTCGCTTGCGTATTGAGATGTTTAAATTTATTTGGCGACTATTTTTAGCAACTAACAGTTATGGCAAGTAGCTCAATATACATAGCGCATACAGCCATTACTGAAATGTAAATAGCATTTAATTATTTGAGTTACATTATGTTGACTGGAAACCTATTTAATATACCTATGCTCTATAGCTATACTAATATAAAAAAAAGAAAGGTTTATATGCATATGTAGAGCACGATCGCTAGAACTGAAAAGCCGATCGTTTTTTTTTTTTTTTTTTTTTTTTCTTTCAATAATCAAAAGTTACACTGTCTCTCTCTAAGTGCTAGAAGCTATAATAAATTTTTAATTAAAATTTTCAATATTTTAATTGAAAACAAAGCATAGATTTGATATCTATCGTCATTGGCGATTTTTGTATTTGGCGATCGAAAACGTAATACGAAAATCTGTATATTATCGTAGTAAATACGAGATGTATGTGTTTACTTCAATTACCCTACTACCGTAGGTAGTGGAAGTATTGTATAGGTTTTGGCAATTGGTCAGTGTGTGTGTATATGTGCACGTGTGTGTGTAATCTTCTGGCTGTCATATCTCCAAAACTAATAAAAATAGAACTACTAAACTTCATAAGTGATTCAGGTCTGGTGTACAGATAAATTTTCCAAATTTTCGTGAAAATTGAAAAACCGGAATTGGGTCATCGAAAACCAGAAATGGGACCCTAAGCCCATATTCAAAAACACCTCTAATGATTTTCTTCAAAGTTGCTATATAAATAATATATTAGATGCCCTTTCGATTGAAAAGTTGCTTAGTTCAGGAAAATTGATAGGCGTCCTCTATAAACAGCTCAATTTCAGACTTCGCAAGTGCGTTCCTTTAAAAACGCCTGTACGGATTTTTTTCAAACTCGCCATGTTAACTTCCTATTAAATATCCTTTTGTATGTAATTATTGTTTTTAGGTCAATAATTGAGTATGTTAAGTTTTGGTAAAAGTTGGTATCTCAAAAACGGCTCTAACGTATTCTTGAAATTTTTTTCTTTAATCCAATTTAGATAACCTTTCTCAAGTATTACGTGCTTATTACAGGAATATTAACGGTCATCCTGATTAGGTAGTTCAGTTTTAGATCTCGGAAATTCGTGCTTAAAAAAATAACTATCTATTTTTTTCCCCTTATTTTTTAACTCGCTATGCAAACTCTGTTGTATGTGTCTTTATACGTGTATCAAGTTTCTCTTACTCAAAAATCTCAAAAAATGCAAGTAATATCTCCAAAAAATTGTATATATTACGTGTAATAGTGGGTAATGGAAGTCGTGTGGTTGTTTCACACCAAATTCTGTAATAGTATATATTGTACGAATATTGTTTCATATTATTGATTTCTCCTTTAATATACATTATTAAAATAATAATCAATTATGGAAAAAATTAAATATATTTGCGAAATGAAAAAATAAATAATAATTAAAGCTATTATGACGTCAATTTTATCAAAAACATTTTCATGTCATAGGTTTATTTTTCAATATTTTTTATTCATGAGTAAAGAAATGTTTCTTTTTATGAAATAAATAAATAAATAAATAAATAGCATTAAGTAAAAATTGCCAACATTTAACAACTAATTAAAAAAAATAATTGTAAAATTATATTTTGACTTTCCAGTTAATAATATTGCCTGACTATAACATATAAACTGATATATTTCTTGATTTTTTACATATCAATCCATCTTTAACTAAAATTTGTTCATCAGTGCGAAGCCGGACGGGTCAGCTAGTCATTATATAAAGCGCAAAAAATTGTTTGTTTGTGGAGGGTAATCTCTGAAACTACTGAACCGATTTAAAAACTTCTTATACTGACCGAAAGCTACAGTATGCCATATTGTTATAGGCTATATTTAATTTTGATAAAATAAATTTTAGTTTAAAATCTGAGCATTTTAATTAAAATCCCCATAGAAGCCGTAATAGAAATGGAAATAATGAAATATTAAAAAAATTAGCTGCTGCCAACATAAAAGAAACATTTACATATTCATTTCGTTTTTAAAATGTCTTGACGTGAAAAGAAAAGAAATATATTTGCACGTGCATTAAATTGAAATTCATATAAAGCTTTTTTAATTGTTAAACTTACACGTTAAATCTGATGCCATTATAGAATTAAAAGTGTTTATTTTTCTAATAATTTAATTTGATATGATATGATATAATATCTAAGAATCAATGTTTAAACCACGGAGTCTTTATTACTCCGTGGTTTAAACTGATGTGTATAAACGAAATTGGAATTTAAAAATAAATTAAATGAAATAAAATAAAATAAGAAATTCTATTTTAATTTATAATTGTTCCCAAAAAGATTTATGAATTAATTTATTTTTAGACATATAATAAAATGTATTTCCACGCAAATAATAATATAAAAAGTGAATTAAAAAAATACCATCTATATTTCATTATGCATTTTTTTAAAGAATAATACGCAAGCGAAGTGATGACGTCACTGGCCTTCAGTGGATGCAAGTAAAAAATTTCCTGTGTTAATCCGCGATTGTAATGAAATGCTCGCCCTCTGGTGGGCTAAGGTGAAATTATCGCACCACTGCATATCATCATATTATGCAATCGATTTTCCATGATGTAATGGCGGAGAAAAAATAATACTGAATACACGTGGATATAATATTTACTAACAACTGCAGTTCAGAGAGCGCCATCTATCGATCATTACAAACGCGGATCGCCCACTAGATTTTTTGTAAAAAATTATTATAGATCGAGGAAAATTATTTCCCGATTTTAATCCCCGTATTTGGATATAGATATGTATTAGTTAACATGTGCATCCGTTAGATTAAATTATTTTTGTTGTAAAATTGATAAAATTTGAATTTTAAATTTTAAAACTATAGAAAAAAAAATGGCAAATTTCCATACTCGATTGGAAACATAAACATTTCATTTCAAAGGATGATATTTACACAATAAATATCGAACTAAAAAACTAATTAAAAGGGAAAGGATAAATATTCTATCATAATTTGAAGTCAAATTTGTTTTCAAATGTCTAAATAAAGTATCTGATATAATATACTAATATGTTGCAGCGGAATAGATTTGATATCCGTCATCCTTGGCAGAAAAAAAAATATCGCCAAATTATCTGGCGAATATAATTTAATTCCTTTCAAAAATCATGGTTATTTTAACAACTTATATTAAGAGAGTAACGAATAATATGAAACAATATATCGTACAATACATATTACGAAAATATACATCTGGCATGTATATTTTCGTATTACGTTTTTGATCGCCAAATACAAAAAACGCCAAGGGTGACAGTTTTGAAATTTAAAATTAAAATTTTGTCAATTTGACAGCAAAATAACTCCATCTAACGCATGCATACAATAACTAATACATATCTATACCCAAATATGAGGATCAAAATCGGGAAATAATTCTTCTAGAATTTTAATAATTTAAAAAAAAAAAAAAAATCCAATGAGCTATTAACATGGGAAATCTTTTTCTTGCATCCACGGGCGGTCAGAGACGTCACCCTTCGCTTGCGTATTGAGAAGTTTAAATTTATTTGGCGACTATTTTTAGCAACTAACAGTTATGGCAAGTAGCTCAATATACATAGCGCATACAGCCATTACTGAAATGTAAATAGCATTTAATTATTTGAGTTAAATTATGCTGATTGGAAACCTATTAATATATCTATGCTCTATAGCTATACTAATATATAAAGAGGAAAGGTTTATATGTATATGTAGAGAACGATCGCTAGAACTAAAAAGCCGATTGCTTTTTTTTCTTCTTTTCTTTCACTAATCAAAAGTTACACTGTCTTTCTCTAAGTGCTAGAAGCTATAATAAATTTTGGTAAAATAATTTTTTAATTAAAATTTTCAATATTTTAATTGAAAACAAAGCATAGATTTGATATCTATCGTCATTGGCGATTTTTGTATTTGGCGATCGAAAACGTAATACGAAAATCTGTATATTTTCGTAGTAAATGCGAGATGTATGTTTTTACTTCAATTACCCTACTACCGTAGGTAGTGGAAGTATTGTATAGGTTTTGGCAATTGGTCAGTGTGTGTGTCTGTGTGCACGTATGTGTGTAATCTTCTGGCTTTCATATCTCCAAAACTAATAAAAATAGAACTACTAAACTTCACAAGTGATTCAGGTCTGGTGTACAGATAAATTTTCCAAATTTTCATGAAAATTGAAAAACCGGAATTGGGTCATCGAAAACCAGAAATGGGACCGTAAGCCCGTATTCAAAAACAGCTCTAATGATTTTCTTCAAAGTTGCTATATAAATAATCTATTAGATGCCCTTTCGATGGATATAGTTGATTAGTTCAGGAAAATTGATAGGCGTCCTCTATAAACAGCTCAATTTCAGACCTCGCAAGTGCGTTCCTTTAAAAACGCCTGTACGGATTTTTTCAAACTCGCCATTTTAACTTCCTATTAAATATCCTTTTGTATGTAATTATTGTTTTTAGGTCAATTATTTAGTATGCTAAGTTTTGGTAAAAGTTGGTATCTCAAAAACGGCTCTAACGTATTCTTTAAAATTGTTTCATTAATCCAATTTAGATAACCTTTCTCAAGTATTACATGCTTATTACAGGAATATTAATGGTCATCCTGATTCGGTAGTTCAGTTTTAGATCTCGGAAATTCGTGTTTAATAATTAACTATCTATTTTTTTCCCTTATTTTTTAACTCGCTATGTAAACTCTGTTGTATGTGTCTTTATACGTGTATCAAGTTTCTCTTACTGGAAAATCTCAAAAAATGCAAGTAATATCTCCAAAAAATTGTATATAATATGTGTAATAGTGGGTAATGGAAGTCGTGTGGTTGTTTCACACCAGATTCCGTAATAGTATATATTGTACGAATATTGTTTCATATTATTGATTTCTCCCTTAATATACATTATTAAAATAATCATCAATTATGGAAAAAATTAAATATATTTGCGAAATGAACAAATAAATAATAATTAAAGCTATTATGACGTCAATTTTATCAAAAACATTTTCATGTCATAGGTTTATTTTTCAATATTTTTTATTCATGAGTAAAGAAATGTTTCTTTTTATGAAATAAATAAATAAATAAATAAATAGCATTAAGTAAAAATTGCCAACATTTAACAACTAATTAAAAAAAATAATTGTAAAATTATATTTTGGCTTTTCAGTTAATAATATTGTCTGACTATCCGCGATTGTAATAAAATGCTCGCCCTCTGGTGGGCTAAGGTAAATATATCATACCACTAGCTTTCACGCTGAAACAACGATAGAACAACAAGAAAGAACAATAAATAAATACACCTGGCTCCATATATCGATCATTACAAACGCGGATAACATATAAACTGATATATTTCTTGATTTTTTACATGTCAATCCATCTTTAACTAAAATTTCTTCATCAGTGCGAAGCCGGACGGGTCAGCTAGTTTTTAATATAGCTATAGATAAAAGAGTACGGGATAATATATAGAACAATAAATATTCCGTAAAAGTTGCTGTCATATGATAAAGAACTACAAATTTGAAAAAAAAAAAAAAAAAATCCCCGAAAATTTGCGACTGTTTATTTAGCTTTTCATAAATTGAATTTTGTTATGTTTGCATGTTACATTAAAAAACAGCAAAAGTTGTCTCGATTATTTCTTCTCTTCATGAAGAAAAATTATGATAAAACAAATGTACTGCGACTTATTTATACCATTTCATTTATTTAAAAAAAAAGAGAATATTATTTACATTTTGAGAAACTGTGTAATATAAAAGTATCATGCGTTGGTGAAATTATAGATATGATAATAAAAAAACTTAATGTTAGTGGCCGCCATACTGTTAAATAAACAAACATAAAATAACTTTCAAAAGCTATTATACAACACTATTACTGTAAAAAAAAAAAAAAAAAAAATGGAGGCTCGCTTATAGTTTACATTATTCGATTACACACAGGTAAAGAATTTCATCAAATTCCATTTTATAAGAAATGTACTTAAATTTGTCTTAAGGGGAAGTGCCTTATGTATATTATTATTATTATTATTATTATTATTATTATTATTATTATTATTATTTATTTATTTATTTACTTTTATTTTTGATGGAAAGTATATGTTGTTACAAATGAATGCATTTTCTATATTTTAGAATTAAGTATAACTTACCATTTTGGTTCAGCATTATATACAAATTATTAATAGACAAAAATGCATAGTATAAATTAACACCTTTTTAACACGCTTTTATTAGCTTCACCTGTATGTATGTATGTATGTATATTTGTATGTTTGTATGTATGTTTGTATGTTTGTAACCGCTCTGGGAGCAAACAAAAAATCTATATTGTAAAAAAAGACTTTTCCTACTTGAACGCTGTGGCGTTGAGGTATAGCTCCGCGCTACGAACCTAAAGATCTAGCGTTCGATCCCAGCCAGGGGAGATTTTTTAAAAATGGTTTTTGTTTAATTCTAAATTCTTTTAATGAAAGATTTAAATGTATGTAAATATTATGATGTGTCACTCACACGATTTCTCTTACCCTGCATTTTAATACTAAGATAGATATTTTGTGCTTTTTAGTTCACATTTCTATAAAAGCTTGTTCGTTAATTTTTTAAAACTATAATATCATTTACCAGTTACAAGTATGTAAGAAATGTGAAGTAACCTATGCTTACCTCTTTTAATTTGCAGTTTTAAAAAAATGGATATATAATTTATTTTTATAAGAATAAAAATCTACTTGTAATAAAAGTTTCCAATAATTCTAATATAAATTCAATTCTTATTCATAAAATTCTATTTTCATTAATAAAATTTTTAATTCTAACAAAAATTCCATTTCTAATTTAAAAAATATGTATAATATATTTTCATTAGAATAAAAATTTAATTCTAATGAACGCTTTTAATAATTGTAACAAAAATTTTATTCTTATTCATAAAATTCTATTTTTATTAATAAAATTCTTTCTTTCTTTTCTTTTTTTTTTTTTTTTTTTTTTTTTTTAATAAATTCTAATTCTAATCTTATCAATAAAAATTCTATTTTATTTTTTAAAAATATGTATAAATAATTTAGGTTCCATACAGATATAAATCTGATTCTAATAAAAGTAACCAACAATTCTAATAAAAATTTCATTCTTATTCCTAAAAGCACTCATAATTCTACTCATGTAAATTTTAATTCTTATTAACCCATTTGCATCATCAGGAAATATGAAAAAGAAGCTACATCCTCCATTTCTACTTTTTATCTAATAAATAATTATATAGACCAAGAAAGTTTAGCATATGCATATGAATCCGGTGATGGTGACCAACAGGTTAACGAAATTTCTAATCCGAATATAAATTCTATTTGCTATTTTAAAAATATGTATGTAATATGTAAATAATTTTTTTAAGATTAAAAATCTAATTTGAATAAAATAAATTGCTAATAAAACAAATAAAATTCTTTTCTTAATACAACAATTATTATTCTTGCAAAATATTTTTAGTTTTATATACAAAATATATGCTATTTTACACAAACAAATTTACATAACTTAAAATCCACTTACAAATGAATCAGATAAAAATAAAGATTATGAATATTTTCTCGAACTCAAGTCTTTCTTTCTTTTTTCCTTTTTTTTTTTTTTTTTTTTTTTTTTTTTTTCTTTTACATATTTATCAAAACGTTTACATTGATTATTGATCTAATGCCTGAAGTTTAACTTAAGCTTCTTTTCTAATTATAGTATTTTTAAATTTCTCTTTTTTTACTAAATGGGAGTAGTATTGCAGTTTTAATTGTACTTAATTGACGCTGCTTTTTTTCCCTATAGTCGTAAAAGTATTTTTTATTTATTTATTTTTTATTTTTTAATTTCACGATTTCTCAGCATTACATCTTATTTATTTTCAACATTTATGTTTAATTTTCTGGAGAATATAGATTAATTATTATTTAAACATCAAATATTTAACTGTAGTGTAAATTTTGTTTGTCGGACAGTGTATCAGAATTCTTATTCAGAAAGTATATTTAATCTGTAGATTTAGAATTTGGAAGTAGAAGAAAGAAAAAAAAAATTACTTTAAGTTTACTTAAACTAATAGAGTCTTAATTATAGATTATTTACTCAAGCTAATAGGGTTAATCATACTTCTATACTGTGCAACGTTTTACTATATCAATCAAGAATGTTTACCTATGGAAACGCGTTCGATTATTTAACCGCTTATATAAACAAAGGTTAACGAAATTAAAAATATACTTCACATGATCTCTCTTTCGAATTTTTTTTTTATTTTATTTAAAGAAGTGAGTGAGTACATTTGATTTACGCGATTTGACATTTTTAATTAAAGCAAATGGAATAAATAAATAAATTTCATTGAGACTGATAAATGTTAATTTGTAGAATTCATTCAATTAAAAAAAAAGGGGGTGGGGTAGGGTGGGGGGGAGGGAGCATAATTAAATTTAAACTATATATTTATATCTTTATTTTTATTTTTAATATTTGTATTATTATTACACTGATTGGTTATAAGAATATAAATTGTTATTATTATTATTTTTAAGTTCAAATCAGTGAAGAAGTTTTTTTACGAATCATAATACAACTTCAACTTCTACTTTTAATTACTCAACAATTTAAACTTCTTTTTTTTTTTTTTTTTTTTTTTTTATGTTATTCAAGAACAAATTTTTCTGATAGCAAATGATACATATTATTTATTTATTTATTTCATGTAATTTAGTAAGTAATTTTCTAGTTTTTTTTTTTTTTTTTTTTTTTTTTTTTTACTTTCTATATTCGCATTAAATTAATTTTTCTTCCTGTTCCATTGGTCTCGTTTTGTTTGGATGAAAATCTGTATTTTTATTTATTTATTTATTCATTTTTTTGGACTTTAAGCTTACAGATATACAAAAATTCACCAATCACTTGCTTCAGTTTTAGATCTCGGAAATTCGTGCTTAAAAAAATAACTATCTATTTTTTTCCCCTTATTTTTTAACTCGCTATGCAAACTCTGTTGTATGTGTCTTTATACGTGTATCAAGTTTCTCTTACTCAAAAATCTCAAAAAATGCAAGTAATATCTCCAAAAAATTGTATATATTACGTGTAATAGTGGGTAATGGAAGTCGTGTGGTTGTTTCACACCAAATTCTGTAATAGTATATATTGTACGAATATTGTTTCATATTATTGATTTCTCCTTTAATATACATTATTAAAATAATAATCAATTATGGAAAAAATTAAATATATTTGCGAAATGAAAAAATAAATAATAATTAAAGCTATTATGACGTCAATTTTATCAAAAACATTTTCATGTCATAGGTTTATTTTTCAATATTTTTTATTCATGAGTAAAGAAATGTTTCTTTTTATGAAATAAATAAATAAATAAATAAATAGCATTAAGTAAAAATTGCCAACATTTAACAACTAATTAAAAAAAATAATTGTAAAATTATATTTTGACTTTCCAGTTAATAATATTGCCTGACTATAACATATAAACTGATATATTTCTTGATTTTTTACATATCAATCCATCTTTAACTAAAATTTGTTCATCAGTGCGAAGCCGGACGGGTCAGCTAGTCATTATATAAAGCGCAAAAAATTGTTTGTTTGTGGAGGGTAATCTCTGAAACTACTGAACCGATTTAAAAACTTCTTATACTGACCGAAAGCTACAGTATGCCATATTGTTATAGGCTATATTTAATTTTGATAAAATAAATTTTAGTTTAAAATCTGAGCATTTTAATTAAAATCCCCATAGAAGCCGTAATAGAAATGGAAATAATGAAATATTAAAAAAATTAGCTGCTGCCAACATAAAAGAAACATTTACATATTCATTTCGTTTTTAAAATGTCTTGACGTGAAAAGAAAAGAAATATATTTGCACGTGCATTAAATTGAAATTCATATAAAGCTTTTTTAATTGTTAAACTTACACGTTAAATCTGATGCCATTATAGAATTAAAAGTGTTTATTTTTCTAATAATTTAATTTGATATGATATGATATAATATCTAAGAATCAATGTTTAAACCACGGAGTCTTTATTACTCCGTGGTTTAAACTGATGTGTATAAACGAAATTGGAATTTAAAAATAAATTAAATGAAATAAAATAAAATAAGAAATTCTATTTTAATTTATAATTGTTCCCAAAAAGATTTATGAATTAATTTATTTTTAGACATATAATAAAATGTATTTCCACGCAAATAATAATATAAAAAGTGAATTAAAAAAATACCATCTATATTTCATTATGCATTTTTTTAAAGAATAATACGCAAGCGAAGTGATGACGTCACTGGCCTTCAGTGGATGCAAGTAAAAAATTTCCTGTGTTAATCCGCGATTGTAATGAAATGCTCGCCCTCTGGTGGGCTAAGGTGAAATTATCGCACCACTGCATATCATCATATTATGCAATCGATTTTCCATGATGTAATGGCGGAGAAAAAATAATACTGAATACACGTGGATATAATATTTACTAACAACTGCAGTTCAGAGAGCGCCATCTATCGATCATTACAAACGCGGATCGCCCACTAGATTTTTTGTAAAAAATTATTATAGATCGAGGAAAATTATTTCCCGATTTTAATCCCCGTATTTGGATATAGATATGTATTAGTTAACATGTGCATCCGTTAGATTAAATTATTTTTGTTGTAAAATTGATAAAATTTGAATTTTAAATTTTAAAACTATAGAAAAAAAAATGGCAAATTTCCATACTCGATTGGAAACATAAACATTTCATTTCAAAGGATGATATTTACACAATAAATATCGAACTAAAAAACTAATTAAAAGGGAAAGGATAAATATTCTATCATAATTTGAAGTCAAATTTGTTTTCAAATGTCTAAATAAAGTATCTGATATAATATACTAATATGTTGCAGCGGAATAGATTTGATATCCGTCATCCTTGGCAGAAAAAAAAATATCGCCAAATTATCTGGCGAATATAATTTAATTCCTTTCAAAAATCATGGTTATTTTAACAACTTATATTAAGAGAGTAACGAATAATATGAAACAATATATCGTACAATACATATTACGAAAATATACATCTGGCATGTATATTTTCGTATTACGTTTTTGATCGCCAAATACAAAAAACGCCAAGGGTGACAGTTTTGAAATTTAAAATTAAAATTTTGTCAATTTGACAGCAAAATAACTCCATCTAACGCATGCATACAATAACTAATACATATCTATACCCAAATATGAGGATCAAAATCGGGAAATAATTCTTCTAGAATTTTAATAATTTAAAAAAAAAAAAAAAAATCCAATGAGCTATTAACATGGGAAATCTTTTTCTTGCATCCACGGGCGGTCAGAGACGTCACCCTTCGCTTGCGTATTGAGAAGTTTAAATTTATTTGGCGACTATTTTTAGCAACTAACAGTTATGGCAAGTAGCTCAATATACATAGCGCATACAGCCATTACTGAAATGTAAATAGCATTTAATTATTTGAGTTAAATTATGCTGATTGGAAACCTATTAATATATCTATGCTCTATAGCTATACTAATATATAAAGAGGAAAGGTTTATATGTATATGTAGAGAACGATCGCTAGAACTAAAAAGCCGATTGCTTTTTTTTCTTCTTTTCTTTCACTAATCAAAAGTTACACTGTCTTTCTCTAAGTGCTAGAAGCTATAATAAATTTTGGTAAAATAATTTTTTAATTAAAATTTTCAATATTTTAATTGAAAACAAAGCATAGATTTGATATCTATCGTCATTGGCGATTTTTGTATTTGGCGATCGAAAACGTAATACGAAAATCTGTATATTTTCGTAGTAAATGCGAGATGTATGTTTTTACTTCAATTACCCTACTACCGTAGGTAGTGGAAGTATTGTATAGGTTTTGGCAATTGGTCAGTGTGTGTGTCTGTGTGCACGTATGTGTGTAATCTTCTGGCTTTCATATCTCCAAAACTAATAAAAATAGAACTACTAAACTTCACAAGTGATTCAGGTCTGGTGTACAGATAAATTTTCCAAATTTTCATGAAAATTGAAAAACCGGAATTGGGTCATCGAAAACCAGAAATGGGACCGTAAGCCCGTATTCAAAAACAGCTCTAATGATTTTCTTCAAAGTTGCTATATAAATAATCTATTAGATGCCCTTTCGATGGATATAGTTGATTAGTTCAGGAAAATTGATAGGCGTCCTCTATAAACAGCTCAATTTCAGACCTCGCAAGTGCGTTCCTTTAAAAACGCCTGTACGGATTTTTTCAAACTCGCCATTTTAACTTCCTATTAAATATCCTTTTGTATGTAATTATTGTTTTTAGGTCAATTATTTAGTATGCTAAGTTTTGGTAAAAGTTGGTATCTCAAAAACGGCTCTAACGTATTCTTTAAAATTGTTTCATTAATCCAATTTAGATAACCTTTCTCAAGTATTACATGCTTATTACAGGAATATTAATGGTCATCCTGATTCGGTAGTTCAGTTTTAGATCTCGGAAATTCGTGTTTAATAATTAACTATCTATTTTTTTCCCTTATTTTTTAACTCGCTATGTAAACTCTGTTGTATGTGTCTTTATACGTGTATCAAGTTTCTCTTACTGGAAAATCTCAAAAAATGCAAGTAATATCTCCAAAAAATTGTATATAATATGTGTAATAGTGGGTAATGGAACACTGTAAAAAAAAATTTCAGTATTTTACAACAAAAGGTGCTGGCACCGCGGCTGCCAGCACAGTTGCTGTAAAATTTACAAGCTGCTGTTTTTTATGGTGCTGTAAAATTTACTGCACTTTGCTGTAAATTTTACAAGATGCTGTTTTTAGTGGTGCTGTAAAATTAACAGCATTTTGCTGTGAATTTTACAAGATGCTGTTTTAAAAAGTGTTGTAAAATTTACAGCAAAGTGTAGTTAATTTTACAACACTTTTTAAAACAGCATCTTGTAAAATTCACAGCAAAGTGCAGTTAATTTTGCAGCACTACTAAAAGCAACATCTTGTAAAATTCACAGCAAAGTGCAGTAAATTTTACAGCACCATAAAAAGCAGCCGCTTGTAAATTTTACAGCAACTGTGTTGGCAGCCGCGGTGCCAGCACCTTTTGTTGTAAAATACTGTTTTTTTTTTTTTTTTTTTTTTTTTTTTTTTACAGTGTAGGCAGTGATGCCAGATTGGGGATTTTTTCCCCATTTTGGGGATTTTCGAGGCTTCTGGGGACAATTTTGGGGACCAAATGCTTGTGGGGACATTTTTGGGGAATTCTAAAATTTTTGGGGACAAATTTGGGTAGTTCTTCAACTTTCTGTCAATGTTGGCAACGTAATGATTTATCCCTATGACTAGAGACTTTCAATAGCTTTATTGTTATTTGGGGATTTTTTTCAAAAATTGCCTTCATTTGGGGAAAAATATGATCTTAAATCATAGAAAAATCTGCTTAATTTTTTTTTTTTTTTTCTTTTTAAGAAATTTTTCTTTTTCCTTTTTAGTAGAAATCAAGCTGGGGATTTTTTCGAGAAAAAAAAAAAAAACCTGATTTGGGAAAATTTGAAGACCTGTTCGGGGAAATAATTTTCGACCATCTGGCAGGCGCGCCATCAAACACAGAAAGATCAAAAGAGAGAAAGGACGTTTGTTTGTTCCTTCAAAGAAAACAAGATGCTGCTAGTTGGATCTAGCTCGTAGGTGCTAGAGATGTCTTCTTCATCAGCAGGAGGGAACACATCCATTAAAAAAATTATGTAATCCAAACAGATTTCTTAATGTATACCAAGCTAGCATATACCAAATTATATTACAACAATAGAATAACATAGCAAACTTGAAATTATAACTACTAAAATATGATTTATTTAATAAAAATTATTTAAATTTGTAATTTCAATAACTGATTAAAAAAAAAAAAAAAAAAAAAAAAAAGGGAGAGAGATTTTATATTGAGAATTTATATTCAGGCTTTTTTTTAAATAATTGTTTCTATAAATTCCTAAAATGACATGATAGCAAATACATACCCTCACTTGAACCTGTTGAATGAAAATTAAAAAAACTCACAACCTGCTGAAGTCGACGTTGGCATTATTAGAGTCCAACTTTATGAATTTTTATCATAAAGTTTCTCATTTAATAACTTTAATGAAAATTGAAAACTTTAATGCTTCTTCCATGTCTCTAGAAGCCCATTTCAATTCCAGGTCTGGTAGTACGTCATATATCTCCAAACATCAGTCTCCCAACCTTCCCAAAAAAATAGACTTTGAGCTGTCAACATCAAATAGAACATCTTACTAGGACCACCAATCAATGCAAAGCTCAAAGCTGCGAGGCTGTCACACAGAATAAACTAAAAATTTGCATTACTAGTATAACAAGAAATAAACTTCAAAGGACATAAATTTTTATAAAATAAAAGTGCTTGAAAATATTGTATTTGTTTATCGAAATTAAATTTAAAATTGCACAATCTCTTAATTCTTAAAAGCTGATTAATTTTTACATTTATGTAAATTTTATGGCTCAGATTAGAATACCAGAGCGGCATACAGTTAGTGTTGAAGTTAAAGTTTTTTCTTCCATCATATAAATCAATATAAAAAACCTTATTTTTCAAAACGAAAGAAATATCTAATAAATCAGCTTCAAAATTTTTAATATTTTATTTAATTTAAAAGTATCTGGATACATTAAATAAAAAATATTATTAAAATTTGTATTAAAAATAATCAAGTCATCTATGCAACGATAAACGTGCAAAATAAATTACATGTATTATAAATTACAGGAAAATTGTATTCGAAAAAGAATAAGAAAAGATTAGCCGCACTAGAAGAATAATTTCTCACCATGCCAATACCATGTGACTGTTTAATAATCTCATTTTGAGAAAAGGTGTAATTATTATTCAAACAAAAATGGCATAAACTAAGGAAAAAATCTCTAGGAATATTTAATTCATCTTCAATGTAAAACATGTCAAAAATCCTTTTAATGATTCCCTAAAGTTGATTTATAGGAATATTACAAAATAAATTTTCAGAATCGAAAGTTTGAACAGACAGAGGCTTAAAAAGTAATTCTATTAATTAAATCAGTACTATTATCAGTGAACCAAAAATAACTTGTATTTTTATATTTGAATTTTAAAAAATCATAAATTTTCTTCAAAAATTGCAACTGTACATTGAAATATTTTCCATAGTAGTACAATTTATAAATAAAATTTAACTGGATTTTTATTAAATTTAGGTGACATAAGTAAAAATGGAATATTGCTCTCATTAGAAATTTTAAAACTATAAGAAAAAAGAGATTTAACCTGTTTAAAAAGCAGTAAAACATTTTTTTAACAATTTTAGAGTTTAAATTATAATTTAGTATTAAAAAAAAAAAAAAAAAAAAAAAAAAAAAATCATTATTCAGTTCCTCTAAAGTTCTTTCAAAATAAAATATTTTTACATATAATACGATAATTGTTTGCAACCTTGTTTACTGGAACAAAAACAAAATTATTTTTAATTAATTCTGATTATTCATTGTTCATTTTATTAAAATGCTGATAAATGTAATGTGTTTAGAAATTTAACGAAAAAATTATCAAAATAACATATTAAATTATATGCCCATTCATGAAAGGCCTCAATAGGAGTATTATACTTATTGCCAATCTTAAAAATAAATTTATTTATATTTTTTAAAAAATGGTTCCTCGACACTTGATCTTTTAAGCTTCTTATTTAATCTAAATTTTATACCCAAATTCATCAAAAAACTTATATTGTCATTTTTTATAATATTAAGATCCCCAGTTATGTTTGTAATTATTATCAATATAACACTTTAAATGATCACTATTGTAAATACAATCCTTCAGACTGAAAGACTCATCTGATAAAGCAAAATTTCACTTTTTTTTTTTTTTTTTTTTTTTTTTTGGTACTGAGTGTTTTATTATATTTGAAAACAGTAACAATATTTATAATTTTTAATAGAAAAGGAAAACTATTTTTACGAATATGGCTGTATTTAATTTCAAATTATCACATAATTTTTGCAAAAAGGAAATTGAAAAATATTTATTTATTACTTTATTTTGATTAATTTTTAAAAGCTTAAAATCTATTAAATCTGTAACTAAATCTTTAAATTGATTACTGACAAAATTATACTTAAAAGAAAAAGAAGATTTTTTTTTTTTTATTATTATTGTTTATATTTCGAAAGAAAAAATATTCTCCAGACTCTTTAATTGTTAATAAGTTAAAGAAAATAGTCTTTATTTTTATTTTTATTTATTTTTATTCATTCATTTATTTTTATTTATTTTATTTTATTTATTTATTTTGAAAATAAAAACTATTAAAAAATTTTGTTCTTTCCTTTCTAAGTATAATTTTATTAATAATCAATTTAATGATTTAGTTACAGATTTAATACATTTTAAGTTTTTAAAAATTAATCAAAATAAAGCAGTAAATGAATATTTTACAATTTCCTTTTTAGCAAAAAACATTTGATAATTTGAAATTAAATGCAGCCATTCATAAAATAGTTTTCTATTTCTATAAATATATATATATATATATATATATATTGTTACTGCTTTCAAATATAATAAACCATTCAGTTAAAAAAATAATATTATTATTAATAATAATAATAAATAATTATAGAAATTTTGCTTTATCAAACAATTCCTCCTTGCTGAATGATTGTATTTGCAATAGTGATAATGATTTCAAGTAACAAACATGTTAGAACTGGAGATCTTGATTTGATTAAAAAAAAAAAAAAAAAAAAAAAAATGACAATATTAGATATTTTATGACTTTGATTACAAAATTTAGATTAAATAAGGAGCTTAAACAATGAAGTATTAATAATTCTTTTTTAAAAGGTATAAATATATATATATTTTTAAGATTGGTTATAAATATAATACTTCTATTGAGGCCTTTTATGAATGGAAATATAATTTAATATGTTATTTTGATAATTTTTTCGTTGAATTTCTAAACAATAATAATTACGTTTAACAGCAATTTAATCAAATGGACAACGAATAATCAGAATTAATTAAAAGTAATTTTGTTTTTGTTCCAGTGGACAAGGCTGCAATCAATTATGGTATTATATTTCAAAATTTTAATTTTGAAAAAACTGTGGAAGAACTGAATAATGATTTTTATTATACTAAATTAAATTTAAACTCTAATATTGTTAAAATTGTTTTACTGTTTACTCAAAACAAGTTCAAACTCTTTTTTCTTATAATTTTAAAATTTCTAATGAGAGTAATATTCCATTTTTATTTATGACACCTAAATTTAATAAAAATCCAGTTGAAATCAGGTTTATATGTTGTACTACTAATAGTATTGGAAAATGTTTCAGTGTACAGTTACAATTATTTTTGAAGAAAATTTATAAGTTTTTAAAATTCAAATATAAAAATACAAGTTATTTTTGGTCCATTGATAATAGGAACTCGTTTAATTAATAGAATTACTTTTAAGCCTTTGTCTGTTCAAACTTACGATTTTGAAAATTCATTTTGTAATATTACTATAAATCAACTTTATGACATTATTAAAAGGATTTTTGACATATTTTGTATTGAACATGAATTAAATATTCCTAGAGTTTTTATTCTTAGATTATGTCTATATATATATATATATATATATATATATATATATATATAAAATAATTATATCTTTATTCAAGATGAGATTTTTAAAAGTCACATGGTATAGGCATGGGGACAAATTATTCTTCCTGGGCGGCTAACCTTTTCTTACTCTTCTTCGAATACAATTTTACTGTTTAATTTATAATACTAGTTTACATGTTTATCTTTACTTAGAAAACTTGATTATTTTTAATACAGATATTAATAATATTTTAAAATTAATATATCATGATGTTTTAAAATTAAATAAAGAAAGTACTAACAATTTCGAAGCTGATTTCTTAGATATTTCCTTCGTTTTAAAAAATAAGATTTTTTGTTTTGATTTATATGATAAAAGAAAGAAACTTTAATTTCAACACTAACTGTATGCCACACTCGCATTCTAATATGAACCATAACATTTACATAACCATAATAATTAATCAGCATCTAAGAATTAAGAGATTGTGCAATTCTAAATTTAATTTCGATAAACATAATTTTCAAGCACTTTTGTATTAGAAAACTTATTTTCTTTAAAGTTTATTTCTTGTTATATTAGTAATGCAAATTTTTAGTTTATTCTTTGTGTCAGCCTCGCAGCTTTGGACTTTGCATTGATTGATGGTCCTAGTAGATGTTCTATTTGATGATGTTTGCCCAAAGTCTATTTCTTCGTGCATTTTCTTTGATATAGTACGTGAATCTTTTTGTAGATATTCATAAAATATTATAAAACTTCGTTATTTTAAGATGATATATGGCGCGGTAGCAACTCTATGCATTACGAATAAAAAAGCAAAAAAATATATTATTTTTATTTGTTTCCCTACTAAGAATTAGGATTTGTCAAAGAAATGAATTCATACATGCTATCAACAAATAAAATCAACTTGAATGCTCGGATATGTAGTACGCTTTTTATAGAAAGTGATTACGTTAATGATATATGAAAAATAACAAAACAAAACAACATTTTTTTTTTTTTTTTAAATCAATTTCGATCTCACATTGAATTGCTGTTTAGGACAGATACTTAATTTTTTTGCGTTCAATTTTCAATGACTTTGTGAAGTGCAAATTTCCATATTTATTTTATTAATGTTAATAATAATAATATTATTATTATTCAATTTAGCGAATTAATGTTTTTATTTTCTATTATGCATATGTAACAGAAAAAAATTCTTTCAGTAAAATTTTTCTATTGCGTTATTTTTATACGTTTTTAGGTAATTAAATCCCAAAATAATGTTTTTAGCAGTTAGCTTGTGTGTATTTATGAAACTTTTATCAGCATATTTAACATCAGGTAGTAGCAGAAAGTCCAAGTTAATCAATCTAAATTTGCATTCTATGAGGACATTATTTCTAAATTTTTTATTGAATCGTATACGTGGTTCGTATACAACATTATTCAAATACATTACGTCTATGTACGAAATTTTCCATCGGTACATTTTAGCATATTTATCCTACACTAAATAAAGTTAATATGGATTATTATTATTATTATTTTATACGCATAGAAAACGTGTTTCACGTTGAATACACCATGAAAAGCATTCATTCTGCATTTACAAGACCACGCAAAAGAATTCGAATATATTATTGCTTTTGTTGGAAATTGCTTAAAACGTATCTCCAATTGTAAGAACAATTTTCCTGCTGTGCTAAATTTAAATATAGTATTTGGTATGTATACGTGTACCATATATATATATATATATATATATATATATATATATATATATATATATATATATATGTGTAAGATTTTTCTTTTTTCTAATAACTTTTTTTTTTTTTTTTTTAAGTTTCATTAAAAGCACGTCTCATATATTTTATTTAAGTTGAATTTTAACCTATCCTTCAGATTTTTATTTAAAAAATTATCGATTGACTTTCAATATAGATGGGCAATTCAATGCGAGATCGAGATTGATTTAAAAAATAAATAACAAAAAAAAAAAAAAAAAAAGATCGAAATTGATTTATAAAATAAATAACAAAATAACAAAAAAAAAAAAAAAAAAAAAAGATCGAAATTGATTTAAAAAATAAATAACGAAATAACGAAAAAAAAATTTTTTTTTTTTTTGTTATTTATTTTTTAAATCAATTTCGATCTCGCATTGAATTGCCCATCTATATTGAAAGTCAATCGATAATTTTTTTAAATAAAAATCTGAAGGATAGGTTAAAATTCAACTTAAATAAAATATATGAGACGTGCTTTTAATGAAACTTAAAAAAAAAAAAAAAAAAAAAAAAAGTTATTAGAAAAAAGAAAAATCTTACTTACACACACATATATATATATATATATATGTAGTACACGTGTACATACCTAATACTATATTTAAATTTAGCACAGCAGGAAAATTGTTCTTGCAATTTGAGATACGTTTTAAGCAATTTCCAACAAAAGCAATAATATATCCGAATTCTTTTGCGTGGTCCTGTAAATGTAGAATGAATGCTTTTCATGGTGTATTCAACGTGAAACGCGTTTTTTTATGCGTATAAAATAATAATAATAATAATAATCCATATTAACTTTATTTAGTGTAGGGTAAATATGCTAAAATGTACCGATGGAAAATTTCTTACACAGACGTATGTATTTGAATAATGTTGTATACGAACCACGTATACGATCCAATAAAAAGTTTAGAAATAATATCCTCATAGAATGCAAATTTAGATTGATGAACTTGGACTTTCTGCTACTACCTGATGTTAGTTATGCTGATAAAAGTTTCACAAATACACACAAGCTAACTGCTAAAAACATTATTTTGGGATTTAACTACCTAAAAACGTATTATAATAACGCAATGCAAAAATTTTACTAAAAGAATTTTTTTCTGTAATATATGCATAATAGAAAATAAAAACATTAATTCGCTAAATTGAATAATAATAATAATATTAACATTAATAAAATAAATAAGGAAATTTACACTTCACAAAGTCATTGAAAATTGAACACAAATTAAGTATCTGTCCTAAACAAAACTTATTTTTGGAACAGAAACCTTAATAATAATAATAATAATAATAATAATAATAATAATAATAAAACTACATGCTTTGGGACATTTTGTTTTATTTAGGATGTTCAAGGTAATGACGCATTTTTGTTGTCTGAAATAAATAGTCCTTTTGATTACTTGTGTTAGCAGATATTTAAATGATTCTATACGTTTAAAAATTGACATTCATCCAATGATTTAATTTCTGTAAGATTGTGCCTAATTTCCTTTTTACTCATTTTATATAATTATTCAATTTAATAAAATAATTACCTTTTGTTTTAAATACTCAAAAAACATAAATAAAAAATAAAATAACTAATTCTTTACCATAAAACATAAAGTAGTAATAAATAACAATGCTACAATGCTTGCTACATCAATTTCTTAAAATTTCTTTCATACATATTTTCTTTTCATTATTTCTAATATATATATACATACGTATATTATGTGTATTTCATGTTGATGTAAAGATAAATTATACAATAGGAAGTGTTAAAAATTCTATTCTTAGGTTTGACGTACATACATAAATAAATAAACAGCATTTCAGTTTAAACAAAGCCACTTAATAATTAAAATGAGCTGCATGACAATGAAAATTCTTGTGCAGCATTTTTTATTCATTTATAAAGTCGCACAAAAAATTCTCAGTTTTCTTAGTTTTACTTTACGATTTATACAAAAATGAGCAAGTAGAAAATGTTTTAAGCAAAAAGTTATTTAAATTGTACATTTTAAGTTCTTTTGATTTAAAATACCTTATACTACAGAAATATTTAAATAAAGCATAATTAAAAAAAAATATTTAGAGAGAGGTGTGTAAAACTTACTGACCTGTATCTCTGAAATCAATTCCTTGAATGATTAATTGGCGGGAAGAAATTTTGGTCTTTAGACTGTGGTAATGTATCAGCAAAATTTGCCCGCGCTTATGGGGAAGGGAGGCAGATGGTTTTTCTGTTTGTGTTTCATATTGCTCTAAATAGTGAATGCCGAACGGAAACAAAGAATCTGAATTTTTAATATTTCTTATAAAGAATATGCAGTTAATCTAATGAAAATTTTGTTGGAAGAGAGAAATAAAAAATGTCTTTCAAATGTCTTTCTTCTTCGTATTTCAAAGAAAAATAAATATTCTCCAGATTCTTGTTTTAGCACTTTATAAACCAGAGTACTAAAAAGAAAAAAAAAACTTTAAATTTGAAAATCCAGTAGAAAAGTGAAAGGGGGAAACTATTTTTTATGTACCTGAAAGACAAAATAAAATATCCATTCTAGCATCAATGAACCGTGTAAATATTCGATTGTCTATATATAATATATTTGTTTTCTTTTTCTAATATATATATATATATATATATATATTGCGTCAACCATATCACTTATTTGTTATAAATATTCTATATAATTTAATAATAAAGTACCTTTTGATTTAAATACACGAAAAACTAAATTTAAAAACAAAATTCATTCTTCCTTTTAAAATATAAAGTTGCATTCGTTAACAACATGGCCCACTCTAGCGGCCGAACAGTTCTGCTCTCAACGCTGGTAGATGGGAAGTGTTGGGTTCGATCTCAGGTCGCGCAAATCGACCTAGCCATTCGGCGTTTTCCGTGGTTTTCTCCAAACTTCGCGTAAATGCGGGCTAGGATCTTTTAGAAAGAAACCCAGGAGAGCCTTCCACTTCCACCTATCGGCCTAGAACCCTTGCTTAGTTAGTCGGCCTTAAACCCTAGAACCAACCAAGCAACCTTAACAACGTTTACCATAATAATTTCGGAAAAATTCTTTCGCACATTTTCCCTCAATTTAATTTTTAATATTTTTAAACCATTTTTCCTTTATATTGATGATAAAGGGAAACTGACGAGTCCTTTTGGAATATACCCATTTTGAAACTTTACATCCTACCTTTGGGAGATACTTCCCAAAATTCGTCCATACATTTACTAACAAATTTTCATGATTGACTTATACAATCATAAATAACTAAGATACATTTTTAAAATAACAGAAATGTATGAGATATAATAATTTCTAAATCATATTTATCAGAGTTTTTGATTTCCTTTATATTTTTCCATCGAATACTTTGTATGAAAGCTTCAAATTGTTACAAATTAAGTAGAAATTTGGTTTTAAATTAAACTATGTATTTTTTCTAACCTTCATATAATATTGCTTATTACTATTTCCAATAATTCATTAAAATAATAATAATAATATTTCAGTTGTAAATTTAAATATCTTAACAAGATCAATTTATTTATATTATTTTATATGTTTTCTGGTTAAATAATTATAAATTATGCATTATCAGTAGTAAATTTTAAATAAAGTAAATTTGAATTAATTTGAGTTCTATATATTCAGTTATACACATTAACATTATATTTAAAATCTAGACAAAACTAGTATGTTGTGGTCACCACAAGACTTTCTTCTGTATTTTCTTATACTAATTCACTAAGTGCAAATAATTTTTTAAAATTATTATTTATTAAAATTATCTAACAGGATGAATGCAAAGGATTTTCATTTTTAAAAAGGCTAGCACTAAATATCCAAAGCAAGACAATTTTGTTGTTTACAAGCAGCATCTTAAAAAATGCGTTTTAATAACGGTTTCCTCAAAGACCTGGTTTCGTATAGTTATATGCCATAGACGTTGAAATATAGCATTCCCATTATCGAGGAAGATTGCTGTTTAGCAGCGCTACCTATTGGCAGATAAGCATCTAAATTGAATAAGCATAATATCTCATAATGGTTTTCTCACTTATCAACTTTTGTTTCATGATACGCAATAGAACCTGCTATATAGCTTTCCCTTCAATTCCGAAAATCGTTGGGTAGCACCACCACCTGTTGATCGGTTGACACCAAAAGTTGATAGGCATCAATTTATGTCAAGATGTATCTACATAGAAATTTATATGTAATTCTGTGCAGTAGTTCCTGAGGTATAGCCTTCCCTTAAACTGCAGAAATTGCTGTATAGCAGCACCACCTGTTGGCCGATAAGCATTAAAATTGAATCAACATAATGCCTCATAATGACCTTCTCACATATCAAGTTTTGTTTGATTATACGCAATAGGAAGCATTTTAAATATCTCTTTAAACCATTTCTTAAAACCCTTTCTTTTTTTCTTTTTTTTAATTAATGAAAGTTAATCTTATAAAAATGAACTTCGAATTAAAAAAAAAAAAAAAAAAGCATGCGTGTGTATGCGAACTAAGTTATTGTCATGTCAGCATGAGTTCACATTCATTCCCAGCTGTTCCTGCTGATCAAAGTCCAGAAGAGAAGGTCGCGTGGCTATTGGCTGCGTGATTCACATGACACAGAGAGTTACATTTTTACATCACCTGCTGTTTGAATTTTATTTCAGATCATCTGTGCTTGAAAAATAACAGCAGAAAGTGCAGGAAAAATTACAACATTTTTTTACAGTGAAGTCGTGTGGTTGTTTCACACCAGATTCCGTAATAGTATATATTGTACGAATATTGTTTCATATTATTGATTTCTCCCTTAATATACATTATTAAAATAATCATCAATTATGGAAAAAATTAAATATATTTGCGAAATGAACAAATAAATAATAATTAAAGCTATTATGACGTCAATTTTATCAAAAACATTTTCATGTCATAGGTTTATTTTTCAATATTTTTTATTCATGAGTAAAGAAATGTTTCTTTTTATGAAATAAATAAATAAATAAATAAATAGCATTAAGTAAAAATTGCCAACATTTAACAACTAATTAAAAAAAATAATTGTAAAATTATATTTTGGCTTTTCAGTTAATAATATTGTCTGACTATCCGCGATTGTAATAAAATGCTCGCCCTCTGGTGGGCTAAGGTAAATATATCATACCACTAGCTTTCACGCTGAAACAACGATAGAACAACAAGAAAGAACAATAAATAAATACACGTGGCTCCATATATCGATCATTACAAACGCGGATAACATATAAACTGATATATTTCTTGATTTTTTACATGTCAATCCATCTTTAACTAAAATTTCTTCATCAGTGCGAAGCCGGACGGGTCAGCTAGTTTTTAATATAGCTATAGATAAAAGAGTACGGGATAATATATAGAACAATAAATATTCCGTAAAAGTTGCTGTCATATGATAAAGAACTACAAATTTGAAAAAAAAAAAAAAAAAATCCCCGAAAATTTGCGACTGTTTATTTAGCTTTTCATAAATTGAATTTTGTTATGTTTGCATGTTACATTAAAAAACAGCAAAAGTTGTCTCGATTATTTCTTCTCTTCATGAAGAAAAATTATGATAAAACAAATGTACTGCGACTTATTTATACCATTTCATTTATTTAAAAAAAAAGAGAATATTATTTACATTTTGAGAAACTGTGTAATATAAAAGTATCATGCGTTGGTGAAATTATAGATATGATAATAAAAAAACTTAATGTTAGTGGCCGCCATACTGTTAAATAAACAAACATAAAATAACTTTCAAAAGCTATTATACAACACTATTACTGTAAAAAAAAAAAAAAAAAAAAAATGGAGGCTCGCTTATAGTTTACATTATTCGATTACACACAGGTAAAGAATTTCATCAAATTCCATTTTATAAGAAATGTACTTAAATTTGTCTTAAGGGGAAGTGCCTTATGTATATTATTATTATTATTATTATTATTATTATTATTATTATTATTTATTTATTTATTTACTTTTATTTTTGATGGAAAGTATATGTTGTTACAAATGAATGCATTTTCTATATTTTAGAATTAAGTATAACTTACCATTTTGGTTCAGCATTATATACAAATTATTAATAGACAAAAATGCATAGTATAAATTAACACCTTTTTAACACGCTTTTATTAGCTTCACCTGTATGTATGTATGTATGTATATTTGTATGTTTGTATGTATGTTTGTATGTTTGTAACCGCTCTGGGAGCAAACAAAAAATCTATATTGTAAAAAAAGACTTTTCCTACGTGAACGCTGTGGCGTTGAGGTATAGCTCCGCGCTACGAACCTAAAGATCTAGCGTTCGATCCCAGCCAGGGGAGATTTTTTAAAAATGGTTTTTGTTTAATTCTAAATTCTTTTAATGAAAGATTTAAATGTATGTAAATATTATGATGTGTCACTCACACGATTTCTCTTACCCTGCATTTTAATACTAAGATAGATATTTTGTGCTTTTTAGTTCACATTTCTATAAAAGCTTGTTCGTTAATTTTTTAAAACTATAATATCATTTACCAGTTACAAGTATGTAAGAAATGTGAAGTAACCTATGCTTACCTCTTTTAATTTGCAGTTTTAAAAAAATGGATATATAATTTATTTTTATAAGAATAAAAATCTACTTGTAATAAAAGTTTCCAATAATTCTAATATAAATTCAATTCTTATTCATAAAATTCTATTTTCATTAATAAAATTTTTAATTCTAACAAAAATTCCATTTCTAATTTAAAAAATATGTATAATATATTTTCATTAGAATAAAAATTTAATTCTAATGAACGCTTTTAATAATTGTAACAAAAATTTTATTCTTATTCATAAAATTCTATTTTTATTAATAAAATTCTTTCTTTCTTTTCTTTTTTTTTTTTTTTTTTTTTTTTTTAATAAATTCTAATTCTAATCTTATCAATAAAAATTCTATTTTATTTTTTAAAAATATGTATAAATAATTTAGGTTCCATACAGATATAAATCTGATTCTAATAAAAGTAACCAACAATTCTAATAAAAATTTCATTCTTATTCCTAAAAGCACTCATAATTCTACTCATGTAAATTTTAATTCTTATTAACCCATTTGCATCATCAGGAAATATGAAAAAGAAGCTACATCCTCCATTTCTACTTTTTATCTAATAAATAATTATATAGACCAAGAAAGTTTAGCATATGCATATGAATCCGGTGATGGTGACCAACAGGTTAACGAAATTTCTAATCCGAATATAAATTCTATTTGCTATTTTAAAAATATGTATGTAATATGTAAATAATTTTTTTAAGATTAAAAATCTAATTTGAATAAAATAAATTGCTAATAAAACAAATAAAATTCTTTTCTTAATACAACAATTATTATTCTTGCAAAATATTTTTAGTTTTATATACAAAATATATGCTATTTTACACAAACAAATTTACATAACTTAAAATCCACTTACAAATGAATCAGATAAAAATAAAGATTATGAATATTTTCTCGAACTCAAGTCTTTCTTTCTTTTTTCCCTTTTTTTTTTTTTTTTTTTTTTTTCTTTTACATATTTATCAAAACGTTTACATTGATTATTGATCTAATGCCTGAAGTTTAACTTAAGCTTCTTTTCTAATTATAGTATTTTTAAATTTCTCTTTTTTTACTAAATGGGAGTAGTATTGCAGTTTTAATTGTACTTAATTGACGCTGCTTTTTTTCCCTATAGTCGTAAAAGTATTTTTTATTTATTTATTTTTTATTTTTTAATTTCACGATTTCTCAGCATTACATCTTATTTATTTTCAACATTTATGTTTAATTTTCTGGAGAATATAGATTAATTATTATTTAAACATCAAATATTTAACTGTAGTGTAAATTTTGTTTGTCGGACAGTGTATCAGAATTCTTATTCAGAAAGTATATTTAATCTGTAGATTTAGAATTTGGAAGTAGAAGAAAGAAAAAAAAAATTACTTTAAGTTTACTTAAACTAATAGAGTCTTAATTATAGATTATTTACTCAAGCTAATAGGGTTAATCATACTTCTATACTGTGCAACGTTTTACTATATCAATCAAGAATGTTTACCTATGGAAACGCGTTCGATTATTTAACCGCTTATATAAACAAAGGTTAACGAAATTAAAAATATACTTCACATGATCTCTCTTTCGAATTTTTTTTTTTATTTTATTTAAAGAAGTGAGTGAGTACATTTGATTTACGCGATTTGACATTTTTAATTAAAGCAAATGGAATAAATAAATAAATTTCATTGAGACTGATAAATGTTAATTTGTAGAATTCATTCAATTAAAAAAAAGGGGGTGGGGTAGGGTGGGGGGGAGGGAGCATAATTAAATTTAAACTATATATTTATATCTTTATTTTTATTTTTAATATTTGTATTATTATTACACTGATTGGTTATAAGAATATAAATTGTTATTATTATTATTTTTAAGTTCAAATCAGTGAAAAAGTTTTTTTACGAATCATAATACAACTTCAACTTCTACTTTTAATTACTCAACAATTTAAACTTCTTTTTTTTTTTTTTTTTTTTTTTTATGTTATTCAAGAACAAATTTTTCTGATAGCAAATGATACATATTATTTATTTATTTATTTCATGTAATTTAGTAAGTAATTTTCTAGTTTTTTTTTTTTTTTTTTTTTTTTTTTTACTTTCTATATTCGCATTAAATTAATTTTTCTTCCTGTTCCATTGGTCTCGTTTTGTTTGGATGAAAATCTGTATTTTTATTTATTTATTTATTCATTTTTTTGGACTTTAAGCTTACAGATATACAAAAATTCACCAATCACTTGCTTACATTATTCAACCATTTTGCCGAAGAAGTATTGCAATAATGTATGTTTCAGTTCTTTGATTTTGAATATCTTTTCTAAATTAATTTTTTTTTTTTTTTTTTTTTTTTTTAAATGTGATATTGTATTTTTCTTTTGTGAAATGTTTGAGAATGTTTTTCATACATATATTTATTTGAAAACATTTAAAACCAGACATTTGGCTGTTGCATAGATGACGAATTTCGGTTAAGGTTCAAAACGCTTGTTTTTAAATATTTCTAATTATTTAAGTAAATGTATTTTAATTGGTTTCCTTTTAATGATATATATATATTTCAATTTAAATGTTAGTATGAGACAAAATGGTTTTAACTTATATTAGAATTTACCTTGACTTATATTTTATTTATTTCTTTTTGGAATGGATACTTCATTTATATTTTGTTCAAAGATAATATACAATTTTTGTCCATATTTATTTATTTTTGAAAATTTTTATGGATATAAGGTAAACTGGAAACCGAAACGAACGAGATGCATTTATTACAGCGTTCAACATCTAAAATTCTGAGTTAATAGCTTTCACTCATCTCTTTTTTTATTATTTTATTTTCTTAGTACGACAAGACTATTTCTTTCGGACATCGATTTTCCGTTGTCACCATTTTGTAGTGTTCGACTTCTAATATGCCAGCTAATATCCAATTTTACCATTTAATTTCTGAAACTATCTCAAAGTATTTAGAAATTTTATTGATAAACTCATCAATTGTGAAAATCCATTTTATGAAGTTTGTAGTATAATATTGATTTTCTTTTTTTATACCAACTATGTGAAAAATGCCAGAGGCAGGAATCGAACCCAGGCTCTTCGCTTAACGTGCGGATGCATTTCCACTGAGCCACCTTGGTGGATAACCAGCTCAACATTTCTCACATAATAACCGTTACATCTGCGTTTGTAGATACGGTAACTTTGTGCCAACGGTTATTATGTGAGAAGTGGGAAGCTGTTCATCAGCCAGGGTGGCTCAGTGGAAGAGAATCCGCATGTTACGCGGAGGCCCTGGATTCGATTCCAGGCTCTGACATTTTTTCGCATAATTGGTAGAGAAAATCAACATTATACTCAAAACTACTTAAAATACTTATCAAATTTGTAAAAACTTTTACTTTTTTTTATTGTTACAAGATTGTAATATATAAATTAGTCCAGTATAGTACTAAATTAAATTCTGTCAAAGACAATTTTTTTTTAATTTTTAATTAATTAATTAATTTTTGTGTACTGAAATCGAAATGGAAGTCAGTTTTTCTTTATCACTTATAGATTCTTGTAAATACAAAGTGTCTACTGACACAATCTACTGATTAATTATATTTAATCGTGAAAACATGCTATAAAAGTTACCATATAATTGTATTCGTGGAACAGTCACGGAAGAAATTGTATCATTAGACACCCAGCATTGACAAATTCTGTAACTGGCTTCCTTTTCGGTTTCAGTATACCTAAAAACATACGTTTAATAAAACTGAATCGGAATTGAATATGTATTGAATAAATAAATAAATAAAATGTGTCGCTAGAAGGTGATAGATCACTTCTGTATTGCTGATTAGCTTTGTAGAGCACTTAATGTAGACATAAAACTAATTATTCTTTGCTTTTCCATAAAAAATAATTTAATTTGAGGCGTCGAATAAAAAATGAAGACTCAAATGAAAACTCCGTAACCATTTTAGCACATGACAAAGTTTAATGAAGACATATACACAATATAAACATTACATTTTAACTTTAGATCATTTCAAAAGAAGAATAATCACGCAAACGGCAACTCTGCAAACCATTTTTTTTTTTTTTTTTATAGAAAATCAGGTACTTACTACAGTTGCGTTTATTTCCTAAATTTCATTGGGTGCGAGGTCACGGGGGTTTGATGATGCAACAGTCTCACAAGTATTACACTTCTATGAACTTGCACAAACTAACATTGTTTAAATAATTATAGCGTCTTTAATTTTTTTCATATATGAAGTAAGTAAGTGTGTTTTACAAACTATCCATCACAAACTATTTTTGCTTTGCTTTTTGCCGCAAGGAATATATTATTTTAAAGAGAAAACTTGTCAGAAAAGCTTGCATCATTTCTGTGGACAACTTACTAGGTGGAAGTACTTATGCAAGTATGGCTAATCAGGATAAATACTTGTTATTAGTGATGTTTTATATTTACTAAATTCATAACATAATATCAGTTTTTTTTTTTTTTTTTTTTTTTTTTTTAAATAGCAGATTAAAATTATATATTTTATTTAATATGCCACATTGAATGAAATGGGAATATTGCAGAGTTTCTCCAGGTGTGAAAAGGGCCAGGTTGTTGTTACTAGAAAAATGGCACATTTTAGATTCTTGAGGGAAGTTTTGAATTCTTAAGAGAATGTATAAACTCCAGACATTTAATTTTAAAATTTAGTTTTGAGTATGGATACAAGAAAATATTTTAAATTTTAACTTTCTTTGATTTTGTTAATTACTAATGTATGAATCAATGCTGATCATCACGTCAAACACAATAGTTTTTATTTATAGCATTTATCTTGAATCTGAAGGCTATTTTCTACAAAGTAGAGAAATAAGCTGCAATTTTTTGAGGTGAGAGGCAAGAAGGGTGTAATTGTTTTTAAATGAGGGCAAGAAGGGCACAGCATCCTCCTGAAACTGTCTGGGGAAACAAACTCGGTTATTTAAGTGTTATAAATGACGAAAACCCTAACCCTATTAAAATAATTATTAAAGAAAACATAATTTTTTATCACTTTCATGGATATTACCACTATGAATATATTGGGTCTACAATAATCATGTGTGTCTCACCAATATTTACAAAAATATATCTATGTAACATATACAGTTTACCTGTGTGACATATATCATAGTTAGATTTATACTATTAGCTGTCCTTTAAAAATATTTAAAAGAAGTTTATCTTCAAGTTCTTTATTTGAAAATTTCTGTAGCCAAATTGCAAGATTTCCTGTAGAATAACGCTTAAATACAAATTATGATGTGATGTCGAAATGATTTAAGAAATTATTACAAACGATAAACGAAAAAACTAACAACACCAATTAAAATCTCTAACAATATTACAAATTTTACAACATTTTCCTGTATTTGAAGTAAGATTTCCTTTCTTTTATTTCACTTTTAAATGTACAGATAAAAATTTACTTTATTTTCCTGCTCTTGCAGGGCCAAAACGACGCAACTAGTGGATGCTTGTGACACTTATCTCTGTGTTACATTTCCTCCAGGGAAGCATCGATAAACATTTGATTCGCTCCGCAAATATTTCCACTGCTCAGAATTTCTCATTTGCTAGTAACAACTCTCTCCGCTTAATTCTCCAGAGAATATGAATGGGAGTTACAATAGTACGCGACAGCCCAAGATTGGCGCCAGAGGGTACTCGTCTCAAATAAGCTGCATGACTTATAAGTCTATAACTTTCCGATCTACTTTACGTTTACAACTTTATAGTCCATATTTTTTCGGAACAACGCAATAAGATTTTATTTGGGATATATTTTGACGACTTCATCATTAGTTTTCTATGTTATTGTGAAATTATTAAGTAAACATCTGTTTAAAGAGTTCCGTATTACAAAATTTTTTTATATAAAGAAAATTTTCACCATTAAAGCTATTTGAAAAATAACGAGAAATAAAAGTTAAAACGTTTTCTAAGAAGTGAGATAAAAAAAAAAAAAAAAAATTGCTGATCATTATTTTTTTTAATAAAAATGTTTATATTTATGTTTATATATTTAATTCATGAACATGTTTATGTTAAAAGTTATTTTACATAAAAAAAAAAAAAAAAAGTAAGAAAGAAGGAAAAGAAAAGAAAATTTGATTTATCGTGAAAAAGTTCATTAATGTATGTTTTTTGTTTTAAATTTGTTCTATATCTTAATTATTGCAGTCCTATGTCTGAATTATTTATTAAATATAACTATAAAAAAAAAAAAAAAAAAAAAAAAAAAAAAATCATATACACGAAAAACAACAAACACGTGTAATGTTGAAATTCATAATTCGCATCTTTTCGTGAAATGTAAATTAAACTTTTTACGAGCACTTTTTAAAGTATGATTTCAGTATTATTAGACACGCAGTTCCGTCAAATATATGAAGCAATTCATGGGTGATTATGACATTAATGGAATTACCAGGAGCTGATGGGTTCTGCTCTTACAGTTGGTAGATGGAAAGGGCCAGGTTCGAACACAGAATACGCTTGTCTATATAATCGTTCGGAGATTTCTGTTTTATATATATATATATATATATATGTATATATACTCGAATGAATACAGGTAGGATTCATTAGAAAAACTTCCATGGAGGGTATTTTCTCTCTCGGCTTAGGGGCCACGGTAGACCAGTCGGTAGAACGCCGGGCTCGCAATTCGAAGATTGCAGGTTCGGTACTCGAACCGGCCAAACACCGTCGTGTACACTAATGGTGGCTGATGTACGTAAAATCTGTCGTGGTCGCAATGCCATTTATGTTCCCATCAAACTTATACCTCTGAGGGTTACCGAAGCGGGGCAGCCATACCCTTCGTGGAAGATCAAAATTGTGATGGCATGTCTCCGGAACACCTCTAGGGGTGAGTTACAGATCATCGCTAATTGCCCATTGCGCAGCATTAGTGTGACGTAAAACACAACCAACCAACCAACTCTCTCGGCTTAAATGCATAGAGTAGACAACTGATTATATAATCCTTAATACCAACACTATCTATGATATCATGAGATAAAAGAGTTTATAAAGTTTGATCTTTTAAATAATTTTTCAAAAAATAAATAAATAAATAAAGAATAAAGAATGTACTTTCTTTAAGGAAATAGCAAGAATGGTTAAAAAAAATGTTTTATGAAAAACAATCGTACTCCAAGTTTCCCTTTTTAAAAGTTTCTTGTATTTTAAATTATAAATAAACCAAAATGAGTAAAGAATTTTTAACTTATAAAATATTTAACTTTTTATACAATATTTCATATGAAGCTAATTTTTGTTAAGTAAATAATGAAAGAAAAAAAGTTTTCATGCAGCGCACAAGAATTTCAAATCTATGGGTATATTTAAGGCCAGAATATACGTGAAAAATAATTTTAAAACGGGTGAAATATAATTAAAATCTACTGTATTCTGTATGCATATTCTATTAAAATATAACATATTATATATGTACAATGTATAATACAAAGATATATTATCTGTGAAGCATCGTAATTTACATGCGCTCGTGAAGTAAAAGGAGGCTACGAGATTGACCGGTAAAATTAAAATGGGGGTAAAAATTTACAAATGACAGCAACTGAGTAAAAAACTAAAGATGGGTGATTTGTTAGTCCTGCTGCTCATGTCTGCTCAGTGATATGGTACCTTGAGTTTGCTTGAAGATTGGATCACGTACCTCTGTCACCTGAGTTTCTGAACCATCACTTTCCGAACAGTTTGCCTTTTGACGGTTCGTATGATAACGTCGATGACCACCAGAAGTCACGAATTTACTGTCTTGCAAATATGAAAGTAGAACACATGTGAGAAGACTATAAAGTAGTAGCGTATTTAGGGGCGCATCAAATTGTCCTATGATTTACATTCCATTTGCTCCTCAATTATTCGTTTCTCCTCAAATTGCTGTATGTCCTTCGAAATCTTACGGAAAGATCTATTTAAACCATACGTATCTTTAACACTGTAATTTTTCTTCAACTGGTTTTTATTTAAAAGTCGTCAGTGTATATGATTCTCGTTGAACTTTGGGTTTAATTTTAGTCATGTTCTTGTCATCCTTTGAAATTCAATTGAAATGTGCATTGATAAGTTCAAAATCAAGTTACACCCACTAAAAAAGGGAGCATGTCCTCTGGACACATAATTTCTATAGGGATCTTATTGGTCTTCTTTAATTTTATAAAAACCCTCTGTTAATCATACCGTTATATTATTAGGCACATGCTGGTCCGTCAAGTATATAGTACAAATCATTGTTTATTAACATAGGAATGAACTATGCAAATTTACAGAAGTCAACCCGTTCAAATGCAGTAGAGAGTTAAGACTACTTAATGTATAAGGAAATAATATTCGTTGCTAAAATAATGTTGAATGAAAAACTGTTGACTTTAAATCTTCTGTTTAAGAATTTGCTTAATAATGCTAAAATTGTTTATTAAGAAAATTCTTAAACAAAAGATTCAAAGTCATCAGTTTTTCATTAAACACTATTTTAGCAATAAATATCATTTCCTTATGCATTAAATAGTCAAGTTTGTTAAATCTCACAAAACCTTTCGACAGAGTGTGGAGGCAAAAATTAATTAGAAAGCTACACGATACTCTTAACATTTATGGTAATACTTTGGCATAGATTTCGGATAATCTGAAACAGAGATTTATCAGGGTTAAATTTTACAAAACACTCTCTAGCCAAAAGTGTCCCTTTGGTTGAGAACAGCTCTAGTTCAACTTTGTTTACTCGGTATTTGGCTGGTATGTAAAAGGTTATTTATTCTGGGACTTACATTGGGATGCTTTTAGATGACATTTTATAGAGCTCTGGAATTAATATAGATGAAATAGAGTCTAGACTCAACGTCTCTTTAGAAGCTTTATCCAAGTTTGTGACAGAACTTAAACTATGTTTTAATCCTGCTAAATCAATTACCACCTTCTTTACTACCAATAAAACACTTTTATAATTACCAACCAAATTTGATTTTTGAGCATCAAAAACTTACTTAGGAAAATCACCCAAAATATTTAGGGTATATTCTTGATCCTGAATTTTCAAGCAATAAACATATTGATCACGTTATCTTGAAGACAAGGAAACGTTTAAATATTCTAAAGTATATCACAGGAAAAGGTTGGGATGATAATGCGACTACTCTTAGAACTTCTTATCAGGCACTTCTCAGACTTATTCTTGAATACGGCTTCCGAATGTATTGATGTGCCTCCATTTCCGACCTGAAAAAATTAGAACAAGTCCAGCTAAGCGCTACCTTTATCAATACTGGATTGAAGCGCAGCTGTCCTTCAGAAATCGTTCTTTTGAAGCCGACTTGCAACCCTTTATATCAGAAGTCAGGCTTGCATTCTTCTGATAGCCTTCTTGCCTTCTTCTATCAAATGCTACAATAAACTTTCCAGTTTTGACCAATGTAACAAAACCTCAACATACCTAAATAACTGGACATCTCCTCAAAGACTTAAAAGAAACAGTCCTTTTCGCGAAATCGTGTCGTAGCACCTACTTTCTGATAATGTAGAGAGCCGCATTCTCTTCCCTGCTCTCTGAAAACTTTTGAAGGTTCACTTTCACTACAACCTTTCCGTTTTTGTCAATTAAAGAAATTCTTATCAGACTATCTCAGACAATTAATTGGCCTTGGAAGTCATTATAAAATTCCTAAAAGTGACATCAAGATCTGTACAGATAGCAGCAAAATCTCCGACCTCGCTGGAAGTGGCACCTAATTGAAACTTTCCAGGATAGAATTTTTCTTTGTCAACGTAATCCAGACTTCTATTCTGTTTTCAGAAGCAAACTACTAGCACTTGATGTAGGTCTGGAGACTATTATGAATGAACACACCTATGGTGACGTCTGGATACTTACTGAAAGAGGCAGCTCAATGTAAAATCTCAATAACTGGATCCCCATATGTGATAAAAGTAGTATCTCTATCCTTCAAAAGTCATTTCAATTCAACATGATATCTATCTCCAGTGGATCCCATCCCATGTGAATCTCTACGAAATGAATTGGCAGACAATCTTTCAAAGCAAGGCTGCAGGGTCACCTAAATCTCTCTTCTTCAGAACTTACTTACCTAGAGCTCTTCGCCCAGAAAAAATCCCAAATAAAGAAGGATTGGCGTGTGCCCTCCATTCGTCACTTGTATAAGGGTAGTAAGCCGGGTCTATCCTATTCATGCGGCAGGAAATCCTGTACCAGCCTGTTGCACCTTGCCAGCAGACCCCTGAAATTCCTTTCTTTTTTCTAATTGCAAGTAAATCTACCCACTTTGCGCAAAATGTCACCAAAACCCTGCTTCTGCGAATCACATCTTGGACTGTTTGTGTTTTGTTTGAGAGGAAATTTATTCTAATCCCCTTCTCCTGATTGACTTTCTATGTATCAACGGTTTCTTGAATCTGGTGTGGCTCAGTCAGACTAGGTTGGAGATTAGAAACAACAATAACAAAAATGTTTAACATTTTAAATTGAAAAAAAAAATGAGTAGATAATAATTCAATAACATTAAATAATAAAATAATCCATTTTCTAATTAAATACTTTATATGTAGGCGAGTTTTGTTAAATTAATAAGAAACAAACGGCAGAAGGAAAAAAAAAAAAAAGATTGGAATTTATAATCCTCCGATAGATTTCTCCCTAAAAGCCAGCAATTAACTAGTTCAAACGTTGCCAATAAAAAAAAAAAAGGAAAAATAAATAACTGGGTAATATTCTAAGGAGCGAGTGATGGGAAAATTCCAAATGAGAATATTTAAACAGATTATAGTAAATTTTTTATGTCTTCATTTTATCGCTATTTTTGTTGAATCTGCATACGTTAAAGCACCTAGTTATAAATAAATAAAGTAAAATACTTAGAGGAAAAAAGATAGATTAAATAAAAAAAGTAAAATTTTTAGTTTAATTTGCTATATATATTTGATAAAAAATATAGGTATAATATTTTCTTTTAAAAAGTTGTTTCTGATAAGATCTTTTTTATGTATATTTTATTAAGAAGAATGTTTGTTGTGACACCCCTTGACAAAAAGATAGGTACAAAGGGTTTTTTCTTTGATTTTTCATAAAATAAGATTATCTAAATTGTGCTTATCATTTATTATCATAAAATAACACTATTATCGGACGAACTTTTGTTTTAAGACTATTTTAGAAAAATTTTAGTACTAAATTTTTTCTAATTTAAGACTATACACCGCGACAAAAAGATAGGAAGAAAGTTTTTTTTTTTTTTTTTTTTTAATATGATTATTTTGAATATGAATATTATGAATATGATTCAAATATTTAATATGTTTTTGATATGATGACATTTTGTACGATAATAAATGATCAGCACAATTTAGATAATGTTATTTTATGAAAAATTTAAAAAAACCCTTTGTTCCTATCTTTTTGTCGCGGTGTGTATTCTTAAATTAGAAAAATTTTAGTCTTAAAACAAAAATTAGTCCGGGAATAGTGTTATTTTATGATAATAATAAAAGATAAGCACAATTTAGATAATGTTATTTTATGAAAAATCAAAGAAAAAACCCTTTTAACCTATCTTTTTGTCGTGGGGTGTAATTATAATGCGACTGTAAATCAATTTTTATTGTTTTAAAATCTACACCTAAGTATACCTTTCAATGCATCCTCATTATAATAATTTGATCTAAACAACGTTGATCCTCTGCTTTTCTACGTCATCTTTAGACTAAAGCATGCATGCTTAAGTATCGGCTTTCACATGCAGGAAAAATGATTGCCATTCAATACCACGAACTTGTAAGTGCTTAAAAGGGTTTCCGTCCCAAGTAATTTGATTGCCGACAAAGTAATTGCACCGTTGTCGGTGTACGAGTGCCTTCCAAATATATTCTTTGTTCTGAACTAGAGCGGAATAGGCATTCCCTAATTTCAGTTTGAAATACCTACCTATGCCGGGAAAGCTGTATTAGCTCGTTAGGTTCCTAATAAAAGTGACAATCAGAGAAGAAAACAGCACGCAAGCAGTTTTTAATTTTTATTGATAAAAATGAAATATGATGAATACAACAACTTTTCGGTTTAGTAATAATGTTTTTAGAACTTAATATGATGTTTAAACGATAATATTTTTAGAAATTAATATAATGTTTAAATAATAATGTTTTTACAACATAAACCTTTGAATCATTGAGTGTGATATGAACTGGAAATTAATTACGAGTATGAAAATTATTTAATTTACTTCGTTTTACAATTTTGCTTATATAATATATGTAAAATTGCCTGTGAGTGATATATGTTACATACTTAACATGTCTATAACTATAGAAATTATTAATGATAATATTTATATATATATAATACTTTATTAAGTATTGTGCATGGAATTTAAATTTAGTAATTATAACTAGCTAATATGCAACATAATAAAATTCTATGCATCGGAAATAGATGATCCATATTATAAATAATATATACTTTCGAAGTCAAAACCTATTTTAAAGGAGAAAAAAGTACGAGGAATGTCATATAAAATCAAATTAAGCCCTGACCTTGCGAATTTAAGAAAGATTTAGTGAATACTCATATATATTACATTAAGAGCACATAATATATTATTTTGTTCGAAAATTCATAACAGCATTATTATCAAATATGAAAGTCATAGAAAGTCATAGTAAGTCTAGAATCTTAATACAACCAACAAATGTTCTATTTAAAAAAAAAAAAAAAAAAAAAAAAAAAAAAAAAAAATGAATGTGCTATTCGCATAAGATTTTCTAAATAGCAATTATGCTTTTCCTTATGAATGCATGTTTATCGTTTTAAAATTGGATATAAGATTTAAAGTTGTTTATTATATTCTAGATATACTCTAAAAAAAAAAAAAAAAAAAAAAAAAGGTGACTCCATCAAGAACGAATAAGCAGTCATTTTCTGAATCCTTAAACTAGAAATATAGATTTACGAGCTGTGCGTATATGATAAACAAATAACCTGGATAAAGGAAATGATCGAGAATTTCTAGTCTACACGTTTCTAGATGGTGAAACAATACTATGAATATTATGAATCCTTTGTATATGTGAGAAATTCTCGCTTGATTTCCTAGAATTGGGCCATAAAACAAGATTATAATTAGTATAACTTGCCTCTTGATTTCGCATTTGTTTGCAGAGATTTTTAAGCATGTTTGACCACGATATTGTAGGAAAACCATCTAGAATTTTAATAGGGGTTTTTAGAAGTCGTTAGCAAAGGGAACTAGAATTTATAACAATGGACATGGAACTATTTTTACTAGAGCCATAATTTAATTTCTAGATGTCAGTCACTGAAATTTTTTTTAAGTGTTTCAATCTTTCATGACAAAATTAAATAAATAAAATAAATAAATAAAAAACAAACAAACACTAAATAATATTCGGTAATCACCTAATATTAAAATTTAGAAATTATTAGACATTAGAATTGTGTGATACATTTCTATCAATTTACCTTGTAGTATATAAAAAAGAGAGAGAGAGAGAGAGAAGGAGAGACTTTTAGCTAACTGTCCAAATTTTTAAACTGATTTAAATGCCTAATGTCGTAGTAAAAAACCTTTAAAACTTTTGCTGTATATTTAATAATAAAGAATATTTAATAAAGTTTCTTAAATATTTATAAGATTATTTATGAATAAATAAGAAAACTCTATAGTGAACATATCTTCAATGTTAAGATGTATATATATATATATGAAATGCAAAGTTATTTATAGAAAGGTATAATAAAAAGTTACTTTTTTATAATACCTTTTAATCTGTACATAACTTAAACAAGTGATGACGAAAAGACTTTTTTTTTTCGCTCGATATAACTATAGGCTACCATTCTTTAGATTAATAACCTTCAGGAACGACCACGAAGTGTAAAAAGGAAAAAAAAAATACAGATAATTTATGAATTATGTAAAAGAATTTAAAGACTCCTGTGTTTACACACTGCTCATCGCGATTCCGAGAATTCACATCATACTTCATTCTAACGTGATTCATTCGAAACAATGTCTAATAAATATGTATTACATAGGCGAAAAATCTCTTTTTATCGATCTCCCCATTAGAATGAGTCATCAGCCCATTGATTCATTTGCCTGCTGCGACAAACACTTAGCAGGGGCGGGAGAGGACTTTTGGGCGGCAGGGAAGCCGAAAAGTGGTCGGCATCTTCCCTCCTTGCCCCACTGACCGCGAAAAATACGGGCTTTGGAGTGTAAATAGAATGAAGGGTATGCTGCAATCACTCGTCCCTCGTGTTCGCCGCACTAAAGTGAACTCCCAACGCGTACTTAATGCACGTGAGACCGTTAAAAGAGAGTTATGTGTATATACAGGGGGTGTTGCTTTAACACTTGAGCGGATGGGTCAGTAGATTTGTTGCAACAAAACAGAATGAATTAGTCTTATGAAACGAATATGACTAGAGATAGAGAAAGTTTCATCAACCAGTCCCTATATATTCAAATTAATACTAAACAAAAAAATTAATTGATACACGTAACATACTAATTAAACACCTTCTTAAATGTAAAGTGTGCCTATGAACCTGAAAACTAATAGCACCTTGACCCTTTTTTCATAACTCTTGCTCTAATTTCATTGATTACTGACAGTGTTTAACTCAGAGTGAACAAACTTCAAACTTTAAAAACATTTATTTTTTATTTATTTATTTATTTATTTTTTTTTTTTTTTTTTGAATGAATTTCTTTATTTTTAGACCTTTGAATAACTACAGTTTTAATGTTGTTATGCCATTGGCCCTAAATGTGATAATTAAAGCATTTGTTATATATATATATATATAATCCATCTGATAATAAAAGAAATATATCTTTATATATATTTTTCTTTTGTGCGTGTGTATGTCACTGAACTCCTCCTAAACGGCTGGACCGAGTTTAATGAAATTTTTTGTGTGTCTTCAGGTGGATTCGAGAATGGTTTAGATTTACAATTCAGTTCAATCGGATAATTGGATCAAAAGATATTAAATAAAAACTCCATTTTAACTTTAAAATGATTAAAAAGAAAAATATATTTGATGACAAAATAAACAAAATTCAGGTTTATTTATTTTTTTCCGGAAATAAAATATTTTTAATTTCGCGTGATAAATAAAGTTAGAAAAAAAAATTAATATACTGTGAAAATATTCGCGTGTAAATAAATATTCTCTTAGAGATACTTGGTATTAGCTTAAAATTTTTATTTAATTTAGTAGTACTTTTCTTTTCTACAGTAAAACAAAATTTTTCGTTTTAATTGATACTTTATATGTAACTTATAAAGGTTCTTTTATGTTTTCACCTTGATTGTAAATAGTAATAATTTCGAATTTATTAGAAATTTTTATTTTTATTTTGTATATATCATAAAACAGTTTTTTTTTTTTTTTTTTTTTTTTTTTTTGTATGGAACAGCTTTAGTTTGGAAAAATTTGAAATTTGGCACCGAAGTAGTACGGACGTTTCTCACCAAGATCGTCAGTTACGCAATTGAGATGGCCACGTTAATTCATCGCAAAAATGGCCAAAAATATTTAAAGTCGACAAGGGGGGGGGGGACGTCTATACTAAAGCTGTGCCATTGTATTTAGCATATATATTTCGTTTGTGCGTGTGCATGTCCCTGAACTCCTCCTAAACGGCTGGACCGAGTTTAATGAAATTTTTTGTGTGTCTTCAGGTGGATTCGAGAATGGTTTAGATTTACAATTCAGTCCAATTTAAATTGTTTATTTAATTAATTTATCACTTATAAATTGTTGTTGATTTTGGAATGTTTCACATTGGATCCGGCAGACTGCGCTACGATCGTAGTATGGAATATTCAATAATACGCAAGCGAAGTGATGACGTCACTGGCCGTCCGTGGATGCAAGAAAAAGATTTCCTATGTTAATCGCCCATTGGTTTTTTTGTAAAAAAATACTAAAAATTGAGGAAAATTATTTCTCGATTTTAATACCCATATTTGGGTATAGATATGTATTAGTTATCATGTGCATGCGTTAGATTGAGTTGTTTTTGCTGTAAAATTGATAAAATTTGAATTTTTAATATCAAAACTCTGTCATCCTTGGCGGAAAAAAAAATATCGCCATATCATCTGGCGAACATATTTAATTTCTTTCAAAAATAATGGTCATTTCAACAAATTATATTAAGAGAGTAATGAATAATATAAAACAATTTCGTACAATACATATTACGAAAATATACATCTGGCATGTATGTTTTCGTATTACGTTTTTGATCGCCAAATACAAAAAACGGCAAGGAAGACAGAGTTTTGAAATTTAAAATTAAAATTTTGACAATTTGAGATCAAAATAACTCAATCTAACACATGCATACGATAACTAATACATATCTATACCGAAATACGGGGATTAAAATCGAGAAATAATTTTCCTCGATTTTTAATAATTTTTTATAAAAAATCCAATGGCAGATTAACATAGGAAATCTTTTTCTTGCATCCACTGACGGTCAGTGACGTCACACTTCGCTTGCGTATATTCTATTGTAATTCCAGTTTGTCCCGACAGTTGGTGCTGCGATCAAATTCAGGAAAATATTTTGTAACTTCGTATTATTATTGTTATACAAAAAATTGTGTCCTAATTGAAATATTACATCAAGATGTAATTAGTGTTTGAAGTGTTTTGAAGTGTGTTAAAAAAAAACTATACATTTTGCAAATTTAGTGCGGAATTGGAGTGAGTATTTTATATAATTTTCTATCAAATTTACACGCGCGTTGATTAACAACCACCCTAACCTACAAATTTCTTTCTGTAGCTAATTTATTATATTCTATTTATTTATTTTTTGAATGGAACACCTTTAGTATCGGATCCCTTTGGCAAAATTTGAAATTTGGCACCGAAGTAGCTCGGACGCTTCTCGCCAAGATATTTAGTTCCACAATTGAGATAGCCATTTCAATTCATCGCAAAAATGGCTTAAAATATTTAATATTTAAAGTCACCAATGGGGACCCATACTTTTGTGCGTGTGTATGACACTGATATTTTATTTATTTATTTTTTGTATGGAACACCTTTAGTATCGGATCCCTTTGGCAAAATTTGAAATTTGGCACCGAAGTAGCTCGGACGCTTCTCGCCAAGATCTTTAGTTCCACAATTGAGAATGCCTTAGATTGAGTTCTTTTTGCTGTAAAATTGATAAAAATTTTATTTTTAATCTCAAAACTCTGTCATCCTTGGCGGATAAAAAAATATCGCCATATCATCTGGCTAACATTTTTAATTTCTTTCAAAAATCATGGTTATTTCAACAACTTATATTAAGAGAGTAATGAATAATATGAAACAATTTCGTACAATACATATTACGAAAATATGCATCTGGCATGTATATTTTCGTATTACGTTTTTGATCGCCAAATACAAAAAACGCCAAGGAAGACAGAGTTTTGAAATTTAAAATTAAAATTTTGTAAATTTGAGAGTAAAATAACCCAATCTAACACATGCATACGATAACTAATACATATCTATACCCAAACACTGGGATTAAAATCGAGAAATAATTTTCCTCGATTTTTAATGATTTTTTATAAAAAATCCAATGGGAGATCGTTTTATTATTGTTATACAAAAAATTGTGTCCTAATTGAAATATTACATCAAGATGTAATTAGTGTTTGAAGAGCTTTGAAGTGTGCATAAAAAACTATACAATTTGCAAATTTAGTGCGGAATTGGAGTGAGTACTTTATATAATTTTCTATCAAATTTACACGCGCGTTGATTAACAACCACCCTAACCTACAAATTTATTTGTGTAGCTAATTTATTATATTTTATTTATTTATTTTTTGAATGGAACACCTTTAGTATCGGATCCCTTTGGCAAAATTTGAAATTTGACACCGAAGTAGCTCGGACGCTTCTCGCCAAGATCTTCAGTTCCCCAATTGAGAATGCCTTAGATTGAGTTCTTTTTGCTGTAAAATTGATAAAAATTTTATTTTTAATCTCAAAACTCTGTCATCCTTGGCGGATAAAAAAATATCGCCATATCATCTGGCTAACATTTTTAATTTCTTTCAAAAATCATGGTTATTTCAACAACTTATATTAAGAGAGTAATGAATAATATGAAACAATTTCGTACAATACATATTACGAAAATATGCATCTGGCATGTATATTTTCGTATTACGTTTTTGATCGCCAAATACAAAAAACGCCAAGGAAGACAGAGTTTTGAAATTTAAAATTAAAATTTTGTAAATTTGAGAGTAAAATAACCCAATCTAACACATGCATACGATAACTAATACATATCTATACCCAAACACTGGGATTAAAATCGAGAAATAATTTTCCTCGATTTTTAATGATTTTTTATAAAAAATCCAATGGGAGATCGTTTTATTATTGTTATACAAAAAATTGTGTCCTAATTGAAATATTACATCAAGATGTAATTAGTGTTTGAAGAGCTTTGAAGTGTGCATAAAAAACTATACAATTTGCAAATTTAGTGCGGAATTGGAGTGAGTACTTTATATAATTTTCTATCAAATTTACACGCGCGTTGATTAACAACCACCCTAACCTACAAATTTATTTGTGTAGCTAATTTATTATATTTTATTTATTTATTTTTTGAATGGAACACCTTTAGTATCGGATCCCTTTGGCAAAATTTGAAATTTGACACCGAAGTAGCTCGGACGCTTCTCGCCAAGATCTTCAGTTCCCCAATTGAGATAGCCATTTCAATTCATCGCAAAAATGGCTTAAAATATTTAAAGTCACCAAAGGGGGTCCCATACTTTTGTGCATGTGTATGTCACTGATATTTTATTTATTTATTTATTTTTATTTTTTTTGTATGGAAAATTTGGCACCGAGGTAGCTTGGACGCTTCTCGCCAAGATCTTTAGTTCCACAATTGAGATAGCCATTTCAATTCATCGCAAAAATGGCTTAAAATATTTAAAGTCACCAATGGGGTCCCATACTTTTGTGCGTGTGTGTGTCAATGATATTTTATTATTATTATTTTTTTTTTTACGGAACACCTTTAGTATCGGATTCCTTTGGCAAAATTTGAAATTTGGCACCGAAGTAGCTCGGACGCTTCTCGCCAAGATATTTAGTTCCACAACTGAGATAGCCATTTCAATTCATCGCAAAAATGGCTTAAAATATTTAAAGTCACCAATGGGGTCCCATACTTTTGTGCGTGTGTATGTCACTGATATTTTATTTATTTATTTTTTGTATGGAACACCTTTAGTATCGGATCCTTTGGCAAAATTTGAAATTTGGCACCGAAGTAGCTTGGACGCTTCTCGCCAAGATCTTTAGTTCCACAATTGAGATAGCCTTTTCAATTGATCGCAAAAATAGCTTAAAATATTTAAAGTCACCAAAGGGGTCCCAATTTGTGGCTTAGATTTGGAAAATCCATGCTTTACTCACGGCCAATTATATGTTGTGTGTTCCAGGGTTGGAAATCCTTCGAATTTGTTTGTGTATACTCCTCAAGGATTAACCAAAAATATTGTACATCCAATGGCATTACGATAAATTAGGTTTTTGTAGATTAAAAAAAGATACCTGTTATAAAATAAATTTAGTTTCAACTTTTTCACCTTTAATTAAAACGAGTTTAAGTTTTTATTTAATACGAACTCTACATTTCACTTCGCTCATATTATACACATACTCACATGCATCGATTGATTGAATTGTGATAAATGTACATGCAATGATGTTAGATATTGTAATAACTTTTTGATAAAAATTTTTATGAAATCGGTCCAGATTGTTACAGCTTATTCAAAAAAGACGGAATTTTCATGTGAAATCCGTTGCTATCAGAGATTCTCTCATAAATTGAAATATTTGCCGTATGAAATAAAATTTTGTGCTGTTCAACATTCAGCGGAGGTTTTAAATAACAAGTAGCAAGTAGAAAGTATACCAAGTAGCAAGTAGCAAGAAGCAAGTAGCGAAAATTTCGGTAATTATGTCTTTTACGTTATAATCGGAATTCACAGTCACCGTTCACAGCGCTCCATAACCTGTTTCACTTATATACCACATCCTTACACACTTATAATAAGTTAGTTATTTTTTTCTAGCAAAATATTCACTAGAAATAATTTATATGACAAAACAACGTTTGTCGGGTCATCTAGTATATATATATATGTGTGTGTGTGTGTGTGTGTGTGTGTGTGTGTGTGTTCCCGTAAGGTGGAAACCGTGGACTTGAATGCCTATACACACCTTCTAAGCGCGGACGCTCAGGAACCGAGGACGTCCTCGGTTCCCAGACATGAGAAATTCGTATTGTACTGTGATATATAAGTATTATTTAGTACATTGACGACTTCTCAGGTGATTTTTTTTCGAGTCCTCAGTTTCCATAAAAGGAGCACATTTTTGTGTGTGAAGTGTGTAAACATTTTGAAAGGGCTTACACACCCAGGTCCTCGGTTGTGCGGTGAAAAACAGTATCCATTATTTTACTACGATAGGAGGGGCGAATTTACTACGAGAGGCGGGGCAAAATTACTACAAGGTCAAAGGTTTACTACAAGTTTACGATTGGTTGAAGTTGAAAAATAGTAGTGTAGTATTATCATAGGATAACTAACTTGCGTTGCGATGTAATTTAAATCGAAGGATAATCATTCAACAAATGGAAAGGAAGTTGATTTGTATTATTCACGTACATATGTAAATTCATGAAATAACGAATTTATGCATTATCGTTTAGAATTTAGATATTATAAGAATATTATTATTATTGTTGAATGAATACAGGAATGAAAAGTTGTGAATGAAAGTTATTTTTGAAGGCATAATTAGATACGTGTATATATATAAAAGAGCAGAGTCTGTGTCTCTGTGTGTCCGCTATAGAATCCTAGGCCGTTTCACCGAGCGGGACCAAATTTGGCTCGGTTAATGTTTACGACCCGTGAAAGACAACGCCACAAGCGATGTTACAAAATTCGCCCCCAAGGGGGGGAGGGGGGCAAAACGTAATTTCACAAAATCCTTCATATCTCAAACAAAAAAACAGGTATCCGTAAAATTTTTGCTTTAAAATATAGCTAATACAAATGTCTAAAAATCGGTTTCTGGAATTTTTGAAATTTGCTCCCCAAGGGGGGCGGGGGGGCAAAACGTGATTTCACATGCGTAAAATGTGATTTCGCATAATCCCACATATCTCAAACAAAAAAAAATAGATATACGTGAAATTTTTGCTCTAAAATATAGCTAATGCAACTATCAAAAAACCAATTTCTGGAATTTTAGAAATTCAGCCCCCAGGTGGGGCAGCAAGGGGGGGGGGCTATGGAGCAAAAACAAATAGAAATACAGTTAGGCCGTTCAAAATTGGTACAGATAGGTTTTAAAGGCCTGCAAGTCGAATGGGGATTTTTCGATTGTGTAAAGTTATTAGGAGGGGCAAGAAGGGGGGGAGGGGGGGGGCAAAAAATAAAAATAGTGTCAGATCGTTCAAAATTGGTACATAGAGGTTTTCGATACTTACAAATAGATTGCGGATATTTTTGAATTTGTAAAATTATTAGGAGGCGCGGGTAGGGGGGTGGGGTGGTAAGGGGGGCTATGGGGCAAAAATAAATAGAAATACAGTTAGGCCGTTCAAAATTGGTACAGATAGGTTTATGAGGCCTGCAAGTCGAATGGGGATATTTTCGATTGTGTAAAGTTATTAGGAGGGGCGAGAAGGGGGAGGGGGAGGGGGGGAAGAATAAAAATAGTGTCAGATCGTTCAAAATTGGTACATAGCGGTTTTCGATACTTACAAATCGATTGCGGATATTTTCGAATTTGTAAAATTATTGGGAGGGGCGAGAAGGGGGGTGGGGCGGGAAGGGGGGCTATGGGCAAAAACAAATAGAAATACAGTTAGGCCGTTCAAAATTCGTACAGACAGGTTTTAAAGGCCTGCAAGTCGAATGGAGATATTTTCAAAAGTGTAAAGTTATTAGGAGGGGCGAGAAGGGGGAGGGGAGAGGGGGGGCAAAAAAATAAATATACAGTTAGATCGTTCAAAATTGGTATATAGAGGTTTTCGATGCTTACAAATCGATTGCGGATATTTTCGAATTTGTAAAATTATTAGGAGGGGCGGTAAGGAGGTGGGGCGGTAAGGGGGGCTATGGGCAAAAACAAATAGAAATACAGTTAGGACGTCCAAAATTGGTACAGATAGGTTTTAGAGGCCTGCAAATCGAATGGGGATATTTTCAAAAGTGTAAAGTTATTAGAAGGGCCGGGAAGAGGGGGGACAGAAGGGCAAAAAAAAATTGAGTTAGATCATTCAAAATTGGTACATCGAGGTTTTCGATACCTACAAATCGATTGCGGATATTTTGAATTTTTAAAATTATTGGGAGGGGCGGGAAGGGGGGAGGGAGCGGAAGGTAAAAAAAATAAAGATAGAGATAGATCGAAATTTATATGAAATGTAATTCAGAAGTAAAACCTGTTTCTTGAAATTATCACACAGATTTAGATGTGCTGGAGATACTTAAATTAGTTTGATAAAAATATTTTAAAGAAATCTGAGACGTTATGTAATCTAAATGGATTTTAAAACATATTTCAGCATTTATAAGAAAAAAAAAAATCAATTGTAGTGAGAATCAGTTTTATTTATTTTTTTTTTCAGAGTATTAGGTTTTTACATAAAATATTTAAATTTATTTTAAAAAGAAATTGAATCTTTAAAAAACATATTTTAAACAATTTTTCTTTCATTACAATTTCCATATACTTATGAGCGAAAATGGATGCAGGAATGTGTTAGGAATGAATTAATTTGCATTTGACTACAATTAAAAAATAATAATAATAATAAATAAATGAAATTTTATTTTGCGTCCTTCTCTTCTTCTATTGTATATTTCTAAAACTTTTTTCCTTTCATGTTTCTTTTTGGAAATACCTATTCTATCCCACATAAAGATTTAAATTTTATTTTAAATTTAAACTTCAGAAATTATTTAAAAACGATATTAATATTAAGCTTTTTTGCAAGCATAATATTTAAAATAAAAAATAATTGCACTAAAATATGATATTCTAATAAGTGCAATTTTAATAATTATTCATACTCCTCGATTATTTATTATTATTATTATTTATTTATTTATTTATTTATTTTATTGCAGACTTTCTTTTTTGAAATTTTTCCCGCAGGAGACGCCTAGAATCTTGAATTTTCCGACACAATATTTTATGCCATGCTTAAAATAATAATAGTAATAATAATGAAGGATATTGTGTAGTTAAAATGTACAGAACTGTGAGCAACTTTTAATATCGTCCCATTGTATTGTGAATAATGCATTACGAATATTCCTATACAGTACATGTTCAGTGGAAAAAAAAAAAAAAAATTGCCATTAAACAGTGATAGTAAAAGATGTGGTGTGACCTTGTAAAAACTAGGTTTACGCATCGATATCATAGGCTGTTTGTATTAGATCTAAAATCATACTTTAATGCAAAAGCTTTAAAATACCATAATATCATAAAACTATGTCAGTTCTTACTACTTTGTAAAGAGCGAAATTTTGAAACTGTAAAATATTTTGCGATGTGAGGTGTGTGTCTTTGTCCGAGATTAAAATTCAAAATTTAATCATTAAAATCAATTTTATTATATTTATTTTTAGTTTAAAGTGATATGCATAGTTTAAATAAAGAAGTTTATAAAATAATGTAATATATTTTTCACTATGTGTATTGTATGCTTCGAATTTCAAATATTTTAAATTTTGTACCACAGCTTGTTTGTTATCGATGAAAACAAGTTATTCATTCTTCTCCTCAGTAAACTGTCTGCTAACAATAAACAAGTGCACTTCTTTATAAGAAAGGGATAAAGGACCTGGATTATCTACTGCATGGCTATTATTATCACGAGAAAGAAAAAATAGTTGTCTTGAATTAATTGAGTAAATTCTGGAAACTAATTCCCCCATAGAATAAATAACACGGGTTTTGTCTGTTGATAGAATTTGAATTCTCCCTTTGTTCCTTTTTTTTTTCAATATAAGACATAAGTTGGAACACAATTAATAATAATAATAATAATGATAATAATAATAAAATGCTTTTGTTGATGTCCTGCCACTTGCATCAGAATTTTCAGTCCTCACCCTCAGGCCACCCAAATTCTTCAAAACATGTGGTCAACACATTTCTATTATATACAGAAAGACGTTTAAAATTGAGAGGATTCTTGTTCTTTCCGAAAAGTGATTAGCGTTCCGATAAGTGATTTGACATATCAGGTTTTCCTTCTTTCATCTTCTAAGCAAACCTATCAGTTAATCACCTTACCAAAATTCTACAGGAATCCAAAAATAGTTAAAAGTAAAGTGAAAGGAAATTGCATTTGTGTTACTAACATAGCATGTACAGTGATTGAAAAAGTATTCTGTAACACTTTAGCGGAATGCACATAATTAATGAATTAGAAAATATTTTCCCCTAATTATTGTAATTATTATTATTATAGATTTTATTTATTTATTTACTTGCTGAAGATTCCTTGAAGTAAAAGCAAAAAGCTATTTAACAAAATAAATAAATAAGTAAAAAAATAAAATTAAATTAAAATTAAAATAAAATAAAAAGATAAAAATAAAAGTGAGAAACACTGAAATCTTTTTAAATTTTAAATTTCTTTTTTTAATTTTTCTATGTTTTACTATGTTGAGCCCTGAGTTCTACATACGTATGCCTTTACATTACTAGCTTTCGAAATTATCACCTGCAAAAACCAAACCTTTTTGTAGTCTATTATGCCAACGTTCTTATTTAAATACCATAGAATAAATTTTACGTAATTATTATTACTTCGGTTCTAAAGAGAATAAAAAATTTTAGTCAATGTACCACGCAAACATTATATCACAATAAGTTTAATCATAAACTAAATGATACTATTTGCAACTTTTAATTTGTAAAATCTGAAAAAAAAAAAAAAAAAAAAAAAATTATATTTATATTCAATATACATACATACAATACATATCTCTATATATACATATATATGAAAAAAAAAAAAAAAAAAAAAAATCGATTTAAAAAAGAATAATAATTTACAAATGTTTAATGCTATTTAAAAGAATAAAAGCATTTGCAAATTCATTTTCAATGATTTGCAATATAAAATAAAATTAATAAAAAATAATGCAAGATATATTTTCCCGACGTTTTTAGACATTCATAGTTATACGGACAATATATATATATAGATATAATTTAACTTACGAATGAATAAATTACAGTTGATATACGGATTTGTTAGCTACTGGACTAGTTTGATTCATATATAAGCTTTTTTTTTTTTTTTCCCCTCGAATACACAATACTGTCAATTCTTCGAGAAAAAGAATGTTCATGTAGTGAAATGTGATAAATTTATTTTTTAATTTCAGTTTGCCCTATAGCTAATGGAATTTGAATATCTAATACTGCTAAAGCAAATGCAATCACGCATGTAACTGCTGGCTCGATAGAAGCGTAGAATAGAGATCTGGTGCCAAATCACAGTTATTTGATAAGATCGAAGAATCATAATCTATCTTACTACTCTACCAAAAATACCTGCTGTTGAATTTGCACGTAATTTTGATGGAATGGCTTGAAATCAACATTTATGCGTATTCAAATTAATATTATATTTATAATAATAATAATAATAATAATAATAATAATAACCTGTAAACATGTAAAGGGATCCCGGTTAAAAGGGCGCCGGAAAAAAGGGCACGTTGAGAAAAGGGCACCGGAAAAAAAGGGCACTTTTCCAATTCGCAAATAGCAAAATAATAAATATCAAATAAGGAATTTAAAGAAAGACTTTCAAATTATATTTTTAGACATTTCAATTGATTTGGTACATCATTCACTTAGTATATACTCGGGCTAAAAGGAAGGGGGAGGACCAGATCGAAAGAAAATAATTGTTTTTGTATCACTCACTTACCGATTTTAATGAAACTTTGTATAATCACGTACAATTTGTGAAAACATTACAACAAGTGTCAGATATATTTGGGTAGATGTAATAGGGGTGGAGCAGGGTAAAATAACATGATTTTTTTATATCACTATTTTACTGATATATTGTATAACTATCACTTACTTTTTATGAAAATCACAAATAATGTATTATATACCTGGGGGGTGGGGAAGCGAGGGGGGCGCAGATGGAAATAAAATATATTCTTCTTTAAACTAACCTAATATCTATTTTAAAAAACTTTGTATATTATACCACTTACTGTCTAAAAAAAATTACTGTGAGTGTTACATATATCTGGGGGCGGGGGGGGGAGGGTAGTTGCTAAGGGAGGGGGATAAAAAAAGTGGTTGTTTTTTCCTCCCCACGCTACCTATTTATATGAAATTTTGTATGAATTTTGTTTTGTTTATCGAATATTTTTACGAGTCCTATATTTTTTTTTATGTGTATTGAAAAAATTAAAAATAAATAAAAATAAAAATATTCATTTGTTTGTGACAAAAATTTTGTGTCAGTTCTATCTCAAAAACTAATACACATAGTTTCTTTAAATTTATATTTGAATATATCTTGACTAAAATTAGAGCCTATCATATTTTTAACACGCATTTATTAGCTTCACCTGTTATGTAAGTTTGTATGTATGTTTGTATGTTTGTTTGTATGTATGTTTGCATGTTTGTAACCGCTCTGGGAGCAAACAAAAAATCTATATTCATTGTAAAAAAAAGACTTTCCCTACGTGAACACCGTGGCGTTGAGGTATAGTTCCGCGCTACGAACCTAAAGGTCTAGCGTTCGATCCCAGTCAGGGTAGATTTTTTAAAAATGGTTTTTGTTTAATTCTAAATTATTTTAATTAAAGATTTAAATGAATGTAAATATTATGGTGTGTCACTCACACGATTTTCTCTTACCCTGCATTTTAATACTAAGATAGATATTTTGTGTTTTTTAGTTCACATTTCTATAAAGGCGTGTTCTTTAATTTTTTTAAACTATAATATTATATTAGCTTCACCTATATGTATGTTTGTATGTATGTTTGTAACCGCGCTGGGAGCAAACAAAAAATCTATATTGTAACAAAAAGGCTTTCCTTATGTGAACACCGTGGCTGTGAGGTAAAGTGCCGCGCTTCGAAGCTGAAGGTCTAGCGTTCGAGCACAGTCAGGGGAGATTTTTAAAAATGATTTTTGTTTAATTCTAAATTATTTTAATTAAAGATTTAAATGTATGTAAATATTACGTTGTGTCACACACACGATTTTCTCTTACCCTGCATTTTAATACTAAGATAGATATTTTGTGCTTCTTAGTTCACATTTCCATAAAAGCGTGTTCTTTAATTTTTTAAAACTGTAATATTTTTTAGAAGGGTATATCTCTCATGTTACATACATTGTTTATAATTAGCCGAAACCTGATACGTCAACGGATGATTATATATCATTATACTGATTCAATCTGTGTGCATATATCGCCCGAATGATATCGATATTGTACTGTAACTCCGTTTACGGGAAAGTTATTTATCAGGTCCTATAGAGTATAAATTCCTAATCTTGATATGTAAAACAGTCATTATACATATATATATATATATATATATATATATATATATATTAGGGTGATCCTTAAAAATTAACATTTAAATTTTTGTATGGGGCACCCCTTATTTTGTTCTATGTATAAAATAATGACTTCCACAAAAATTTCAGAATTTTAAAACAAGTTTTAAGGGTGGATACCGAGGTTTAAAAATTAAAAAATTGACAAATTTGACAGATTTTGTAATCTTATTATAAATTATTATATTTTAATTACATTAAAATCGAGACAGTGTGCATTAAAATATTCAATTTAAAATATTAAAATACACATAACATAAATTTTAATGTTTCGAGCCTTATTTTATGCTCCTCATCAGTAAAACACATCAAAAGTAAAAGTAAACGCTGAGAAGAACAATAGATTTCCTTTACGAAAGTACAGCATATTCAGCAGGGACTGCCCATGCCTCATTAAGCGGTGAAAAATGCTGTTTCTGAAAATTCTTGAGTGATAATTTGTACAGTTAGATATGATTACTTTAGTATTATTAAAATCAAGTAGATAGTCGGTTTCCATGGCATGCTGCACTATTTTAGAATGAATATCGCGGTTTGTGAAATTTATTTTACGTTCGAGAATTCAAGTATGAAGGGAACGGCCACTTTCACTAATATAGAGCTGCAATATTTACAAGGGATATTATAAATAACTCCTGTACGGCAAAAGGTGGGGGTATAAAAGTTTTAAAATTAGAAAAGAAATTACGAATCAGAAATTGAGGTTTATATGATGCAGATATATTAACAGTGCGTAAAACTGTAGCTATATATTCAAAGATTTTTCAATAGTACGGAATAGTAATGAAAGATGTAGGTAATTTGGAGGAATTGATATCGTTATTATCAATGTTAAAATCGTATTCATTTACCTTTCTTTTAAGCCAGCGAGAAGAATAACTATCGCGTTTTAAGTCCAAAAAAATTCTTTTTAATTCTAACTGGAAAAGATCTTTAGTACAGCAATATGATTTAGCACGGGGAAGTAAAGTATGAAAAACAGCAGACTTATGCGAAGAGGGGTTCACGGAATTACACGTAATAATTATCCCCTTCACTGGCTTAAAAGAAAATTGAATAAATAAGACTTAACATTGGTAATTATGATATTAATTCCTCCAAATCATCTAAATCTTTCGTTACTATTCCATACTATAGAAAAAATTCTGAATTTATAGCTACATTCTATAAACCTCAATTTATGATTCTTAATTTCCTTTCTAATTTTAAATCTGTTATCCCCCCCCCCTTTTCACTTACAGGGGTTATTTATAATATTACTCGTAAATATTGCAGTTCTGTTTATATTGATGAAACTGGTCGTGCCCTTCATACTCGAATTCTCGAACATAAATAAATTTCAAAAACCGCGATATTCATCCTAAAATAGTGCAGTATGCTATAGAAACCGATTATCTACATGTTTTTAACAATGCTAAAATAATCGTTGGTATATCTAACTGTCCAAATTATCATTCAAGAATTTTCCAGGAAGACTGGTATATGAAACAGAATTTTTCACTGCTTAATGAGGCATGCACAAGCCCTGCTGAATACGCTGTACTTTCGTTAAGGAAATCTATTGCTCTTCTCAGTGTTTACTTTTGATGCATTTTACTGATGAAGAGTCTAAAATAAGGCTCGAAACGTTAAAATTTTTATTACGTGTATTTTAACATTTTAAATTGAATATTTTAATGTATATTGTCTTTATTTTAATGTAATTAAAATAGAATAATTTATAATGAAATTACAAAATATGTCAAATTTGTCAATTTTTATTATTATTATTTTTTTTTTAAATCTCGGTAGCCTCCCTTAAAACTTGTTTTAAAATTTTGAAATTTTTGTGGAAGTCGTTATTTTATGCATAGAACAAAATAAGTGGGTGCCTCATACATAAATTTAAATGTTAATTTTTAACGACCACCCTAATATAAATATATATAGATTCAATTTGTGTGTCTCAATCGACAGGTGGCGCTGGTTTTACTTGCTTTCTCAGATTTTGCATGTTATTAAACTTACATCAAACTGAATACGGTAAAAATTTATCGCAAAAAAGATTTTTTTTTTTTTTTTTTTTTTTCGGTTTAGAAAATGGTTTTGTGATGGCCACAGTATCTTTTTTTTATGTGTATTTACAATAAAGTTACATCACATTTAACAAATTAATGTCTTTCTTTTTTTAGGTGTTTGAACTTTTTTTTTTTTTGCTTTTATTTGCAATTTTAAAATAAATATTGTCCTTTTTTAAAGAATTTTATTTACTTTGCGTGTGCAATGCAATTTAGCTGCAGCTAGAGAAATATCTGTGTATGTATCTGTCTGAATATGCGTGTTGGTATATCTGTGTGTCTGTACTCTGGTGCTCACACTATTGATCCCAGAACAATAAAACTTGGCAGATTGGTAGGTGCGACCCTACTGGTGTGCACCTTATTGAGATTTTTTTCAAATTTTAATCTTAATAATTAATTAATTAATTAATTAATTTTTTAACTTAAAACGTTGGCTTCTCTGTTTTATTTTTATATTAAAAAAAAAAAAAAAATAAAAAAAAAAATAATTTCAAACGTCTGCGCCTCTTAGCAACTGCTGTTACGATGTTTAATTTTTATTTATTTGATTAATTATTTGGCAACCAAATTCTTTTTTTATTTTATTTTATTATATTTATTAAAATCAAATAGTAATGCGGTAGAAAAAATAAGTATATTAAACTTTAAATAAAAAAACTCATTTAAAACAGTTATGGTTATGCATAATATGTAATTTTTATAGTATAACAACTTTTTATTTTTTAATTTTTTAATTCCTTTGAAAGGGATTTATTATTGTTATTATTATTATTATTGTTATTATCTATAGTACTTATTGAAAAAAATGATAGAACATAGCAGAAAAGATTAAACTAATCTTTTTTTTATTATTATCATTATTTAATTCCTTTTTTTAATGTAAACTTTTATTTATTATTCTGTAGGAATCATTTGATAATACAGTGTAAAGCGCGAGATTTATAAAATACATGCTTCAGAACTAAAATGTTTAATAGATGCTGAGATACAGTCATCTTTAAAATCTTAGTTCTTAAATAATAGTAGACCCACCTGTCATCGATAAATACACAAATTCAAGTGCCCTGGAAAAATCTTTCTTTAAGTAGTGGGAACTTGGATCCGATGTAGTGCGGGCGGCAAAGGGCTGTAGGGACCGAAGTGTAACCGAAGTGATGATATTTTACTGATTTATTATATTGTTCGGAATAATACGTTAATATGGCATAAGGAACGAGGGCTATAAAATACATGATTTTAATCTAAAATATTTAATAGATGATGAGATACAGTCATCTTGAAAATTGTAGTTTTAAAATAATAGCAGATCCACCTGTCATCGATACCCAGGTTGAAGTGCCCGGGAAGGGAAAGACCTTTCTGTAAGCCGTGACAACCTGAACTTGAAGTAGTGCTGAGGGGAAAGAAAATGCTCTGAAACGAGGATTAGAGCAACTTCAATGTTAAGTTTTTAAAGTTTTATTTATAATGTGATATAAAAAATAAATACAGATTCAATTATTTTTAAAATTCATTTAAAAATAGTCACCAGCAAAGCGAGCGTAGCCTGCTGGTAATTAATATAAAGGGATATAATGATTCTTGTGTGAATTTATATATACATATTTATATATACATATAAATGCAATCGAAAGCCAAAATAACCAAAAAGAATTAATATGCTTAATTGAATATCCTATGAATACTATACTAATAATAACAGCTCCTTGAATAATAATAATTAAAGCAAATAATTTTATTAATTAAGCTATGTTAAATTAATTCATAATAAACTTAACGCAACTTCATTCCTCTTTTATTTTCTTTTAATTATTATGATATATATAGTGTGTAAATGAAGTGAACCAAGATAAAAAGTAAAAAAAATGCAATGAGAAAAATAATAAAAGGACAAATTAAAAATATACTGGCTGAATAGTCATAAGAAAAACCAACTCTTGCGTTCGGTACATACAGACTTACGGGTGTCTTTTTAGATCAAAATCCAGTTACTATGATAGTTTTTTTTTTTTTTTTTTTTTTTTTTTTTTCTTTTTTAAAAAGTTACTATATATTTTTGTCTTCTATACTGAATTTATTCTTACGCTGATAAATTTAAAATCGACAACATGTAACTAGTTAAAAAAATATTTCTTTTCATAAAGATTTTAAAGTTATTCCTCTTTAAAATGTAACATATGAAAAATGAAGTATATTTTTCGAATTACTGTTCTCCTTCATAAACGTATTAATTTTCAAGATTTCAAAATGGCTAAATCCTTCAAAAACCAAAAGTCTAAAATTTTTTGCGAAGCCCATATTTTCTTCTATTGAATATGAAAGAAAGTAACAAGATTTTAATAAAATTACTTTTAACATTTGAAAAAAATGCAAAGAACGTACTCTATTTGATTGTGTATAAAAAATTACCATTCGTAACACCCGAAACCAAACTGTTTCTGCTCGAATCAAAGTATATGAAGAATTATAATGTCATTTAACCAAATGAGCTTAATCATATATATATATATATATATATATATATATATACATAATCAATTTCAGCTTTTATCAATCCACTGCAGGATGAAGCCCTCTCCTAGGGGCTCCAAACTGCCAATTGCCCTGTTGGATATTATAGTATTGGCTCTTATAGGGCAATTGGATATTATAGCTTTGGTGCATATATACATATAGACACTCACACATATATGGATATGGTTGTATGGCTCAATGACGACTGGCTGCTCTAAGGTTCTAGGCCAATAAGGGGAATTCCCTCTGTAAGATTCTCTCTAATGTGTCCCAGCCCCATTTACGTCAGTTTCGGAGAAAACTCAGGAAAACTCCTAACAGTAGGTCGATGACCGTGTCCTGGGATCAAACCTGCCACTTCCCATCTACCAGCTTTGATCGCAGAACCGCTCGGACATAGGGAGTTGAAGAAAAAGAGATTGTTTTTACATCCCTTCCTTCTGTACCTCTGTTATGTCTAAGCTTCGGGTGTTTCTCCACATAACTAGATGATAATTATATTAAACTCTATCTAATTCAGTCAACAAATTATATAAAGCTCCTTTCTTTTTCCCGAAGCGCCAACCCCTCTTTATATATCGAACAACCTCTTATTTTATATATTTATTTATTTCACAATATTTCATTTAAGCAGGATTTAAATAAATATATATATATATGGCAAAATGTATTTTTTATTTTCCTTGTCAGCCCCACCTCTTAAAACCTCACTTTGCAGCGATTTTTCTTATTTCTTTAACCAGTAAAACTTAATATAAAATAAAAATCATTATCCCCCCCCCCCCCCACGTCCCTCTAGCCCTATCCCCCGACATACATTTACAAATAGAGTACTTTTTCTTTCTGAATCAGTAAATAATAATTGTACGAACAGTTACATGGAACTCAGAAAATAAAAAAAGTAAAAAATAAAAAGACTTTTTATTTGCTATCTACCTCTCCCCAAAACCATTGCATATAAATTTAGTCGTCACAATATAAGTTACTATGTAAAAATCATACAAAATTTTATTGAAATTTAAAAAGAAAAAGATTAAATTTTCTTTGCGCACCCCATCCCCCTTCATACTTCAAGTACATTATAATTCTACTGTGCTTTCTGTCAAGTAATAATTATATAACAGACACACATATATATATGTATATTTAAACCAGTAGTAAATCCTATAAAAGTCAACCCCCCCCCTTTTTTTTTTTACCTGTATGCCCTCTCGAAATCTAGGTATATAAAACTGATACTTTACTCTTTTATTAGTTTGAAATAATTTAAGAGAGTTTTTCAGAAATCGGGAAGCGATATTGAAATCTGGGAAATACTTGTATCTTTCAATATTTAGGGATTAATCATATCAAACTCAAACATTTAAACAAATCCGTAGTGTGCATTGTATGATAAGGAAAGAAACTATGACAACAAATGCAGTTGAAAAAAATATAGTTTAAAATAATGTTTGCTATTTTTTTTTTCCTCTCTAAAATAGTATTTTAACACAAATAAAGAAAAACAACAACATCAACAACAACAACAATAATAATAATAAAAGGTTTTTTTTTTTTTTTTTTTTTTTTATGTAAATAAATTAATAAAAAAATATTAAAAGACAAATATGAAAGTTTTGCCTTCTAAAATAATTTATTTTAAAATAAATATTATTTTTTTCATATTGTTTTACTTGTATGGAAAATACATGCTTTTAAAGACTTTCGCATTTCTTGAAAATCGAATAAGAAAAGCGATAATTTAACTGTGAATGTTAACATGAATTCTTTTTCTCTGTCAGTCAAAAGTTCATTTATGTTTGAGAACAAATTGTTACGATTGTTTTAAATATTAAGTACGTTTCAGACATGCTAAATATCTTATTATTACACCTGTTACCATTTTTACCGCTTATCATTTTTTCCGTCTATTGTTATTATAAAAGGCAACATTTTCTCACTATTCCAAGAAAGTTTAGTTTAAAGTAATAAACTATCTGCGTTTTCTGTTATTTTAATACCTTTATTTTTTTTCAATATTTTGGCTTGGTTTAATTGATATCACACAAGAACAAATATAATTATTGATTGCTGGTAGGTTGGTTGTGTTGCATGTTGCATTTGTACTGCGCTATTGGTAAATAGCGACTATTGATTGCAAAAAATAATTTAGGCGTAATACTTAATATTAAAATTAACTTTTGTAGCTATTACGTATTCAGAATCTTAAAACAATATATATATATATATATATATATATATATATATATATATATATTTTTTTTTTTTTTTTTCGTTTTAAAGTAATAATAATAATGGTATATAATATATATATATATATATATATGTGCTATTTTGCTGAAATGCTTACCAAATACAGAAAACCTACAATTCTTTACTCAATGATATGAGGATAGCATTTAAAAACGTCTTATAACATTTTGAGGTTTTTGCTCTTCTCAAAATAAAAAGTTTCTTTTCATTAACGAAAGCTCTATTATTTCCCCTTATAATACTATCGTAATATTCCTTCTTTTCTTTTGCATCAAATTACACGGTCCTATATTATATTTCAATAGGTATTGTCTATATATATATATAAGAGCAGAGTCTGTGTGTCTGTCTGTCTGTCTGTCCGCTATAGAATCCTAGGCCGTTTCACCGAGCGGGACCAAATTTGGCACGGTTAAGGTTTACGACCCGAGAAAGACAACGCCGCAAGCAATTTTACAAAATTCGCTATGGGGCAAAAACAAATAGAAATACAGTTAGGCCGTTCAAAATTGGTACAGACAGGTTTTAAAGGCCTTCAAGTCGAATGGGGATATTTTCGAAAGTGTAAAGTTATTAGGAGGGGCGAGAAGGGGGGAGGAGAGAGAGGGGGACAAAAAAATAAAAATACAGTTAGATCGTTCAAAATTGGTATATAGAGGTTCTCGATACTTACAAATCGATTGCGGATGTTTTCGAATTTGTAAAATTATTAGGAGGGGCGTTAAGGGGGGGGGGCTATGGGCAAAAACAAATAGAAATACAGTTAGGCCATTCAAAAGGCCTGCAAATCGAATGGGGATATTTTCGAGTGTAAAGTTATTAGAAGGGCCGGGAGGTAGATTCCCAGAGACCACCCCGACCCCTCTCAAGGGTTGTGATTGCTTTTGTTGAAGCTGTCAGGGAAAAGAGCGATAAAGTCTAGCTATGGCAGTCTGCACTCCTCATTGAAACTCATTGAAACCTTTGGACAGCCCCTGCCCGCCTGTCCAGCATGTTCCCTCTTTCGTTCAAGATAAACTGCTATCGGAGAATTATAGAGGGTGAAAGTGAAGAAGATAATATTTTTACAATCCTTATATAAGATTTATTGAAAGATAGAAAAAGAGCAGAATTTCTAACGCATTTAAAATTGTAAATTTTGTTTTCTCCATAATTATCTTTTACAAGTTTATAAAAATTAAATAAATAAACTAATTAATTAAATAATTCATAAATAAATTCATAAATATTAGAATCGCCCGGTGGTTGAATCTTTATTACTTTTTTAAAGTAAGCATTGAAATAAAAAATATAAAAATTCAAAATTTAAGTATAAAAAATGTTCTTAGAAATTACACTATCCATCAAAATAAATAAAAAATGAAATGAATGAATAAACAAATAAAATTAAAATTAATAAATATAAGTAAATATCATCATCTTTTTACTTTCCAAACACTATAGTGAGGAAAGTATTGTAATCATGTCAAAAATCCGAAATTTTAAAATTGTAAATTTTGTTTTCTCCATAATTATCTTTTACAAGTTTATAAAAATTAAACAAATAAACTAATTAATTAAATAATTCATAAATAAATTCATAAATATTAGAATCGCCCGGTGGTTGAATCTTTATTACTTTTTTAAAGTAAGCATTGAAATAAAAAATATAAAAATTCAAAATTTAAGTATAAAAAATGTTCTTAGAAATTACACTATCCATCAAAATAAATAAAAAATGAAATGAATGAATAAACAAATAAAATTAAAATTAATAAATATAAGTAAATATCATCATCTTTTTACTTTCCAAACACTATAGTGAGGAAAGTATTGTAATCATGTCAAAAATCCGAAATTTTAAAATTGTAAATTTTGTTTTCTCCATAATTATCTTTTACAAGTTTATAAAAATTAAACAAATAAACTAATTAATTAAATAATTCATAAATATTAGAATCGCCCGGTGGTTGAATCTTATTACTTTTTTAAAGTACGCATTGAAATAAAAAATATAAAAATTCAAAATTTAAGTATAAAAAATGTTCTAAGAAATTACACTATCCATCAAAATAAATAAAAAATGAAATGAATGAATAAACAAATAAAATTAAAATTAATAAATATAAGTAAATATCATCATCTTTTTACTTTCCGAACACTATAGTGAGGAAAGTATTGTAATCATGTCAAAAATCCGAAATTCAGATTTTGATGTTTCTATACGTTTCGAGGTCCTCTGAGTCCGTTTTCACTATTTTTACGATGATGTATGTATGTGTGTATATATGTGTGTATGTATGTGTGTATGTATGTGTGTATATATATGTGTGTGTGTATGTATGTGTGTGAGTGAACACGCTAGCATCTAAACACTTTGTTGCTGAAAGTTGGTACATATATTGCAAGTCACCAAAGTACGAACCCTATTGATTTTGGTGAATCTAGCACTTATAGTTTTTTTTACAGGGACACCAGGAAAAATTCTTTATCATTAAGGCCTATTGGGCCAAATTTTTAAAAGTGCGATAGCGTCTAAACGTCTTATTAATCTGAGCAAAAAATTTGTACACATGTTATAGGTCATAGTTGCACGATTTGTTTAGATTTTGGTGAATTTAGCACTTACAATTTTTTTACAGGGTCACAAAGAAAAATTCTTTATCATTATGGCCTATGGGGCCAAATTTTAAAAAGTGTGATAGCGTCTAAACACCCCTAATCAAATATTTCTGCAATCTGCATAAAGAAAATCAAGATAAAATGGCAATTATTTGTAGAAAAAGAGCAGAATTTCTAACGCATTTAAAATTGTAAATATTGTTTTCTCCAGAATTAACTTTTATAAGTTTATAAAAAGTCTGATGAGAATCGGGATCCCGATGGAAAAGTTTAACGGCAAACAACGAAGTTAGTAAAGGTTTTTAATGTATTAATTTAGTAATTTCACTTCGTTTTTTAATTAATATAGTTTAATGTTAGGTAAATAAGTTAATTAAGTAAATAAACTAATTAATTAAATAAATAATTAGAACATTGAATTCAAATGTGGAAAAAATGTTTATTGATTTATTATCTTTAAATATGAACAGATATTACAATTTTTTAAATAAATTTAAAAATAATACATCAGTTAATGCAACTAAATTATGTTGTTTAAGAAAATATGATAAACTGTCATTAATTCATTATAGAACTTTAAAAAATAAAAGGATCGAAGGAAAATTTTATAGTAAAAAATAGAACAAACCTCTTACCGATTTTAATGAAACTTTGTATAATCATGTACAATTTGTGAAAAAATTACAGTAAGTGTCAAACATACTTGGAGGAGGGGGGGGGGACAGAGGAAAATATATTAAATTTTTAAATTACCATTTTAGCAATTTTAATAATATATTACCACTTAATTTTTATGAAGATTACAATGAGTGTATTATATACCTGGAGGGGCACAGGGGAGGGGGGGGGGGTAGATGGAAATAAAAAATATTTTCATTTAAAACACCCTATTATAGATTTAAGCAAAAACTTTGTATAATAACATACAATTTGTGAAAAAAATCACAATAAGTATCAGACATACTTGGGGGTGGGGGGTGGAGTTAAAGAGAGGGGGGAGACAGAGGAAAATAAAATATTTTTTAATATCACCATTTTACCGATTTTACCTAATTTCTCCTTGTAAAATTGATGCTTAACATCAACGAGAGTGGAAGTGTTCTATTTCTACATAGGGCGGGGGAGGACAAAAGAGACAGATTAAAAGAAGAAAATTCATTTTTGATTAACTTTTTTACAGATTTAAATCATATATCGAATTTTTGCATAACTCACTATAATTATTCATTAATAGTAATCGATACACACAAAATATAAATAAACAATAAAACAAACGATAATAAGTGTTGTTTAAAAAGATTATTTTATTTTCCATCTGTCCCCCTACCCCCCCCCCCCTTATCAACTTTAGTTAACTTTCACTATAATTTTAATAAAATGAAAGTGATAGTCGTACAAAGTTTCATATAAATAGGTAGCATGGTGATATAAAAACAAACATTTTCTTCACTCTGTCCCCCCCCCCTCCTTAGCAAATCGTCCAGATATGTGTACACTCACTGCGATTGCAATTTTTCATAAGCAGAAAGTTGCATAGATACAAAGTTTTTTTTAAATCGACAATGCGGTTGTTTAAGGAATAATATATTTTACTTCTATCTGCGTCCCCCTTGCCCCCCCCCCCCCCCCCACACACAAATATATAATGCACTCATTTTGAGATCTTCATAAAAAGCAAGTGGTAGCTATAGAATATGTCTTTAAAATCGGTAAAATGGAGATATAAAAAATATTTTATTTTCCTCTGTCCTCCCCCCCTTCGTCTTTAACCCCCCCCCCTATCCATAAGTATGTCTAACCTTACTGTGATTTTTTTCACAAATTGTACGTTATTATGCAAAGTTTTTGTTTAGATCGATGATAGTGTAGTTTAAAGAAGAATACATTTTATTTCCATTGGTCCCCCTTCCCCCCCCCCAGGTATATAATACACTCATTGTAATATTCATGAAAATTAAGTGGTAGTTATAGAATATATCATTAAAATCTCTAACATGGTGATATAAAGAGTCTTTATGGGAGTGAGCTATTTTCAAAACTATAACCATATTATTTAATATTTTAGAGAATATAACATTTTACATGCTGAAAAAATCATTAGTGAATCAATCATTTGTGAAGTTATAAAATGTTTCATAACTTCTATCGACAAAAAAAAAAAAAAAAAAAAAAAGCTAGATTCATTGTAGTAGTTCAGTCCATAAAACAACTCCTCTAGCGTATTTTGTCAAAGTTTCATAAGATTTATATAATAACTTTTGGAGTTATGATGTTTTGTGAAAAAGCAAAATGTTAAAAATCTCATTCTCAGAAAAAGCAAAAAACGTAATTAAAAACCAGATTTTACCTATTAAATAAAAAATAATTTTAATAACTTTCCTGATTTATTTCAAAGTTTTTTATTTCTTCTTATTATTTTTAAATTCATTTTATATTCAGTAACAAATTTTGATGCTTATACTGAGTAAAACTTTTATGAAAACAAACATTTCCGGTCACTTCTGGTTTCAAAAAGTTGCGAGTGACTAATATTTAGATGCCTGTAACTCAAATTCTAAGCAAGATAGAAACAAAATTCAAACTGATTTAGAAAGTTTAAATGTCAGGCTTTAATACTAAACCAAAAATAAAAAATCTTAGTTTTGACTGAAAATTGCATTTTAAAGGTAGGCAGGCGCCTTAAAAAGTATGTAGGAAAGAATTTAAAACTGAAGCTGTAGGAGATTTGTCCACAATAAAACATTAATAGACTATTACTTTTTTCCCCCAGATATTTTCGAGTGTGTAAAATTATTACCTCGCTTTATCTTAAAAATATATAGAGAGTATTATACAATGCTATAATTAACTGAAAAATTCCATAATAAAAAGTATAGACAAAAAAAAAAAAAAAAAAAAAAAGTAATTTTCCTTCTTTCTTTTTTACAAGTAACTATGTATAACCAAAAAAAAAAAAAAAAAAAAAAAAAAAAAATCGACAAATAATGACAAAAAATTAATAGTTTCTAAGTGGTCGTATATTAAAGCAGTAGAGCAAATGGTCTGGATATTACAAATTTCTTTCTATTATGGAAAAGAAATTATACTGATTTTTAGCATAATATTTCATTTTAAGAAATGGGGTACTAATTGTTATGAATTTCAATTTAACATTGAATATGGGAATTTCTGTAACTTTTTTTTTTTTTTTTTTTAATCTTTTGTTATAGACTATTAACACGTTGAGCGCCACGCAAATTCTTAAAATCCATTAAAATTCCATAATGATACCTCCTGTAATACATGAACATTAAGCAAATTTTAATAATTTTTCAATCATTAAATGTTATATTTTTAGTCTTATATCCTATTTTATATGCGCACCGATGGTTGACGCGGCTTTATATCATATTTGACACTGTCTGCCACCGATGGCTGACAGGGCGCTCAATGTTTTAATTTTTAATTTTTACTGCTTTTACTTTAGCGGTAAAACTTTCACTGAAATGTTTGAAGTATAACAGGTTCTGCACACTCCTAAAGTTTCAAGATGATTCCTTCAGTACTTAAAGATATATGACAAAATGTCTAGTATCTAGAATGACTGACATGGCGCTCAACATGTTAATATCGGTTTTCAATAAAAAGCAAAGCAGCGAATAGGCGGGCAGAGCTTTGCAGTGGTTCATAAGTAAAGCGAGTAGAGTGGAGTCGAATCATCATTCATTAGGTCAATTATATGTCTTCTGAGTGCAATTCTCTTCAAAAAGTGCACATAATACTTGTATAATGTGTAATAGGAGTCGTGTGGTTGTTCTTTTTTTAACGCATTAGCGCCCAGTATCCTCATTTGAGGACAGCTAATAAAATGACACGTATATTTTTTGTGGTTTCTTGGAATGATTTCTGCTTTTTAGTGACAGTTTATAGCGTCACTCTAAATGATCCCTGAAAGTTTTATGTGCCTACTATTAATTATTATTTCATAATGTGGATAGTCATTTTAAGATTTTTCATTCGTCGCACATACATTTGCTTTTTGCGCAGGTATACTAACTTAAATCAAGTTGAATAATAATATATATTATAATACTTTACTTTTGAAATCTTCGTCAACATATAACAGGATATTAATCTGTTATCTCAAAGTTTTTCTATCTCGAAGTTTTCTCGCTAGAACACTAAACGTCAATAAATGAGGATAGCCTTGAAATTTAAAACTATCAGAAGAATTGTTTAAGTTAATATATTTTTCTGTCAGTTGTGTATATTAATTTAGAAGTGAAATAATCAGCTAATAATATTTTACAAAATTAATTTGGGCGTTAACGGGTTAATTACCCAAGATTACTATGAGCTCTTGATGCTCAATTAGCTTTCGTGCTAAGTATACTATTCTCAGAAATATTTTTTTTTTATGTTTTCTTTCATTATTCATATAAAAAAATATTTCATGTTTAAAAAGAAAAGATTGGTAAATTGTTTTTGGCGCTAAATGTAAACTAATATTTAAATGACTAACTTTTAAAACTATTATAATATTATTTTCTTATTTTAATTAAATAAAAATAATAATAATAATGAACATTTCAAAAATGGGGCTTCGAGATGCACTAAGACACCTCAAGCGAATTCTTGTTGAATCTCTTGACTGTACGAGTACCAACCTTACGCTTCGTTGTCCACAGACACACCGACACGCACAAACATTGGTTTTATATAAATAAAATATATTTATATTAAATTCCCTTTAAAATTCCTTCTTTTATAAGTTTACGTTTTTTGTAACCAAAAAAATATTAAAATTAGAAAAATAATTTTATTAACTTTTTAATACATTTAAGTTAATATATAACTGTTCAAATAAATTTAAAACACCAAACTAACTTATTTAAGTTAACTACTTATCTAATCGGCTTCTGTGGGTTTCTGTGGTGAATTATTTTCAACTGTTTGGTTTCCGTTCTCATTCTTTTCATTATTGTCATTAAAAATTATATATATTTGTGTGTGTGTGTGGGGCGGGGGGATTTATTATTATTATTATTATTATTTTTTTTTTTTTTTTTACCTAAATTGTAAAATTATTTTTTTTTTCTTTTATTAGACAGTTGTTCTGCGTAATACTGCTCAAATAAAGTGAGATATATGTAATATTTAATTCCGTAGTTTAAGTAATTTTAAAAGATTTTTTTCCGTGCAATTATTTACCAATTCATTCACTGTATTCAATAAAAAACAGCAAATTATCAGCTTCTTTATCAATCTTTTTTCCCTGTTCTAGAAAATCCCATGGCTCTCCTCTTTGAGGGACCATCTTTAACAAAATTACTCAAATGCAAAAAAGGTAACCCTACTCCGTACCAAGGGGAGATGAAGATAGTGATTGATGATCATTTTCCCCCACGGTGTTGTGTGGGATATAATCGTGAAGAAGATTTGAATTCAAAGTCAGGAAGCTTTTAGATTTCTCTTTTTTCTGTTAAAAAAATAATGCCAACTACTCAGTTATTAATTATAAAATAATTAAAATGTTAAAATGAAAATAACAACACATATGATTCATATAAAAACAGACGAATTTATTCATTATAAAATGTCAATAAATAAATCTTGTTCCTTTTCTTCTTCTTCTTTTTTTTTTTTTCCTCTTTCAATTTAAAATTTATAAAGTTAAAAAAAAATATGTATGCGATTTACTTCTTTTCCACTGATTAATTTTTCACCTATACATGTAAAAATTATAAAGTTATGAAGCTTCAAAAGAAATTAATTTTAATAATGCATAAAATTAGCGTTTATTTTAGATAAGGAGAAAAATAGCAGTGCACAATAATTACACAAAGCAGCACATAATAATAATAATCTATATAATATTTCTCTAACGTGGACCAATTTCAATTAATTTTTGTCGAAACGATACGATAGCGGTGAAATTAATAAAATACGCGAGGATAAAAAATATTTAAAAATTAACAATATTTAAGCACGCGGATTCAGCTCAATGTTCTAATAAGAAAACATGACGACATTTGTATGATGACATTATTTTATGTAAAATGTATTTTTAAAAGTTATTTCTTCAGAATCTTTGCATTGTTTCTTATTTTAAAGATATATACAGAATATAAATCATCATCATAAATTGACGCAATCATAAAACGTATAATCAAATTAGGATTTTTTTTTTTTTTTTTTTTTTAAACACAAAATTACGCCAAAGTAAATAAAATGGCATTGCACTCCTGGCGATAAAAAGTTAAAAGGCGTCATGGGGGTCCTTTACTAAAACTGTACTACATGTGGATGTATGAAAACTGTGTCGTCTACCATGAATTTTATTTTGAAAATTTTCTTTGAATGATTCTGGTTTCATTATTGTACAATATTTTTTCGGTTATAATAATAATTTGGCTGCTGGTAAATTAAAATTTTAGTTAGGTGGTGAAATTGGTATAATATTTATAAGTTAAAAAAAAAAAAAAAAAAAAAAAAAAAAAAAACATATAAAAAATTATTTATATAAATAAAGAGAAGTGTATGTGTGTGCGTGACTGTCTGCTCTTTACTGCTCACACTGCCAACTGCACAGCTACAAAACTTGCATATCGATACTTGGGAACCTGTAAGTGTGCACCTCATCCACCTTTTTTCGAATTTGAATTTTTTAATTATTATTATTATTATTAATTTTCAATTTTAAATATTGGCTTCAACGTTTCATTTTTCATAAATTTATTTTACCATTGTAATCGTCTGAGTACCTTAGCAATTGCTATTACGCTATTTATTTTTTAATTAATACATTCATTTGAAAGCGAAATTTTTTTTTATCTTTTTAATTTATTATATTTATTGAAAATAAAATGATAATGTAGCAGAAAAAGTTAAGTATATTAAATTAAAAAACTTATAACAGTTATGTTTATCTATAATTTTTATAGTATAACAACTTTTTATTTTTCGTTTTATATATATATATATATATATATAAATATTTTCTTTTTTAATCTCTTTAAAAGAAAAATATTTTCCTTCCTCCCCCCCCCCCCTTTTAATTTACATTATTTATCGGGGGGGGGGGGAATGGTAGTATATAGTAGAAAGGACTAATCCGATTAAAATTTATTTGTTTTCATGTATTTAATTCCTTTTAAATATATTTTTTATTTTATTGATTGAATCAAATTGGTTGGAATAGGGAGCGCTGTTAAAAATATTAGCAAGCCATGGTTTTTCATAGTTAATATTGAAATCATTAAATGCAAAAGAAAAAATATTTTTTGATTATCAAAATTTCACTAACGGGAACAAATTTTAATAAAATTTTGCTAAAACGATGCGGTACTGAAAAGCAAGCATATTTTAAATGTTTTATAGACAGAAGTTGAAATTAGATTTGTATGAAATGTTGGCTTTTTTATGCATTTCAAGATTAAAAAATACCATATGCATCAAAAAGCAAAAAAATTTTTTTAAATAAAACATGAATTTCAAATATATAATGAAAATGCAGGTATTATTTTAAAATAATTTTTTTTTTTTTTTGCCCAGGCTTATTTGGTTATTTTAAATAGAAAATTCATGGAGATGAATGCTACTGAAATTCAAATGAAGCAATTATGCGTTAGGTTACTTTCTATAATTATAATTTTTTTTTTTTAAGTAAAGTTTTAACACCAGCATAATTAACATAAGATTTTTGAAAATGTGAAATCTGGTGTAATCATTTATGGTTTAATAAATTTACAATCATCATTCATTAAATCAAAATTTCGGTAAAAGTGGCATAATTTTACGGCATTCATATAAATAAATGGACCAGTCCGATCAAATTTCGGGAAAATGTATAGATATGCCATGGGAAAACACATTTTTTAGACCTATTGTATAAACATATAAAAAGTACATACATACATAACAATTAATAAAGGATTTTAAGTTAAAAAAAAAAAAAAAAAAAAAAAACAGAAGTAACTTTTTTATTTATTTTTAATTTTATTTATTTTGTAAATTAAGTATAACAACTGACTTTTTAGATTGCAACAGTAGTTGCTACAAATAATAACTTTCCCAACGATTTTATTTATTTATTTTTTGTTATTATTTATCATTTTTTTTTCCATTAAAAAAAGAAAAGAAACGAAAAAAGAAAAAGAGTCTGTGCTAAATACAATTTAGTTTTAGACAAGAAAGCTTTATTTATATTATTTTATCTTGTTTAATACCAGATATTGCCTTGCCCGACATTCAGCTTTATTCAAGGAGGTCTTTAAAAAAAAAAAAAAAAAAAAAAAAAATCCACCTTTTTGTCTGTCTGAAAAAAATTGTCCTGTTGTTTCTAAAATTATAGCCTCCCACTAGTGGCTGAGAAATTCTGCCCTCGAAGCTGCAAGACGGGAAGTACTGTGTTCAATCCCAGATTGCACTCGTCGACTTAGCCATTCAGAGTTTTTCGTGGTTTTCTCCGAAACTCGAAAAATTACGTGCTAGAACCCCTTTGTAAGGCTTCCATCTAGGGCATCTCCTTCCTTGGGCTCAGGCCCCTAGTGCAGACAATAGGCCTTAACATAAACATCAACACCCGAGAGTGTATTTTTTTTTCCTTTAATGCAAAATTTATGCAAAAATATAAAATTTTCTTTTATGCAAAAATGTTTAAAAGAAACTGATTCTCATCATCAAAATATGAAGTTGTGTTTCTTAGCAACAGTTACTACGTTAATTTTAAACCTTTTTTTACTTTAATTACTTCCGTGGCTATGATATATATTTTTTAAAAATTATATGGACAGTCACAGGTGCCTTCTACTATAATTTTTATTTTATTTTCATTAAATGTTTGTTTAATTGAATGAAAAAGGATATTTTAATTTACGTAAAATTAATATGAAATTTTATCAAATGTACAGTCGGTAACAAAAGTGTCCGAACGCTAGCAAAAATTCCTATGTATAAAAAAGTACACCTCATACGGTTCTGTTAAATAAATCCTTATCGAATCATGTTCTTGGACTGACTAAGAAGAGGATTCGACAAGGATTTATTTAACAAAACCGTATGAAGTGGACTTTTTTTAAATGTGAATTTTTGCTAGCGTTCGTACACTTTTGTTACCTACTGTACGATTGGAGGAAGCAGAGGAATTTAAATATTTTCGTAACAAATATCGTAAATTCTTACTATGACATAAAGTACGAGAAATTGAAATTTTAAGTAAAATTATTTACTTACAATAAATAATGTAAATAAAATTTATAAAAAATTGGCCGAAATTAAGTTTAAGGTTTCCTATTGTGTGTATGTGTTAATGCCTGTGTGTTCAAAATGCTACCAGGTCAATATAATCCTTTTGTGAAAAATGGTCATTACAGACACTTGCAATTTTTTTTTTTTTTTTTTTTTTTTTTTTTTAATATTTACTGAATCCTTCCTCTGGCATATTCGCATCCATTTTTTACATAAATTTTCATTCTTTTGTGGAAATATATGAAGAATCATACGTTTTCTCTTTTGTGTTACGATGCGTATTACTAAACGTAGCAACTGCACAAGGTAGCATTTAAAAACATTAGGCATTTAAAAACATAAATTGTAAAATAAAACAGTTGAGAATCGAAGCATGATAAATTCAATAAGTGTGTGTTTTCTCTCTGTCTTCATGGTTTTTCCACAATGAGACAAAGAACAAAACAACTGCCCAGTGTCCAAAACATTTCGCTTTCTGGAAGCGTGTTTCTAGTGACGTCACAAGATATCCGGTTGGGGAAAAAGTCAGTCACAAGGCGGCAAGCACATCTTCAAAGGGATGACCTAGCCCTTGTATTCTATAGTCCTGGGTTGGAATAGGAGAGGGTAACTCAATGACATTACCTGATGAAAGAAAAAACTGGAGAACGCTTCTAGGAAAAACATTTCCTTCCTAATTCCCTCATTGTCTACACAAAGAAGGATTTCTGTTTATCCATGCTCAAAAAATAAAATTAGCATCCAATCTCCTCCCATCCTCAACTCTTTATTTATTTATTTTTTTAATTTAACCATTAATTTTTTAATTTTTATTTACTTATTTTAATTTATTCTTTTTTCTTTTTTTTTTTTTTTTTTTTTTTTTTTTTTTTTTAAATAACTAACATTGATATAAAATCACACAAATATTGAACACGTGAATAAATATATTAATAAAGGCTAAAATTCCTTCTTTAAGACTGAAAAATGTTGGAAAATGAATGATTCTAATATTCAAAGCCCCTTGGGAAAAAAAAAAAATATATATATATATATACACATTTATATCTGACGGCGAAAAATGTTATCAGTACCAAAGGTGAAATATATTTTACTCTTGAGATATTTTAGCATAAATTCGCTAGTAAGAATTCTCAAATTATCCTTTTTCGTTTTACTTTATTTTGTTACCCTTTTTTTTATATATTTATCGTTGCCATTTTTCTTGTTGCCATACTTTCCGGTTGCCATTTTTACCGTTTACATTTTAACTAAATTCTATTTTTACCGTAGCCATTCTTTCTGGTATCATTTCTCTCCCCCCCCCCCCCCTCCTCCCGATTACCATTCTAACTGCAGCCATTTTTAGTGCGCACAGACAAAATGAGAATTTGCAAGATTGCAGACCTCAAATAAAAGAAACAAAATAACGGCTTCATAAAATACCCTCTCTCTTTATATCAGTGTTGGGCATAATTGATTAAAAAGTAATTGAATTACAATTGAATTACAATTAAATTACAATTATTTTACTGTCAATCAATTAAAAAGCACTTGATTACAAATAAATTGAATTACTTATTCAATAACTTGACTTACTTATCCAATTTATTTGTAATCAGTTACTTAATAATCGATTGACAGTAAAATAATTATAATTTAATTGTAATTGAATTGTAATTCAATTACTTTTTAATCAATTATGCCCAACACTGCTTTATATGTATATATATGTTACACAGCTATTTAGAAATAAGTTCTGTGATATAGTTTTATTTTCTGTGCAATTTTTTAAAGTGCAATTTTTACCGAGTGCGATTGTTTCCGAGTGCGATTTTTTCCTGTGTGATTTTTTCCGGTGCGATATTTTCCAAGTGCGATATTTTCCAAGTGCGATTTTTTCCAAGTGCGATTTTTTCCGGTGCGATTTCTTCCGTGCGATTTTTTCCGGTGCGATTTTCTCCGCCTCCCATTGCAATCTAAATAAAAATAAAAAATTTGTTAAAATGCTTTATGCTTTTTTTTTTTTCTTTTTTTAAACTTTTCTTTAGTTTAAATTTTAGCTTATATAGTTTCTTCTAATTTTTAACTAATAAACCTGAAAGTTAACAGTTAAATTTAAAACTAAAATTAAACTTTATTTTATTACAGAGATTAATTTGAGTTATGTAAATTCGCAATTAAAAAGTATCATGTAAAAACAGAAGTGTTTCATGGATTCAAAAGAACAAGTTTTAGAGGAATGAGCGCTATCTGTTAGAATAAAGAAAAAAAGTAATGACCTTTATATATATATATATATATATATATATACAATAAAAAAAAAAAATACTTGTCCCCTAATAATTTTGAGCTTTCGACAATCGACTCCTACCATCCCAGAACCTAAAAGTGCTAATTTAAAAATCTGAATTTCCATTAAAACATTTTGCCCTCCATCTGCTCCCCCTCCTCCTAATTACTTTACACTTTAGAAAGTACTATTCGCAATCTTTCTCTTACCCCCCAAAACCTAATAATAACAATTTTCAAGACTTTTATCTCTATGTAAAATTTTTGCCCCCCCCCCCTCCCCCAATCTGTCCCCTTATAATTTTACACTTTCCAAAGTATTCACAATTTATTTATTACCCTGGAAAACCTGACGATATCATGTTTCAAGACTGTATCTCTCTTTTTAAAAATTTGTCTCCTCCATCTAATCTGTCCCTGTAATAATTTTGCTCTTTCGAAATTATCCGCAATCGACTCCTAAACTCCCAAAAACTATAATTACCAATTTTTAAAGCTTCAACTCCATTTAAAAAAGGCTCCCCCCCCCCCCCCCACCATTTGCCCCCTAATAATTTTAAACTTTCCAAAGTATCCGCAATGTATTTGTTACCCTAAAATCCTAATAACAACTTTCATGGCTTTATCTCTATGTTAAAACCCCTCCCCCTCATCTGCCCTCTTATAACTTTACACTTTCCAAAGTATTCGCAATATATTTGTTATCCCCAAACACTCGATGATACCAAGTGAGTATCTCTATTTTTTTAAATTTGCGCGGAAGTCATCCGCAATCGACTCCTAAGACCCCAAAACTTATAAATACAATTTACCCTAATAATTTTACACTTTCCAAAGTATCCACAATAAAATCTTTACCCTTTAAAACCTAAAAAAAATAAAATAAAATAAAATAAAATAAAATAAAATAAATAAATAAAGACTGTAAGCTAGTCTTAAAAAATCCTCCCCTTACCTCCCCCTAAGCCTAATAACTTTACACTTTCGAAAGTATCGGCAAACTATTACTCATCCCCAAAAACATCTTAATGCCAATTTTGAAACCTTTATCTCTATTTCTTATTTTGCCCTCTGCCCCTCCCCTAAATAATTTTACTTTTTCGAAAGTATCTGCAAATGATTCCAACTCCCCTTCCCCCCATCCCGTGCATTTAAAGTCCTCGGTTGACTGTGTGTGTGCTCAAGTCCTCGGTTGACTGTATGTTTGCAAAGTCCTCGGTTGACTGTGTGTGTGTTCATGTCCTCGGTTGACTGTATGTTTGCAAAGTCCTCGGTTGACTGTGTGTGTGTTCAAGTCCTCGGTTGACTGTATGTTTGCAAAGTCCTCGGTTGACTGTGTGTGTGTTCAAGTTCTCGGTTGACTGTTGACTGTATGTTTGCAAAGTCCTTGGTTGATTGTCCTTTTACTAAGTCCTCGGTTGACTGTCCGTATACAAAGTCCTCGGTTGATTGTATGTAACGACATTCGGATTACACAGTGTGTATAACAAGTCCTCGTTTGCAGGTGTATTAAAAACATTTACTAATAGATTGAATGCATTCGATACTAATTTTTTATTTGTATTGATATTTTCTGAAACATTCCAAAAACTCGATGATACAAAGTTTCAAAGTTGTATCCCTAATTTTAAAAAATTGGTCTCCTCCACCTGTCCCTTCTTCATCTGCCCCCCTAATAATTTTGCACTTTCGAAATTATCTACAAACGACTCCTAACTTTTCAAAACCCAAAAATACAAATTTTTAAAGCTGCATCCCCATAAAAAAATATTTGCTCTCCATCTGCCTTCCCAATAATTTTACACTTTCCAAAGTATCCGCAATTCTGTTACCCACAAAAACATAATAATATAAATTTTCAAGATTTTATCTCTACTTTAAAATTTTTGATCCCTCAACCCCATCTGCCCCCCTTCTAAATTTACACTTTCCAAAGATTCACAATCTATTTGTTATACACAAAACTCGATGATACGAAATTTCAAAGCCTGTATCTCTATTTTTAAAAATTTACTCCACCTCTTCTGCTCCCCTAATAATTTTGTACTTTCGAAATTATTCGCAATCGACTCCTAACCTCTGAAAACTTACAAATACAATTTTTTAAAGCTGCATCTCTCTAAAAAAATTCCCTCCCCCCTTATCTGTCCCCTAATAATTTTACACTTTTCAAAGTAACCACAATAAAATCTTTACCCTTTAAAACACTTTTACCCTTTAAAAAAATAAATAAATAAATAAATAAATAAATAAAGACTGTAACCTAATCTTAAAAAATCCTCCCCTTATCTCCCCCTAAATCTAATAACTTTAGACTTTCGAAAGTATTGGCAAACTAATCTTCACGCCCTCCCCCCCCCCCCCCCCCAAAAAAAAAAATATATATATATATGTATATACATATATTATTGCCAATTTTCAAAGTTTTATCTCTATTTTTTTATTTGGCCCTCTGCCCCCCCCCCTAAATAATTTTATTTTTTCGAAAGTATCTGCAAACGATTCCTCCACCTCGGGGGGGGGGCAGCATGTAAAGTCCTCGGTTGAAATTTTGTGTGTGTTCAAGTCCTCGGTTGACTGTATGTTTGCAAAGTCCTCGGTTGATTGTCCTTTTACTAAGTCCTCGGTTGACTGTGTGTGTGTTCAAGTCCACGGTTGACTGTATGCTTTCAAAGTCCTCGGTTGATTGTCGTTTTACTAAGTCCTCGATTGACTGTCCGTATACAAAGTCCTCGGTTGATTGTATGTAATGACATTCGGATTACACACAGTGTGTATAACAAGTCCTCGTTTGCAGGTGCATTAAAAAGTAATAGGATATTTTGAAATTTTATTTCAAAATATTATTATGCTAACAGATTGAATACATTCGACACTAATTTTTTATTTGTATTAATATTTTTTGAGAAGTCCTCGGTTTGATAGGCAATACATACAGTCCTCGCTTTCCACCTAATACGAGACTGTGTGTGTGCGTGTGTGTTTGTGTAATGAAAAAAAAGATAAAGTAAAATGTTGTCCAAAACGAAATTTTATGTAGAATCAAAGGAATATACATTTTTTAAGCAATTTTTTCATATAAAGATATGTAGTAACAGTACACACTTGTTTAAACTGTTCTTTGCATAATTTTATGGCGAGCGGTTCTACGACCAAAGCTGGTAGACAGGAAGTTCTGGGTTCAATCTCAGGTCGCGCTCGTCGACCTAGCCGTTCGGAATTTTCCCTTTTTTCTCCAAAACTCGTGTAAATACAGGCTAGGGCCCCTTAAATTGATCCCCACGTGAGGGCACTCCACCTCAGGCCTAGGATCCTCATGTAGGTAATTGAGCCTAATCTCAGACAGCAACAGCAACAGATAATTTTATTGGAAAATACTAAATCTATCGTTGTACGGTCTATCGTTGTACTATCTCAAATCTAATAGCTGTTATAGGTTTTCCAGACGTTATTTAATTAGTTTTAAAATTTCTTAAACTTTTCTTAGTTGTTATTCTTACTTTGTTTTCTTACTTGTATCACTATTAGTGTTTTAATTTTTATTTTTGTTAAATTTGAACAGGCAAATATATATACATTTGGCCACTCTTACAAATTTTTAGTCACCATGGTAATATTTTATAATGTAGGATGTCCCATACAGAACTCAAATTTTGAGTGCATAATAACATAAAAATGTATTTATGAAATGAAGTAATTAACATATTTTTGGAGTGTATACTACCTCTGATTATGTATAATATATTAATTATTTAATTTCACCAATGTATTTTTAAGTTATTATGCACTCAAAAGTTGCGTTTTTTATGTAGCACTCTACAGTTTTACAATTAATGCAATTTTATTGGGAAAAAAAATCCTTTAAATTAATAAACATTAAACTGTTCAAAATTAAATTCAAATAAAATATTCTTCAGATAACAATAGTAAGTAATGTACCTTAAAAAAAAAAAAAAAAATGTTGAATGGAATTCAAAATTTTCTCATTCCAGTTTAACCAATTTAAACTCGAACGTTTTAAAAAAAATTAAATCTATGTAAATATATAATGTATATGGATATAAAATATATTTATAGACTATACTGTAAATTTTGTTTCGCTGTTCATTGTTCTATACCTTTTTATTTATTATTATTATTATTATTATTTTTTTTTTTTTGTCATTATGTTATTGTTACTGGTTTATTCATCTGTCTACAGTTGTTTTTGTAATCTGTCATTGCAAATAAGAAATATTATTTACATAATAATAACATTTTTGCAGTACAGTTAACGACAATATTTTCTTTAATAAATTTCTATGTTTTCAATTTTAAGTTTAAAAAAAATACAAAAAGATTAAATCCAAAAATAGAAAACTGAAATAAACATAGGTCGAGTAATTAAACTGAGCCATCAGTGAAGCCTTACCTGCCGTGATAGGCATTCCCTGCTCCTTCTAGTGACATTCAAGCATAGGGTATCATGAACTTCCTTCTATGCCTCTATCCAATGCTTTCATGAATGACTGTAAAACCACTTTTGTAGCAATAACATTATTTCCGCAAGAAAAACATCACTGAGTTTGTACTCGATGTCATTAATGAACCCTTCTGTTCATTTTCCCTTCGTTTAAGCATATAAATATCGAATGAAAAAAAATGACAGAAATCCTATAATGACCTAATTACGTTAATAGGCGATTTTTTTTTTTAATTGTTGTTCAGGATATTTTAATGTCTTCTTTTAAATAAAAATAATATTTTTGGGGATATGCTTAAACAACATTTATGAAAGGAATTTAAAAAGATTTAGAAGCACTTAAATATAATATTTGTGATGTATGCAATTTCAAAAAAAAAAAAAAAAAAAAAATCATTAATAGAAAAGTTAAAACTTAAGTTTTAAAGGCTTATGCTGTATTTTTTTTTTTTTTTTTCTTGTAAATTTACCCTAAAAATTATCCAGAGTCTCTGTAAATTTACTAAAGTGATAATATATATGTATATATACGTGTGTATGCATGTACATATAGAAACGCCTTAATTTTAATGTGCAATGTGCGTAACGAAAATAACCTTATACTACTTGAATAAACAAAAATAATTCTCCTTTTATGTATTCTCATCAAAAATATTTCTTTTATTCATTAATTTAAACACCGTTTCTTATTAACCTTTTTTATATCATCCTACATTCCCGTTTTATAACGTCTGAAATTAATCTAATATTTACTTGTAGAAATATTTTGATTTTAAAGTTATTTCATTTTTTTTAAGGGAACATAAACATATAAAACTACTTACAAATTTTAATGCATGATTACAAACAAAATGTAAGGCAATTGTCATTGCATTACTCAGTGATTTTAAACCATGATTTAAATTTTCATTGAAAATGTTAGTGAACAACGCATTTAAAAAACATTATTTTTACAAAACTGGAAATGAAAAAGTAAAATTTCCGCAGACGAAAACAACAACGGAAAAAAAAAAAAAAAAAAAAAAAAAGTTATACTATAAAAGAAAATGAAACAAGTTATTTGGTGACGTTAACTGCGAAATATTCTATTGACTTCTGTTAGTTATAGTTTAATTTATTATTTTGACTCCACAAAATTTACTTTTGAATTCAAAGTATTAAAACATATTCATAAATAAATATAAAATTTAAAAAAATTGCTCTCAGTCAGCGTTACAATTTTCCTCTATATGCAAAACTTTTATCCTGGTTGGCAATTATAAATATTTACATTTAATTTCACCTTGTTTGGTTTAAAATAATGCTTATTTTGTACATTTATATAAAAAAAAAAAATCTGGAGTGACTCCACTCGACTTTCCGAACATTGAGTCATTAACAGTTTTGTAGATAAAGTAAAGAAAGAGGAGTTGTTAAACAAACAAAAGAGAGATAACCATAATAGAGTGTTTGAGTATTTTTCTCCATATATTACACGATGTTTTATTTAAAGCTACTGAACTTTGAGCCCATAGATCATAATGATAAAGAATTTTTCGTTGTTTCCCTGTAAAAACCTATAAATGCTAGATTCACCAAAATTCGTATAGTTAGTGCAACAGTGATTTATAATATTCATATAAATTTTCAGATCAATTGAATAAGGCGTTTAGATGCTATCGCACTTTTAAAAATTTGGTCCCATAGGCCATAATGATAAAGAATTTTTCTTTGTGTCCCTGTAAACAAACTGCAAGTGATAGATTCACCAAAATCTATACAGTTGGTGCCACTGTGACCTATAACATGTGTACAAATGTTTTGCTCATATTAATGAGGCGTTTAGACGCTATCACACTTTTAAAAATTTGGCCCCATAGGCCATAATGATAAAGAATTTTTCTTTGTGTCCCTGTTAAAACACTATAAGTGCTAGATTCTCCAAAATCTATAGAGATTGAGTATCTGTGACCTATAATATGCGTATAAATTTTTTGCTTAATTAAATAAGGTTTTTAGATGCTATCGCATTTTTAAGATTTTGGTCCCATAGGCCATAATGATAAAGAATTTTTCTTTGTGTCCCTGTAAAAAAACTATAAATGCTAGATTCACCAAAATCTATAGGGTTCGTACTATGGTGACTTAAAATATGCGTACCAACTTTCAGCTTATTTGAACAAAGCGTTTAGACTCTAGCGTGTTCACTCACAGACATACACACACATATACACACACACATACGCACACACATACATACATCATCGTAAAAATAGTGAAAATGGACTCAGGGGTCCTTGAAATGTATAGAAACATCAAAATCTCAAATTCGGATTTTTGAAATGATTACAATACTTTCCTCACTACAGTGTTCGGAAAGTTAATATACTGCCATATTCAGAATTATAATAATAATTAAAAGAAAGCGAGACGTCAATGCCACCTGTGGAGAGGTGGGCATCAAAAGCTCATGGATACCAATGTATGTCAAAGATAAAATCTAAAAAGCTCAAACAAATATACATTTTTACAAAATTAATTTTTATGGGTATTAATTATTAATTTAGAGCTGTCATGAAGTTTTTAAATTACACACACAAACACATCTAGTTACATAGATATTTCCTAAAAAACTGTCTTATCACTTTCTGAACCTCTGAAAACGTGTATATCAATCAAAAATAGTAGGTCTAAAATATTTTATGAATAAATGTTGTCTACCCGTGAATACAAAAAGAGAAAAATAATAAGAAGAAAAGATGAAATGCGCAGATAGAAAATTAACCATTTAACGTTCACTACTTAATTTATTTTAAAAATTACTAAACTAATTTTTAAAATGGCTTTTAGACACTTAGCTGATCATAAATATTTAAAACATAAAAAATTAGCATTGTTCCTTTTCGAAAAATTTTCGGTTTGAAACATCTGTAAGTAAACCTTATTAAATTCAAATAATATTTAATTTAATAAATAAATCACTTTATAAGTAAACATTATCGACAACAGCAACTCGTAAAAGTTGCATAGATCCCAACATTTCAATTTATTCCGGAGTATTTTAACCCTTTGCGGCGCAAGGTAATTCGGATCATTTAAATTACACTGCCACCAAAATTTACGAACATAATTAAAATACAAAAAATTTTAAATTTTCACATTAAAAAAAAGCGCCTTTTCTGCTTTGTTGTAAATGTAAATTTTTGCTAAAATATTTCCGGGATGAGTTTTTGTACTTGAGAATTAAAATTAGGTGTTCCATCAGCGGGAACACTGCGACTGAAAGGGTTAAATTAAACTTGGCTTGAGTAACTAAACAGAGCAGGCAGTGAAGCCTTACCTGCCGTGATAGACATCCCCTGCTTCTTTTAGTGACATTCAACCATCTTGCTTTTACTCATCTATTCAAAGCTTTGATGAATGACTGTAAAACCACTTTTATAGCGATAGTACTATTTTCGCTAGAAAAACATCAGCCATGTTGCTCAGTTACCCTGCTGCTCCTTTCTCCTTCGTCTAAGGAGACAAGGGAATTGAAATTAAATGGTTGTTTTACATTCTATCGATTCTTAAATCATCAATGTCATTAAATCTATTATTATTATTAGCACTGAGGGCCTATTAGTCTCAATCTGGGATTTTTGCGTTGTCGATTTCGATAGTTGGAAATCTAAAATTTATCGAAAATATAATTGAATAATTTGAAAGCGATGTTATAATTTGAAAAAAGAAGAAAAAAAAAAAAAAAAAAAAACTAATAGTCCTCCGTCCTAAACTAAATTCTGCTTTTGCCGGAATTTCATCAAAATCTTTTATTATTATTATTATTATTGAAAGAAAAAGAAAAGAAAATTAATAATAATCAGTATCGTTACAAGCGATATCGAAAAAGTTTTTTTTTAATAAATTTGAATTAGGAAATAAAAAGTGCGCGTGAAATAATATGAAATAAAAATAAGTAAAAAAATGAATTTAATGATTTAATGTTTTTGTTTTTCGGGGGCTGCTCATGCATATAAAAAATGCCTATTAAAACAAATCGAAAAAGGAAGTGAAATAAGTATTGAGTTATATTACGATAGATACGATATATAATAGGATACGATATATTAGACCTATCGTCCAGGGTTAGTAGGCATTTTCGTTGAAGGAAATAGTTTGTTCGTTCGGTGCAACTTGCACATTAGTTCCGTGAAGTACAACTTTCACATTAGTTCCTTGAGGTACAACTTGCACATTAATCCCCCCTCCCCTTTTTTTTTTTTTTTTTTTTTTTTTAAGGAAGAGAAAAAATAAATAAAAATAAAAATATGAAGTGGTTCCATTCGACTTTCTGAATACACTGCTCTACAAAAAAGAAAAATAAATAAAAAATAAATAAATAAAATAAAATAAAATAAAATAAAATAAATAAAATACCTACTAACCCTGGACGATAGGTCAAGTTGCACCTAACGGGACTAATGTGCAAGTTGCACCGAACGAACAAACTCTTTCTTTCAAAGAAAATACCTACTTACCCAGTACGTTAGGCCTAATATATCGTATCATATTATATATCGTATTTATCGTAATATAACTAAATACTTATTATTATTATTATGTCCATAGAGCATATTTAAGCGATTAAAAGCAATTCTACAGATGAAAAGTTTGTTTTACGAAGAAGATAATGCTTAACTTGAAAATTTATAAGATTACTATAAACATCATTTCTTATTACCCTATTTAATATCAAGGCTTATTTTCCTATTATTTTCATTAAAATCTAATCTAATATTTAAATGTAAAATCGTCTTACATAAAAAAAATTTCGTTTCCTGTAGAAAAAAAAGAAACATAAATATATAAAACTATTCATACGCATCCATCCATTATTATATCAAATATATTAAAATCATTGATATTGCATTAATCATTGTGCAATTTTTAAAGCTAATTTAAATTTCTCATTAGACACCTTACATATAATGAATAGTGGCCAAAATTAAATCAAAGGCAAAATGAAATCAATGGGCAAAATGAAATTAAATGCAAAATCTTATATTGAGCGAAATTAAAATATTTCTATTTTTATAATTTCTCATTATTAAAAATATTTTTTTATTAATACGATATGTCGTACTATTTCTTTGAATCGGTTGTTTTTGCGTCGTTACCAATTTTTTTCTATCCCATTGAAAGAATGTACAAATATTTTTGTTTTTATATAAATATATAAAGCTGGACCTATGTCACTGTCCGGTTTCTTAGATTATATCAAAAATTGGTACACTTATTAATCAGGACAAAATATAACTCTAGTATTCCAATATATAGCTCAAATATGGTATTCCAATTAGATATCCGGTTCAAAAAATGTTAAACAAAAACATCATTTTTCTTTCAAAATTGTTAAAAATAAAAAAAATAGAAATAAATAAATAAATCTTTTTTCACGCAAAAAAAAGGAGGGGGGAGAAGGTGCAAACTTTTTTTATTTTCCGAACATACATATGTAAGGAAGGTATTGTAATCATGTCAAAAATCCGAAATTGAGATTTTGATGTTTCTATACGTTTTGAGGTCCTCTGAGTCCGTTTTCAGTATTTTTACGATAATGCATGTATGTATGTATGTGTGTGTGTGTATGTGTGTGTATGTGTGTGAGTGAACACGCTAGTCTAAACACTTTGCTCGAAAGAACCGAAAGTTGGTACGTATGTTGCAAGTTACCGTAGCACGAACCCTATTGATTTTAGTGAATCTAGCACTTATAGTTTTTTTTTACAGGTACACCAAGAATAATTCTTTATCATTATGACCTACGGGACCAAATTTTTAAAAGTGCAATAACGTCTAAACGCCGTATTCAATTGAGCAAAAATTTGTACACATATTATAGGTCACAGTTTTAAGATCTGTATAGGTTTTGGTAAATCTAGCACTAATAGTTTTTTTTTTTTTTTTTTTTTTTTTTTTTTTTTACAGGGACACAACAAATAATTCTCTATTATATTATGACTTACGGGGTGAAGTTATTTAAAGTGTGATAACTTCTAAATTCCTCATCCGTTTGAGTTCAAAATTTATATACATGTTTTAGGTTACCCTGACACAAACTGCATAGATTTTGATGACTCTTACAGAGTTTTACAGGGAAACAAACAATTTTTTTTTTATCATTATGGCCTATAGATTGAAATTATTTAAAGTGAGACAGCGACTAAACGCCTTATTCAAATAAACTGAAAATTTATATACATGTTATAGGTAAACGTCACCCGAACTTTACGATCTTTAGAGAATCTAACACTTATGGTTCTTTTTACAGGGACACGATGGAAATTTCTTTATCATTGTGACGCTTGGGCTCAAAATTTAAAGTGAAACAGCGTCTAAATGCCTCATCCGATGGAGCTGAAAATTTATATAAATATTATAAGTCACTGTTGCACTAACTATAAGCATTTTGGTGAATCTAGCATTTGTAGGTTTTTACAGGGACACAACGAAAAATTCTTTATGATTATGCTATATGGTCTCAAAGTAGAATAGCGTTAAATTATACATCGTGTACCATATGGAGAAAATTATAATTTTCTCTCTTTTGTTTATTTAACAACTCCTCTCACTTTACTTTATCTACAAAACCGTTAATTACTCAATGTTCGGAAAGTCGAGTGGAGTCACTCCAGATTTTTTTAAAATATTTAAACAAAGTTGAGAAAAATTGTGCTAAAGTAATGGAAAAGGTTCAGTAAAGATCCCCTTGGGAAATTTGAAATTTGGCACCGAAGTAATTCGGACTTTTCTAGCTTAGATCTTTACTTACGCATTTGCGATGGATATTTAATTCAGCTTCCAAAATAACAAAAAAATTTTTTTTTAAATATGCTAAGGGGCTTCTATAATAAAGCTATGCTGAAGAAATTTTAAGAAATATATATAGTAATCGATGGTAGGAAATAAAACACAGTTACTGCATGCCTTTATATGGAAGAATGGATTAAAATAAGTTTATTGCATTAAACTAATTTCTGTTTTGTGCAGAATTTCATATATATTACTTACAAGACAAAGACATACTTAGGTTTATTATTATTATTATTATTATTATTATATTTAAACAATGCTTCTTCGTAGTTTGTCTTATAACGTGATTTATTCTTTTATTGTTACAATTATATATAAATATTATATTTAATTGTGAAAATGTCTTATTTACAAAATAAATTAGTTTTTTTTTTTTTTTTGGTCAAAAATAAATAAATAATAGAAATGCAAACACACAAATCTATTCGCAAACTTTAATTTGCGATTACAGAGAAGACGTAAAAACACATAAATATCCTAATATTTTACTAATCCATAAAACGCGTATTTTTTTTTTTTTTTTTTTTTTTTAGCAATGATTTATTTATATTTTTAATTGTAAAAATTAACCAACACATTTAAGATCATTTATTCCTACAAAACTAAAAACGCAAAACTGAAATTTTTGCAGAGAAGATAATAATAATAATAATAATAATAATTTATAAGAGAAAATGTAAAAAGCAACGTTAATTGCAAAATTTCCTAATGACATTTGTTAATTATCAATTTCCACTTTATAATTTAACTTATTACACTGCTCGGTATGAAACTTGCCCCAACACCATTTTGACGAATTCTTATGTAAAATGACCTCCTGAATCCGATTATGACGTCCATTTTGCTCTATCACCCACCGTTTTTTAAGGACGGCCCCTATTTTTATCCCTTTTCGGTAATTTTATGGCTATAAATTTGATTTGAAGATATGTAAAGGAATATTTTAACTGTTAAATATCTTCTGAGGGGCTACAGAGTTGGAAAATTCCAAAATATGAGCATTTGCAGCAAGGGGAAAGTTTAGGGTGTGGGGGGGGGAGATTTTGCAACTGAAATTATAAACTATATTTCTTATATATATTTTTTTTATCTGTTATTAATGTTACTTTTTAAACATTATATTTTTTGTTTTTTAACTTTTAAATTAATTCTTTTTCATTCTCCAAATCAAATTCATGGCCCTAAAATTACCGAACAATGATAAAAATTGGAGGAGAGGTGGTTTCCCGAGAAAACAGTGGGTGACTGAGCAAAATGATAGTCATATTTGGATTCAGGAGGCCATTTTACTTAAGAATCAGCAAAAATGGTATCAGGGGTAAAAAAAAATATTTATTTTAGTTATTTATTTTATTTTATTTTATTTTATTTTATTTTTATTTATTTATTTTAGTTCACTTTATTTTATTTTATTTTATTTTATTATTTTTTTTTTCAGCGCAGTGTTATCGTACTTTAAGCCACAAAATTTGCTTTTAAGACCAAAGGATTAAAACAGACTAACAATTAATAAAATGAAATTTTTTATTGTGCTAAAACTTTTTTTTTTCCTCTTTTAGACTTAAAATAGTCACATGAGAGTGGGATGAAATTGAATCCCACATGTAATTCAGTTGTAAGCAGGAATACATCCTTTAATCATCTGATAGCTCGAAATCTAAACCAGCTGAATAGGAAGATTTAAGATAAAATTTAGATGCTTATGTGATGTCACAGATAAGCTCTTTTCAAAATACTGCTTTAAGTACATGCATTTTCTTGGTTTAATGTTATAATATATATCGAAATTGCTAGACACTTGAGAAATTTCTTCTCATTAAAAATCAGTGTTACACAATTCATAATAAATAAATAAATAAACAGTTTTAAAATCAAGATATATCCATAAACAGATAATTAAAAATGCGTTTAAGGTTATAGTCACTTCAGACTAACTATATTGAGCTTTTTAAAGCACAAATTCCTTGATAAGAAACTGTTGGCTCTTATATATATATATATACAGTCGGCAGCAAAAGTATCCGAGTACTACCAAAAATTCCTATAAGGTACACTTAATACAGTTTTGTTAAATAAATCCTTGTCGAACCCTGTTCTTAGACTAAGAACATGATTTGACAAGGACTTATTTAATAAAATAGTACTAAGTGCACTTTTTTTATATAGGAGTTTTTGCTAGCGCTCGAATAATTTTGCTGCCGATTGTATATATATATATATATAACTACTAAAAATGTCTTATATTTATCCTAAAAATATTTTATTTTTATTTTACCAGATTCAATATTTGTTTACAAATACTAACACAGTATTAATATATTAGGTCGTTGCAAATGTTCGTGCGGACGCGGATCATTTTATTGCCTCCAAAGACGAGATCTTCTATCGCCATGGTATACATTTGTTACCCGAAAAATGGGCAAAGGTTGTAGAACATTGGAACATTTTAATGGACGCTTGGAACATTTTAATTTGACACAATATCATCAAAATAGGTTTTGAGATAATGAAGTTTTGAGTTTTTATTTTACCACAGATTCAGTGTTTGTTTACAAATATAAACATTTGTAACTCAGAATATAACGATGGGAAATTTTTTTTTTCTCTGTTTTTATAAATCTAATCAGTTAATATTTACCATTAATTGTAAAGAAATATATAGAAAATTATTAATGTAGCTAACTTAATCAGTATTACAGTTTGTAAGATAACATAATTTAGAAATTACATATTGATACATAACACGCGTTTTAGAAATAATTAAAATTTTTCTTAAACTGAATTCCATTAATGAACGTAAAAGTACAGAAATCTCTTGGGATAAAGTATCATAGGAATTTGAAAAAAGCAAAAATAAATAAATTTCTTTCGTAATTTAATCATTAAAATATATATATATATATTTTAATTACCTTAAAAATAATAATTCATTTTATAGACTACAGTTTTAGGAACATTTTACTGCAAATTATAGATTAAAAAGAAAATTATAGTTTATCCTACAGATTTTGAAGAAACACTGAGTAATTTTGACACATTAATAATTTGCTAATTTTTGTATTGTAACTCATTAAATATTGTACGCTTATGATTTTCCAAAAGTTAAAATAAACCATGATACAAATATGAATTTCAATATGCACAAAAAAATTCTGGGATCATTTTTAACCGATTCACTTTTCGCCCGTATTATGATATTTTAAAAGGCGTAAGATTAGGCCAATTTTCATAGAACCAACATATATATAAAATTTCTCTAACGTGGACCAGTTCCGACTATATTTTGTAGAAACGATACGATAGTGACATTAAAATACGCGAGGATAAAAAAAATAATATACAAGCAATATTTAAGCACGCGGACTCAGTTTAGTGATATAATAACTAGTATATAACCCCGTCAAAAATGACGGAATGTGAACGATAAATCTTGAAAACAATGTTTAGATCATGAAGATTACCACGTGATCATTTAAATGTATTTTCAGTTTTTGTTTATAAATCAAATGTGTTTCGATATTTTATAATTTTCGTTCTGAAATTAAAAAAATTCTACCCGATCAATAAATATGAATGACAAAAAAAAACTGCTGGTTGACAAAAAATATAGGCCCGAAAACACACCAGCAACAACACATCCCAGTGTTCCGTTAAGTGCTCTATTTAAAGTCCTCATAATAAGAATAATCTAGTGTGTCACTCACACGACTTTCTCTTACCCTGAAATTTAATGCTATAAGTACAGGTTGGAGATTAAGAGGTAAGATAAAGAGTACTGTTATGTAAACCTATGTTAAACAATTCAAATTAGGCTTCGGAAGAGTTTTATATGATAATTAGTTCTGGGCCCCCTCAACCCCCCGTTTCATTAATGCACCTACATTTATATAGAATTTAATTCGGTTATTAAAAAATAATTCAGTTTAAAAAAAATAATTTATTAAAATTATTATTTAAAAAAGTTATCTTGTATGATAATACAGACGATTTCCATATTAGAGAAATAGTATAACACTAAATATCCAAAAAAATGTTGAATTTATTCTCAATATTAAAGTAAAAAAAAAAAAAATGTTAAAAATGAAAGAAATCAATAACTTTATTTTAAATTATCGTAGATAGATGGTTCAACCATTCGTTTTAAAGGTATTGGCGAGCTCTTTTGAAAGATACCCATCATGAAAATTTACTCCACTCGAGGGAGGACATCTACCCCAGGGGGCGGGGAGGTGAGGCTCCTGCATACACAAATTTTTTTTTCCCAGTTGACTATCTCTATTACAAAAAATATGTATTCGTTTCATTTGGTTTAGTGCAGTCTATAGATGTTAAATTCTACTTACCTGCAATTTCCCCCATAGACGTAATGTATTTGAATGTCCCTGTACACGAACCATTTGCTTCATCTTAACGAAAAGCTTACTGTAGCATCCCTATATGATACACATTTCGAATACCGAGTTTGGAATTTCTGCTACTATTTGTTCTTGAGATATGCTGATAACAGACAGACAGACAGACTCAGAGACCATTCGCTAAAAACGTGATTTTCGTATTCAGGGGACCTCAGAACATGTAAGTATAACAAAAACTCATGTTCGAAAATTTGACCCTAAAACAATACTTTCTCGACCTTATGGGTAAGAGGAAGTAAATAACGATTCACTTCATTTTACCAAAATACTTTTTTTTAAGACTATCGAAGATCCTGTTTCTAAATACGTAAGCGAAGTGTGACGTCACTGACCGTCCGTGGATGCAAGAAAAAGATTCCCTATATTAATCGTCCATTGTATTTTTTGTAAAAAATAATTAAAAATCGAGGAAAATTATTTCCCGATTTTAATACCCGTATTTGGGTATAGATATGCTATCGTATCCCTGTGTTAGATTGAGTTATTTTGCTGTCAAATTGACAAAATTTTAAATTTCAAAACTGTGTCATCTTTGGCGTTTTTTGTATTTGGCGATTAAAAACATACTACGAAAATATACATGCCAGATGTTTATTTTCGTAATATGTATTGTACGAAATATTGTTTCATATAATTCATCGCTCTCTTAATATAAGTTGTTAAAATACCCATGATTTTTGAAAGGAATAAAATATGTTCGCCAAATAATTTGGCGATATATTTTTTCCGCCAAGGATGACAGATATATTAAATCTATTCCGCTGCAACATATGAGTATCTTATATCAGACACTTTATTTAGACATTTGAAAACAAATTTGACTTCAAATTATGATAGAATATTTATCAGTTTCCTTTTAATTAGTATATTAGTTGGATATTTATTGTGTAAATATCATCCTTTGAAATGAAATGCTTATGTTTTCAATCGAATATGGAAGTTTGCTATTTTATTTTTCTAAAGTTTTGAAATTTAAAATTTAAATTTTATCAATTTTACAGCAAAAACAACTTAATCTAACGCATGCACACGATAACTAATACATATCTATACCGAAATATGAGAATTAAAATCGGGAAATAATTTTCCTCAATTTTTAATAATTTTTTACAAAAAATCCAATGGGTGATTAACATAGGAAATTTTTTTCTTGCATCCACTGACGCCCAGCGACGTCATCATTTGCTTGCGTATTTTCTAACTAACTATCTAATAATTACAGACACTCCATGCTAACCCAAATTCAATTCTACTCTATACTCCCAACCAGCTATCTCACCCACAACATCGCCAAAATATCCAGGATCCAGCTAGGGACTTTCTCATTCTCAACCGAACATTTTATCTTGACTCGACATTATCACCTTAGACTACCCTACTTTCAATACTCATTTCAACTGGTGACCTTTACTTGCCCAACCAAACATTCTATCCCAACTATAACTTTACACTAATTTCAAAACTAAAATCAACTGGCGACATTTACGTACTGAACTCGACGCCAATCATACCTTACAATGTAAACAAATAATGAAGCTTGATAAAAATATTTAAAGACTTTAACATGTTTTTACAAATATTTTAAGATTTTTAAGGCTTTAATGGACCATATTCCCACTTTGGGTTCGAGGCTACAAGAATATCAGCTGGTTAGGCAAACAATCCTCAACTCTACCATAGAAAAGCATTGTGGCTTGAAAATTTTTATCTTGCAATATTATTTATAAGAGTTACAGATTATATGAAATTGAAGTAAGAGTGATATAGTGATACCTTTGTTTTGTTTTTAATCCAGTTTTAGTAATATACTTTAATACTAATCAACATATGTAATATTAAAAGTTGCCATGTGAACTGTGGCGATGTTAACAAATTTAAATGGATGTTCCATTTAATAAATTACTTTATTAAAGTGATTGAAATTCTAATTATTTAAGCTTTGATGTCTATATATATATGCGTGCCTGTATAAAATGTTCTTATTAATCTTTTATCCATTTTATATATATATATATATGTGTGTGTGTGTGTGTGTATACATAAAATGTTCTGCAATTTTACGATATGGAATAGTCTTAACTTTATCATTCGATTCAGTTGTTTACATTTCTCTTTTGTTCTTGTTTGAACAGATATCTGATTATTATGTTTCACTGGAGAAATATTTAGGAAAATGTTATGCGTAACAATAAAATAGCATCTTGAATCTAGTTTGTTTACAAAATATCGGCCACGTGTTCGGCGATTTTACCTACTGTGACATCACAGGAATATTGTCCATATGTTTTAGAAATATTTTAAGCGGTTTTTTTAATGAAACAGTCAAAGAGTCGTTCATTCGCAATTAAAGAGTTGTCCATTTGGAATTTGTATTTTCTGAATGGCAACAGTTTATGTTTGTTTTTATTTGGCATTGCGTTGTTTATAATCATGAAGTTACATAATTCTATTTATAGGTTCATGTTTATAATAGCCAGTGATCCGTTATATTTAATTAAACATTTAAACATTACAATTGAATAGTTTTTCAAGGTTTTAGAGGGAATAAGTAACAATATGTGCGATAAAAAACATGTATGAAAATTATATGTATGTTTTCGTAAGTTAAATTGAACAAACGGGAAAAAAAAAAAAAAAAAAAAAAAAAAAAATGGCTGCCAAAAGTCTCTGTTTTGAAGCGGTGTAAACCGGAATCGTGAATGACAGATGAGGGTCATTATATATATTAATAATAACTAGTATCGCCCAGTGGTCGAAACTCGACCATTTTTTTTTTTTTTTTTTTTTTTGCAAAGCGAGGCAAAGCAAAGTTATTGCCTTGTCCTAAACGGAATGCAAATGCAACACAGCTGCGGCAACTGTTTGCCGATATTCACTCTAACTGAATCAGCAGAGTTTTACTTAATATAACTATTTCTGTCTGTACATGTTAGCCTATCCTGAAAGGAGAGAAAATCGCAACGTCAAAACGCCCGTCGTTGGGTGATACAGGCCAAAAGCTAATCGGTACCATGTCAAACCAAGGTCCAACTAAGTGCCAAATTCTGTTAAATAAATTCGATTGGTTCATAAAGTACAGTGTTTGAACAAAACAAAAAAAAAAAAAAAAAAAAAAAAAAAAGATATTTTTCAAAAATGGTCGAATTGAGTTCGGGAAATTTCAAAGCGTGTAACTTTATCGAAAACCGAAAATCTAAAACATTTCTGAATCTTATATTTTCTACTTATATATGCAGAGGAAAGAATAATAACTCAACTTCTTAAAAAATAAAAATAAGTAGTCAATTTCACTTAATTAAAATGCAAGGAAATCTCAAAACGTGTAAATTCATCGAAAACCGGAAATCAAAAGTTTTTACGTATCTTCTACTTGCTTCTTATACCCACAAAAGCTAGCAATAAAGACACTTTTTTTAAAAATAAGTAGCCAATTTCAATTAATTGAAACGCAAAGAAAGCTCAAAACATGTAAATTCAGCAAAAAACCTCTTCCGTTGCAACATATTAGTATCTTATATCAGATACTTTATTTAGACATTTAAAAACAAATTTAACTTCAAATTATGATAGAATATTTACCATTTTCCTTTTATTTAGTATATTAGTTGAATATTTATTGTTTAAATATCACCCACTCAAATGAAATGTTTATGTTTACATTCGAAACTGGAAGTTTGCCATTTTTTTTCTGGAGTTTTGTGATTTTAAATTAAAATTTTATCAATTTTACAGAAAAAATAACTCAATCGAACACATGTAGACAGCAGACAGTAACTTATATATAACCCAAATATCGGAATTAAATTCGGCAGATAATTTCCGTTATTTTTCAATAATTTTTTACAAAAAATCCAATGGACGATTAACGTAGAAAATCTTTTTCATGGCTCCATGGACAGACAGTGACGTCATCACTTCGCTTGCGTATAGTGATGCTACAAATTACTGTGCCTATGGTTTTATTTGAGCTTTATGAAATTGCCAGATTTAACAACTTTCTACTTTTAGGTATTTTTTTATGTAAAGGAATACGTGTATAAAAGGGAAAAATGGGGGAAAAAGCATAAAAAATAAATGTATTTTTAAATACCTTCTTGACATCGTAAGAAAATAATATTTGTATTCGCACCTTCCGGCTAACCATACCTTTCGAATGATACCATTTTCAACCCTCTACTCCCATAATTAATATGTTAAAAAGGGACAACAAATTTTATGCTTGCCTATTAATATATAGATAATAATAATAAATTTTAAAAAAATATTTTTAAAAGTTACATCTTTACAATCCTTGCAAGCATCATTTTAAACCCAGCAATATTTTAAAGATTTTAACAAAATATGAACTTTTTCAGAAATTGACTGAAAAACGCAATAATAAAAATTATAATAGGTACTAAGTGTTTTTAACAAAAAATTATGTCCAAATGAATAAATAACTAAAATAATGGCGAAAAAAATTAAAAGTCGCCATAGTGGTCCTTTATTAAAACTGCCTTGCCTGGGGGAATATGAAAACTGGGTCGTCAAACATAAATTTTATTTTGAAACTTTTCTTTAAATGATTTGGTTTGACTATCATTAGCGTTTCATTCCACAAAATCTAATAATAATTTGGGTTTTGGTGAATTAAAATTTTAATTGGATGGTGAAATTAATATAAGACTTATAAAAGCTTCAAATTTTAAAGGCAAATAAAATAAATAAATAAATTGCGAAAGTCTTGCATGGGTTTGCTAGTTTCAATTAATACCTTTATAAACAGATGCGTTATGGTTTATTTTGTACACACTTAATGTAGAAAAAAGTAAACAGTAGTATATGATGTTTTATTAGTCTAATTGCAGTTCTTTACCCCTTCCAATGACACTTGAGCGTATAGGTCATGTAATTGTTTTTCCCCTTTCCCTATTCAGTGAAATGATGAATGACTGTAAAACCACTTTTATTGCAATGTCATTTCTGTCGCTGAAAAAACAGCCTGCTGTTTCCTTTGTTGCAGTTAATGAAGGTTGCCCTGCTACATTATTGATTTATTTTTTATTTCTTTTTGGGATGTAAAGACATTATAAAAACGCTTTTAAAATATAAACATTTTCCAGAAGTAAGAGGAATATTATTAAAAGTAACATTTTTTAACTTTTAAAACTTGAAAGAAATTTTTCTGCTTATATATAAGAACGCACAGAAAAAAAAAAAAAAAAAAAAATGTTTTGTTAAAACAACGAAATTTTTCTAAATCTACCAAAATTTTAATTTTGGTTGATATAGCCGTTTGAAAAAAATAAATAAATATTAGAATTGAAATGACTGTTGTTTTAACCTATTGTTTTTGTTGATTCAACCATATTGCTTCAAACTAACCAAAATACTTCGTTGAATCAAACAAACAGTTTTGTTGAATCACCACATCGTTTGTTCATTGGCTGTTTAAAAAAGGATCTATGACGTAGTTTATGGAACTATCCAGTGACAATCATTCTTATTTCAACCTTATTGAAAAATAAAAAACAATATAAAAACAATATCTAAAAACAAATAAAACTTTTTGGTTAATCAAAGCAACTTGATTTGGTTCACAGAACAAAATTATTATTAAAACGACAAAATAAATCTAAAAATCAGTCAACGGAATATTTTTTCTTATCCTTTTTTTTTTTTTTTTTTTTATTTAATTAATTTATTAATTTATTTTTCCAGTGTAAAAAAAGGATTAAATTTTTGAAGAAATATATATATATATATATATATATATTCAGGGTTTTTTATAAATGTGTCTCTTCTGAGGTGATTTGACAACGATTATGAGATACAAGCGAGGTACACCCGCTTCTCTTATCGCTATATTTAAACGATATATTTAAATTAATCACTGTTATTTTAATTCCCAAAAATATAATCTTTAAATTTTCATTAAAAAAAAAAAAAAAAAAAAAAAAATAGAAAGAAAGAAATCTATTCAAATCAAGCGAAACCTTGGTTCAAATTCTTACTGTCTTAGGCAGCGACCAATTTTAAGATTCCATCCAAAGCGATCAATCAGTTCTAGAAAAACAAACAGATTTGTAATTGTATAATTGTGGCTTAAAAACAGATAAAACAAATATTTTAAGATTAAGAAAATTATTTAATTTATTTTTAAAATATATTCATCGAGTATGACAAATTGCATGCGAACTTTTTTTTATTTATTATTCATTTCCAGGTAATATTAAAAAACTTAATTTTTAATTTTGTACGTATCCTATAGAGTTCGTAAGCAGATTTTTTTTTTATTTTTTAAGGATATATTTTAAAACAACATAAATTTATAAAGCATAATAAATAAAAACTGAAAAAGAATTAAATGAAAGATATTAAGTGTCGAACTTAAAAAAAAAAAAAAAAAATCACTGAAATCGGTGAAATCGGTGAATTAGTTCTCGAAAAACAAACAAATTTGTAATTTCGTAATCCTCATTTAGGCAGAGTAAAATAAATATTTAAGAATTATAAGGATTATTTATTTATTTATCTTAATATATTTTATCAATTATGGCAAATTTAATACGAATTCACATTTTTTTTTTTTTTAACTTTAAAAAGTTTGATATTAAAAGTTTTTATATTTATTTATATTTTATAGAATACGTTTCCAGTAATTTTAAATAGTATTTAAAGATAAATTTTTAACACAAAATGAATATATATTGCATAGTAATTTAAAACTAAAAAGTCTTTTATGCGCATTTTTAATCTAGGGTGAATATTTAGTCATTTGTGATGAGGGGAAAATCTACTATTATAATACAAGTATTACTATTCTTTAAGGACAATTTCGTTTTTCAATAATAACTATATTTATCCAATTTATCTTTTTTGTTTGCTTTACAATATTCCAATTCAGTATTTTAATCATTTAATTTTTTTTATGTGTATAGATATACTTAATTATGAATTATAAATCATCTTCGTAGTTATTATTGTTTTTATTATTTAAATAGATGAAGCTCTTTTTTTTTTTTTATGTACCTTATCAAACTTTTTTTTTTATTATTTACTTTACTAAATTATAATAGTACAATATTATAATTACAATACAATTTTTAATCATTTAAGTCTTTTTATTCATTGTTTTAAATACGATTTTAAACAAACTTGTTTCCATTTCGTAAATAAGATTGCATGCAACAATGCAAGATAACAGTGCAAAAGCATCTATTTAAAAGATCTAGCAAGTTTTCTGATTCATTGAAAAAATTTAATGAATTTAAAACACATTTAACTTTGTAATTTAATATCTCTTAAACTAACGATATGATGTATAGAATGTTGTAAGAAACAATTTTTAGTTTTGAAAGCGGTTTCTAATTATTACATAATATTTATGTTGGTTTAATTAAAAGTAAAACCTAACAATTTATTCATTCAAAATGGCGGCCCAGAATTCTTCCCAGAGATATTTGGGAGTCCACTTCCTCAATATTATGGGATACGCCTGTGCATTAAAGTTATTTTTGTGTATCTCAGACACGCAATTTTTACGAATTCTGTAACTCAATAAGTAATTAAACTTAGCATTCATTCATACCTTGACATAAATTTATGCTAATTCAATTTAGGCTTAAATCACTAGTTTTAGAAAATTATGTAACTGTAACAATTTAGTCTTTATGCAACATAATTGTACTATTATAATAATATAATACTGTTATAATAATATAATATGCAATATAATTGTACTGTATTTGATATGTAAAATTCTCTTTATTAGAAACAAAAATTATATTATTTTGAGGAGTATCTCCCTACAAATGACGTCAATAATCTATTAAGTTATGTGAATCTTTGAATCGGAAGCAACAAAACTTTTAATGGGTTATAATTTAAGTGTTTTTAAATCTTTTATTAATATCTCAAATTTCATGCTATAAAATTATGTAAATTAAATCCATAAAAAAGTTGTACTTTTATCAAATTTTAACATAGAACGTCGATAACAAAATAATCATAATATGAGGATAATTTTAGGAAACATAAAAGGAAAAAAAAAATTAATAGTATATAACATTTATAGCATACATAAATGTATAATAGATACATATTTAATAATATTGAAATTTATGAAGCAATATATTATACTAATAAAATTATATTATACTAATATTCTATCATATTATACTAATAAAATTTAAAGTTAAGTAATTAATTACCTTAAAATATTTAATAATATATAAACAGGAAGTTTCTTAAACATTTTCTTTAATTTATAAAATTTAGGTGAAACATTAAACATAAAAATTAATAATTATAAATAATAACGATAACAATAACAATAAAAATTTATGTTCTTATACAGTGGATGCTTATTTTTATTCTATTTTCTATAGAAACAAAACTATAATTCTTTATAGATTAATGTATTTTATTTAAATAAATAATTTAGTATTTCATAACCCCGAGAAGATTTATGTTTAATTTTTTTTTTCTATTTTAACTAAAAATATTTCATATTAAAAATACAAAGTTTTGTGAATCTATACTAACAAGTTTAATCTAATAAAAATGCTACGAATATATTTGAAAAATCCCAATTTCTTCTGTAAAAAATCCTAGTTCATGTCTATCCAAATCCAAGAAAATAGAAAACGTAACCATTTAAAAATATGATTCTTCTCCGAAGCAATTTAACTCCTTTTCAACTGTAAGCCGTCGAAAAATGTGTAGAAATAGGATTCTCTACCATTCGATTAGGTTTACCCCATTTCCTTTCTGTCTCTCATTTTGAAACGAGGCTCTAACCAAATATAATGAGTTAGATGAAAGTTAGTTTCCTCTGAAGGATGCATTTCACGCTAAAAAAGGGAATGTTCATTATTTATAGGTAAACATTTCATGAACTTTTCATAAATGGTAGCTATCAAATGATTAGTTTATTTTCTATTACTAAAATAAATAAATAAATAAATAAAAATAAATAAATAAATAATTATCCATGGTATAAGCTAGAATTACTTACAAAATTATGCATATATATATATATATATATATATATATATATATATATATATATATATATATATTGATATACAGTTAAAAAATATTTTTAATTTGATCTTATGAAAAACATTTCAGTTTATAAAAGTAATACAATTTTTAATATATATATATGTATATATATATATGATACAATTATAGCGTAATTTTTCCCCCTATAAAATGTAAAAAAATCTTTACATTTTTCATTAATTTTACTAAATTTAAATCATAAATTAAAAAATAAAAATAATAATAATAATTAGATTGATTGCTACTTTACTTATCTTGAAAACTGTTAAACTTGATTTAAAAAAAAATATTGGAAATCGTTTTCAATAAAAGGAAATTTAAAGGATAAATTTCCTGTATAACCTTTGGTTCACTGAATAATATATAAACTAAAAGGAAAAAAACTGTCACATACATTTCAAAAATAAATAAATAAAAGTATGGTTTTATTCTAAAATGTACTAAAATTTTTAAACTGGGGTTGGAGGCCAACCTTCCTCCTACCTATCCCCCCCACCCCAATATATATATATATATATATCCATTACTGCTAGATCATTCATTATCATCGGAGTTTTATACATGTATACGAAATTGCAGCTCGATCAGATAAAAGGAAGTGGGTTAAAATATGAAATTAAATTTTTAATTGGAGTTGGTGTACTAGGGTCCACTGCCTCCTTTTCCTAAGTCAGTTGCTCTCTGAACATGCATTGTCATTAGAGTAAAATATGTATTCACAATTTCAGCTCAGTCGGAAAGCGAGATAAATTTATCTTGCAAAATTTGACCATTGCAGACAACAAATGCAGTTTAAATAAAAACATATAATTATATGCCTAATATTTATTTATTTATTTTGATATAAACTCGTTATGTATAAAATATTTTTTTTTTTTTACGTTGACAATCAATTTAGTCTAAAATTTCCGTTCATATTCATTTTTAAGTTGCCACAGTATTACATTTTTAATAATAAATATCGTATCAATAATAATAATAATAACAAATCGATGAATTTATATATCTTGTGTTGAACGGAAAAGTACTAATTTTATAAATATTGCATGGGTATTTATGAGAATTACATTTTTATTAACCAAATAACATCGAATTGTAATGAAAACTGATAACATATACTCATTTTAAACATAAACTATATGAAAAATAGAATCTTAAAAAATATTCTAATTTATAGCTTAGCTTTAAAAAATTGTAATGAAAACTGATAACATATACTCATTTTAAACATAAACTATAAGAAAAATAGAATCTTAAAAAATATTCTAATTTATAGCTTAGCTTTAAAAAAATAAAAGTATACAGATTTCTCAAAATAGAATATTTTTTCCGTGTATGAGAATTTCGGTTATAATCTGCTGAAGTTTGATTTGTTACATTAATAAATGAAAATACGTTCAATTAATTAAAATATTTCAATACTATATATTCAAATAATTAAGCATTAAAATAAAAATCTTTTTAAGATACCTATGTCTTCTTGAATTTTAATTTATAACACTTTTTATTATTGTGTACACGATATAACCAAAGCATCTGCAATGTTTTAAATGATTATTGTCCTTCCCGGAACTCTTCAACTTACCCCGTTATGGCTATAAGGCGACTGAAAACGTTCAATCTGTTATCACGATGCGTGAACCATAATGGAGTGCTTATTATATGGATGGGCGAGCTTTAGATCCTCTATTCAAAACGTCTTATCATAAATGAGAACGGCGATCAGTGTGTTTACTTTGCTGCAATTTATACCTATCAACGTTTCATTTTTGGAGGAAATTTTGTTTTCGAATGTCTAATGAATGTTAAATGAATGTTACTTTTATGATGTGAAGTTTTAACCATTTGCATTTTTTTCTACGTTCTGTTAAAGTATTGAACCGGATTTGACAATTTTTCGAAAACGTCTATCTGCGTGTGTGTTACAAAAATTTTGTAGCAGTTCTATATCAAGAACTAATGCGAAGAATTTCATAAAAATTTATATTTAGTTGCACTTTGCATAAATTAATATTAACCAAGTTAAGCTGCATATTGCCTAATAGCGCTGTTAGAGGAGAGCAGAGAAGCTGTAAGAGGACAGCGTCAAAGCTGTAGCAGATTTAGCGTTACCCAGGGTGCACCACTAAACGACTTCTCTTACTTTAATTCATTTAAACTATCGTTAATTACTTAATTCTCGGAAAATCGAGTGGAATTACTCCAGATTTTTTTGTTTAACAATTAACAAAAACAGTATCTGTAACGACAATTTAAATTCGTTCAAAAAAATTCAGTTTAATAACAAATAAAAGACACAGTTTAGTAGAAATTTATTTTAGGCTATTTATCTAAAAAATATATTTCATTTCAGTCCATCATTTTAAAGAAATCTATATAAGCTCTATGAATTAAAATCCCCGTTAGATTACATAAAATACCACAGACCATTTTAAATTTCCCTAAAGAAATGAACATTTGCATTGTAAAATTTTTTAAGTTATCCTGCCCAGATTGAGCATTTTTGACAAAAATATTCAATTTTTACTTTCCAAACATGCTCTATGTAAGGAAAATATTGTAATCGTTAAAAACTTCGACTGTGAGATTTTGGTGCATTTGAGTTCTCCTGAGTTCACTTTTGCTATTTTTAGAATGATGCGTATATGTATGTGTAAACGCATGTATGTGTATGTGTGTGTGAGTGAGCCCAATAAATATAAACGTTTTGTTCGATTGAGCTGAAAGTTGGTATGCATGTTATAGGTGTTCGTCACACGAACTGTATCCATTTTTGTAGTATACGACTTTTAATTCTTTTGCAGGAATGAAAAAGAAAAACTCTTTATTAGCATTTTAAAAACTTTTTGTTAGTAATTTGAATCCCCAGGACATACTGTCTTGAGGATTCAAATTATTTAAAGTGCGATAGCGTGTAAACATCTTATTTGATTGAGCTAAAAGTTTGTAGATTTGTTATAGGTCATCATCGCATGATTTGCATAGATTTTAGTAGGATTTTTAGCCCTGTTATAGTGTCATAAAGAATATTTTTACGAATTATTACAAACTATAGGTTCAAATTATTTAAAATGGTCTAGCGTCTAAACTCTACATTCCATTAAGATTTAAATTGGTAGGCATGTTTTCATCACAAAATATCATCACATGATTATTGCAACATCATCACAAAATTGTTAAATAAGAACCATACAGATTCATATGAGTCTAGGACTTTTTTTTTTTCAAATTATAAAGCAGAATTTTTATACATTCCGGTCTATCGTCTTAGACTATTAAAAGTTCGATTTATAGATGCTAGATTGTTTAAAACATAAAATGATAAATGTTCGGTATTGTGGTCTGACTACGTATGATTCTTTAGCAGGGATACAGAAAATAGGTTAATTTAATGAAGCCTCTTATTTAAATTTATTTAATTAACCATTAATTACTAAATATCCGGAAGTCGAGTGAAATAACTCCCGACTATTTTTATTGTTATTGTTACATTTTAAAATACAATATTTAAAGATTCAAAAAGCACTTTAGTTATATATATGTGTGTGTACGATGATTTGAAGAGAAATTTAAAAAATGTTAAACCTAGGTATCTAACTCTTATATAAAATTGAAAACTTTAAATGCATTTCCTGTAAAACCTGTTGTTTCTTTACAGCACGATAAAATTTATTGTTCAAAAAGTTTTAAGGATATTACAGAGAAATTTTATGAGAATATTTTACAAATGCTACTTTGCGCTTTGAATTAAAAACTATGCCTTGATTGTAAATTTAACAATTGTAGAGACATTTTCATATAAATTTGTGATAATGATTTTTCATGCAAAAATGTGATGAAAAAAATTCTATGTTTTTATACAAAATCAATTATTTGAATTGATTTTTGAAAATATCACTGTACATTTAGTTCAAGACACATATAAGGGTAATAACAGTGCATTATAAATAAGAAATAAAATTTTAATTGTTTGAATTGAGTGTAGGATCTCAAACGTAAGTGGTAAACTTTGCTTGAATGTTTTTCGAGAATCATCCATATTTAAATTTTTCAACAAATTTTCTAAAGCAGTGTTTGGCTTTATGGTTTTATATCGCATTTAAATTAGAAACGCGATTACTTAATAAATTTCCCATAATTATGTATATATATATATGTGTGTGTGTGTGTGTGTGTGTGTATAATGTGTTCCGAACGCTGACAAATTTCTTAATAATATTTTAATAAGTATATTTTCTTAATAAGTATAATTATATAATTTCTTAATAAGTACATTTTGCTTATCAAAAAACTACTGCTATCAAAAATTGTAGGACGCTTTGATTGTGAAAGATTCTTTAATTTAAATGTAAGAAATTTACTAATGATACACAATACTTATTTATTTAATTTTTGTGCATGTGGTTATTTTACAGTCAAGAATAAAAAAATTGGAATACAATCGCATGTATGCTATTTTTGTATCAAGTCGCTTATCCGACACCGCTTGCTCGATAATGCAGTCGGCAGCAAAATTATTGAAGCACACACCCACATTTTTCATGTATCTTTTTTTTTTTTTTTTTTTTTTTTTTTAATCGCTAAATTTTATTATCAACTTACTTTTTTATAAACAGCATAAGACTAAGATCATGACTCATTAAACATTTACTTAACAAAACAGTATCAGGTGCTCATCTTTTGAATATGAATTATTGCTAGCGCTTCAATAATTTTGTTGTCGATTATAACTTTTGTTTGACCGTTAAACTACCCGACAGATATATCTGCCCGATAGTTTATACACCCGACACATTTGTCCGACAATTACATTTGCTTGACAGCTAAACTGTTCGATATTTACATCTGCCCGACAACTCATTTGCCCGAAAAATATGTCTGACCGACAAGTATTTTTATTACTTACAAACTTTGAATAAACACCATAAAATGCAATAAACTCGCAACAATTGTTTCGGGTCGAAAAAACACACGACCCTTCATCAGGCGAATAAAGTAAGGACGAGTGCTGCAGTCAGTGCGTTGCCGCTATGACTGCAGCACTCGTGCTTACTTTAGTCAGTGCGTTGCCGCTATGACTGCAGCACTCGTGCTTACTTTATTCGCCTGATGAAGGGTTGTGTGTTTTTTCGACCCGAAACAATTGTTGCGAGTTTATTGCATTTTATGGTGTTTATTCAAAGTTTGTAAGTAATATTTTTTACAACGCCAGTTTTGTGGTGCTTTTTTATTAAAGACAAGTATTTTTCCTTGACAATTCACATTCATGACGTATACATTTGTCCGACAGCACTATTTTATTTCTTTTATTGCATGCATGAATATATTTAGATTATTCTCAACAAGATACAAGAATCGATATTAGAAAATAACTAAATCTTACATTACATGAAAAAACTATCAGTTTCTCTTTTCTTTATCCCGTGTTATGCAGTATATTATTAACTTATTTCTTTATTAAGATAAATTCTCAATTTTTTAAAGGTTGTTATCAAGGGCGAAAAAGATTTTTTGGGCAAATGGGCTATCACGAAAATGAGCTGTCGGGAAACATACCTGTTAAGCAAATGGCACTGTGCAATTAAGTATCGAGTTGAAATATTCATTCATGAATAATATAATAAACAAATTAACGTATTTTTCTTTTGATTGAGAAATTTATTTATTGACCGAGTAATTAAGCAAAAATGTTATATTTATTTATTTTTATTTATTTATTTATTTATTTTTTATTGCTGATACTTTTTATTGCTGACACATAATTTTTTATGGAATCATTTTAAATTAATTTCCAAATGCATAAATTTTAAATTAAAGAAAATAATTTTTCGATCAATTTAATATAATTTTTATGTCCAATAAATCGAAATTAAATTTTACTAACAATTAACACATCTCTAATATAAACTGTTATTAATTAATAAACTTCCAATAAATTATTAATAATATTTTATTTAGAGTAATAATAAATACATGCATATATTCATTATTATTTTATATAAAATTGCATTATCAATTACGTTTAATTCAGATAACACCCAAGCTTTCATAAAAATGTTTCGTCTTTGTATTTATATATAATATATATATGTAAAGCTGCTATGTTTGTCATCAAAACTGAAAAAAATTTCGTATCTCGGAAAAATTGCGCATTATAGTAACAGAAGACGATTGCGACATCCTGCCAATATCTTTTCTCATATGCTATTAGTATCGCTCTTTGCCACTTAAATGGCTTCCTGCCGGCTGTCGCTGCGAAATCCATTTTTCCCGTTTTCACTCAATCTGGTTGCATTACTAAATCTGTGTTTTAAACTCATATACAGATCACACTTTTATCAGAAGCTGTGCGTTGTTGTAATTCTGGTACATAGGTTTTAAAACTGAAAAAGCTTATCGTTTAGAACGGCAGGGGAAAAAAAATAATAACAGCAATAATATGCACCAAAAAATAGAGATGTTTTTAGACACGCTCTTGGGATTAAAAAAAATAATAATACGGATAAGAAACAAGTAAGAAAAAACATATATTGCGCATAGATTACAAAACATTTTTTTAAGAATATGTGGATTTTTAAAAATTTTCTTTGTATCTCGATATTTTTCTCCGTGTATGAAATGCGGTATGCATTTTTAGGGCAGTTTAGCTTAGGTAACATGGGACTATAAAGACATATTTTTAATCGCTTCAGAAGATTAAGCTTATTTATTTATTTATTTATTTATTTATATCTTTTTAATGCATTACGTTGTTGTAATTCTGGTCTTATATAAATATATAAAATTTGTAATAGTATAATAAACAAATTTGTTTTATTTACAAAATTTACCCTTTGCACATTATAATAATTATAATATTTCCATATTTCACATCAATTATGTCAACCATCTATATGTAAGAATGTATATGTAAAAATATAAAATGCAGTAATTTGTAAAATTAAACGACATTTATTAGATTTATATAAATTTTAATGTTTCGCATTATTTCAGTTCATTTTTTTTAATTGCTTCGCACGGATCAAACGAATCCCAATTCTTTTGTATTTTCCTGTGAAATAACTGTTCATGCTGTTTATGTCACTTTTAGTAGTAAAACGCTACTATATGATATTATCTTCTAAAATATAACTGAACATAAGTAAAATGCTTAGTTAAAATTTATTTTTTCGAGTTCGCAATGTATTTGAAGAATTTTTGTTGTCTCTGTATATGAAGTAATAGATCATACGTACAGAATTTGGAACCAAACAACTTCAGTAATAATCTTTGAAAACTTATTTAAATTTTCACAACAATCCAATTATAAGTATGCAAAATAGATAGTCGGACGATCGGAATTCATAAAGATTAACTTTTTTTAATTTTTTTGAAAAGAAACAAATGAGAGTTTTTAATTCTTTTAACAAATTTTCAATTTTATTAGAAAAATGTTTAACAACTCCCTTTTTTAAGGTTTCTCTTTTATTCATTCTAATAAAGTTCAAAATTTCTTAAAGGAACCAAAACTATTTTTTTAAAAAAAGGCCTTTTAAGGCTTCGTTTTCAGATTCAATTACTTGCAAATAATCTGAAAACACAAGCACTATTCTGGATTCCGCAACAAATAAAGCAACCAATTACGTCCTTTGATTAAATGGCAATATATCTAAAAAAATTTAATATATTTAGTGTTAGAAATATCATAAAACTGTGAATTTTGTCATTTTTTTTTTTTTTTTTCATTATAAGTTTAATAAATTTTGCATTAAAAAGTTTACTTAAAAAAGTTTATATAAAAGCTTATTATTTCCCCCTCCTTTTTTTTTCCTAACTACGACAGGCTGTACTATTCCTTTCAGACAGCGATTTTGCCATCATCACCATTTTTTATGTATCACCTTGAATGAACGTGCAAATATTATTGTTTTTATTTAAATATATAAAGCTAAAAGTTTTTCATTGTATCTGTTCTGATTATTAGATTTTATCAAAAATTAGTACACTTAAAATATTTAAAAACTATTCCTTACTTTAAAAATATGTCTGAATCTATTGCCAAAGTTTTACGCACTGTTAATTTATCTGTTTCCTATAAACCTCAATTTCTAATTCGTAATTTCCTTTCTAATTTTAAAAGAGTTATCCCCCCTTTTATCCGTACAGGTGTTATTTATAATATCTCTTGTAAATCTTGTAGTTCGGTTTATATTGGTCAAACTGGCCGTTCTCTTCATACTCGAATTAAAGAACATAAAACAAATTTCAAAAACCATGATATACGTTTGAAAATTGTACAGCATGCCATAGAAACTGACCATTTACCTGATTTTAACAATACTAAAATAATCATATCTAACTGTTTAAATTATCATTCGAGAATTTTCCTGGAGGGCTGGTACACAAATCAACATTTATCACCACTTAATGAGGCATGCGCAGTTCCTGATGAATACGTTGTACTCACTTAATTGAAGTCTGTTGTTCTTCTCAGCATTTACATTTGATGTTTTTTACTGATGAGGAGCCTGTAAAAGGCTCGAAACGTTTAAATATGTGTATCGGGTTTTTAATGTTATAAAATGTATATTTTTAATGTATATTATCTGTCTCAGTTTTTAATGTGATTAAAATGTAATTAGTACACTTATTAATCAGGACAAAATCTATGTAATTCTGTTTTTTTTAGTTCAATCGAATAGTTGGTTCAAAAGATGCTATATTAAAACACCATTTTTACTTTAAAATTATTTTTAAAAAATCATAAAAAAAAATAAGTAAATAAATAAATAAATAAGTATATTTCTTTTTATGTCGAAAGAAAAATGAACGTGAAAACATTTTTTTTTTTTTTTTAATAATAAATAAAAAAGGGAAAAACTTTGTGCTAAAGAAATGGAACAACTTCAGTATAGAACCCCTTGGCGAAATTTGATATTTAGCATCGAAATAACTCACAACTGTGATATGCCATTTTAATTCATCGCCAAAATGGCAGCAAAAATTTAAAAGCTGCCAAGAGGCTCCTGAGTTAAAGCTATTCCAAAGAAATATTGAGAAATGAATATAGTAAGCTATGCTGGGGAATGAAACACAGGTACTGCCTGCCTTTATGTGAAAGATTAGATTAGAATAAGTCCTGACGTACTAAATTAAATTACATTTTGTGCAGAATTTTATATATGTTACTTAGAAAACAAAAATAGACTTAAGGATTTCTTTTTATTTTTTATTTATTTATTTTTCCGCCTTCACTTTTTACTGAAACCTTCTATTTGATTTACATAACCATTTTTAAACGAATATTTAGCTATTTGTTTCGTTTCTCTCTCTCTCTCTCTCTCTCTAATTGCATTACGTTAACAAGACAATGCTTTTACGCTGATACATTTCTTATTTTTTTTTCCACCTGAAGAAATATGGAGAAATATCGAGCTTAATTATTTCGACACAAAACAAATATAAAACAAGGTAAAAAGTGTGTTTGTGCATTTTACATTTTTTAAAAAAGTTTTTCTAGTTCATTGTGGTATGTTTGAATATCATTCAAAGGCTCGGTTTGGAGATTTAACTACCTTTGTATTTTTCTTATTCTGTACACTATGTCAGTGCGAACGGTTAGGTAATGAATATCTGAAGGGACAAAAGTTCAATTAGCAATAACTTTAAATAGTGAAAACCAATAAGATTATTTCCACAAGTTATGTTTAATATATTTATTTATTTTTTACGTTTCCATTTTATTGATGAAGGGAGGGAGATAATGATAATAATAATGATTTTTCTGTTTAGCATAAAATTAATTATAAGATAAAAAACATTTTATAAGCCACGTTTTTAAATTTTCTGTTGAATCATAGCTATAGAACTAACTACATTGGCACTTTATCGATGCGTATGAAACCTTTAAACCGATTGTGACGTCAATTTTTGTGAGATACATAATTTAACTTTTTACAATTTTTTAAAGCTCACGTCAAGATTAATTAAATTATTTATTTAATCACGTTTATTTATTTTTATGTCGAAAGAAAATAAACTCGTATTTTTTTTTTTTTTTTTTTTTTTTTTTTTTTTGCAGCAATTAAATTATAGCTAATATTTTAATGTCTATTTATAAAGTATTAGGAAGTTATTATTTTCATATTTTAATTAATTATAAGAAAACTATTCGAAAATTCGAAAATCGGACTTTGAAGTATTGTTTTGTCATCTGGTTGTGAACAAATCATAAGGATATTTATTATTCATTTGAACACAAAAATTATCTATGCGTATAATATGATACAGAATGATATATAGTATGATAAGCATTGTTATTTACAGGGCCACACAAATATATTCAGATACATTAAAGGTTATAACCATTACAAAAAATGCATTTTCGATTTTAATAAGCGTTTTTAACATTTTCTAACAATGTTTAAGAGTGATTGTGAATTCAATTAGTATACCTGTATGTCTGTCTGTCCTTTTGTTTTTACTATTGTGTGATTTCGTAGGCAGAGTACATTGAAGGTTGAAGAGGGGCAGCGAGTGCGAACAGTTGGAAAGTGTTGATAGTCTATGCGAACAACATGATTTTCCGTTCTTATTTTTGCTTTAATTTTTAGCGAGGAGCATTTACTGAAAAAAATTATGTAACTGACATCTAGAATCTAAATTGAGGCTCTAGAAAAAATAGTTCCATGTCATCCATACAAATTCTAGTCCCCTTTGAAAGCGAGCTCTAGAAACCCCTATTAGAATTCTAGAGAGTTTGTCTGTATTATCGAGGTCAAACCTATTTGAAAATATCTCCAGATAAATTCGAACACAAGAGGCGGGTTTCAGCTACTATAATCTTGGTTTATGACCGAATTCTAGATAATCAAGCGAGAATTTCTCTCCATACAAAAGATTCAGAATATTAGGAATATTGTTTCACCATCTAGAAATGTGAAGACTAGAAATTCTTGATCATTTCGTCCATTCAGTTTATTGGCGTGCCTTATGCGCATAGCTCGGAAATCTATATTTATAGTTAAAGGATTTAGAAAATGGCCACTTATTCATTCTAGATGAAGGCGGTATATTTTTTTCCTGAGTGTAGTTTCGGGAAACTAAATGAATAACTTATTTTGAATAAAACGTTTGATTTGCTAATTTCAAATCTTTGTATAAAATTTCTTTCCAATATTATTATAGCGCGCTTAAATGCTTAGATTCATCTTCCTGTGATGAATTTCCTAAGATAAATTTATTAAAAAAAGGAATGAAGGCAAATTAATCCAATAAAATCGTTTAACGAATAATTCATAATATTTTTTTTTCCTGATACAATATTATTTCAAAGTAGTTAAAATATAACCATTCTTGCTAAATTATTAAATAATAATAATAGTTTTATTTTATAATTTTATCCTTCAAAAGATTCAAAACATTTATATAAAAACTTCTCTGAAAAATCATTGACATAATTAAGAGCACTTTTAATTACAGCTTTTTAAAAGTACAACTGTAATTAAGGAATTTGAAAATGTCAAAATGAATCGGAAAGTCTCGGCAACTCTTTGTTCAATTAAGATAACATTTAAATCTCGTACACGATACCCAAATCAATTAAAGAAAGTATTTCTTACGAAGAATTTTTAATTAAACATGATTAATTCTTTTTATCGATTAATTAATGTTTCTGAACCGAAAACTGCCAAAGATTGAAAATAAAATTTCATTATTTAAGTTAAATATATTAAATTGTACAAATCAGTTTGAAAGTTTTGGAAATATATTTTAAAGTTTGTTTGCATACTAGAGGGTCGGTTCACAATGTTGTGATATTTAATGATAGTTGAAATTTATTTTTGAAAACTTAAGCAAGAGATAATTATTAAAATAAAATTACTTTTTAAAATCTCGGAATTGTCTGACATTGATTTGAAACAAATTATTATCAAAAAATATCATTTTCTTTACTAAATTCAGTCTGTATCTTGTCAAAATTACTAGAAAAAATCTAATTTACTGTGTTATGATATATACCTTATTATATAAATAATGTAGCCTACTAGTTTTTCTCGATGCCTACAATTAATAATACTATTGGTGCATTGAATGTATTGGAGCATTGTTATTATTGGTAATGGTGTTGGTCAAATGAGCATGTTTCACAATATTTCTTGTATACAACTCTGAAGCTAAAGCGCTTTGTAGGTACATACCTAAATTTAATCTACACCAATATTACCAATTACAGAAACTTTTCTGACTTTTAAAATTTCTTTTTCAATAAAATTACTATATATAATTTTTTTTTCAATATCTATTTTCGGTAAAATTTCTTACTTAAATTTTAAAAAAATAATAATAACTATTATAGTAAATTCCCAATGCTTTTAAAACTTTAAAATTGTATTGCAGAAATAAATAGAGCCAAGAAACATATATTAGACTATTTTTTTTAACTATTAGAAACATTGAAATAAACTTTACAAATAATTTTAAAAGCGCTGTTAAAAACTTTTTAAACACTATTATAAACACAGAATTTAAATTTTTTAAACAGTTTTAAATGTATTTTTTAACACATTATATATTAAACGTTGGCCAATTGTCAGTCTATTAATTGGATGATGGTTCAGTCTAAATTCCGTTAAGTTTATAAAGGGAAAAAGTGTGTGTGGATAGGTGTAGAGTTTAAAGACAGTGATCAACTCAATGACTAAGTGGCATTCCTCTCGTCGGGGCATTTCTAAATGATTCTAGCCCGATTTTTGAGGGGTTTTCTTGTTATATTAAAGGTACAGTGCCGTCTACGGGCAATATTTTGAACTGACTTTTTATTTTTTTTTAAGCAAAATTTTTTAACATAAAAATAATTGTAGTACAAACCTCATTCTCGTATATAAAATTATTGATTGTACATCAAAATTTAAAATGTGTCTTTGCTTTTTTTACGCCCTCTATATTTTTTTATTATCAAATATCTAATGATTAATAAGAATATTAGTATATCACTCTGTATTTAAATTCATATTATCATTTTTTATTATCAAATATCTAAGGATTAATAAGAATATTAGTATAGCACTCTATATTTAAATTCATATAACAATTATATATGTTCGATTTCTGATAAGTACAGTGATCTCTAACTATCCGATATGTTGTACATATAAACTATACGACGTGCTGAGATTGCAGAAAATTTTCGTTGAAAAAAAAAAAATAATAATAATTGTACCTTAAATCGATTTTGTGTTATGTCTAAACATGAATGCAATAAGATTTCTGGATCTACATTAAGATTTGTATAATCGACGTTTTAACCAAGCCCGATCATTATTAAAAGGGAGAGCGCTTAGAAAATAAAATATCAGTATAGTATTACTAGTACAGTACTGTACAGTATTAATAATAATTCTGCGTTTGTTCAGAATGGGAAAGTGTAGAGCCACAGACAATAAATACATCTATAGCTATGACTAATAATATAACAAATGATTTATTTTACTGAGTGCATTTTCGAAATCAAAAATTTCGAATTTGCTGATTTTTCTTTATTGCAGAATTGCAACTTGATAACTGAATTTGTATGTAAAGAAAACAAGCTCGTTCCACATGCGCATTTGTACATTTTTAAAAATTCGATACATGAAACGAATATCGGTCTGATTAACAGCACTTTTAACTGCCTCTTTTGTTCATTACTGGACCTGAAATATCTGTCCGTCGTACTGCCTTAGGGCATTTTAATTACCTCCTTTGAGACGACGTTAAATTCGATCGTAAAGCCACTTTATAAAGGAACTCACTCATTAAAATCAGAACGACCCCGCTTTAGTTTTTCATAGCTTTACTCCAGTTACACTAACATACACACACGGGCTGCATGTGAACAAGTTATTAACCGCTAATAACTCTCTTCAGAGCATCTATCGATTCATAAAGAGCATTTGAATATTTGCTGTACGAATCGATTTTTTTCCCATCATCTTCTAAAAGCTTTAATTTTTTTTTCTTCTTATTTTCAAAGTATTACTCCGACTTTAATTTGTGTTAATTGCTCATAATTCAAATGTTCATTTTCTAAAAATATGTTTAAATTAAGTTAATTGTTCGAAACTCTTTTCAAACGAAGCATAATTTTTAAGATTAGAGTTAAAATATGCATCTCTCTGTGTGTTAAATTTTTAGCAAATTATCATTCTGTAAGATTTTTACACGCTTTTTGAAAACTTCCCAATTAAGTTTAAAGGTTTTAATAGTTTATCTTTATTCTAGGCCTGCTAATTTATCATTCAGTTCATGTGCCCTTTGAACTTTATTAAAAAGTTTTTAAAAAATCTTAGCATGATAAGTAAAAGTAAGTTAAAAGAAATGGACACAATAAAGTAAAAAAAAAATATTTTAATTAGAATACAGTAACCACCGCTTAATAAATTCACTGGTTAATAAAATCAGCCACTTAATCTGATCAAATTGCCAGGACCGGAATCAATTCAATACAAACTACTTTTAAAACCGCCGCTTAATAAAATCAGCATCGCCGGTTAATAAACTCAAAAATATCTCCTCAGCAGCCAAAAATATCATTTATGCACACTAAAATTATTTTTTATTTACATTGTGATTTTTTATTTATTTATTTATTTATTTATTGTTTAATAGAAAAAGAAATGAAAGCACAACAAACTCTCCGTTATCGCTCATTGCCGAAAATTTTACACTTGCAGCACAGTTACAAATTAAACATGCCCCATAAATTATCTCCGTATCAATTTCAAGGAACGTATTCTTCAAAGCGCAGTAATAAGTTAGAAATTTGATTTGAAATGATATATATTTTTTTTAATTTTTTATCATTAAAAGGCAATTTTTAGTTCTTATTTTGAAATTACTATAATCCTTGAGGTTTAAATAGAATTTTTTTTAATTTATAAGAACATCATGAACTTTTGGTAAAGCAATAATGATTTTCCTCAAGGAAAAACGATAGGAACTTAGAATGCGTTTAATTTACTTATATTAAAGGAACAATTAGTTAATTATGTATCAAAAATTAATTAACATTGTTTACTAATTTCATTATTCGTTACCTTTTGAAGTTTCTTTACAAATTCAGGGAAGTAATACCTTTTCCTTAAGTACAGGAACGTTCGCCGGATACAAAAATCAGCCACTTAATAATGTCATTTTCGCTCAGAACGAATGTGATTTTAATAAGCGGTGGGAACTGTATTAGAAATGCATAAAAGTTCCTAAATAGATAGTAAAAATTATCTGGAATCACTCAAAGGACGTTCGTATGAAACGCTCAATATTCGTCAAAACTCGTGTTGACATTCAATTCAAGAATGTTTATGTCAGTATTATAGATAATATTTTAAAAGTAGTTTGACATTTTCATGACAAAAATAATCCTCATAATTCACGATTATGCGATATTTTGCTCTCGTTTTCTGATATTATGAAAACCTTAAATTTAAAATAACTTACAGATTTCTAAAATTATAATGCTGATATAGTAGAGATCATATAGTATTAATCAATTTGAGTATTGATAAAGTAAATTTTAATAGTGCTCTTGTCATTATTGTAAGTAATGTTTTAAAACTTGTCCGGCCTCTTTAAAATAGTTCTTTGTTCACATAATATGATGAGAATATATATATTTTTAATACGGAAAACAATACAGCCTGTAGATATTCTTCAAAAACTCATATTTGTAGAAATTTGGTGCAAAGTTTCAAAAAATATTGATTGAAACTAAATTAATCTAAACTGACCTCATTTTTTTTCTTTTCTTTTTTTCTCATAAAATATTGAATTTTACTTTTAACAGTGGATAGGAATTCCATACCACGCAAGTGCTATTGGATGAATTTTCAAATAAACATTGGAAAATGTATTTTAAAGTCTGGTCGATTATTCCAATGGAGATTCATTCAATGTTCTCATAAACTTTCATTTCAAAATATTATTGCTCAATAAACTAAAAGTGTGGTTAATTACAATTGTTTATATTGAATTTTCGATATTTCATGCGTTTAGTTGTCAGATACCGAATTCTCGACAGTGAGATAGAAATATTAATATTTAGGAATTTATATAATTAAACCGATTGTGTTAGTATATCTACTTTGTTGGTTTCATTCTCAGTATCATTAAAATAATAACTTAGTAATATGCTCAATAAATTTAGAAAAAATATTTTCCAGGCATCTAATTTTAATTCAGAATTTATTAGTTACTTAAAATTATAAATTTTTAAAACATATTATATTTATCATGGAAAAATAACAAATTATTTTGAAATTAGTTACCAAAAAGATAAGGGTCAACCACCTTATAAATAACGTTTTTTTTTTTTTTTTTTTTTTTTTTTTTCATTTTCTTAACAAATAATTGCTGCATTTATATAATTATTCAATTTACTTGTTTGATTTTTTTCCCTAAAATATTTTAATTGCCATCATCTATTATTCAATCAATCGTTTTTGAAAATTCGATCGATAAATGATAAATGTAGCTCTATTTTGAATATATTTCTCGTCTAAACCTAAGTTTCTAATAAATTAAAAAAATTAAAACATTGTAAAACATGAAAAGTTTTTGACATATCATAGTTAATTAATTCGAATGGTAAGCAATCACTAAAAAAAGTGTGCGAAATAATAATAGTAATTATTATTATTATTAATATTATCATTACTGTTATTAAATTTAAATGAATCAAATTAAGAGAAAACTGGCATCAATCAGCGCAATCGAATAAGGCGTTTAACATTACCTCATCACAAATATAATATGAGTCCATAGGTCATAATATTACTTACAAACTTTGAATAAACACCATAAAATGCAATAAACTCGCAGTGCGTTGTCGCTTTGACCGCAGCACTCGTGTTTACTTTATTCGCCTGATGAAGGGTCGTGTGTTTTTTCGACCCGAAACAATTGTTGCGAGTTTATTGCATTTTATGGTGTTTATTCAAAGTTTGTAAGTCATATTTTTTACAACGCCAGTTTTGTGGTGTTTTTTTATTAAGCATAGGTCATAATGATAAAGAATTTTCCGTTATGTACTTGTAAAAATGTATGAGTGCTAGATTCACCAAAATTTATACAATTCGGACGATGGTGACCTCTGACCTATAACATACGCACTAATTTTCAGCTTAATTGATCAAAGCGTTTAGACGCTATCGCATTTTAAATATTTTAAGTCCATAGGTCATAATGATAAAGAATTTTTCTTTGTGTCTCTATTAAAAAAAAAAAAAAAAAAAAAAAAAGAAAAAGAAAAACTATAAGTGCTAGATTTACCAATGTCTATATATTTGATGAGCGATGACCTGTGATATACAAACCAACTTTCAGATCATTCGAATAAAGAGTTTAGACACTATCATGTTTACTCCCACACATACATAAATACAAACACATACATTACATCACTGTAAAAAAAATTGCAAAAATGAACTCGGTGGGGCCTCAAAACGTATAAATACACCAAATCTCAAACTAGAATTTTTGTCATGATTACAATACTTTCCTTACATATGCATGTTCGGAAAGTAAAAAATAAATTCAAACTAGAAAATGTAGAAAAATGGCTTTTTGAAAAGCATCACAGTTGGGTTTCTTTTAAATTAACTCAAAAACTTAAAAGGTTAAAATACTGAAATTGGTTTTTCAAGCTTTTTGAACGTGTAAAAGTAAGTACGTTAAAGACTTATGCTATTGTAATAACATATTGGTTTATTGAAAGGAAACCTTATGTTAAGGATTGGCGTTCATATATCGATTAAAATATCCTCCGTGAAAACTTATATACATTAAAAAAAATATATAAATATGAACTGTCATTAATAATAAGAAAGCTCCACAGAACTGGCATATTAAAGTAATAAGTACAGAACTTTGAATAAACGCCATAAAATGCAATAAACTCGCAGCAGTTGTTTCGGGTAAAAAAAAAAAAAAACATGACCTTTCGTCAGACGAACAAATTAGGCACGAGTTTTGCAATCGTGTGCTGCATTGCCGTTTTGATTGCAGCACTCGTGCCTACTTTGTTCGTCTGACGAAGGGTCGTGTCTTTTTTCAACCCGAAACAATTATTCCGAATTTATTGCATTTTATGGTGTTTATTCAAAGTTTTGTACTTATAAAGTGTCACTGTCAGGTCTTTTTCAAATTAATTCAGTAAAAGGAATGTTAAAGTTTTTCAGACCATTCCCCCTGCCCCTTCCCTCTCTTGTTGTCATATTTATATCGAAGTGCAGTGAGAAAAACATTCTATAATTTAATGAAAAAGAACTGAAAAATGTTTCTTAAAAGCAAAATACATGTGAGTATCATCATCATGGATATAAAATTAATTATAGTTAAAAAATTGTTATAGGAAAATATTTAGATTCATATGAATCGCATGGTTTTAATTCTTTTATATTTTAAATTTAAAGCGGTTTTTATTTATATGAATTTTAAACATTTATCTACACTTCTCCTCCTATGTTAAAACAGTACTTAAAGTAGTACATACACGTTTAAGTATAAATGGATTATGATATATGCTTCTTCATTACAAATCTATATATATATATATATATATATAAAGAATCTCGATGGACAATAATATATTCAAAATAAATATTTAGGATACATTTTTCAAATAACAATCACATAAAATACATTAAGAACGCAATGCAGTCACCTTTAATGAGATATGTTAACTTTATTCTGCTTAAAATAGTTTAACTCTAAAGAAAAAAAAAAAACTTTTCTAGAAATATGTACTTATAGACAACAATATAGCTGAACAACTTTTTCATGTATCTCTGCAAATTTATTGTGACTAACATGCATCTATTCAAATTTAAAAAACGACACATAATAGTTTTTTGTTATTTGCAGAAGAGTTAACGTTAATAATATATATCAGGCATTTACGAACTATTGATCAATAGTAAACTATTTGCTTTGTATATCCCTGTAAAAAAACAATAAAGATATATTCGTCCCACATTTATTCTTTATAACAATTTTAAATCTCTTTGGGAACCAACCAGGTTTTAGAGCATTATAGCTACGACTCTACTATATTAACGCAATGGAAAAAATTCTTTCAAGTTTGTAAAAAGTGTTTAAAGATAAAAATACAAAAAATAAAATTATTAATCTTTTGAATTCATGTGATTTTAACAGATGGATTTTATAATTCAACAAGAAACACAAATAAAAGAATATTCGAATACACGTGTGTAATATTTAGCAAATTACACTTGAATGGACGAATTCAACTAAAATTTTTACTTTCTTTTGTAAGAAAGCATTGGATTCGTTAAAATATTTGTCCTCCGGTTTTCGGTATATTTAAGCGTTTTGAGATGTTGTAAACACGATTTGACCACTTTTAGAATATGTCTGCCTGTGTGAGTGTATCACAAATTTCTGGGCCCTGTATCTCCGGAGCCCGTGAACGAAATTTAACCAAACTTGGTATTTAGTTGGAATATGGCCTAAACTGGTGCTGATTATGTTTATGGGTCAATTGTTCAATAGGTTACGCTGTCATCCAATTTTTGCTAAATTTTTATCGACAATATCAGACAAAATTTTGTATAAATGTCCATAATGAAAATTCTTTCTAACAAATCAGTGTGAAATAAAAAGAAATTATTTATAATAGTGATAGACAGCATGGAAAATATTATTGTATATGTAGGATCGTCGCTCCCCCCACCCCCACCCCCACCCGGGGGATGTCTCCCTTCCAAGGAGACAAATTTTCAATATGAGTATCATTTAAAATAACTTTGAAACGAATGGTAGAACCTTTGATATGTGGTAATTTAAAATAAACAGACTTTTTTCCATTTTTAATAAAAAAAGGAAGACTTGGAAAAAAAAAAAAAACGTATTTTTAAAGATATTTCTTGTAATAATAGCTAAAAATTCGTTTTTGTTGGACATTTAATGTGATACTTCTTTGTGAGAAAAATCATCTGCATTCATCATGGAAAGTAATTCTGATAAATAATAATTTTAGTAAACAATATATACTGCGAGAATTTGCATAGGAAAGCATGGCAGAGATTTTGAGATGGCCACTAAATACTAGTTTCTACTACTTTCTAAGAATATTTTGCATTTTCTTCACTTTTATTTCATAATAGTTTCTTTATGAATTTGAAGCATTCTAATCATGATAAAATACCCCTCTCCGATCGATTAAAAAATAAATAAATTATTTATAATCAGTAAAAAATAAATAAATTAATAATAATAATAATAATAATAATAATAATAATAATAATGAGGTCCCATTATAAAATAAATTATCTAGCTTTTAAAAAAGGCATAAATAGTACTTTGTTTAAAGTATCGTTAATTATAATTGCTCTTACATGTATTGATCACTTATTGAATGAAATTTAAATTGGAAGAAAAGCTAATATCCTGTTGCCATCACAAAACTTTATTCCATATAATATAATAAAAATTCAGGCAATTTAAATTATTTATTAAATTATTATTGATTAAAATTATTTTCCATGGTGAATGCAGACGATTTTCATCTCAGAGAAGTATAGCACAAAATACTGGAATAAAGTCAATTTTTAACCGAACAAAAAGGTCAGAAAAATGCTATTTGTCCCCCCTCCCTCCCCCACTTTTTTTTTTTTTTTTTTTTTACAAATGAAAAAAAAAGTTTTTTTTTCATAACTTTGTTTAAAATTATTTCAGATTCATGGTTTAACAGTTCGTTTTAAAGAAACTAAAGAGTTTTTTAGAAAGATATCCGTATTGTAAACTTACAACTCAGGGGGGGGGGATACTTTCCCCTGAAGGCGGGAGCGATAATTCTGCATGTACGCAGTTTATTTCCTAGTTTACTATTACTATTATCAATTATTCATATTAATTTTACAACCATTCGTTAAAAATAATTCTCATTACGGACATTTATACGAAATTTTGTCCTATCCTGCCATATTAAAAATTGTGAAAAAAAATGGGATGACAGCGCCACCTTTTGAGCGACTGATTCCCAGCATCAGTTAGGAATCAGTATCAGTTTAAGTTAATGTCCAACTAAGTACCAAGTTTCATAAAAGGTCGTTTATTGATTCGTGATATACATCGTACAAAAGGTTTTCGATGCACCATGGTTCGTAAGGCCACGCCTTTTTTCAAGGACTTTCCCACCACACCAGTATTTTCATATAATATATTTTCGTATAAGTTTTAAAGCTTCCTTAATATCAAATTTTGCTAAATAATAATACTGGTGCAGAAAATTAAGAAAATTCAAGGACTGTACGAACTATGTACACATATGCAGACAGACATTTTTTTAAAATAGTTAAAATCGTGACCATGTTGTCTCAAAACGCGTGAATACGTCGAAAACCAGAGCTCGAAAATTATCATCACGAATCCAATAATTCATTTATATATATGTATATACATATATATAGAGAGGAAAGTAAAAATAAATATATATATAAATAATAAAATAAAATTATTGCTTCAATCCTGCAAATTTCGGAATCTGGATTCATGATTTAGATCCAATAGGTGATTCTGGCCGTAAGCTCCGTCGTATGCCAACGAGCATCTTCATCCATCAAGAGGGAATCGACAGATGACAAGTGCAGCATAAGGTTTCACGTAGGGTTAAAGAACGCGATCTAGATGGCTTTCTGCTGTCACGTTTCCTCATGTAAACATTTGAAGCATGGTGCAGGCTGTCAAGGAAAACCTGCATCTATCATTACACTGATTGTTGCCATTTTATTCCTTTATTTATTCAAATTTGTCATAGATTACGATTCATTTAAATTGTAAATTTAGTTCTTTTTATTTTTTGTCGAAGAGTTAGTTGTTGGTAAGAGAGTAAGTAGGAATAAATACCGAGTAAATATTTTTTACGTGTACGAAAAATGCATCTGCAATTTGAAATTGTAAATTACTCACTAGTGGCCAGTAAATAATTTAAATTTACTCGTCAATTTTTTTGGCTGAGTACTGAATTAAGTAAATGTCTCATTTTTGAACTTTTGTAAGAAACTTTACGAAAATTATCCAGTGTTTGCAAAGTGTGCTTTTTAAATTTGCCTTGAGCTTTTTTTCAATTTTGCTGATTATTTAAACCTTTTTAAAATCGTCAATTTATGTGTAAGGTCAGTATTCCCGACCAGAATTTTAACTGTGCTGTAAAAAATTTACACACTAATTTACGATCAGTGACCGGCAAAAAGTTTTCTAGTCAATGAACCTAAAAATGAAGTTACGCCTGTAAAACTGTCATTTATTTTAATTCTCGAAGAAGGGGAAAGTGACATTTAATAAACGGTCAAAACGCTAGAATTTTACAACTATTTGTTACAAATACGGGTACTGGACTTTTTTTTTACGAAGAAGGGAGCTTGCAGTATAATTTAACGACCAACTCTCCGAATTTTACGGAATTTTTTTAAAGTGTAGGTAGACGCATTTTTATTTTTCATTCGCAAAACAAGACAGTTTTGCACCCTATTACCGAAATGTGGAATTATTTCACAGATGATTAAAAAAAAAAAAAAAAAGTTTAATCTCAGCTTGTTGGGAAAATATGCGATTTTATTTCACGGATAATTGCTGAAATAGGCTATTATTTTACTGCTAATTGACAAAATTCACATTTTTAAAGCATATTTTTATTAACTCCTTTTCTTGTCTGTATGCCTGTTCGAGATGAATTTTGAAATCGACTATAAACAAAATTCTTGATGAGCTAGAAACCTTAAACTTTAAACATAGTTCAGGATTGGATAATAACACATACTCTAGTAGTAGCGGACATAGAAGAAGCCCTGAGTTCCTACTTCACGTAAAACATGATTTCAAATTTTAACGCGTTTCTGATCATTTGATTGAGGTGCAATTATGCATACATGTATAACTTCATTGACAACATATGCTAAAGAAAAACGGATTTAAGAGAAAAGAGCCTTAGGGTACCTGGACCCCCAAATAATGTTAAATACCTTTTCGAAACTTACTCCGCTTTCCATCATCCGATTAAGCACAAATTTTGCATACACCCATAACTCCGAAAATAATACATGCTGAAGTAGAAACAAACTTATACAGATGTCCTTGGCGCCATGGGCCCACAAAGTCAGTTAATTCATTTCAAGTTTTATTCACTTTCCTACCATCCATTTGAGCTAAAAATTTCACATACATGTGTAAATTCGATAACTCCGATGACATGCATTTATAACTCCGATTCTTCTTAGCGCTTCATACAGTCCCATACAGATTCCCTAAAAATTTGTGATTGTAAATATTTAACACTTTCGCGACCGCTGACGTGAATTCACGTCATTTGAAAATCTTTAACTCCACCATTGGGCTTTTCCTTAGGTTACATAAAGTTTCATTATTGCTTAACAATACACTCAATATTCACATTTATATAATAAGTACATTATGGATACAAATACTTTGATTGGAAAGAGCATAACTGTAATGTATATCTATTTATAATATAAATATGAATACAGAAAACATTGGTTAAAAATAATGTAATGTACAAGAATAAAGCCCACAGGCGGAGCAAACTGCCAAAAAGACAAAAACATGCGGTCGCGAAAGTGTTGTTGTTGTTGTTGTCGTGTATGACAAAGTGCAGAAGTGATAAAAATAGAAATAACAACCGATTTCAGTGATTTTTTTTTTTAGTTCCTTATCATACTATGGGTATGGGGAACTTAGGTAATCGTGAAAATTTTCGACCTCGGTTTTTTGACTTTTCTACACGTTTTCAGGTGTGAGGAATCCGAAAATGACAAAATTTCTATGGTGTCTGTCTGTAGGGTGTCTGTTAGTCTGTTAGTCTGTTAGTGGGTCAGTCCGTTAGCTTCTTAGTCTGTGTACACGATATCTCAAGAACAAATTGTCGCAGAGAGGTCAGATCAGTTTTAAAATATTACTTTCGACAATGGCAAGAACCCTATTCATTTGCAACATTCGAATTTAAAAACTTCGTAAGTTATTAGAAATTTACGATTTTTTTAACATGGGAGAATAGGACAAAAATTCACTTAAACGTGCATTAAATGAAAACTTTGTACTGTAAAAATGTCAGACCAGTTTTAAAATATCAGTTTTGATGCCGAAATGAACATCAGTAACTATAAATATGCTACTTTGAAAATTTCGCAAGTTACTGGAAATTTACGAATTTCTTAACATGGCAGTATAGGGCAAAATTTCACATAAACGTCAATTTTGAGAGATATTTTCATCGTAAAGATGTCAGACTACTTCTGAAATATTTTTTAGGACACTGGCATGAATATTAATGACTATGAATTTTCCAATATAAAGATTTCGTAAGTTATTGGAAATTTACGAATTTCTTAACATGTCAGAATAGAGCAAAATTTCACATAAACGTCAATCTTGAGGGATATTTTCAGCGTAAAGATGTCAAACCACTTTCGAAATATTATTTAGGATACTGGCATGAATATCATAGACTATGATTTTTCCAATTAAAAAAAATTCGTTAGTTATTTGGAATTTACGATTTACTTAACATGTCAGAATAAGGCAAAATTGATCATAAACTTCCATTTTGAGGATCCTAAATACATTAGACAACTTCAAAATTAAGTTTATGATATTTGTTTGAACATGATTGAATACAAATATTCTACTAGGAAATTTTCGTAAATTTTTCGTAATTTACGATTTTATCAACATAGCGAAATTGTAAATTTTCAAATAAATCTGAATTTTGAGGATTATTGCATAGGAAATAGTAGCATGAAAACTAAACAACGGAATTTACCCTGATAAAATAAATTAATTGATTAGAATAAGATAAATATATCGAAGTGAACGGTGGATAGCCTATTAGGCGGGGATTTCATTTTTTCACTGTATCAAGCTTTGGTCAAATTCATTTCTTTTAACATGATTATTATATGTCTGGCACTAGAAATTTATGAGAACATAAATATGATGGGGAACTGAGCAGAGTCCACCTATGCCAACTAGTTTTTCGTTTAAAATCTTACAAGGATTTTCATAGCTATTAAAGATGGGCGATTAGCACTTGTAAGAATTTTGTAGTAAGTATATACATATTATAACACTACAATTTTTAAGGCATTTTCAATTTAATTAACTGTTGAAAAATACCATTGAATTACAGCCTTGTACTAAAAAACGATTCCTATAGCTTGAAATAAAATACACAACTCTATTTCTACAACAATAATGGAAATATAACTGCACGTTAGAAGTATCTTATTACAACACATTGTGACCCGCTGACCACTTTCGGTGATTAACTCATCTAGTAAATATGTATGACAAAGTAAATGAATAGTTCTTTTCTTTTTTTATCGGTATTTTCAAGCAAAATGGGGAGTATTCCCCGAAGAGTGATTCACGAAAGTGTTTGATTCATTCCTTCCCGTCCATCGGGAGTTTTATTTAAAATCGGAGTGTGGGTGGAGTCCTAAAATGATTTCTAACCTTCGCATCTGTAAGAGTTTTAGCCTTAACATTGGAAAAAATGGAAATGGAAGTTTACAAATGTAGGTCAAAAGATAAAATCACTTAGGAGATTTAGATTGAAAATATAAATATTGTCTGGAGAATGTCATGTAGAATTTTTATGGTTGTACGATTTAAAAAAAAAAAAAAAAAAAAAAATGCAAAAATAATTTAATAATTAATATTGTATGATAATTTTTTAAATTGTATTTTTCGTTCCACAGTAGTTGTAAATATAGTCAGTTAAATAAGAAGATACATAAAGAAGCATTTTTTTTTCTTTCAGCAATAATATTTAAAATAAAAAACGAATTAAATTTTGTACACTTGAGGAAAAATTAAAAACATGGGGGAAAGATAATAATTATTTGTTAAAGCCTGCATAGCTAATAGAAATATATTCTTTTGATAAAACGCATCTGCATAAGTAGTCAAATAAGTGTTTTTAAAATTAATATTTAAACATTGAAATTAATGCGTCTTTGAAGAAAATTTCACCAAATTTTATTTATTCTAAACATTAATCGGAATAGGAATTTGACTCCGATGTTTTACCATTATTTACTAAAATTATTTTTTCTCTTAGTAAATTTTATAGATTTCCTTTTGTAAATAATGCTATGAAATCTGCGCCACATTCCCATACCTGTTTTGAAATTTATGTTAGTTAAACTTTTAGCTACACACAGCTGTACATTATAAATTCATTTTACGGAACATTAATGACATCTCTTCTTTCAGTGTCAAAAAAAAAAAAAAAAGGATAAAGAAAAAAATAAAAACGTGTATATGGACAAACCTATTAGGCGTATTAATCTTATTTCATAGGCATAGTTTTGAGAACATAAATATAGTAAAACGTTTATTTCAATCAAGTGAAAATTAAAAAAAATTTTAAATATAATGAAACACCTAAATATTTTGAAACAAAAACTGAAATTGCCAAAAATCATATCGATGACTCTTTTTATTATTATTATTTTTTAAGTCATTTGTATTTAAGTTATTATTTTATAATTATGAAATCATCAAAACAAAGAATTGCAATGATATATAAAACTGAAAATATACAGAATTTTTTTATTTTTTTTATTTTATGTTATTTTATTTTTTATTTTTATTTTTTATTTTTCATTGTTTATCAAGAAACTAGGTATGATGAAACATTCATCAGTTTTCTTTTCTAAAGAAGACAGAATGGTTAAAATATGTCATCTATTGATAACACCTAATACCGATCTAAATACAAAAATAAATAAAAACTAATAAAAAAAAATGCTAAATGATTTATGTAAATAGTAACAAAATTTCTGTGAATTAAAATTTTCTGCCAATATACATCATTTGTCATTACTTTTTTATTCTGTCTTCTAAATCGATTTCATTTTATTTAATTTTTATGCACTAGGGGTTATATATATAGCATATATTATTTACACTAATCAAATCCTTATCTATATCCTTATCAAATCCTTATCTATATGAAGCAATTTATCAATCGCAATCCATTAAATTTTTTAGGAACACTAAATTCCTATAATCGAATACAGTAGAAAGATATATTAAAGACAATTAGTTAAAATTTAAAAGGAAGCACATATTTAGTCTATATGCCTGAGAATTTTTATTAAACTCAATTAAAACGTTAAAATTCAAATTTTGTTGTCAGTAGAACGCCCTGTAACTTGCTCAATGATGGTGTTAAGAAAATTCCAGGTATGCAAAAGTTCAACATGCATCTCGCGTCTCTCGCGTGACACGAGCGTACGTTATTTATGGAGTTATATATTCTCCGCTAACTAAACACAACAAGCACTATTTGTAAATTTGGAAGCTGTAAAAAATCTACTTAAATGTTCTCTAGTAACTAAAATAATTAAAAGATATGTTTCTACAAGTTGGAGAAGGGTAATTTTTTTAATAATTTTGTTTGATAAAGGCTAATTAAAATTTTTCTTGGCTTTTCTCAACACAATGTTCGTAAGGTCCATATTATTATTATTATTATTATTATTATTATTATTATTATATTTTTTTTCCGAGTCGTCCAACATCAGTTTTAAATAGCGATTTTTGTCATAAAATAATCCTGTACATTTAAATAGAATTTTTCGTTTGTGAATAGGGGTGGAAGATTTGTACAAGAATGGCGAGTCTCCACGAACTTTATATTGAGGTGAAGGTCCCTGGAATTTACACAGTGCACTGAGGAAAAAAAATATATATATACCGCCTTCATCTAGAATGAATAAGTGGTCATTTTCTAAATCCTTAAACTAGAAATATAGATTTCCGAACTATGTGCATAAAGCACGTCAATAAACTGAATAGACGAAATGATCGAGAATTTCTAGTCTACACATTTCTAGAGGGTGAAACAATATTCTGAATATTCCAAATATTCTGAGTCTTTTGTATTACGAGAAAGTCTCGCTTGGTTTCCTAGAATTTGGACGTAAACCAAGATTATAGTTGCAGAAACCCGCCTCTTGTATTAACATTTATTTACAGAGATTTTTAAATAACTTTGCCCTCGAGAATATAGGCAACCGCTCTAGAATTCTAATAGGGGTTTCGAGAACTCGCTTTCAAAGGGGACTAGAATTTATAAGGATGACATGGAACTATTTTTTCTAGAGCCACAATTTAGATTCTAGATATCACTTACAGAATTTTTTCTCAGTGTGATAATCTTATTTTTAGTTAAAATGGTTTAGGAATCATAATTTGTAAATTTCCAAACCCTCGAAATCCCCTTCAGTTATGTGAAGCCCACTGAATTTATCTAAACTTGCTATTTAAACTGACTTCACGGCACGTTTTATTATCTGTTTTGCGATCTACGGCTCGATTACGACACGAGTAGCCCACAGACCTGCATGAATACCTGACAAAGATACCACAATATATTGTAAAATATTGCTGTAAATTTACTAAAACATTTATCCAGAATTTCTGTAAATTTAAATGGTTTTTAGTCACACATAAATAATCAAGAATCACAATCTTTATTCTATATATACAGGGTGTCCCATAATTCTGTAGACATTTTTAAAATTTATAATTATTGAATGAACTGATAGAATTGAAAGCGTTTTGCGAAAAAAAATCATTCTAGTAAAGGGGGATTATTTTTTATTTTTTATTTTAGGGGGGGGGGAATAAAAAAATATAGTAAATTTTTTTGTCGACGATAGTTACACAAACGGTTGAATTTTTCGCACGGAATTGAAAGAAAAATATGCAAATGAAAGTCCTGTAAATTGCACAGTTTTGCGATTAGAATTGAAAGCGTTTTGCGAAAAAAAATCATTCTAGTAAAGGGGGATTATTTTTTATTTTTTATTTTAGGGGGGGGGGGGGAATAAAAAATATAGTAAATTTTTTTGTCGACGATAGTTACACAAACGGTTGAATTTTTCGCACGGAAGTGAAAGAAAAATATGCAAATGAAAGTCCTGTAAATTGCACAGTTTTGGGATTAGGACAGTTTATTTTTTATCTTGCCCCTACTTGTGCATACATGAAGATTTAATTGCAATGCTGACATGGTGGATAAAGCGTTAATGCTGAAGATGTTTTCCCTCAGGTAAAAAACACCGACTAAAGATGCAGTTAGCGGTGTTATAACTCGTTTGCAAACTGTAATTTGTGGTGATGAAGGACACATAGAATAGGATTCATATGCCTGTAAACATTTGCATGGGAATAAGTACAGTTTTTCATGAAAATGTGTTTCCCTGTATCGACAAATTGCTTAATTATTATTTTTCTTTGCCAAAGTTCCCTTTCCTCATGAAGGATTTTTTCGTAAACCGCGTTTAATTCTATCAATTTATTCAATAGTTATGAATTTTTAAAATGTCTATAGACTAATGAGATACCCTGTATATATATTAATCATTTTAATTCTCAATAAAAATTAAAAATAAATATTTCTAAATAAGAAAAGTTATGTAAGTCACTAATATACGACTACCAAAAATTATTATAATAGCATTAGCCATGAAGATGTATATGTAAAATATATTTTTTAATAGTTCTTTATTCGCTTGAATTTTACATAAGATTAAAGATAAATAATTTCCAGTAGTTCTTCTGTCATTTCTTTTAACATTGTATGCTAACTGTTTTTGTCATTCCAAGTGTGTTTTATCTAAATCATTGCTCGGATTCGACTTTAATGCGGAATGCAATACTACTGTACATTGGCCTATCGATTTAGTAGCTGTTGCGCAATTATTTTACTAGAGAAACTGACATCAGTCATTTTCTCCAGTTGGATAAGTTATGTCACTCTTTATATCTCACTTCATTTGATTTTCTTGAGGTCCAAGAGCTATGTTATTCTTATTAAAATTACACTAAAATTTGTATAATTTTTAAGGCTTGCTTCAACTTTTGGAAAATTATAAAATTATTACTCTTAATCAAAACTCTCAATAATTACTCTTAATAATTACTCTTAAAAATGCAGCTAATTACACTGCTCTGCGAAAAAAAAAAAAAAAAAAAAAAAAAAAAAAAAAAAATTGAGGTCTGATACCAATCTTGCTGATTCTTGACCTCCTGAATCCGAATATCACTTCCATTTTGCCCAGTCCCCCACCGTTTTCTAGAAACACCACCCCCTTCCTCAATTTCTTTCCCTATTCAATAATTTTATGACTATGAATTTGAATTGAAGAATGAAAAACAATTAATCTAACACCTAAAGACAAAAAATATATAAAGTAAAAATAATAATAATAATAATAGATTTAAAAAATCTGGTGTGAAATAACCACACGACTTCCATTACCCGCTATTACATGTATTACATGCATTTTTGAGAGATAATGTGATCAGAAAACATAAAAGTGACCAAAAAAGAAAATCGTTAGAGCCGTTTTTGAGATACCAACGTTTACAAAAAATCAATTATTGACCGGAAAACAATAATTACATACAAAAGCATATTTAAAAGTGAGTTAAAATGGCGAGTTTGAAAAAAATCCGTACAACCGTTTTTAAAGGAACGCCTTTGCGAGGCCTGAAATTGAGCTATTTATACAGGACGCCTATCAATTTTCATGAACTAACCAACTATATCATTCGAAAGGATGTCTGATAGAGTGTTTATATAGCAAATTTGAAGAAAATCGTTAGAGCCGTTTTTGAGATACGGACTTACGGTCCCACTTCCGGTTTCCGATGTCCCATTTCCGGTTAAACTCAATTATTGACAGGAAAACAATAATTACATACAAAAGCATATTTAAAATTGAGTTAATATGGCGAGTTTGAAAAAAATCCGTACAACCGTCTTTAAAGGAACGCCCTTGGGAGGCCTGAAATTGAGCTATTTATACAGGGCGCCTATCAATTTTCTTGAACTAACCAACTATATCATTCGAAAGGACATCTAATAGAGTGTTTATATAGCAAGTTTGAAGAAAATCGTTAGAGCCGTTTTTGAGATACGGACTTACGGTCCAACTTCCGGTTTCCGATGTCCCACTTCCGGTTTTTAAATTTTCACCAAAATTTGGAAATTTCATCTGTAGGCCAGACGTATTTGAATTCTAAAGTTCCGTAGCTCTATTTTTATTAGTTTCTGAGCTATAATAGCCAGAAGATTCTCCACATACACACACACACACACACACACATACATACACACTGACCAATTGCCAAAAACCACTTTTTTGGACTCAGGGGACCTTAAAACGTGTAAATCAGGTGAAAACCCGATATCGAATTTTCAGACCGAATACAATACTTCCATTACCTACGGTAGTAGGGTAATGGAAGTAAAAATATAAGATATGTAATGCACAATTTCAGTGGCAAATCCCCCCCCCCCCAAAAAAAAAAGAAGAAGAAGAAGAAGAAGAAGAAAATCCTTGTCGCAAATGTCCATATTTTAGAATTTTCCAACTCTGTAGCCCCTCAGAAGATATTTAATGGTTAAAATAATACTCTCCCTCCTAAAAATCAAACTTATAGCCATAAAATCACCGAAAAATGATAAAAATAGGGGGCCGTTCCTTAAAAACGGTCGATGATAAGGCAAAATCGGCGTCCTATTCGTATTCAGGAGGTCATTTTGCATAACAATTTGCAAAAATGGTGTTGTTGCAATTTTCACGCAGAACAGTGTAATTAATACTTTATTTTATGATAATTAATACTTATAGTTAAGCTGTCCACTCGCATTAATATTCGGCCATGCTATCACTCGCAGTTATGCTTCATACAATGATTATACTTAGCGATACGTCTATAAGAACTTTATGCGATGCTAGCGCCCTCTTGCAGCGTTAAAAACTCAGCCAGTCAACGGTGAGTCAGTAATGAGCCTAATTGCTATATATTTTAATAATCGTTTACTGCAAGCATTTCCATTTCTAAATGATTGCTTCCAACCACATAAAGCCAATTAATGTCTCCTAATGTTGTTTTGTATCAATTTATTTACCAATTAAAAATTGTAATTCTATACTAATTTAATTTATTTTATGAAAAGAATGATTTTTTTTTTTTTTTTTTTTCTATACTTATCAACGGATAGTACCATTTCTTATATATCAATTTATAAGGAAATTTGAAACTTTGAGTACATATCATTTTATCTACTTGCTTAAAAGAATTTCTCCGACGAATTTATTATCAATTTAATTTTCTAAATCTTTGTAATGATCTGATAAAGATATAGAAATAAAACATCTTTTTCATTGTTCAACATCACGTGAAACCTGATCCAGATCCTATGGATTCTTCTTTGATCTTGGTCTTTTAATTAGTTTCCCTGCTTTTAGACAAATTATTTAAAAAATGCAATGTTGCGAATTTCTTATCCATCAATTTCTGTTTTATTTGGCTACTTGATATGATATTTGGAAAAACTGTATACTTTATTACTATTGAATAAAATCTGGTCGTTTTTAATGAACGCTGAAGAGATCGAAACTATTTTTTATACATCTCAAAATTCTTTTCAAGATATCTAAGACTTTTTTTTTTTTTTCAGTCTTTCTTTTTTTTTTCTTTTAGAATTTTGAGTGTCTTTGTTCATTTTGTTTTTTCATTATTTGTCTTAATATTCAAATGGGTCTGTTTTATTACTTCTTTTGGATTTTTAAAAAGTTTCTTATCAAGTGAATATTCAGGATACACTGCGCTGCAAAATAAATAAATAAATAAATAAAATAAAATAAAATAAAATAAATTGAGCCCTGATACCATTATTGCTTATTATTATGTGAAATGACCTCCTGAATCCGAATATGACTACCATTTTGCCCAGTCACCCACTGTTTTCCCGGGGCACCACCCCCTCCCCCAATTTCTATCACTGTTCGATAATTTTATGGCCATGAATTAATTTAACACACAAAAAACAAAAATATATATAATGTTTAATAAATAACATTAATAACAGATTAAAAAAACATAAGAAATGTAATACATAATTTCAGTGGCAAATCCCCCCTAAATTTTCCACTTGCCGCAAAAGTTCATGTTTTAGAATTTTCCAACTCTGTAACCCATCAGAAGATATTTAACAGTTAAAATAATCCTCCCCTGCCCCCCCCCCCCTAAAATCAAATTTATAGCCATAAAATTACAGAAAAGTGATAAAAATAGGAGACCGTCTCTAAAAAACTGTGGGTGATAGGGCAAAATGAGCATCCTATTCGGATTCAGGAGGTCATTTCACCTAAGAATATGCTGAAATGGTGTCAGAGGCAATTTTCCTGAAGAGCAGTATTATTAATGTAGCAACATTTTTCAGTAATATTTCAAGATGCAGAAGATAATATAGAATTTACATGTAAACATATAACTTACCTTAAAATGCTCTCTAAACTACATTTTATACAAAGAATTAATTATATAGAAATCATTCGGAAATAAAGTATTGAAAATATATCGGGTAAATTTGTATAGTGTAAAAATGCATGCATTTTTTAATTAATTTATCACTAAAAATAATGAAAATTTTTAATTATCTTTAAAAAATATTAACACATTCTATATAATGCAGTTTTACGAGTAATTTAATGCATGCTACAGTCGGCAGCAAAATTATTGAAGCACACATCCATATTTTTCCTGTTATTATTATTATTATTATTAGTTAGATCATTAATTTTTATCATCAACTTACTTTTTACTTTTCGAACACTATAGTGAGGAGAGTATTGTAATCATGTCAAAAATCCGAATTTGAGATTTTGATGTTTCTATACGTTTCGAGGTCCCCCGAGTCCGTTTCCACTATCTTTACGATGATGTATGTATGTGTGTGTATGTATGTGTGTGTGTATGTGTGTATGTCTGTGAGTGAACACGCTGGCGTCTAAACGTTTTGTTCGAATAAGCTGAAAGTTGGTAATAAAGTTGGTAAGCTGAAAGTTGGAATATTGTAAGTCTCCATAGTACAAACCCTATAGATTTTGGTTAATCTAGCACTTATAAATTAATTCAAAAACTGGCGTACAGACAATAGCAAGAAATTAAAACTTCTTCACACACCATAAATTTTAAATCAGCACAACTGGTTTCGAAAGAACGTAGCCTTTCTTCATCAGGTGCAATCTTGCTTTTGCCTCCAAGGCAGTTGCACGTGTTTGCACCTGATGAAGAAAGGCTACGTCCTTTCGAAACCGGTTGTGCTGATTTAAAATTTAGGGTGTGTGAAGAAGTTTTAATTTCTTGTTAGCACTTATAGTTTTTTTTTACAGGGACACCAGGAAAAGTTCTTTATCATTATGGCCTATGGGGCCAAATTTTTAAAAGTGCGATAGCGTCTAAACGCTTTATTAATCTGAACAAAAAATTTGTACACATGTTATAGGTCACAGTTGCACGAACTGTATAGATTTTGGTGAATTTAGCACTTACAGTTTTTTGACAGGAGCACAAAGAAAAATTCTTCATCATTTGGCCTATGGGGCCAAATTTTTAAAAGTGCGATAGCGTCTAAACGCCTTATTAATCTGAGCAAAAAATTTGTACACATGTTATAGATCACAGTTGCACCAACTGTATGGATTTTGGTGAATTTAGCACTTAACAATTTTTTTAAAGGGACACATAGGAAAAACCTTTATCAAGGCCCTTATTAATGCCTATGAGACCAAATTTTTAAAAGTGCGATAGCGTCTAAGCGCCTTATTCAATTGAGCTGAAAATTTATATGAATATTATAAATATCTGTTGCACTAAATATAAGAATTTTGGTGAATCTAGCATTTATGGGTTTTCACAGGGATACAACGAAAAATTATTTATCATTATGATCTATGGGCTCAAAGTTCAGTAGCGTTAAATAAAACATCGTATATTATATGGAGAATATGTAATATACTCAAACACTCTATTATGGTTTTCCCTCTTTTGTTTGTTTAACAACTCCTCTTTCTTTACTTTATCTACAAAACTGTTAATTACTCCAATGTTCGGAAAGTCAAGTGGAGTCACTCCAGATTTTTTGTAAACAGCATGAAGTCTAAGATCATGACTCGAGAAATATTTACTTAACAAAACAGTATTAGGTGCACATATTTTAAATAGGAATTATTGCTAGTACTTCAATAGTTTTGCTGCCGACTGTCCATGGTACTTTTTTTTTTTTTTTTTTTTTTTTTCAATTATGATATTAATTATTTTTATTTTCTGAAAGCTCAAACAAGTCTTTAATAGCATATAACTTATTATGTAATGTAAAAAATAATTGAAAAAAAAAAAACTCTATTATAAATTTTCTTGTAATAAAAGCCCACGTTTCGCGAAACTAACGATATAAACTGAAGTCATAGCTACAAAAGTGTTTGATTTGGATTTAGAGGAATGAATAAAGTAGCGGAAGAAGAATAATTTAGCAGGAAAAAATGACGTCGTATTTGCAACAATACATTGAGAAAAAGTAAATTTTACCTGTGATTCGCAATAAATTAAATAAATCTAAAATATAATTTAAAAGAATTGTCGTAATGCTATGTAAGGATGACTACTTGGGGATTTAGTAGTTTCCTTTCTTGATCTCCGCTAAAAACTGTCAAATTATCGTTAAAACATTAAGCTAAATTAGTAGAAAAACCCTAAAAAATTGTTAAAAGGATTATAATAAATAATAATAATAATAATAATAATAATAATATTTGAAAATATCTAACACTAGGCCGATTATTTGAAGCTAATTGATTTTTTTTTTTCTGTCTGTGTGCGAAAACACTTTAAAAGGATAAAATCCCATAAAAAAACTGAAGGCTTATGAGACTGTAATAAACATTCCTAGTGGCAAGTGACAAGTTGTATTCAACCGCACATAGTGTTCTGCAACAGAATGTTGTATATAAAATGAAATGAAATATGTAGTCAACACAAACGATGATAACATTTAACAAATAATAATAACAAAATTATCCCAAAGAAAAAATAGTTTATTCAAAGTAATAATAATGATGATAATGTTATGTTATGTTGAAACTTCAATTTACTTTTTATTAATTACTTGTTCTTTGTAGTAAGGGGGAAAAAAGAGGTGTTTTTCAGGAATTTCTTCGCCTTCGGACATATTTTGTTAACAACATTTAAACGATTTCTTTAATAAAACGACAACAATTTTTGAGTGCAATACTTTCAATTGCCTTTGCATCATATTGCATTTATTATTTTAACAAGTTTAGGGCATAAAATACTTTAAATATGCATCAAACGTAGCAATTAATTCTATGTTTTATTTTATTTACTTTAGACTGTCAATTACTCATACTAACATATTGTTCACTCACTATTCATATATGTATATTTATTTTGTAAAAAATAAATTGAATTTTAAAGTAGATAAATGAATGAATAAATAAAATTCTTCGAAAATATTGATTACATTAATTATGCATAATTGCTTTTCTTTTAAAATAAAAAGTGCAGGCAGTATTAGAAAATTATGTTATAGTACTGAAATAAACTATCCACTAGCAAATTAATTTTTCAGTTATAACTTAGTTTTAAAAAAAATTAGAAATATGTATTTAAGAAAAAAATTGAAGGAATAAATCTTCAAATACATGATCTTATTTTAAATGAATTACATTTACTTTTTAATTTCAAATTCGTTACTGATTTTTTGAATCAGAAGTTTTATCTGGATAATAAAATAAAGATTTATATGGCATGCACAGATATGTTATATAAACGATTTTCTATAGTTTTTATTGAATGAAATTTACTTTTTAATTTCAAATTCGTTACTGATTTTTTGAATCAGAAGTTTTATCTGGATAATAAAATAAAGATTTATATGGCATGAACAGATATGTTATATAAACGATTTTCTATAGTTTTTATTCAAATACTTAATTTTAAACCTTTTTATTTTTGGTATAAGGAAATTGAGGAGGTTTGAGGTCCCCTCATTTTTTTTTTATTTCTTTCTTTGCCTGCTTAAAGCGTTTCATTGTAAAAAAAATATATATATGTGTATGTGCTTTATTCATCATTGAATGGTGGGAAATGTGCAGCATATGGAAGAAAAATTTCAAAAGTCCAAGGATGCATTTAGTAGGTATATGGAAAAGGCGTAAAAAAAAAAACCTTAATTCTACATTTTATTATTATGATTATGATTATTATGTAAACCATAAAATGAGAAAGAAGTTAAAGGAGGTTTTAAATATGTTGTACTCTCAAAATCAGAAAATTTAAAATTTTTATATTCGAAATTAAACGATGACTAGATAAGCTTTGATTAAGCTATTGAAAAGAAAAAAAAATTTACATTAAAATGTCTTACAATTTTACTTTCTTTTAGCCATATAAATCGTTAGAGAAAATATTGTTTTGGGGTCAAATAATCGAAATTGAGTTTTTGTTTTATCTACTCGTTTTGAGGTTCCATTAATCAGCAAAACAGGTTTTTAGCGGTTGGTCTGTGTGTCTCGCTATGTATGTGTGTCTTTTATCAACATATCTCAAGAATAAATAATAGCAGGAAGTCCAAACTCTGTACTCTAAATGTGCATCATATAGGCATGCTGTGCTAAACTTTTCGTTGAGATCAAGCAAGTTATCCGAGCGCAGGGACATTCAAATACATTACGTCTGTGGGCGAAATTTAAAGTGGGTACACTATAACATCTAAAGTCTGCGCTAAACAAAATGAAATGAACACATATTTTTTATATGCATAAAAGCAAAAGTCGTATAGATCATTTTATGAAAATCATTAACCATTCTTTTACAGGGATACCCAAAAGAACAAAAATGTAATGGGACTATACTTGGAAATTTATGGAAGTGCATTTCAGGTTGTGCTGTGCGTAAGTAATATAGGGCTATATTAAAGTATAGAGTGTAGTGAGTACATAATTTATTGAAGATACTGAAAATACTGATCATAATCAGGAATAATCAGGAATACTGATAATTATGTGAAAACATTCTTTTTTTTTTTTTATTATTGAATGTAATTCGTAGAAGTGCTTTACTATATTTTATCATATCCAGGAGAGTTTCTGAGGAATGAAAATTAATTCCTTATACCCACACTGTAAATTAAGTATTTTTATGTTTATTTCAAGACTTTTTGTTTCGTTTACAGTCTAAGTAATATCCTGTCCGTAACAGATCATGCTTATTCTAACTTGCTTTGAGGAAAAAAATAATAATAATAAATAAATAAATAAACTTCGTATATTAATCAGATATAAGCCGAGAAAAACTAATATGAGTATTTATTGGACATTACTATTTTTATTATTATTTTTTTTTTTTAGTATTATTTATTTTTCGGCACAACTATTTAATAGTTATTTATACCGTTAGTATTTATTCATCTTTAAAAATTCATTTTTTTCAATAGCTTACCAACAAATCTCAATCTCCATTTTAGATTTAGCAACCACTACAATTTAAAAGACAATAATAAAATTTCTCAGTAAACCTGCGAACATTATAAAAATTCGTTTAAAATTATGAAAACTTCGCTCTTTAGATTAAAGTAAAATAAATTGTTTCTCTGCCTGTTGTACTCCCAGTTCCCACGACGAAACAGCTGCTGGCTGCTGAAATCAGTCTGCTCTTCAATTGGTACATCACTCTGAAAGGGAGGGGGTACTCGTTCAGGAAACGAGGGGTTACGCGGACCTTTTCTCTCCTACAATGGACGGCTGGTCATTAATATCAGATAATGGCGGGGATCTTTCCATCCTTGTAATTGGGGCTATACCTATGGGCAACACCATTAACAGTCATGAAGTTTGGGAGAAAATCTGCTTTACCTATTCAGAGACCATATAAACCAAACTATTCGAATGTAAATAACTGCATGGATATTAGTCATAATGTATTATTTATAAATATATCACAAATCGATAGATACGACGATGAGAGGGTTTTCAGCTTCTTTGCCACTGGTACTACAAAACAGAAATCTTTTTCTCATTTTAAAGCAAATTTCTTCGGATAAATTATGTATTCAATTTACTCATAATATAATTTTTCTTTCTTCTTTTTTTTTTTTTTTTCTTTTTTTTTAATACTGCTTTTATATTCAGAAAATTCGCAACCATTTAATTTGTTTTTGATTTCGAAAAGCATGTATTTTTAATTTTAAATATTTCGTTTTAAGGCTGTAAAGTACGATAACTGAACTAAATACATTTTTCAACTTTAAAGTAAAATATTTAAAAAAAATAAAACATAATCTTTTGGAAAACAAGAACAATTCAGCATTTGTGAATTTTCTCAATATGAAAACGGAATTTTAAAATATACAATAGATAATGAATACTTTGGGTACAATAGACCTTATATAGATAGAATACGCCACCAATAGGACTTCCCATTATACTGAATGTCTTCAACATGAGGGTGTAATCTGAAACATTCAAGCGCCATATGTCACGTGACAGAGAGTTGACGGAGATTCTTTTATAAGAAAGCAATTATTTTTGTAAGAAACAAAAAATTCTCCCCTTCAGAATGGTTTCTCACAAAAGAAATTTTTTTATAATTAATCTATGGCCTTTTAGCTCTCCAACGATGTGTAAATCTAAAGGCTTAAATAAAACGTATTTGTACAATACAGACATTAAAAAACTCAAAACTAATTTCTTTCCTATGGAAAAATCACATAATATTCATTCTCGTCTCTCTCTCAGATCCACATCACGTGAAACTTCAGCTGGGAAAGCTAGCTCATGTCGCAGACAGATAATGAGGGGGGGGGGAGATGCGTCGTCTATCTAAATAAGGTCTATGTTGGGTACCAAACCTTTTTCTTACACAGCATGACATTTGTCTTCCGGTGACCCTTAAAGTTCCAATATTTTAAAATTTATAATAATAAAAGTAATTCCACGGTAAAAATACGTTAAGTATTTATAAAGAAGGACAATACATGGTCTATTTCTTTTGCCTGAATCAGATTTTAATTAAGTGTAAAATAAAGATATTAATTAGAAGAACATTTAAAAAATAGGAGTAACAACTATCGGTGCATTTAAAATTTTAACGATCTTTTAATGACTTTTCCAATTAACAGTGAAACAGAATAACAAATTGGTTAGTAGACCATAACATTGTCTTTCTCATTGAAGCAAATTAAGTTTTTCATTTTATGTTACTTGTGAAAAATAGTCTTGTCATCTATTTATCAATAAAGTAATTACACGTGTTTGCTACGGAATTTTTTTTTATCTGAATATTGTCTTTCAAAAATACGTATGCAATATAACATAATTACCTACATGTATAACATTTATTTGTAAAATGACAAAATTCAGAAAAACGCGGTTTTTTTTTTTTAGGACTGAGGGCCTATTGGTCTCAATCTGAGATTTTTGCGTTGTCGATTTCGATAGTTGGACATTTCTCGAAATCTAAAATTTATCAAAAATATAATTGAATAATTTGCAAGCGATGTTATAATTAAAAAAAAAAAAAAAAACTAATAGTCCTCCGTCTTAAACTAAATTCTGCTTTTGCCAGAATTTCATCAGAATCTTTTTTTTTTTTTTTTTTAATATAGGCATAAATTACAACAATACTCACATATTTAAATCACACTTCAAAGTTTTTACAACAAAAGGAGCCAGCGAGTTTGACCATATCTAGTTGTTAACAATTTTACAGTTTTATTGTCTAAAAATTTTGAAATAATAATATCTAATAATATTTCTTGCGGCAAATGAACCCAATTTTTGACACATAGTTAATAACTTTCAGATTATTTCTTAACTTATTTTAACTCAAAAACAACATGACTTTCAATCTTTCTAAAATCACTCTTCTAATTTTATCACTCTACTGAAAAGTACTACTCATTTGCATCAGGTTAATGTTTTACGTTTGTTTTAATGAAAGTTTTCCTTTTTATGCCAATGTATAATTCTACGGTGCTGTTATATACTGAATTTATTTTAAAATTTTTTGAGAATGCTTACATACATCGCATAATATAGCATTAGAATTATATTTACAACACAAATATGATCAACTCTTTCCCCCCCCCCCCCTTCACCGTTAGTTGCAAGTTTACCCAAAATTTTACCTACCTATTATCTCCTCATTCATGCATTTCACTTCACTGGTTTTTTTAGTTAAGTTGCTATTTGAAGTCCTTATCTAATTCATCTGTGAAATTTTATCGTGAAACCTTTTGGCCCATCTGTAATTCCGCCAGCATGTAGTATATCTAACTACACTGCTGGTCATTAAAATTGCTACACCAAGAAGGAATAATAATAACGGAATGAAATTTGTTGGACACATACATTATAGTAGAAGGAATAATTGATTAAAATTTCAGGAAATTTGGTGTAATATATACTGAGAAAACAGTACATAAAGCAGCGACCACGGTGAACAATGACAGCACTTATCTGCCTAGGCATTGAATCGAACAGCGAATGAATGACATGTACGGGTAGAGCACTTTATGAAGCTTTAACACGATGCCACAATTCATCGATCGAAGTTACTGGTGAGTGGTGGGGGACCAGTCGCTTTTCAATGATTAAGCAGTAATTTTCATTGGTGTGAGATCAGGAGAATACGCTGGCCAGAGCAACAGTCGAACACATTCGGCATCATTGAAGGTTCAGACAATATGAACAACTTGCGGTTGTGCATTGTCCTGCTTAAATGTTGCGCTTTGGAGACCGTGAATATAGGGCAGAGCGATTATCCTTAACTCGTCAGAAATTTAATGGCCGCTATTCAGAGTGCCAGGAATGCGAACAAAAAGTAATCGAGACGTATATCTATTTGTACCACATACCATCAATCCAGGTGGTGACCCAGTATGCGGCTACCAAAATTCTGATTACCCTCAAAACTGCATCACTGATATGGGCGCCTTTAATGTGTGATGAACAATGATCCTGGACGCAGCAATGTCGTGAAGTCACCTTTCAAACAAATCACAATCCTGTTTACAGCATCATGATTGCCTAATCCATATTTAACGGCATTATGAATAATGCACATTGCCAGCTGGAATTCGACATCGTCATACTGTCTTTCACTTGCAATGATGTTATGGGCTCCTATTGGATACACGTGTCGATTACTTCTTGTTCGCATTCCTCGCACTCTGAATAGCGGCCATTAAATTTCTGACGAGTTAAGGCCCGCCCCTCTGCCCAATATTCGAGGCCTCAGTAGCGCAAAATTTAAGAGGATAATGCACGACCGCAATTTGTTTGTATTGTCCGGACCTTCCTTGATACAGAATGTGTTCGACTGTTGCTCGGGCCAGCGCGTTCTCCTGATCTCGCACCAATAAAAAGGACTGTTTAATCGTTGAAAAACTCCCCCCCCCCACCACTCACCAGTAACTTCGATCGACGAATTGTAGCATCGTGTTAAAGCTTCATGAAGTGCTCTACCCGCACATGTCATCCAATCGGGGGAAGCAATAAGGGATTTTACTCACATTTTTATTTTGATTCAATCAGTGCCAAGTGTCAATACAGTGTTCGCTGATTGTAAATAAATATTAATAAAATTCTATCATCTTTTTTTTTTTTTTTTTTTTTTTTTTTTGAACTGAAATTTTGTTCATTCTATCTCTCATAACTCTTTAAATTCACACAATGTTTGTTTGGAGTTTTCATATGAGTTCCACAATACATCAGGCTGTTAAATTAAGCAAATTAAAACTTATAAGCTAGCGCATGCGTAGATAAAAAATATTTAATGAAAATGCTCATATTTCGTAAAATATTGAACATTTTTGCATTCTGACTCCAGTAAGCTGTGTCTAATGAAATATGCCAAATTTTCAGAAAATATCTTTGCTCTGGGTCTAATACCAATACGCGTTATAATTTAAAAAGTGAAGATTTCTTTCCCAGTGTTTTAAAAAATCATTATATCTTCATGAACATATGTGGGAACCTCTTAAAAATTTATACACATTATGAAAAAATTTCTTATAGTCACATGCTACAGCCAAAATGCATTCTAAGCATTACTTTTTACAAGGTGATACAAAAACATATTAATTTTTCTCTAAATTTTTACTGGTACCCTTTTCCTTTTCAGGACACAACTTTTGCTGAAATATATGAAGTGTAACGTGTTCTTTATCCTAACAAAGTTTCAAGATGATTCCAAAAGAACTTTTCTAGAAACTTAACAAAATGTCTAAATTCAAAAGTGTCCAAATGCTTATTGGTGGGTAGTGTAATAGAGTCTCATAAATATCAAACATTCTTCAAAATTACTGGTAATTATAAATAATAATAATAATAATAATAATAAAGAAGTCCTTATAAATGGATAACACTGAACCAGGATGCAATTTTTTGAAATGTAGGAGCAGTGCTTCCATTCCGCAGGGCATTACCCCCCTCGAAAGCGTAAATTTTCAATATGTGTATTTTTCTAAATAATTTGTGACTTATGTATTTGTGGTAATTTAAATATATATTTCATAAAAAAAAAAATGTTTTGGGTATAAGAAAGTTTTGGGATAACCTCAACATAGTAGTTTTCTGTTTGTCCATCGTATTGTGATTTATGCATCATAATTCCTGAATAATTCAGCGAGATTCAAATTCTTTATTTACCGATTTCTCTATTTTCTAAAAAAGACAGAAAATTTGCAGCAATATTCTTGTAATTTGAGTGTCCACGATATTATTTTCGTGACATAATTTTAATTTTATTGTTCACACATTTCTTTAAATCTTTCTTATACGGGTTAATTTTTTTCTTTTCAGTTTTTTTAATCGAAGTGTAATGCATTCAGCGCATCTTGTCATTCCAGATCGTTGTGTCGTAATCGTGTTTAAATGCATTATTACTATTTTTTCACTTTCTCGAATTGTGATCAGTGCATCATATTTTTTACTTTCTCTTACCCATAAAGTAGAGAAAGTATTGTTTTTGGGTCAAATTTTCGAACGCGAGATTTTGTTATATTTACACGTTTTGAGGTTCCCTGAATACGAAAATCATGTTTTTAGCAAATGGTCTGTGTGTCTATGTGTCTGTGTGTCTGTGTGTGTGTCTGTCTGTTATTAGCATATCTCAAGAACAAATAGTAGCAGACATTCCAAACTTGGTATTCTAAATGTGTATCATATATAGATGCTACAGTAAGATTTTCGTTAAGATCAAGCAAATGGTTCGTGTACAGGGACAATCAAGAGAAATCTAATACATTACGTCTATAGGGGAAATTGCAGGTAAGTAGAGTTTAACGTCTATAGACTGCACTAAACCAAATGAAACGAATATATATATTTTGTAATAGAGATAGTCAACTGGGAAAAAAAAATTGTGTATGTAGGAGCCTTGCCTCCCCCCCTGGGTGGGGGAAGTCCCCCCTCGAGGGGAGTAAATTTTCATGATGGGTATCTTTCAAAAGAGCTCGCCAATATCTTTAAAACGAATGGTTGAACCATCGATCTGCGATAATTTAAAACAAAGTTATCGATTTTGTTCACTTTTAACGAAGAAAAAAAAAAATCGTTTTTTTTTTTTTTTTTTTTTTTTTTTTTTTTTTTTTTTAAATATTGAGAATAAAATGGACTTTTTTTGGATATTCAGTGTTATACTACTTCTATAATATGGAAATCGTCTGTATTATCATAAAAGATAATTTTTTTAAATAATAATTTTAATAAATTATTTTTTAAAAACAGAATTATTTTTTAATAACCGAATTAAATTTTATATAAATCTAGGTGCATTAATGAAACGGGGGGTTCACACATAATTAATTATCATATAAAACTCTTCCGAAGCCTAATTTGAATTGTTTAACATAAGTTTACATAACATTGTTATCTTACCTCTTAATCTCCAACCTGCATTTATAGTATTAAATATTAGGGTAAGAGAAAGTTGTGTGAGTGACACACCAGATTATTTAATATCTCACGGAGATTCAACTTCTTTATTTACTAATTTCATCACGATCTATAAAAATAAGGAAATTTTATAACAATATTCTTTTAGTTAAAGAATAATGCGCATGCTTTTTTCCTAGCAGAACTTTTTCTTTTCTTTTTCTGCACACATAAATTTTCAGCTTTCTCACACATATCATTTTATAATCTGAACATATACAGTCGGTAACAAAAGTGTCCGAACACTAGCAAAAATTCCTATATAAAAAAAGTACACTTAATGCAGTTTTATTAAATAAATCCTTGCCGAATCCTGTTCTTAGTCAGTGTAAGAACAGGATTCGATAAGGATTTATTTAACAAAACCGTATGAAGTATATATTTTTTACATAGGAATTTTCGCTAGTGTTCGGACACTTCTGTTACCGACTGTACCATGTAAGGAGGATATGCGGTAATTATAAAAATGTTCGATTATGTGATGTTGAGATGAATCTATACGGTTTCAGGTTTCCTAAATTCATTTTTTACGTTTTTACTGTGATGTATATACGGTGATATATGTTAAAGTGTTGTGTCGAAATGTATGCGTGTATGTGTGAGAGTGAATGCGTCTAATAGCTTTATCCAATCGAGCCAAAAATGTAATCAATACTTCAGACTAGATATTTTGTCACTGTAGATTAGTAAACATTAATCATATTTACACATGTATTTTATTTTAATTTGGTAACAGAATTGTAACTGGAGGCTGATAATTTTCTCGTATATGTCAAGAAACAGGTCTTCATTTACTGTTTTTTTTTTTTTTTTTTTTTTTTTTTTTCATTCTGTTTTACAACAATAGTTTTGTAAACAATTCTTTTGCACATGTATTGGTATAAATACAAAATTTTAAATATAAATCAAAGAAGCAAAATACATCGTGTAAAAAATAATTAACCACGCAGCAAATCCAATAGAGGGCATTCCTTCAAAACTGTGTATATATGATTTGAACAACTCAACTTCGTAAATCAAATTAATGTTTATACATATCATACAATGTAAAAATACTATTTACAGTGTATATGTATACATCATCATAAATTTTCTTCTCCTTCAGGTTGATTCCTAGAACTCTTCCGTTGGAGGTGAACCGTCGATTTCAGTTAGATTTTTGGCCAGTTATGTCAACCCCTCGATAAAGCATTTTAGCTTCGGGCATGACTGGAAGTTCTAATGTCCGATTAACGATCGAATCCCGATATGTTTCTCAATTCCGATTCTATATTCTAATGATCTACGGAGGTTCTAGAGCAGTTCTTCTCTTCCGGTTTATGAATAAATAAATAAATAATGTTCCTATATTATTTTAAAATGTTTTATGTTGTATTCGAGATACATGACATTTTTCTTACTTACACATGTCTTCGATGTCATCGATTAGAAATCAAAGGATTATCTGCAATTACTTTAATTCAATCAAATATATACATATAGATAGATATTGTTATTATTAGTATTATTATTATTAAAGGCGTTATATAGATTTACTTTACATTAATTGCTCTACCATAATGTTACTTAAATGAGAAAAACTATAAATTTTTCTTTCGATTTATATAAATTATTCTGATTTTTTTTTTTTTTTAATCATCTTAACGCAATCTTAATTCGAAAATTTGAAATTTCGATAAAATTTATTTCTAGGATGCCCTATAGCAAAATATTTTCTCGAGCACTTTTACTATTTTACAAGGTTCTCATGGGATCATCTAATTAAAAAAGAAAAAAAAAAGTTATATACTCAGAATTTTATGTAAAAATATATGATCAATATTTTATGGAAAAACATGTTATGATTTAATTTTTTTTTTCACTGTATAAACTATTGTGTTATTTAAATAAATGATTAAAATTACAACTTTTTTTTTTTTTTTTTTCCTGAAAAAACTTTTAATAATACTTCGTTAAGAATATGTGCTTGAAAATAGGAACAAGTACCTGTTATTTTTTTTATTTTATTTTTTTTTTTTTTTTCCAAGTATTTTCGATTTAAAATTGAGGATGTGTTGTTTTCTGTAACAATGTAATCGTAAAATTTACTTAGTTAATTGCAAATACTATTTTATTTTAAGTACAATAAATTAAGGATTTATGGATTAGCATTTCATTCCTCAATAAAGTAGGCTTTGATTTATTTATGTATTTTTTAAATAATAATACTTTAAACAAAATTTTAAAAATACTAATTGCGTGTAGCTTCAAAATGGTTCAAAAATATTTATCAGTCTAGTAGCGATATCATTTCCCAAAGTGTAATATGTGAATTCAAAAACGAGTCCTTTATCGTCATGGGTCCTAGTGTAAAAGGGTTCGTCTACAGTTCAGAAGTTCACCAGTTTGAATCCGGTCACACTCTGTACGCAAATATATGAACACAACAACATCATGTCCATTCAAGAATAACATATGGCAGCACATGCGCACGGAATCTGATATTTAATTAATTTTTATGCTAAAAATGCATAAAATGTGATTGAATCGCTTTTTCAAAGACGGGGTGGGGTGTCTCAAATGAACCGAGAGGTGTCACATGGAGTATCACCACAAATAAAGGGTATTTTTCAAAGAAGGACTGTCACATGTTCTACCATTTAGGAGAAAAGGGTTTATTTTAAATATATGAACACCAGTTTTTCAAATGTTTCAAGCACATCATGTACTAAAAGTATCTTAGAATCATTTTTATTCTCATGCAGTTTTAGTATATGGTGTGCTTGAAAATAAGCTACCTTGTCTCGGTAATAAAATCACAGATTTAACAATGTAAAAATATATCATAATCAGTTATAAAATAATTTTTATTCATAAATACTTAAAATGTCTTTATTTCTCAATTCAGAGTAATACAAATTAATTGTAATTTATTTTATTCTTATTTAATTATTCTTCTGCAAGCGCAACACATCTTTGATTATAAATGACTGACATCTGATAAAAACTGTTATTCTGGGTTTAATGTAAATTAAAACAAGTTTAACAACATATATTCACAACGTTTTTAAAATTTTGTGTTCATTACATTATATAGTCACCATTACTTTAGAGCATTTTTTTTTTTTTTTTTTTTTTTAATAGCATTAAGACATTCAAGGAAAATTCTTTTTGAAGGTGGTGGTGATAACGTTATAAAACACTCTGCATCTCTCTGAAAGCCCTACATTCATTGTATATTTTTAAAAAATACACTTATTAAAAATGAGTATTATAATTCTGTTCAAATCGAATAGATGTTTACCCCTTTTTGACCCTAAACATTTTTATCTTAAAACATTACGTTCTTCTGTTTTTTGCAAACTGAAAGAAAAGTATGGACTATAACCCATAACGGACATTTGTTGATTGAAATTGTACTTCACACTTCCTGCTAATTAGCTCGATCATTCATTTCCGGATTTTATTACATACGACTGTTCCGCATGCAAAAATGTAAGCGGATGTCGTGGATGTCTAACTCGCACGATAGTGTCTGGGTTGGAAAGGGTTATGTTTATGATACAAACAATCGAAGTAATTTCTTTTTTCTTTATTATTATTTTATATGACATGGAGTCATACAAACGTTTTTATTTTTAACAGATGGATGTTGCTATTTATGATATCCACAATGAAGTCATTGTTTTATTATTATACATTCTATAACAAAAAAAAAAAAAAAAAAAAAAAGACGGACCAAGAAGAAGTAATGCAAACTGGACACAAATTGACATGCTTACAGGTTTCGATGGAAAATACAAAATTTTAAAGTTTGGCTGCCATCGAATGAGCATGTGATGCTGCAGTGCATCTTAACTGCGCAATTGGCAGAATATTAAAATTGAGAAATTTTGATTCCAGGTCATAAATTTTTCAAGAATTTCATTCCGTTTACTCAGGCACGCATACAGGTGCGCAAACATTATGAGCAGATGACAGCATTTGAGAGAGGTGTGTAGTTGGGCTCAAAGAAGTCAGTTGGTTTAATCTGTGAATTGTTTGACAAATGGATAGGAGCGATGCCACTATTATATGATATTGACAGAAATGGGGGAACCACGGCCGAACACAGCGTCAGGGAGAAGGCAGTCGGCCTAGGGCGAGAATCGAACGTGAGAACCGATCAATCGTCAGAGCGGTACTCAAAGCCCCAATTCCTCATTATCATCGATCCTACGTGCAACTGGTACTTCAGTGACTTCAAAGACCATTAACAGGAGATTCAGAGAAATGAGGTTGAGCTCACGTAGCCCCTTGTGCACTATTAAACTTTGTATACCGACAAGCACGTTTGCAGTGATATCAGGATCGTTCGAACTGGAATGTCACTGAATGTAGTAGAATTGTCTTCAGTGATGAGTACCACTCTGATATGAGCTCCGACGACCAGCGAAGACGAGTCTGGAGACGCCCCGAAAAAAGGGGGATTCCAACCCGACTGTCGCCAGCTATACGGCCCGGCAACCAGGAGGGATTGTGTGGAATGAAATTTCATTTCATAACAGGACCCCTTTGGTTGCCATCCACGGCATCTTTACAGCACAGCGGTACGTCGACGACATTCTATGTCCCGTTGTGTTTCTCTTCATATCACGCAGTCCTGACCGTATATTTCAGCATGATAATGCCCGGCCGCGCACAGAGATAGTTTCTGCTGCTTGTTTTCCTGATTGCCTAACATTATTTGGCCACTAAAGTCGCCGGATCTCTGTCCTACTGAGGACGTTTGGAGCATCATGAAAAGGGTCCTACAACCAGCTCGGGATTTTGCCTATCTAACGCAACCAATTGAACAGAATTTGGTATATATACAGAATTTGGAGCATATCTGCCAAGTCTATCAATTAATGCCAAGCCGAATAACTGCTTACATAAGGGTCAGAAGTGGACCAATACGTTATTGACTTGTTGACTTTTGTGAGGCCGTTTCTCTTGATTAAGCCATCCATAATTTCTGAAACTGTAATCATTTGTTTTTCTTAGCATGTACATCACATCTACCAATTTTCATTTCATTTGGATAACTCCTTCTTGGTGCGTCGATTTTTTGTTATAGAGTGTATAATATGACTTGACATACAAACGTTTTTATTTTTAACAGATAGATGTTTATATTTAAGTTTATGACTTGTACAATTAAAATCATTGTGTTATTATATTACTAGTATATAACCCCGTCAAAAATGACAGAATGTGAAATCAATTAAGGTAGTGAATCAACGAATGCTTTGCCTGCTTCTCTGAACACTATATTTAAAGGGGACTAATGTGCAAGTTGCACCTGACGAGACTAATGTGCAAGTTGCACCAAACGAACAAACTATTTCTTTTAACGGAAATACCTACTACTAATCCAGGACGATAGGTCTAATATAACGTATCATATTATATATCATATTTATGGTAATATAACTCAGTACTTATTTCGCTTCCTTCTTCGACTCGTTTTAATAAGTAATTTTTATATGCATGGGCAAATTTAATATTTTAAAATTTTTCGCATGAAAACATAATTTCATCTTATGCCCCCCTCCCTCCTCAAAAAAACAAAACAAATATATATATATATATATATATATATATATATATATATATATAACAATAACTGGTAAATTTTTTTGGCAACAATCATAAATTTAAATGTCCAATTTTGAAATTATTTTCATATTTTAATTAATTCTAAAATATCTAATCAAAACTTCGTTACAAATAAGGTACCAAATGAAAGGTACCATATTTGTAACGAAGTAACCGTAGGTACCTTATTTGTAACCTTATTCATTTTAACTAATTTGATAAATATGACGTCACAATCAACTGTTTGTTTATATCAGATAAGTACACTATCATGATTGCAAGAAAATGGTGTAATAACTATTAGCCCATAATTTTTATGATTGAATTTTATATTACATTTTAATTTTATCCTCCATGGGTATTTTAGATTTGCAATGGTAGTTATAAACTTTCGTTGAAATCTTTTTACATATTAAGATTAAGGGAAAAGTGCAAGCACAAAAAATTTTCAGTTTTGAAAGATCTTTCTAATGATGTAACATTTATGCAGATTAATAAAAAAAAAAATAAATAAAAATAAAAATACATAGCATTTCTACCGGGAAAGAAAAAAAAAAAAAAAAAAAAAAAAAAGAGGCTACCAAAAGTCTCTGTTTTGAAGCGGTCTAAACCGGAATCGTTCCTGACAGAAGATGGTAATTATTATCATTAATAATATATGACGTAGTATTATCTATACGTTTTCATTTTAAACAGTTTCTTTTTTTTATGTTTATGATATGCACTGTTGAAATCATTGTTTTTTGTTATATAATATGACATGATATTATACAAACGTTTTTAATTTTAACAAATAGATGTTTATGTTTATGACATGCCTAATTGTAGTCATTGTGCAATTTTATATTGTATAACATGATATGGCATTATACATATATTTTTATTTTTAACAAATAAATGTTTATTGTTATGATATGCACAACTGAAGTCATTGTTTTATTATTATATAATATGACATGGCATTACACAAACATTTTTTATTTTTTATAAAGATTTTTCAGCGATATAATATACATTTTTAGGGGTGTTGCATTCAAGATAAATGAATGCAATAATATTTTTTTTTTTTTTTTTTTTTTTTAACTGTAAAAAACATTTTTAACCTTTATTAAGAAATACATACTTTTAATATGAGTCACTGCTGCATTTATTTTATAATTCTTATATAGTCATAAATACCCTATCTTCAGCTCTAAACAATATAAAAAGAATGGCTTCAATAAAAACCTTTTACTTTCATGACCACGATAGGCAATAAAATGTCTAACATATTTTGGGGGATAATTCAATTTCTTAAATATAGTCTTGAAATTAAATTGAACTTTGAGTACTCTCGCTACCCATAAATTTCTTATAGCAAAGCCACTGTAGAAAAACATTATACTTAGTGTCTACTTCTACTTCTACTTTTTTTTTTTCCTTGTGTCCAACTGGAAAGAATCGATTTTCTATCGAGCTCTGGCATCGCAAAGTGAGTCATCAACAGATTGATTTATCGCTCCCGTATATCGCTGCAAAATAGAAATGGCTCAAAGCAATGTATGTATCGCTGAAATTTCGTGTGAAAAAGTATTCGGGATATCCGACGGCCCTGATAAATTTCTGTTAATAAAAATTTGTAACTTGTATTGTTATTTTATTACAATATTTAACATTTTTGACAACTTAAAGATTTCTTTTCTTAAAAAAGAAAAAAAGAATGGTGTAGCGAATGTAAAATGGGTTTTTTACAATCACATATTGTTGAAATGCATAAACTTTTTTTTTTTTTTTCTTTTACCCATTACGATAGAGAAAGTATTCTTCCATAGTCGAATTTTTGAAACGGAGTTTTTGCTTGATTACACATTTTAAGGTCCCGTGAATACGAAATTCAGATTATGATCTACATAAACTTATTTACCTAATCTAATTAATTGTCTACCTAAATTATAAGAAGCTGGCTGATTAACTTTTTTTTCTTTGGCATTTGAAGTGTTTCTCTTTTTTCGCATGTTACTTCTTAACAATTTAATGCTGAGGGGAAAAAAATCGCCGAAGTAATAAATTAAATAATTTTCGATGATAACTAAATATTCTCCTTCAAATTTTGCTCCTGTTGAATATTTATTATTATTTACATTTAGTTATTTCTTTACACCTGTTAATATAATTTTCCTAAAAAAAAAATAAAAAAATAAAAAAAAATCAACGAGTAACAAGTTGAGAAAGCCAGAAAAAATAATGATTTACCTTATTAATGATCTACCTAATTTTATGTACCTAATCTAATTAATTATCTACCTAAACCATAAAATATATTTGACTAAACTTTTTTTTTTTCTAGTTTTTATTTATTTATTTATTTATTTGTAACTATAAGCAGCTTTATCCCCATACGTTACTGCTAAAAGACTTAGAATTGATTAACCAAAATTAACGTTAATAAAGTAAATATATTTCTAAGGCAAACAACTGAATACCGACCTTTAAATTTGCTTCTGTTTAATATTTATTATTATTTCCATTTAGTTAATTTTTTACACCTAATAATGTAACTTCCACCAAAAATTATCAATAAATAGCATCTAAGAAAGTCAGAAAAATTAATGAAAATTCTTTTTTACCAGACCTTCCATTTGTCTCCGGTAGTTCTACGCTTTTACGAGCATGTTTTACCTTATTTCTTTCAGGGAGATCTAATTATATTGCGAGAGTTAAATAATTTATTATCTTATGCAAATGGGTTGATCTCATCCTTCCATTAATTAGCTTTGTCCTACTACATTAAAATTCTCATTGACTATTTATTTTGCCTTGCCTTTTAAAGGTAATCTAACGTTTCATGAGATATTGGAAAATATATTAATGAATTTACAAACAACCTATTAGTAGTGTAGAATTTTAAATGCGCATAAAAATGTGTCATAAAAGAAAAAATATATATACAGTGAAACTTTACACGTTGATATCTAGCGTATGTATATATATAAATACTATGAATATGTAATTATGTAAATGTCAAGCTATAAAATTTAGGTGGATGACAAAATAATGTGATGCACACGAATTTAGACGTTTTCTCGAATGTTTATAAAAGTGCTTTTATGTATTCTCATGGAAACTTCATCAGTGAAAGGGAACCGTTAAAAAATTAAAATAATTATAAGGTAAAAAAAAACTTTTTATATACCATGTTTTAAATTTTCTGATGAATCATAGAGCACAACTTTTTATAATTTTTTAACGTTCACGTTTAATTAAATGTATTTATTTTTATGTCGAAAGAAAATGAACTCGTATTTTTTTTTTTTTTTTTTTTTTTTTTTTTTTGTCAACAATTAAATTACAGCTAATGTTTTAATGGCTATTTTAACGCTATTAGGATGTTATTATTATCATATTTTAATTAATTATAAGAAAACTAATCAAAAATTTGAAAATCGAACTTCGAAGTATTGTGCTGCCACCGGGTTCTGAGCTACTAAAGTTTCAAATGCCTAGCTAGTAGGGAAGTTAGTTGAAATTCGATTGCAAGATTTGTACCGGACAAACAAACAAACAAACAAACATACGAATAAACAAACAAGAATAGAAGTTAATAAAAACATGGTAAAATAATGTTTGGGAGCATTCTGTAAAATGAACGACTCATTGAAAAAGTGGTGTAACTCCATATTTTTTAAATATATATTTTTTTACTTAACTGTGTTACATTTTGTCATACCTTTCATTATAAAAAAGAAAAAACTCCAATAATTGCATTAAAATCCCATAAATGACATTACATGTTTTTCTCAGAAAGCTAAAAATTCTAAATATTTATTATAAAAGTGAAGTTTCTAAGTTACTTCAAAATTTTTTTAATATAATTTATAAATTCTTATAATTATGATTCGTATTAAACACAAAAATCGATAACCCTTACTGAATCTTGAATTTTTTTCCTACACGTAAATTTGAAAAAAGCTCGTTACTTCAAAATCAATTTCCAAGGAGATAATTCATTTTTACAATGTACGACCGAAATATAATGCCTAAAATGTATTATAAATAAATCATGCGATTTTGGATTTCTTGTAAATTATATGCATTCCTTTATACGTAAACAGCAAGATATAATTTATTTTTATTTTTTATTTTATTATTATTATTATTATTTATTTATTTTATTTTATTTATTTATTTATTTATTTTTTTTGACAAAATTAGAACTTTTCGGGCAATTTTTTGATAACTTGCCGAGTTTTGAAATAAATTTGATGTCATTGTCTCTTTTCTTTTCTTTTTTTTTTTTTTTTTTTTAACTCGACATTGTACATAAAACATTAAAATCACAATATAAAAACATCTAGTATCTGATAAAATATTAGCATTTTCACTAAATATTTTTTAACTATGCGTGCGTAATCGTTAAGAAAGTTTATTTGTATGATTTATTAGCCAACTGTATATAGATATATTAAAAAATAATCAGACGAATATCGTAAGATATCGTCTGTAAAGTTAGCTGAATTTTAAGCACTCTGAAAGAGAAGCAGTATCTTAAGAAATTTTACTCATATTTATTTTTATATTGCTATGAATTCATTAAAAAAAAAACTTGTGGATTTGCTTCATTTTCAGTGAGCTTAGAATTTAAATTATTCTATGGATGATGTATTTTTAAAATTTTATGCTATATTTTTTAAAGAGTAATACTATAACAATTTCGCTAATAAATTACATAAAATGAATTTTGTTAATTCTTCCGCATGCGAAGTTAAATTATAATTAGTAAAAATATTTCCTTTTAATTAGATACTTAATATTTGTATATTTTGATTGGAGTATGTTGCGCCTAAGGCTGTACGTCAAGCTTTTTTAAAAATGAGAATGTATTGGTTTGAAAATCTTACATTTTATAAACCAAAAAGAAAAAAAAAAAAAAAAAAAAAAAAAGTTTAAAAAAAAATTATCTATCAGATGCACGAAATTCAACTAATTCTATTGACAATATTGCTTTTAACTTTCACGATATATATATATATATGTGTGTGTGTGTGTGTGTGTGTGTGTGTGTGTGTGTGTATGTATATATTTGAATTCTTCAAAAATTTAATTGACTTATTTTTTATGTAGCTAAACGCTAGATGGCGCTTGCTTACTGCTGTCTTAAAGTTTTTGTATCATTAATTTCCTTTCTATGAAAGTTTTAATGTTCATTGATTTACGTACAATTTAAGTTAAAATTTAACAAACTTAAAATTATAATATAACTAACTCAATAAATAATTACTCTGTGAATTTTATCGTTAATGAAAATGCTCAGACGTTAATTCTTTATCGATTAATCTTTTATTTCATTAACTTGTTGGCATCTTCCTATTTTCCAGTTTGTGTAAAAGTTTTACATGTGGCTACTCTGCTTTTTTCTAAATTTCTTTCTGAATTCCTTGATAATTTGATTTAATAAATTATTTAATTTCTCATTCAAAATGGTTTTGCTGCCTCGATCGGGACTGAAACAATATAAATTGCTATGATTAGCTATATTGTTTTACGAAATCGATGCAGCTTTCACAGCTTTATGAAGTACATGTCCCCTGAAGAGTTTATACTTCAATTTTTAAGCATTTTTAGCCAATTATAATTTCTGTGGTCCTTTATTTACTTTCTCCGTCATTAAGTTTAATGGTCCTTTTTTATTATTATTCATGTCGGCGTCAGTAATTTAAATTGTTTTTGTCTCTTATTGGTTCTTAATCTGTATCGCAACATTTTTTGTCAGGCTTACCTATATGTTACAATCAGTTCTATTTTTATTGTGTTGGTATTGTTTTGTATCTATTAATTGCTAAAGTTTAAGGTTAAATTTTATTACGATGACTATCATTTATATATATATATTTTTTTTAAGAGCAACACTATATATTTGACTAATAAATTATGTAAAATAAATTTTTTTAAATCTTTCGCATGCGAAGTTGAAATATAATCAGTGAAAATATTTCCTTTTAACTAGATATTTAATATTGTTATTTTTCAATTGCAGTATGTTGTGTTTAATATAGTACTTCATGTTTTCTAAAACTACCAATATATTGGTTCGAAAATCCTACATATATATATATATAGTTCAAAGTTTACGTGTCCATATTTAAAAAAAAAAAAAAAAAAAAAAAAAAAAAAAAAAAATCACATGAACTTATTAAAAATAAATAATAATAATAATAATAATATAATAATAAAGTGAAATTTAGATGATGAAAGGTAGGTTTGAAAAGAAGTGTCGGTTCTGTTGGGAGGCTTAGGCATTGACGGAATGGCCTCCTTCATAGGGTGTGGGTCTTTCTAAGGAATCGTAACACGTATTCATGCACGCTAGTTGAAAAAATATTATTTTAAACTTTACTTTGTAACGTTTACAGCCTCTTGATTATCTCTCATTTTAAGTACTAGAAAATGTCTATATAATGTAAATGAAGACAATTCATACAAAACTTAACTTTTTTTTTCTTTTTTTACTTTTACAGAGAGGAAATATTAAGACTCCCACACAGATTTCGAACTTAATTAACTTAAACATATTTTAAATCTCAAGAAACTATATTGTAATGAACTCAACAGACTTGCAGCTAACTTTTGCACTTGAATTAACTAAAGAACTGATCTCGCACAAAGTTACATTTTTAAATATTACATTTCTAAATATTACTCCAAAACTTATTCTGGAGAACTTAGTAACATCTAGAAGTTTTAACGTTAACACTTTCAATAGTCTCGAACCCAAACAACACACGAACTTCCTCAATTCGGCAGTCTTATTTTTAAAGCAACAAGATAGAGAACGATTCACTTCATTTTCCGTAACATATCCATTCTAAAAATACCTATATTCAACTGAACATGAAAAACTTCGCAATCTTCTTTAAACCCATAGATCTATTATAAGAGTAGACGGGACAATAGCAACCTTTTTCAGTGGCAGAGATCATTCATAAAAAAGTCATGTGAATATTTGAACTACGGGAAGCCAAAATGGCCAACATTGAAATTTTCTCGCCAAGCTCTAAACTCAGCTTTCTCGTACGAAGACGATAGCTTTCCTTTTTCTTCGAATGTTCTTTTTAAAATTTTTATTTCCCTTTAAAAGTTACATTGTTTTGAATCTAAAAGGAATTTTATCGCAAGAAATTGTGATTAGATGTACTGTAAAAAGCCCTAAAAGTTATGTAAAATAGGGATTATATTTCACAGGTAAGATTTTTTTAAATATTTTATTATTTCGTACTTTTTAAGTAATTATTTTTTGTAAAGTGGTCATAATTGCGATGTTTAATTCTTAAGTTAAATTAGTTTAAATATAGTATACCATATATCATACTAATTAATAAAAATTACATGATTATTTGTGGGAGTTAAAGCGAGTATAGGCAAACTGAAATCATAAACAGTTTTGAACTTTGTCTAAAAATTTTAATAACAAAGTTAAAATAAATTTCAGCAGCTGTAGTGTTTTATACAAAATTAACTTGCTGCATCTTTTAATAATAATAATAATAAATATATATATATTTATATTCAAAACAAAAAATTGCCAATAACGCGATAAATGCTAAAAAAAGGTAACCTTTTTCTAATAGTCACGTGGTTTCATCTTTACCACATTTTCTTATATTCCTTTAATAATGGAATGCTCCGTCCACTCTTATAATAGGTCTTATGTTTAAACCCTTTCTACATCGCCGCTGGAATCAAACAACAAGTTAAATCCGAGTAGTTGGCAACCTTCTTTTACACCAACCCAAAATTTCTATGCTCAACCTGACACTCTCACCGAGACCATCGCCATCTAACGCTATATAGTCAAGTAGATGCGATTTCGAGAACTTGAACCCAAAATGGATTCCTTGAGGCCTCATATCTTACAGTTTCTTATAAAATCACTCAAATAATAATAGAATAGTCATAATAGTAATAATAACAATTAAACTACTTTTTCTCTTTTGAAATATTAACATCTCGAGTAACAATTCATCTTTATTGTTACACTTCATAAACTGTAAGACAATCTAGTTCTGCCAGCGGTATAACTTTTACATAGTGTATAAAATTCTCATTTTAGAATTACCCGTTTATATGTCAGTTGGATTATTTTATTCGTAGTTTGTTATTTTATTCATAACATTTAAAATGAAGTTACAACATTTGTTTTAAAAGCCAAACTCTTTAAATGGCCCCATAACCAAAAATTCTACAGATTAAGATCGTGGGTACGGACCATAGACTATTATAAGAGTGAACAGAGCATTCCGTTATTAAGGGAATATAAGAAAAGGTGCAAAGATGAAACCACGTTACTGTTGAAAAAGGTTACCTTTTTTGGCATATATCGCGTTATTGGCGATTATTTGTTCTGAATATAAATATTATTACTATTATTATTATTATTATTAAAAGATACAGCAAGAAAAACAGGTATGAAACGAAACAGCTGCTGAAATTTATTTTTACCTTGTTATTAACACTTTCCAATAAAGTTCAAATGTTGTTTATAACTTCAGTTTGTCTATACTCGCTTTAACTCTCATAAATAACCACGGACATTTTTGAAATCACAAATCACATAAGGTGTAATATATTTAAACTAATTCAATTTAGAGAATTAAGTATAGCAATTATAAACATTAATAAAAATAATTACTAAAAAAGAATGAAATAATAAAATATTAAAAAGAATCTTACCTGTGAAATAAAATCCTTATTTTACATAACTAATAGGGCTTTCAAAGTACATCTAATTACTATTTCTTGCTATAAAATTCTTTTTAAATTCAAAATAATCTAACTTTTAAAATAAAATAAAATTTTTAAAAAGAAATTTCAAAGAAAAAGGGAAAATATCGTCTGCTTAATAAAAAGCAGCGTTTAGAGCATGACGAATAAATTTCAATATTGGACAGTTTGGATTCCTGTATATCAACAGTCACATGACCTTTTTATGAGTTATCTTTGCCACTAAAAAAGGTTGCCATTATCCCGTCCACTCTTATAATCACTGAGCTGAAGATCAACTGGAGGAAATGCTAGACCGGTTTTCGCGTGCCGTTTTTTGAAGGTTTGTCTTCCGAGCGTTGCATGGCAAAAAGCATTTGATATATTTATATTTCAAAGTAAAATTGTGTAAAGGTTGTCTGTTCGAACAACCATATGCTAAACATGACATTACAATTTTAAATTTTAATTCTTTAAAGATTATAATAGTAATAGACGACGCGACAAATGTTGCTTGCCATGCAAGGCAGGCGAACGATTGCAGAAAAACTGGCACGCACGAACACTGTGTAAAAGTATTGGAAGCATTTGCTCCAGTTGTTCTTCAGCTCAGTGCTTATAAATAATAGGTCTATGGTACGGACCAGCCAATGAGTGTAAAATGAACGGCTAATCACTCTGCAATTTGTTAAATTTTTCCACAAAAACCTTTGTAAAATGTTTGAATAACAATTTTAAATATCGTAAGGATTGAAAATGTTAAAATAGGTCACAGTTATTTATTGCATATCATTTCAAGAATTTTGACCGTAATACGCCCTCTAGCGGAAATTTTTACAATTTAATTTTAATTATTTTTCTTGCGGAATCTTTGAGCGAATCCTTTGAAATATGTACCTACAAATTTTCGACTCAATCCAAATTTTAGTTACAACTACAGTGTGCTCTGTATAGGCCAAGTTTAATTATGGCCACCCTGTATATAGGTATAAATTAAGTCTACTAAAAAGTTCTGTGTGTTTGAATTAAATAAATAACTTCAGAAATTTTCGTTAAACATTATTTATACGATGCTTGACCAAATTTTTTCTTTAGTGTTATATCGGGTGATTCGCTACCGATGCGACCATAGACCTAATATAGATAGACTACGCCACCAATAGGACTTCCCATTATAGTGAATGTCTTCAACATGAGGGTGCAATCTGTAACCTTCATCCTTTGCGGTCAGCGCTGTATGTCACGTGACAGGGAGCTGAGGGAGATTCTTCCATAAAAAAGCACTTATTTTTGTAAGAATTCAAACAAAAAATTCCCCCCTTCAGAATGGTTTCTCACAAAAGAAATTTTTTTATAATTAATCTATGACGTTTTAGCTTTCCAACGATGCGTTCCTAAAGGCTTAAGTAAAAAGTATGTGTACAATACAGAAATTAAAAAACTCAAAACTGCTTTCTTTCCTATGGAAAAATCACATAATATTCATTCTCGTCTCTCTCTCTCTCTAGGTCTGCATCACGTGATAATTTAACTGGGGATGCTACTTCATGTCGCAGACAGATAATGAGGGGGAATGCGTGGTCTATCTATATAAGGTCTATGGGTGCGACAAACTTATAGGGGATGTTGGGGGGCGCAAAGGCGATTCAGAATCATATGCAACAACTCGGTCAGAAATGCAAACCTAACGAGATGGGGGGGGGGGGTTAGGAAACACATAACTTATTTTAAGCTTTTGGCCTTTAAATGTCATTTCACTATCACCATGCATTCATAGTTTTCATCCTAACAGTTTTGTGAGAAGCTGCTGACAGATTTCCTTTGATAGCCCTTTGATAGCCTTTCCTTTGATAGCCTTTCCTTTGATAGCCTAACTGACCATGCCTCCTTTTCCTTGTCTTGAAATTTTAGAGAACTAGAAAGCGTCAATAAGCATCACACTATTTAAAATGTATTAAAAAATATCAGGTGAAGGAAAATGCCTATCATTATATGCTTATTTTAACACAAGTGTCTTGAATTCCCTAAAAACTGGAATCATTTGAGTATGTCTTTAAACATTTATAAAATGGCTAAAAAGTTTCCGACCTTGTATGACTGTGGCATTCCGAGCCGTCATTGTGCCCCCTCCATCTCATGTAAGTTTGTCGCACCGGTAGCGAATCTATCCTACACTGTTAAAAAAAATGCAACTTTGCTGTCAATAATTCTCTGTAATTTGAGAAAAAATTCGTAAATTATGATAAAATGCATTTTTCTGTAATTACAGAGAATTTCTGGCAGCAAAGTAAAATTGTTTTAACAGTGATATAAGTATTATCGGAATCAGTTTTTCAATTCGTATAAACAGAACTTTTCAGCAGACCTAATATATGTATCTCTCTCTCTCTCTCTCTCTCTCTCTCTCTCTCTCTCTTTTTTTTTTTTTTAACACCAGACACTTATCTTTCTTTGAAAAAACAATATTAAGAAATTGAAGCTTCTAATCCAAAATGGAAAAGCCATGAAACGTATTAATACATACATAAAGGCAAGGAAGGGAAATTTATACCCCATTCATCTTGGCAGAACCATTCTTTTGCTCTTCATTCTATCTCATTCCTCTGGGAAGTCTGGATAAGCGATGTTTGTCACGCAATTGTGGTCTTCTGTCCCCATCTTTAGGGTAGGGCTTGACAGAGGGAAGTAATGAGCTTTCTAATGAAAGTCGGGGGTGGACTAACGATGAAACCAATTTAAGGAAGGCGAACTCTGCACAAAATTGCATGGAATAGCATGGTTATAAATAAAATATCAACAACACGTTGCATCTAAAGGAGAAAGATTCAGGAAAAATTTGACAAAAAGTAAATTTTGAAACTTTGGTAAACCCATTTGTATAATATCAAACAATTTCGTATAAAAAGTAGCTGATACACTTTACGCAATTGAAAAGGTCTGTCAGAATAAATTTGATGATTCTCTCTCTTATCCGAAGACTATCTTATCCGAAGAAAAATACTATAAACCAATTTTGATATACAGACGCAGTTATGTCATTTAATTCTAGCAGATTCAAGACAAATTCAAATATGTATATGTATATAGATATATGTTAATGTTTCATAGAAGAGGGGTAAAAAGAAAACTAAGAAATAGGGGAAAAAATATACTTGTTTTCAGAATTCTCTAAAGTGATAAACGCACATTTTCTCAATTTTCTGTTTATTATATTAAAAACTATGGTATATGATATATCATTATTTTACCGGAGCGATAATAACAAACATGATACTCAGATTAGCGCATTTTAGTTATTCTTATTTAAGTAAATTTTATCGAAATAGACCAAGTGCAATGTTTTAAAATCTACATCAAAGCCTTTTGAAAATTCTGTGAAGTTTTTGAGAGAAAAGATTCGGAATAGCAAGGCAGAGGATTACGAACCTACACTGTAAAAAATATGTCTTATATTTGCTGCCAGAAATTCTCTGTAATTTGAGAAAATACTCGTAATTTGCAAAAAAATTACGTTGTCAAAACGTATTTTCTCAAATTACAGAGAATTTCTGGCAGCAAATAGAACATATTTTTTACAGTGTAGTTTGTATTATTATTGCTTGAAATATTTTGTAGCATTTTAACATTGTTATTTAAACCGGATCAACTTAATGAGCTTACTACAATGCTAAAAACAAAATTTTACATTTCTTCAGAAAAATGGTTCCAATCAACAGCAACCAATATTCTGGTGCAATGTTTCACCATTTTAATGGCGCCATTTGAATAGCAAGCACCACTTAAATGGTGAAACTTAGCACCAGTATAATGGTTGCAGCTAAAAATTCTTATTTAGCATCATTCTTTAGTGAAACATTAAACTATTATTTTTTACAGAGTATGTTTAGATTATATACATGTCATCAGAATAAAAAGTATTATATCCTGAGTTGTCAAGTTCCTTAATTTCTTTCGGATCATTTTTAACCCGCCTTTATTTCGCGCCACTTAATTTATAGAATAATTTTCTATAGTATAATATAACTACGATAAAATAAGAAAAAATATTCTTATAAAAACGTCGTTTGAAAAACAAAGACGGGTCTAAAAAGTAAGGCCGTAAAACGCAAAATATAATTCGAACACTTTCGACAAATCTGCAAAATTTCGGGAAGTGTTTGAACCCCCGCCCATTTCCTCCATTGGCTACGGCCTTTATTGTAGCATTGTTCACGGCCATTGTAAAATTCTCGTTAGTTTTTGTATAAACATTTAAATATGTCTATTCTGCGCTCTTAGAAAAAGTTACCCAAATTTCCTGACAACACACTATTTAACTAAAATTACCCTTTAACGTTCATTGTTTTCAAACTAAAAACAAACATTTAACTTTTTTTTTTTCTTCTTTTTTTATAGCAACAGTTGTGCAATATTTTTCCTTGTTTAAATAGTTTTTAATTTTTGTTCCTTCCCTATTCGAAAGGTAGCAGCACTACTCCGAAATTTACCAAATAATGTTTCATGGGAGATCGTTTGAAAAAAAGTCTTCTAAATCCCACTGTTTTTTAAAATATAAAAATATTATTTATTTTGAATAATTGTATATGAACTTATTTACAATCCTTCTAAATTTCGATTTACAACATTTCCTAAAAACTTAGCAGTTAGAAGTGTTAGAAAAATTAAATAAAATCTTTGGTTTCACGGGACTACCAAGCTTTTGTAATGGTCGAATTCATCAAACAAAAGAGTAAAAAGTCTTAAAGGAATTGGAAAGAATTTTAGTTATAGAGCTCATAATTTTCATTTATAGTATTTCATTCTTAATAAATTAGAGCTAAGTATTAGTGTTTTTCTCTGAAATTTTTTTTATTTTTTATTTTGTGTAATTTCTATATAAATATATTTTTTTAATTGTTCAATATGAATGCATATATATGATATAAAAACAAATGTGTGTGCGCGCATATGTGGATATATCTTTATATACTCTCTTTTATAAATACAGATGAATAATTTATATTTAGGGGAGACCGGGGTATAGTGGACCACTTTTACACTCTTAATTTTTTTTTTTTTTTTTTTTTTTTTTTTTTTTCCCACAAAAAAACAGAAAAGCAATGTACTTGAAAAGAAATCGGGAACAATTTCTAAGCCCTTCTTAACATGTTTTAATTTTTTTTATAACAATATTTCTAATACATTATGAATTAAAAAATAAATTGTGAGCACTCACAAAGTGGACCACTGTGCCCCATCACTGGGGTACAGTGGACCAGCCTCTTTTGTTTATATTAAATTAATATAAAACTTTTTTTTCTCTAAAATTAGTTTCTTATATTAGTCTAAATAACATAATTCCAGCATTTTCATGAAATAAAATAAACAAAATTAAATTAAAATAAACAAATAAGAAACCAAATCTCAGTAAGAAAATTTATTAAGTTTAAATAGATATTGTTTTTTATTCTTTTATTAATATTATATAAATCAAGTTTTTTTTTTTTAAATTCAGATATTAATAAACATTATACTACTATTCAAATATTTAATATTTTTGTAATTATTTTGAGATATAATTAATTTACATTGTATTTGTAGGATAAATTTAAATGAAATATATTAAGCACTTCTTTTGCTTTTCACATGTGATCTCTAAAAACAACAAAAATAATAAATAATTCCAACTATTTATTAAATTATATATATTATTATTATTATTATTATTATTATTAATACTATATAATTCAAATAATTAATAAATTTAGATATTAACAATAATTATATTACTATTCAAATACTTACTCTTTCAGAAATTTATTATTATTACTACTTTATTATGACATTAAGATAATTATTACTTTGAGATATACTTTACATTATATTTGTAACTATAAATGTAACTAAAACAAATATAGTTGTATTTAGATATTAACAATAATTATATTACTATTCAAATACTTACTCTTTCAGAAATTTATTATTATTACTACTTTATTATGACATTAAGATAATTATTACTTTGAGATATACTTTACATTATATTTGTAACTATAAATGTAACTAAAACAAATATAGTTGTATTAAATCTAATTTGTACTTTTAGACACACTGGAAGGTGCTCCACTGTGCCCCGTGCCAGAATAAAGCAAATAATAAAAAAAATATAATAATATATAGACTATAAATATGCTAATAATTTTTAGGAATTTAAAAACAGCAATATTTTGCCTTCCTTTAACAGCTATATAGTATTTATAGTTACTAGTTCAATCTTTATAAAATTTTAAAAACTTCAATGTGAAAAAATTACTTTGAGCACCTCGAAACATATAAACTGCTCAAAATGGTTATCTTACTATTTCCCATGTGATTTTTTTGGCTGCATACAACTAGTACTATGCTGCCATACATGTGTATCCATGTGAACGAAAAAAGTTGAATATTAATAGATTTAAATAGGGGTGGTCCACTATGCCCTGTCCTCCCCTACTAAATATTTTCTTGTTACTGAATTTGATTAGATAATTCGATGAATATTGTTTTTCTATATATTTAAATATATAATTTAATGAGCTAACATATACTCAATTATAAAAACAATATAATTATCAATTTTTATTCTAGGGAATATTTTGTATTGGTTTGCTTAAGAAGGAATAATAGGCCGTTATCGTTCATTGATTTCACTGTAGTACCATAGCCTCCTAAACTAGATGCCTGTCGCGTGGTTCGGAATCTTGGCAACATTTCAAGCGGCAGACAGCGTCACCGGGTACCGATTGAGAGACTTTTTTATTCAACTGTCACCAATAATTTTAAGAAGTGATATATGATATATATAATCGACGTTTCTTCGATTCTATTCGCCTTTTATGTATATCAAATCCCACTTTAAAAATTTTTTGGCGGCTCTTGAATAAAAAAGTCGCGCAATCTATATCAGGTGGCGTTGTCTACCGCCAAGTTTTCGAGACACACGACAGGCATCTAGTTTAAGAGGCTATGGTAGTACCAAAAATTTCTGAAATTTTAAAATGCCAATTTATTTTTTCAAATATTTATGATCAGTCATGTGTACAGGGTAATTGCGAGGTCATGGGACAAACTTGTAGGGGAGGTAGAGAACAACACAAGGATTCAGAATTGCATAGGAACCCATGTTTCTAAACGTCATTTTAATCCTTTAAGAATCTGGTAATTTTGCATGGATATGGGCGTGGCTCTCCAGTGTTGCATTTAAAAAAAAAGAGTTTTTACATGTTAATGTTTACATAAATAAATAAATTATGTTTTTATCGATGTATTTTATCACAGTGATTACAAGAATACGAACATTGTGTATGATTTTGTGAAATAATGAAGCATGCAAGACTTTAAAACACACACAGTAGGTGGAGTTAGTAGTACGTAGCCATAGCCTCCTAAACTGTCGCGTGGCTCGGAAACTTGACAACAGTTCAAGCGGTATACAGCACCATCTGGTACAGATTGCGCGACTTTTTTATTCAACAGCCACCAAAAATTTTTAAAAGTGGGATTTGATATACATAAAAGGCGAATAGAAGAGAAGAAACGTCGATTATATATATCATATATGATTTCTTGAAATTATTGGTGACAGTTGAATAAAAAAGTCACGCAATCTGTACCAGGTGGCGCTATCTACCGCTTGAACTGTTGCCAAGTTTCCGAGCCACGCGACTGGCATCTAGTTTAGGAGGCTATGACACAGCAGACCAAAACATTCAGTTCATAAAGGTTTAAAATGACATTTGGGGACATGGGTTCCTGTATACAATTCTAAATCCTTGTAATATTCTCTACTTCCCCTCCAAGCTTTTCCCATGACCTCTAAATCACCCTGTATAATAGCATTTTTGAAATTAGTTAAGCAATTTTCAAAATAAAACATGGAATGAACATTAAATGGATAATACATAAAATTTTGCGCAAAACCTTTATTATTTATTTGTGTTTTATCTATATTTACTTATTGTTTTACCCCAAAATACACGTCATAGAAGCTTCTAGTCATTATTTATGCTTATAGTACAGCCATTACAACAAAGTCATACATTTTTTTAGTCGGGGGATGCTTTGTAATAATCGTGACTGATCAGCCATTAAGGATATTTCGGTGCTTTCCGATTCTTCATTTTATTCAGTTATTTTTTATGTTTTTGTGAGAAACTCAGCCCAACTTTGAGGGAAGTACCACATCTCACTAACGAGCCATATTTCCTTCGTTATTCCCCTAAAAAAGAAGTGGGGTCGAGGGATGCATTGTTCGATGGATAAATGTACAGATCCGTATGACATATAAAAGCATTCGCACTCTGCTTTTGATGTTTTGAGTTTTATACATAAATACATATATATTTATATATAATTTCAAGTATATTTAAAATTAATATTAGAATTGAGTTTATTCTTTGATTTGAATGTAAGTATGTGTGGACTTTTAAAAGTAATGCGTATAGATTTTTTTTTTTTTTTTAATACGACAAATAACAAATGAAATGAAAAAGAATATTGAGTCGAATTTTACTTAAATTTTATAATAAAAACACGCACCAAAAGTTTTATTTATTTATTTATTTATTTTTAAAGACTTTTTTAGCTTACATTCTCTGTCATAAACCTTCTGCCGAATCCGAGTTAAAAACGGGAAAAGGGGAAAATAAATTAGAAATATCAGTCCTAGCGTTACAAATTCAATACCAAATGAAAAGGGCGATTTTTCTGAATCCAGCGGTGCAAACAGTTTTTCAAATCGACAATTAGATCTTTTTTAATTAACTAAAGTATGAAATTTATGTGGAAACACTTCATTTTAATTCCTTTCAGTCATTTTAAAAAGTACGTGGCTCGTTACAAATTCAGTACCTACCAAATGAAAGGGGCTATTTTTCTAAATCCATGGGTGAAAACAGTTTTTCCACACGACAATTATATTTTATTTAAATTAACTAAAGTATGAAATTCAGGTGCTAACACTTCATTTTAAACTTTTCATACTTTTTAGTGTGAATCAAACTAATAAAAAAGTCTTTAATTATTTTTGTATTTGTTTATTTTTTTTTTTTCATAATTTAGTAATAAATATAATACTTGCCACTTTTAGGTTCTTTATTAAAAGAATAATTAACAATATTTTCAAAGAGTGTTCTTCAATACAATTACTTGTAGGTAGTTAACAGACTGTTGCTAAAATTTTCTGTAAAGAAATAATGATAATACACCTTCCAGGAAAACTGAGGAAATGTTGGCAAATATGTGTAATATGAATGCACAGAATTTTGACATTTTCTCGAATATATAGTGAAATACTTTATGGATTATTCTAGAACGGACATGTTAGATCACATATATTTCAGCAAAGAGTTTGTCCTGAAAGCAAATACGGTACCGGTAACAACAAGTTAAACATAAAACTGAAGGTTGTTTGCACACTATAAATGTAATCTTTGGATTGCTTTGCAACTAAAGCAAGGGATTCTGACGCTTCTTTTAAATATCTTTCTTTATTTATATGTTAAATGCTTGTTAATTCTTTAAGCTATAAAGATTTCGTTAAGAAAACTGAAAACATTTAGAACTTATTTTCTTCTTGTAACATGCAGAGTTTTTAAATTAATGTAATGCCATTTTTATAAAACGTGATATTATAAGTTAGAAACAACACACTGCAATTAAAATATAAAAGCATTGAATATCTAATGAAATGTGAGCATTTTTGCCTATCAATTTCTGACTGTGCAGCTCAGGTGCTAACAAAGTTTCTTTTGCATAATTTGTTAGTCAAGTGTACAGATTTACTTTAAGAAGGTAACGAAACAATTATAGTCAAAATGCAGAAAGATATCGTAGACAGAATCAATTGGATTTGAATAAGCAAAATCGATCACATTTTTGTTTTTAATCAACTTACACTATGTTGACGAGAATTTATTCAAAACTATCTTACCCGCCGTGTGTTGCTGCGATATCAAAGGAAAGACAATTCAAGGAAACTCGTTATGATAACATTCAATTTACATTGTGTCATTTTTATTGAAACTTATTCATTTTGATATGGAAAACATTTCAAAGTGTCGTTTTAATTCTATTCATTTATTCGAGTGCTTGTGGATGCACGATATTTTTTGTTTTTCTGTCTGTTGCTTACACGAATAAATCAGAAGGTTTTCCGACGTGTGAGCTGGCCACATACAGTTGTCCATGTGAGAAGCACGGATTTTCCAAATCTAGTCCACACACTTTCAGCGATTGTCCTTGTGTTTTGTTAATGGTCATTGCAAAAGCGAATCGCACCGGAAACTGTAAACGTTTGAATTCAAATGGCATATCTGTTGAGATCATTGTAATATGTGACAACAGTACATCTTCTTCCTTGAATTTTCTATTAAAAATTGTAGCTTCAATGACATTGTTCATCATATTTTTCACCGAAAGTCTTGTATCGTTGAAAAGTCGTGGTGGATTGATGTTTCAGAAGAGAATGATAGGCACGCCAGTTCTCAATGTTAAAATGTGCGGTGGCATATCTGGCAAATCCAGTGAATTCAAGAATTCCGTTGGGTAATAGACAACTTCGTCTTGATTCATCACAGGATCGATGGCCTTATGCGTTGTCGCTTTGCCTGGTATTCCGTTTTGAATGATGAAATTGGTGGCATTCGCATCGTTGTTCGTAGCTGCTAATATAGCACGTGCACTGAACCATTGATGATTTTCAGTGCGTTCACGATCGGCTTCCAATCTTGATTCTTGTTGCTCGTTCGTTTGAGAAGAACGGGCTTGAGCAGTTTGCATTCGAACAGCTTCTAATCTTGCTTCCCATTACTCTTCTGTTTCTGAAGCTCGTAATGCCTTCTTCTTTCGTGCTTCAGATGTAGATCGACTAATAGATATGGGGGGCATAATTGTCGACGATGCTCGTAAATTCACTGAAAATAAATAAATGAAAAATTTCAGTATTCGAAATACTATGAGAATTGAAATCGATTAAACTTCCGATGAAATAAATAAATGGAAAAAATTCAGTGAAAAATAAAGGAAATGTGAAAGGTATGTTTCAATTCCGTTTTTACCCCCACCCCCCGTTCCCATAGTGGCTGAAATTAAAAAAAAATCTATACCAGAAACCTTCGCGGGAGTGTACTTAACAACTTCCCAAAGTTTCATGGCAGACGGATGAATGTTGTATTAATGCATAAAATGCAGGAAAAATAAAAAATATTTTTATCCCCCCCCCCCTCAATGGAGTGAAATTTGTTTTTAGATATTTATGTTTGTAATAGCTTGAAGTTAGAATCTTTTGAATATATATAAATATATATATATATATATATATTTTCATTGAGAAATGAAGGAAATGTCAAAAATATGTTTCAATCCCGTTTTCGACCTCTGCCCTCCCCGAGGGGGGGGGGATATAAAAAATGCCAAAAACCTTTACGGGTGTGTACTCAACAACTTCCCATAGTTTCATGGCGATCGGATGAATGGTGTAGTAATGCATAAAGGACAAATAAACAGACAGACATTCGTTTATATATATATATATAAATTTTTGTCCCCTTCCCTCCTTGGGGGCGAAACTTGTACTTAGATATTCATGTTTGTAATATCTTGAAGTTAGAACCTTTTGAATATTTGTTCTTTTCTTCATTCAGAAATAAAAGAAATCTGAAAAATATGTTTTAATCCCGTCTCTGCACTTTTTTTTTTTTTTTTTTAACGCGTAAACAAACTGAATATATAAGGTTAACTAGTCTGCACATATTTTAGATAAGTTAGATAATTAATAATTTTATAATGTTTATTTAACCACTACAGACACTTGTAAGTTCATATGCTCGAAAGTTTGGCAAGTTATAGTTGGTGAACATATTCTCGACAACTTTATCCAACGCATCCGCACAAAGTGACAACAGATGATTTTTTTTTCTCAACTGTCATTTATTTTGCAATTTTTAGGTTAATTAGGTAAGTGACTTCCATTTCGTGTTATATGGAAGACTAGAATTCTGAAATATAGTTATTTTTCTGTGCTTTTATAAGATTCATAAATGAATTTGAAAAGTATCAACAATAATTTCGCAAAATTTTTGTTTAGGAATTTTCGAAATTAGATACATTTTAACTTTATGGACACTTTCAAAGCCTGGAAAATTAAGCATTACAAAACAATGCTACGATTTTTTTTTTTTTTAACCTTATGTATAATTTCGTATGACATAAATCGTATTTGCAAACAAGTAATACATTATTTAACACTCTAAATCCGTATGTTGCATACATACAAAATACCGCAGAATATGGTATTAAACTGCATGGAAGTGCGCCGAGAGTAGTTTTTGGAAGATAATCAAGTAGGAATTTTTTTGCCATTTCTTTTCAGTCATTTCATTAGCCAATTTTTGAAGGATTGGTTGAGAAAAAATCAAGTTTGAGCTAGAAACAAAACTGATAATTACTAGATTACAAAAAAAAAAAAAAAATCCTTAACACATAAGTTGAATTATCAAAGTCTTTTTCCTGAAATTTTTAATAATAAAATTTTAAAAATTGATTATGTATATCTATATATATAATCGATTTTGAAACTTTTATTCCTTCTCTGTTCGGTAACTTGCAGCACTATTCCTAAATTTGTCAAATTATGTTTCAGAGGAAGTCAAATGCAGAAGGTACTATAAATTTCAAACTAGGTGCTAGTATACCTTGCTGCTTTCATAATGCACTCGTGCCTAGTTTATTCACCTGATGAAACGTCATGCTTTTGTTTTTTTTAATGTAAAACAACTATTGCGAGTTTTTGCAATTTATAATATTTACTTTTAAAGTTATTCAGCCATTTGCAGAACTTACTACAAATTTCATAGTAGGCGCCAATGTCTCTTACTGCTTTGAAGATGCACTCGTGCCTAATTTATTGACCTGATGCAGGGTCACGCTGTTATTTTGACCTGAAGCAATTATTGGGAGTTTTGCAATTTATACTGTTCATATTAAGTTATTTATTTACGAAATTAATTATTATTTGTATTTAATCGTTTTTTTTTTTCTCAAATGATCAACTATGTGTCTTATAGAGATTTTTGAAATTAGTTCAGCAATTTCGAAAGAAAAAATGTAGTGGACGTTGAAGAATGAAAATTGAATACGTGAATATCCGTTAACTGAATGCATGCTCTTGATCAAAATATATTCTCAAACAAATGTTATAATTTTCATATGAGTAGTATATGTAATGCTTATTGATTTATAAATTTACATTTGCTACATTCATACATGTAGTCCTAGATATTAACACAAAACAAAACAAACTATCTATTGACTTTTTCATTCTATAACTACTGTATTCATTGCTTTATTCTGGACCTATTACTGTTTTACTCTTCAGTAAAAAGTGGATTTTAGACAGAACATGAATTTTCTCACTTATTACCTCGCCTTTCCGAAAAGTATTATGACTGTTATTGATTCCTTTTCAATTTTCTAGACAGAAATACATTTTTGATCCCGAATTGAAATTGGAGGGGGAAAAAAAAGAAAAAATGCTTCGAGTTTGATTTCGCTTTAATTAGAAATTGATTTCGTGAGTTTTTTTTTTTTTTTTTTTTCTTTCTACAAAAGTGAAAGAATTTATTCATCCGAGATGAAGTGGCGTAATTTCGAAAGTAATTCAAAAGGTTTTTGGTGTGTGTAATGTTTTAAAAATGAAATATTTTGACATTTGTGGTTGAGATTATGTTTCACCGAAAATATTTTGTCCGGTTTAAGTATTCACGAAACAAAAAATATAAGTTTCTATGTTTGCTTTGTTTAGAATTTTAATATCGATAAAGAATAGTTTTTTCTCAACTAGTTGACAGGTATGAAAAATATTTCAGTTTTATTATTTTGATTAATTAATAAAAAATATTTAATTATGGATAAAAAAAAAAATACACAAAGAGATTTTAATTTTTTCCGGAGCATTTTTAGCCCCGCCTTTATTCCATAACCACTATTTTTTAAAAGAGTAAATTTTTTTTGTTTTATCGTAGGTGTGTATGAGAAAAATATTCAAAAAATAAAGTGCCGTGAAATAAAAGCGGGACTAAAAATATTCCGGAATAAATTAAAATGTTGGCAACTATGGTGATTTTCCAATGAAACGATGGTTACTGTGTAGTTACATGGTTTCTATATAAAAGGTTATAAAATTAATCATTTCAGCTTGAGATTATATTTAATGAAAATATTTCGCCAAACAAATAATATAAATTTCAGTGTTTGTTCTATTGAAATTTTTAATACATATAAAAGATAGTTTTTGCTTATACTTTCAGATATTTGAAAAACATTTATCAGTTTTATTACTTTGGTTTATCAGTAAGAGATACTTAATTATATATATATATATTAAATCATAAAATTGATTTTTAAATGAAACTGGTGGTTACTATACTGTTACTACATAATTCGTTATAATCTCAATCATTTGGGCTTCAGATTATGCTTCACTAAAAATATTTTGAACAATTTATGTATTCATGAAAAATATAATGTAAACTTGTATGTTTCATTTGTTTAGATTTTTAATATTTGTAAAAGATAGTTTGTCTCAATTATTTAATTTATATAAAAAAAATATTTTTCAGTTTTATTATTTTCATTTAGCAGTAAGAGATATTTTACTAAAAAAAAAAAAAAAAAAATCATAAAATTGATTTTTAAATGAAATTAATGGTTACTATGTAGTAACTATATGGTTACTATATAAATGGTTATAATCTCAACTATTTGTGCTTGAAATTATATTTCTCTGAATATATTTTACCCTATTTAAGTAATCATGAAACAAATAATATAAATTTCTATGTTTGCTTTATTTAGATTTTAATATCTAAAAAGGATAATTTTTCTTAAATATTTGACATACCTGAAAAAAAAAAAAAAAAAAAAAAAAAAAAAAGAAAGAACATCAGTTTTAGTATTTTTATTAATCAGTAAGAGACATTTAAATATTACTAAAAAAAAAAGTACAAGTGGTTTTCACACTGGGAAAAAAGAAATATATCACTTCGTAGTCATTTTCTAAATCATTAAACAAAAAATATAGATTTCCGAGCTATGCGTATAAGGTAAACAAATAAACTGAGTAGGCAAAATTCTCACTTAATTTCTTAGAACTAATGAGAACCAAAATTATAGTTATTAAAGCTCACTTCTCGTGTTCACATTTATTTGCAGAAAATTTTAAATAAGTTTGACCACGATGATATAGGAAAACGCTGCCTAATTCTTATAGAGGTTTCTAGAACTCGTTAGCAAAGAGAAATAAAATTTATAAGGATGACATGGAATTAGTAGTGCTATAATTTATTTTTTGGATGTCAATCACATTAATTTTTTCACAGTGCAAATGACACCGTTAGTTATTATGTAGTTACTTTATAGTTTCTATATAAATGACTATAATTTCAGCTATTTGGGCTTGAGATTATGTCTTATAAAAATGTTTTGACTGATTTAAGTGTTTATAAAACAAATAACATAAATATGTGTGTTTGCTCTATTTAAATTTTAAATATATATATATATATATATATATATATATATAATTTTTTTCTTATATATTTAATATATATGAGGAGTATTTTTCAGTTGCATTATTTTTATTAACTAATACGCGAGAAAAAATTATACTTCCAAAAATAAATTAATGAAATAGATTTTCAAGTGAAATCGGAAATAATAATGGAGATTTAATAAATTTTTATTCGTAGCAGCCCATGAAAAGTTTTTATTCGTTTTATTTATTTACTTTAAAAAAATCATATTATAAAAAATCTGGTGTGAAACAACCACACGACTTCCATTACGCACTATTACACATATTATATACATTTTTGAGAGATAATGCGATCAGAAAACATAAAAGTGAACTAAAGAGAAAATCGTTAGAGCCGTTTTTGAGATACCAACTTTTACAAAAAATCAATTATTGACCGGAAAACAATGATTACATACAAAAGGATATTTAAAAGTGAGTTAATATGGCGAGTGTGAAAAAAAATCCGTACAGCTGTTTTTAAAGGAACGCCCTTGGGAGACCTGAAATTGAGCTATTTATACAGGACGCCTATCAATTTTCCTGAATTAACCAACTGTATCATTCGAAAGGACATCTAATAGAGTGTTTATATAGCAAATTTGAAGAAAATCGTTAGAGCCGTTTTTGAGATACGGACTTCCGGTTTCCAATGTCCCACTTCCGGTTAAACTCAATTATTGACAGGAAAACAATTATTACATTCAAAAGCATATTTAAAAGTGAGTTAAAATGGCGAGTTTGAAAAAAAATCCGTATAACCGTTTTTAAAGGAACGCCTTTGCGAGGCCTGAAATTGAGCTATTTATACAGGACGCCTATCAATTTTCCTGGAATAACCAACTATATCATTCGAAAGGACAACTAATAGAGTGTTTATATAGCAAGTTTGAAGAAAATCGTTAGAGCCGTTTTTGAGATACGGACTTACGGTCCCACTTCCGGTTTCCGATGTCCCACTTCCGGTTTTTCATTTTTCACCAAAATTTGGAAATTCCATCTGTACAACATACGTATTTCAATTCTAAAGTTTCGTAGCTCTATCTTTATTAGTTTCTGAGCTATAATAGCCAGAAGATTCTCCACATACACACACACACACACACACACACACACACACACATACATACACACTGACCAATTGCCAAAAACCACTTTTTTGGACTCAGGGGACCTTAAAACGTGTAAATCAGGTGAAAACCCGATATCGAATTTTCAGACCAAATACAATACTTCCATTACCTACGGTAGTAGGGTAATGGAAGTAAAAAATATTGTGAGCTTTCATTTAACATGAAACATGCAAGTACTTTATTTTCAAGTGTTTATTAAACCCTGGTTACTACTCGAAAAAAGGTTCTTTAAGTGTAGTTTTATAAATCAAAGAACTGTTCCTCAATTTAACAGAAATACTATGTTTGTGTTTATTAGAAAGAGTTGATAAAATAAATTATATAAAAATTAATATCTATTTACTAATTATTTGTGCCTATGGTTGAAAAATGATGAATATATATATAGAACAATGTTTAATAAGATGACTGTTCACAATTTATTTTCGTCGTTAGAAAGCTCTGTAAGCTATTTTAGCATAGAGACCCTCCATGATAAGAGACTAGACGTTGGCCCCCAAGGCTGATCCACGATGTTTGTTCAACCTGTTACTATATTCGATATCATTACGTTCCGAAAAACTCTTAAATGGCTCTCTCCGTGTCTCTGTGAAGAAAAACAGAACGTTTCCTCAAGTTTTTTATTAAAAAAAAAAAAAAAAAAAAAAAAAACTTTCAGATGCTGGTAAAATTACAGTACGTTCTAAAGTGTTCAAGTTGCCTTTGAATGAGCAGCCACCATTTTCCTTTAATGTCCAGTCTCTTTCCATTCAGGGTCTCTATTTTAGCATTATTAAAATAATAATTTCACAGTGATTATGCTCATTCATATATGCGAAACATTATATATTCGTAATAGTTCATAAATTCTTATTTTAACCACCAGCGGGCTCTGTGAAATATTTCGAAATATAACTAAAACCATTGACTCACTTAAACTCATGTTATATTCTAAACTCACACAGATCCTTCCATTACAACACATGTAATAAAATTATCGTCGCTAGGGTGCGCTGTATGCTATTTCAACCCAACTAAAATCCTGATTTCACTTCATATAATGATTATCTTTAATCATGTATATTAAGTTTTTTTTTTTTCATAACAGACTGTAAATTCCAATTTCCATCAGGTTGGTTGGTCGGTTGGGTTTAACGTCACACTAGTATCCAATTTTCACCAGGAAGCGCTGTGAAACTCTTTAAAAAATCATCCACTAACTTAAACCACTGTATCTTAATGTTATACAAATCCTTGCTTAAATCATAATTATCACTAACTGGATACGAATCGACGACTTGTCGGTCAGCTGTCCACTCTCATTACTATTCGGCCATGCTATCACTCACAGTTTCGCTTCATACAATGATTATACTTAACGATACGTTTATAAAAACTTTATGAACTAACTTTAAAATCTTACAGCGTTACAAACTCAGTCAGTCAACGGTGAATCAGTAATGAGCCTAATTGCTATATATTTTAATACTAATCATTTACTGCAAGCATTTCTATTTCTAAATGAATGCTTCGAACCACATAAAGCCAATTAATGTCTCCTATGTTGTTTCGTATCGGTTTATTTATCAATTAAAAATGTAATTATATCCTAATTTAATTTGTTTTAAGAGAAGAATGATTTTTTTTCTATATTTATCAACGGATAGCACCATTTCTTATATATCAATTTATAAGGAAAATTGAAACTTTGACTACATATCATTTTATCTACTTGCTTAAAAGCATTTCTTCGTCCAATTTATTATCAATTTAATTTTCTAAATCGTTGTAATGATCTGATAGAGAAATAGAGATAACAAATCTTTTCCATTGTTCAGTATCACGTGACACCTGATCCAAATCCTAAAGATTCATCTTTGATCTTGATCTTTTAATTAATTTCCCAACTTTTAGACAAATTATTTAAAAAATGCAATGTTGTGAATTTCTTATCCATCAATTTCTGTTTTATTTTTCTACTTGATATGATATTTATAAAAAACTGTATACTTTATTACTATTTTATAAAATCTGGTCGTTTTTAATGAATGCTGAAGAGATCGAAACTATTTTTTATACATTTCAAAATTCTTTTCAAGATATCTAAGACTTTTTTTTTTTTGAATGAATTTGATTTGGAGAATGAAAAAGAATTAATTTAACACTTCAAAAAATATATATATAATGTTTAACAATTAACATTAATAACACATTAGAAAAATATAAGAAATGTAATACATAATTTCAGTGGCAAATCCCCCCTAAGTTTTCCCCTTGCTACAAATGTTCATGTTTTAGAATTTTCCAACTCTGTAGCCCCCTCAGAAGATATTTAACAGTTAAAATAATCCTCCCCCCCCCTAAAAATCAAATTTATAGCCAGAAAATTACAGAAAAGCGATAAAAATAGGGGACCATCTCTAAAAAATGATGGGTAGTAGGGCAAAATGGGTGTCATATTCAGATTCAGGAGGTCATTTTACATAAGCATTTGCAAAAATGGTGTTGGGAGAATTTTCATGCAGAGCAATGATATTCGGCCCATTTTATCTTAAGTAATTTAATTCACTTTTATACATACATACAAAGGTGTGCAAAATTAAAGAAACAACACATTTTCTTTTTGTTTTTATCTTTTCATCTGTTTCTATCTATCTTTTCATATCTATCTTTTCATTTGTTTTTATCTTTTACACATATTTTCTAAATAAAAAGACATAGACATATAAAATTAAAATTTAGATGAAATGTTCGTTATCAAATCTTTAATCGAATTTAACATAAGTAAGTAAGTGAATTACTTGAATTTTTCTCATAAGTAAACTTTGAAATAAATGAAAAATTTAAACTATTTCAGAAAATAAAACTAAATGACAAATAGTATTAAAGATGCAATATAGATAAGTACGGATACACATGTTTCCAAATAGAGCCGGACTTTCCCTACTGCATTCACTTTTCCTTTTCTTCTTTTCTTTCTTCTTTTATATGAATATATATATATATATATATATTAATATACAAACGATTAGGAAAGTTGAATGAGATGGTTGTTATTATTTTTTTTTTTTTTCTTATTTTTTTATATTTTTATTATTCTCATGATATTCATGATTTGCGAACTAATAATTGTATTTTTTTCAAAAGTCAGTTATGGACGAAAAAGAAAGGTAAATACTGGAAGAAAAATCCGAATTTAGTTTAACATTTGGAGTCATTTTCTTTTCTCTCTTTTTTTTTTTTTTTTTTTTTCCTTCCAAAGCTTACTGATGAGAAAAATTTAATTAATCAGTTTAAAAATTATTTAACACTTTTTTAACTGTAACTGTAAAACATGCCCTCTAAACCATAGATATAGTAATAAGACATAGATTGATCATTGAGGTGGGAAAAGTAATGCCTTTTCATTTGGAAAAAGACGACCACTTTACTCTCTTGTGGATGACTTTTCCAGAATGAATATACACGGAAACACACACAAATAATTTAGCAAATAAAATATATGAATAATTTATGCACTAAAAGAGAATAAAAAACTTCAGATACTCATTTTTCTCTTTCTTTTTCCTTTTTTTTCTTTTTTTTTTTTTTTTTTTTTTTTTTTTTACTATACTCTAGTATATTCATGTCTACACAAAACTGACTTTCTCTCGGCATTTATTATTATACTTCTTTGAAATAAAAATTGTCTGTATTCATCATGGAAAATAATTCTAATAAATTATAATTTAATAAATAATTTATATTCTATTATATATAGAAGAAAGTTTTGTAGTAGCCACAATATACTAGTTTTATATTAAAAATTAAAACTTCTGCGGCTGCTTACTACATTTAAAAGAATTTTGAAAATTCCATATTACTAATACAAAATATTAAAAAATATTAAAAAATATTAAAATTTAAAAAATGTATTCGATTAAATATGAAGACAGTAATTATTTCATAATAATAACAAATCAATCGATTATAAAAATTATATTTTTCCTAAATTACTTGAATATAACTTACTTATGAAAACCTATCCCACTTCTTTTCATATATTTATTAGAACACTTAAAAGCCGTGCAATATTTCGGCATTTTCAAAATTCATAACATTCTATTCTATTACTATTTCCGAGTTTTATGCTCCCTAATGGCTGACGCCAAAACTTATTTTTAGCATAAAAAATCTTTGCACGATAACATTGGGATGATAGATCTATATAAATTTTATATCTATGCTCTAAACAAAGCATTGAAACACAATAAGAGATTTTGTTTTTTATGTCATTAAATATGCATGTTAAAGTTTGATTTTTAACATTTTCTGTAATACATGACTTTTAGTTGTGTGCTACTAGCTTGACAGTTTTTATCTATTATTGTAAAACATATTTTTTTATCGCTCTCAATAAAACATTCAAGTGTCATAGATGTTAACTGACGCAGATTGACAGACGATTTAGTGCACATAACTAAATATTATAAACACTTGTCATTTATTACAGAAAATATTAAAAATCAAATTTTAACATGCATTTATAATGACATAGTGAATAAAATTTGTTATTCACTCCCAATTAATAACTCGTTCCTTCAAAATAACGTTCAAATCCCACAGGAAACGAAATATGAAGCATACCAAATAACTCGACTAAGTTACGCGACTAAATAACTTCTTACTTCGTAGATGACGTAAACAAATCTTTGCAGAGAAACAGACAATAAGGCGTGACTGAATTAATTGCTCGTAAAACTAAAAACTGCCCCATTTAAATCAATTCCCCTCCCAAAGCTCCGGAAGTAATAATTTAAATATTTTATCGGCAGGTACTTAAATTGGGAGAGGTAGTTTACGTAATTGCTTCCTGAAAAAAAGAATAGTCAGGTGCGATCGATAACTTTGGCGTAAATGATTAAAACGGTGGCATAAATACTATAACGCCGAGGCTTATCAACTGCCTTTTACACACGAACCGAACCACAAAATGTGCTTAAAACTAAGAAAAACCACCACATTTTGAAAGATTATGATGTATAAAAGTTTACAAGAAAATATATTTTGTTTAGAAGTGAGGAATTGATTTATAAACCTTTATCGTATAAAAAATTTTCTAACTCTTTCAATTCGAATTGCTAGAGAAAAATGTTAAAAGGGAGATATGTGATGTAGCATTATTTATTTATTTTAAATTTTTCTATATATAAGAAAAAAATATTTGATTTATTAATTTTTTTACTTTCGATTTTTAGTGGATTTACACGTTTTGAGATGTCCGAAATACAATTTTACCATATTTTGGAAAAACATTTAACCATATTTTTAATTATGTTAAATAGGAACAATCTGTGTTATATTAATAAAAACTAGTTATTGGAATTTAAGATTGATATATAATACATTTGACTTTCAAATCAAAGTCATTGAAAAATAAATTAATAAATTTGCATAATTTGAAACTTTGTTAACTATTCAGATATCTTCTAAATATATTTAATATATAATATTTAAATTTAAATTTACAAGAAGTGCCATTTTAAACTGAAAATTATTGTAACGGTTTTGACACAAAATGAGAAACAAACTAGCCTAAGGGAGATTTAAAAATAACCTATGTTTGAATGTATATGGACGATAAATATCAATCCGTTTTGCTTGAAAACCTGTATAAATGTCTAAAGCCGTCCAAAATATCTTCTCGTAATGAAATGGAAATTTATCATTTGAGTCATCTTCGGCAAATCCCTTCGTATAGGAAAGAATCATGTCATTTGTCGTCCAGTCAATGTTGTGTAACTTTGATCAAGCCTCGATACGAGCGATAGAAAGTGTGGCATTAGATAAATAGTCTAATATTTATGAGGATCATTCATTGAAAGGAATGATTAGGGGGATGACACACCCCTGTTTACGATCTTGAATAAAACAAAGAAACATGGAATAACTCATTGTTTATCATACAATGTTCTGCAGCATTCAGTGCTCATATTGATGTGGACACAAGTTGTTTTCTCTTTTGTTAGGGGAAGAAATAGAAATGATATGAAACTATCTAATGATAAAATGGTTATAAGCTTTGATATTTCCCATATAATAATAACAAAAATGGCAAGATATCTAAAATGTTCTTTTATAGATTTCAGTACACTATTGGCCAAAATTATTGAAAAATTTAGAAACGAACAGTTTTTTTTTTTTTTTTTTTTTTTCAATTTAAAACCTTATTTCATGATGAAATGTTCTCAAACCATGGATGTGCAAAGAACAACGTCTTTCTCATGTTTTTCAGTGAAGATTATATTTTGACAATAATTAGCGGTGGCAGCAACAAATTGAACAAAATTAAAATGTTTTGCGATCACAGTGTATCTTTAAGATGACGAATTGATCTGGAGTTGTAGGATATGTTAATATAATCCCTGTACATTTTTTGATGCCTTTGTGTAACAATAATATGGTAAATATATATATCTATATATATGTACAGACAGTAACAAAAGTGTTCGAACACTAACAAAAATTCCTATGTAAATAAAAGGAAACTTCGTACGGATTTGTTAAATAAATCCTTGTCGAATCCTGTTCTTAGTCAGTGTAAGAACATGATTCGATAAGGATTTATTTAACAAAACCGTATGAAGTGTACTTTTTTTTACATAGGAATTTTTGCTAGTGTTACCGACTGTACATTGCTTTTATTTAAAAACATTTAAAAAAAAATCCTTTTTACTTATATTATGCAAAGTTTTCAATGAAAATTATCAGCACTTTTAGATAAAATAAAAAAATAATTTTGAAATAATATTTTGTTATCGAAATACAAATATATTAAATATATCATGACATATGATCCTTTTTATAAAAAGTGTTCCACTGCACATGCGCGAATGAGAATTATTATTATTATTATTTTCTTTCATAACTTCATAGACAAATGTGTAGACTGCCCAGAAGAACTTAGATAAACTCTTGTTAGTTTATTTCATTTTATTTCGGGACACCAAAATGTACGGCAATTTTTGATAACCTGTAAGCATTTTTGTATGTTATTTTTCTTATAAAAATAGATAAATGCTTTTGTTCAATAACTTAATCAATTCTTGTCTTTAAATTAATTTAACATATTGACATTAAAAATAATCAGTTTAATTTTAAAAATTATTAATTTTTTAGGCTTCTTCAAAATAAATAAATAAAAAGTTAGGATTTCCAATCTTGCAATACTTTGGTCCAGTAGTGGTGTCCAGAAGCGCTATTTATTTCCCTATAAAATGTTGGAAAGTCTTCCATTATCTAGGCAGTATGCAGGATTTTTATTTCGTGTTATAATTTTACTTTTCTTTCACATTGATTCAATTCAATTCACTCCTAAACTCACTAACACTTTTACTGTAAATCTATACCTCTATATCAGAAATTTTATCATTTGAACAGGAACAGAAATTTTAACAGAAATTTTATCATATGTGGTCAGTTTAGTAAATGAATCTTTTAATAAACAGAGATAGATTTGAGTACGTACATTTCTATCATAGTTAAAAACTTACCTTCTCTTAACTTCTGGCAATACTTAAGTTCGCTGTTTGGATATTTTTAACTCACTGATATTTATTAAAACAAAGTACAAAACACAAAACAACTATAAGCTTATTATAATTCCGGATTTTATGTTTTTCCGATTTTTATAGCCAGATCAACACCCGTTATAGAAAAAATAAATAATAAATTCTGAAAATACAAGAGAAATCGATTTGCAAAAGATGTAGAAGAAAAGTAAATATATATAAAATGATATGGTACAGTCGAAATACAACAAAAAACATTTTTTATGGCAATGAACTTTTTAAAATCTAATATTAAAACTTAAATGTGATACCTATTTCACTGCAATTAGATATTATATTAAAACAAAAAAAAAGTTTTTATGTAGTAATTAATGTACTTACTTGGTTAATTAGATTTCATGAAATTATAAAATTCTGTTTACCTCTTATTAATGGATATTTTCATATTATAATAATAATATTTATGATATTAAAGTATTTTTAAGGTAATTTATCTGATTAAATCTGACTTTAAAGAATATAATAAAAATTTATAAAAATTATGTTGACAGTAATTTGATATTTGTTTGTTTTTTAGGTGAGCATTCATAATTATATTATGGTTCCCTCAATTGTCTGCAATAATATGTTTCTTTCTGAAAAGGTATGATATACTTTGTGAATTTTCTTATTGTACGTCGGTAACAAAAGTGTCCGAACACTAGCAAAAATTCCTATGTAAATACGGTTTTGTTAAATAAATCCTTATCGAATCGTGTTCTTACTCTGACTAAGAACAGGTTTCGACAAGGATTTATTTAACACAACCGTATGAAGTGTACTTTTTTTACATAAGAATTTTTGCTAGTGTTCGGACACTTTTGTTACCGACTGTAAATATTTTTATCAGGTATTGCTTCCAATTTTAATATTTTAAAAATTAGCATAGAATGCAAAGAGAAAAAGAAACATAATTACTTTTGAAATATAGATAATTACACATAAGCTAGATTGGAGCTAAGAACTTTATTCTATGACTTTGAAATTCTATGTAATAATTAGATTTCAATTTTTTTTTTTTTTTTTTTTTTTTTTAACATGTAACCAAAATATATGTTTTCATCTCCCATTTCTGTTACATTTCACTTATGTTTAAAATAATAATAACAATAATAATAAATTCATATTAAATATGTGAATGTATTAGGTCAATGTCTTGAAATTTGCACGGATAAAATAAATCTTTTTTCTTATTTAACTTTTTTAAACATTTATCTCAGTTATAAAGAATAAATTTAATTTTGACTGTTTATCTTCTGTAGTATTTAGTTGAGATAATGTAAGATAGATATATCTTCTATACTATGTAGTTGCGATAGTATAAGATACTGTATTCACATTATCGTTATGAACACTTTTATGAGAGTTAAAAAAATTGTTCTCAATAATACTTATTTTACTCTTACAAAATAAGAAATAAAGGAATTTTCAATTTTGCACACAGCGACATTTTAATTTACATTTTAAAATTGGAGTAAGTGAAAATGGTTATGTGTAAAGTATCTCGTTTCATTTAGACTATTACAGGGTATACAAATATATAACATTTTACCTAAATATGTACTTCGATATACATAGATTTTATGTATCTTATTGTTCGTGAAATTTAGAAAATCTGTTTGCTAATTGCAGCTTTCTTTTTCTTTTCTTTTTTTTTTTTTTTTTCATTATCCCCCGTTATTAAATAAATGTATTAAATAATTTAACCACTCTATCTCTCGTTTTTTTTTTTTTTGTTTTTTTTTTTTTTTAACCTTAAAAAAGGGTAATACTTTCTCAAAGGTTTACGAAAGTTTTTTTGTGGGTAAGCATTGCGCAAACACATTAAAAAAATTGAAGAGAAATTATCGTTCATTTCTGATCATACATTCATGTTGGGAAAATTGCAGCACCACGAAAGAATGATACGATTGTGCTGAAATCTTCAGCAAATGCAAATTATAGTGTGTTAAGAGACTTGTCTGCAGATTGGTAACAAGTGGTACTTTCTAGCATGTCCCACTTTAATTTATGGTACTATGACGGCCATATACGTGTTAGGCGTTGTGCCGGTGAGCGCTACCTTTCGGAATGCATCATCGAACATTATAGTAGGTGAACATTTGGTGTTATGGTCTGGTGGGGTGTGATTGCATATCATGGACTATCTCAGCTGCTAAGAAATGTGGGTAATCTTAACAACAGCAGGTACACCAATGATGTGCTGGAGCCCGAAGTCGTCCTTTTCCTTCAAGGCATTGCTGTAGTTATCTTTCTACAGGATAATATCCACCTACGTGTTGCAATGAATACCCAAGACTTCTTTTCAGTAAAAAACAAACAGTTTCTTTCTTGGTCTGCTTAGTCACCGAATATGTCCTCTGTTGCTCATGAGTGGGATTTCGTTAGTCAGCTTCTCGCTCGTGATCCTCGTCTTGCAACTTCTACAGATAAAATTAATTTGGGTACGCATACAAAAATATGAAACGCCCTTCCCCAGGCAGACATTCAAAATCTGTTTGACTTTATGTCACGTCCTATAGCAGCTTGCAGCGTGTGGTGGCTACACAAAATACAGATTTCGGAAGCTTTTTTTTTTTTTTTTTTTGAAAATTTAATCATTTATTTGCACCAATACCAGTCGTTTGTGTATTAAATTTCATTAATTTCTGACAATCCCTTCATGGTGTTGCAATTTTCATAAGCATGAATGTAGTTGATAACATATTTTGGCAATAATTTTTTTATTTATTATCATTATATGTATATTTATATAACAGTTCTTGCTGATTATATGTAATAAAAAATTCTATCAAAATTTTCTGGTGACCAAAAAGTGGTAAAAGTGGTGCGTATATTACTAATGATGGTATTATTAAAGCAAGTTTTAGTAATTTACTAATAAATGTACATCGTTAAAAATTGCAACAGAAAACTCTGTGTAATCTATTATCTTAAGTCTTACGTAAAATTACAGAGAAAAATAAATGGAGATGTTAAAAAACTTATTTTATATATTCATTTTAATAACTAATATTAATTTAATTAATTATTGGTGAGAATATACTTCAGACTTGCAATGCTTTTTCTAAAGTAGAAACAGTCATTTTTAATTTTAATTAAAAAATTAAATAATGAAATTAGTTAAAAATACAAAATAAAGATTGAGAATCTCGATTATTCACTTTTAACTAAGAATTACTGTAAATTTACAGAGACTCTGGATAAATATTTACATTAAATTTACAGAAATTTTTAACAGTGTAATAGTCTATATATGTACTCAGGACTTTTTACTATAGTGAAAATAATGATAATAATAATAATAACAATAATAATACAGTCATTGTAAATTTTCTGAACGGATATTTTATTCATAGAATAATAATGTAAATCTTTGCATTAGCAACAAATTAATGATACACATAGAATTTTCAATGAAATCTTACGTAAAACAATGAACTGCAATAACAAAAACTATTTTCCCACGTAAAAAAGTAATGTACATTTTTCTGTAAAATTGGAAATATTAAAGAAAATAAATTTTAGCATGAATAGATTATAAGACCAATTTTACAAGCACTGTGTTTTCAATTTATTCAATCAGGAGTCGTACTTTCCACCTTTTTTTTTTTTTTTTTTTCAGGATAGGGAACTTCCGCCTTTTTTGCCACCACTAATTTTATGTAGAAATATTTATAGTGTTTTCATAGTAATGTGCCTTTATTAAATAGTATTGAGATTATTGTTTAAAAATACTGGTGGCAATAAAGGTGGAAATTTCTAATCCCCAAGAGAGTCCTGAAAAAAGGGCTGGAGTACAAACCCTGATTCAACCAACACTTAAAATTTTGACTTAAACATTTCATAGAATAATAAATTTTCAATACTATAAATATTATTAACTGCATTTTTTTTTTTTTTTTTTTGTAAATAAATGAATAATAAATACATGTTTGAAAACTTTAACTTGCTGATGTTCTATACTCATCTTACTATAAAATTTATATACATATCACAATTCAAAAATTTATATAATGTAAGTATTTAACATGTAATACATGTCATGAGAAATTATACATGCATTACTTGTCACATATGCGACTAACGATTACAAAAAAATCTCACATAGTTAGAAAGAATTCGGTAACTAGTAAAAGAAATCCATGGCTACGGGCATGGAATGATAACTATTCTGTTACAGATAAAAATGCGCCGTAGATTAGCCAAAAAAAGAATGAATATCTGAGAAAAAGAACGCAACAAGATCCGTCCCATCCTTTCGGAAGTCAGATGTTCTTTTTTTTTTTCTTCCATATTTTCCGCGTCTAAATGATTCGAGCGCGAGCGTGATAGGGATGGCCAAGAGATAAGTGAAGCACTTCTATCTTCGATAGAAAACGTGACAATGACGTCACTCTCGAAAGGAAATGGTTCTGGCAAACTGCTGCAGGCCTTCTCGCCCGAAAAGCATGATTGCCATTCGCTAGTAGTTGCATTTTTCTCGTCTGCTAGATAGTAGTATTTCTTGGTAACTGATAAGAGATGAACATTTCGAATCTCAGAAATGCTTTATGGTCATCGAAATTGATAAATAACTTCGATTTCTGACAAGTTTCTATGAGATTTTTATAAACAAATATGAATCTTCCGAATCTTCTAATGGATTATGATTTAAAGATCGAGATTTACATCAGATTATAAATTGCACGATGCAAAATTTTTCTCGAAAATGATAAAAGATGGTTATTCAGAATTTCTTGATATCTGATGACTTCTACTACTGATAAATTGTTCCTGTTCCAAGTAAATTTTTGTAAGGTTATTAATTAAACTGTTTCACAAAACATATTCTATAAGTATCTTTTGTTATTATTACTTATTTGCTGACATTTTATTTATATATGTAAAAGGGAAAAAAATAACGTTTTCCATTTTCGCTGAGTTTTCCCAGAATAACGATATTTACGAGATCTTTTTCCAAAGACTGATAAGTAACTGAGGATTTTTTGTAAAATTCTTGAAAGGTATTAAATTAAACAACTTGATATTTTCATCGAGAGATCAAATGAGAGTCTAAAAAACCTTTGAGAATAAAACTTGCATTAGATTGTATAAAACGTTTTAAATTTCAGTAAATTTTATAAGACTTTTATGAGTAAATATTATCTCTTTTAAACTGAATTTTTATTTAAATTATCAAGATTTACGACACGTTATATCTTACCAGACCACCCTTAAGGGGAAGTACCAGACCACCGCCAACTGCCCTTTGCATATCTCTAGTGCGGCGTGAATCCCACCCAAACTCAACCAACCATTATATCCTATATAAAATTACCCATAAGTAATAACATATAAATATTCTGAATATCTAGAAGTTTGATGGCATTTATTATCACTCATTTGGGTATTTAGTATTTATTTGACAGCTTTGAAACTTAGAGTTATAACGACTTTTTAATGATCCAGTTATACCTCTGGAGGTCGCAGAAGAGAGGAGCCCTCAAGATCAAGATTGTAATGCATGTTCCCAAACTATTCGCCTAGAATATACAGTGTTATAAGCGCTTATGATCGAATGCTTAAAATACTGCTAAAAAAAATAAGCTTCCCAGATGGCGCTGCGATCGAACTTTTTGCTCAAATCGAAGAACTGGTTAGCTTTTCCTAGTTTCGTCTGCTCAATCACGTGATCTAAGCACATAATTAACCAATGGGGAGTTTTTCAAGCAATAAACTCAATCGCACTGACCTCTGGTGAGCGGCTTAGTTTTAAGGCACTGATTTGCTGGTCGCTTCCCACACTATGTATAGTCGGTGGCAAAATTATTCGAGCGGTAGCAAAAATTCCTATGTAGAAAAAGTACACTTAATAATGTTTTGTTAAATAAATCCTTGTCGAATCATATTCTTAGTCTAAAAACAGGACTGGACAAGGATTTATTTAACAAGACAGTATTAACTGTACTTTTTTTACATAGGAATTTTTGCTAGTGCTCGAATAATTTTGCTGCCGGTTGTATTCTAGGCGCAGTACCCGAACCATGCTTAGGGTTGAGTCCCAGACTGCCGCTAATTGCCCTTAGCGTAGTACTAGTGCGACGTACTTACTCAACCCCTAAACCTCGAGCGATCCATATTACATACAGTCGGCAGAAAAATTACTCGAGCGCTAGCAATAATTCCTATGTAAAAAAAAAGTATACTTTATACTGCTTTGTTAAATAAATCCTTAGAGTCATGCTCTTAGCCGCTTGAATAATTTTGCTTCCGACTGCATATACATTCACATTAACAGTGGCTTGGAAGAATGATAAATGAGGAGTTGACATACGGCGTATCAGTTCGCAGGGCAAGTGAAGTTAATTGCTGTCTACTCAAGATGGCTGTCGCAATAGCCGCCAAGGCTACCGCAGGACCCATATTGTGTCTACCAAAATATTGGCTGGTATTATGTTATTATTTTTATTTGACATTTATATAATAGCTTTGAGACCTATAATTACAATGAATTTCATCTCGAATGGTCCATGTTACAGTCGGTAGCAAAATTATTGAAGCGCTGGCAGTAATTCGTATTTAAAGGTTGTATACCTAATACTGTTTTGTTAAATATATATTTGTTGAGTCATGATCTTAGCCTTCATGCTTTTTATAAAAAAGTAAGTTGATGAAAAAAATTAGCGATCAAACCAAAAAAAAAAAAAAAAAAAGTATGAAAAATGTGAATGTGTACTTCAGTAATTTAGCTGCTGACTGTATATAGTTTCACAATAACAATACAGAATTTTTTATATAACTGTGTTACTGGCTTCTGCGGTTATGATTTTGGTTTCAGGTTTTTCAGGACAGGTCATCTCCTCTTATATCATTTCTCCAAGAACAATTCATAATTTCTTTATTTTACACATATAAAGACATCACAAACATCCATATGCCTATATTAGCATTCAAACTCCCTAGCGACCAGACTACCAGTTTGACTAACAATATATTTTGTTCATAGAAATTTTTTTTAGTAAATTTACTGGTACAGGGTCGAAACTATAATTAGAGGATTGAAGGTTCGATGAAGCAGTCAACTAAAAACCACCGTGTCGTAATAGTGGCTGAACACAACCTGTAATAATGTTTCCACACTGAGCATTTACATCACAGATGTTAGGTCTTTTACATCCAATCAGCAGTGGCGGATTCAGAACTTAACTTTTTTTTTGTTGGGGGGGGGGGGGCTAAGAGTTTTCAAGACATTATTCCAGATCAATGAAAATTTTACAATTGTAACATTCAATTGTGAATGACAGTGCTTTTTTTTCTGGGGGGGGGGGGGCTTTAGCTCCCTAGCCCCTCCTTAGATCTGCCACTGCCAATCAGCCATTCCTATAAATGTAGCTGCAATGTCCTTCAAGCTCCGTAAAAATAATACTTCTAGTGGTTACTGAGTAAACCATTCTCTCCGCGGAGGATCGAAATTGAGCTGACAAAGTTCCGGATAAATATAACTGCTAAAATGTTTAAAGATTTTCAGTCGTATATTTGCTTGTTTTCGTATAAAAGTAGCCGGGATGTTTTCCAGATGATGTACAGTCTAGAAATTTGTTTTGAACGACTCCTAGGTGTGAATCTCCGTGTAGGATAACACTTGTGACGGCATGTCTCCGAAATAACTCTAGGGGTGAGTTCCAGACCGTCGCCAATTGCCCATTGCGTAGCGCTAGTGCGACATAAAACCCAACCAACCAACCAACCTAGGTGCGAATCATCGACGAGATATTAGAGTAGACCCCGGACTAGTAATCTTTTTGCTTCCCAACATCACATCCCCACCATTCAACCAATTCCTTCGCCAAACCGGCATTCCACTTCCACCAAGACAAGTTTCTTCCACCTTTGTTATTACTGTTTTATATTTCGATTGGGTGTAAATAAGGCTCCTGTATATACGAGCTGGCGCAACAGGCCTTTTGTTGTCTTAGGGTTGCCACATGTACCCAGTGCGTTTCTCTGATAAACAAACGACAAACTTTTTTTTATCGTCTTACGTTACTTTAGAGTAACTTTTTTTATTATATTTCATATTTTTAGCTAAATAAACTATTATATGGAAGTTTGTTTAGCGATAAACGGTTATAATCATTCAAGAAATGAATATAAAGTGTTCACAAACCTTCTATTACTGTGTATTTGCGTTTTGGCGATATTTTGTAAAAGAAACAGAAACCGCCCTAACAACACATCTTACCCCAGTACATCCATAGGATATCCTCAGAATAAAATGTCATTCTGAGAATGTACTGTGAAAAAAAAATTTATTTTTAGGAATATTATTGTTGCTTATTGCTCTTATCTTGACTGGATTAGCTTCAGATGAAGATTTCTTAAAATCATTAGGGAAGCGATTTGGGGGTACATACAAATGAAACACTTCCGTTTGCAAAGCCGTCTGCAACCGTTTGCAAGCGTTCCAAATGTATGACTACAGTCGGCAGCAAAAGTATCCGAGCACTTGCAAAAATTCCTATGTAAAAAAAGCACACTTAACACTGTTTTGTTAAATAAATCCTTGTCGAATCATGTTCTTAGATTGACTAAAAACAAGATTCGACAAGAATTTATTTAACAAAACTGCATTCAGTGTAATTTTTTGATATAGGAATTTTCGCTAGTGCTCGGATACTTTTGCTGCCGACTGTATTTGCAAAAAACTTGCAGAATTTACGTTATCGAAGTTGCAAGCGTTCCGTTTGTATGTAACCCAAGGACGCCACCCAGACAGCACATCGCTTCCCCAGGATATCTTCAAGATGTCTTCTGGATGAAAAGGCATCCCGGAAACGTCCTTAAGATGTACTGTGGATAAGTTAAGCCTAACTGTGCTGTTAGGGCAAGCGGGAATGGAGGCAAAAAAATGGCGGTGATGCGCCGGCCTATTATTTTATTTAGGGACTCTAGGTGTAAATGGCCTTTTTCCACGTTACGTAATGAACCCTTGACACGTGACTACTACAGGGAAAAATGCAGAATTATAATGTTTACATTTATGTTTTATGGTGAAATGTTTATATTCTATAGGGAAATATTTGTATCCTAGAGGGAAATTCATAGGGAAATCAAGAATCAGAAGTCACATGTTGGGTATGATTTAGCCTCAAACCCAAGAAAACGGATATTGTCCATTAAACATAAACCAAAAACCTACACTCGGCTGACCTTACGTCCTCGAATATTTAGGACAGTCCTATAAAACTACCTTCGTCCCCAAAAAATTACAACACAATTGGGGACGCCGGTTATAAAGTTATTAACGTTTTATTATAATAATTTATTATATGTATAATCAATAAGCTGATATAAGTTCTTTTAGGTGCTTTATACATAAAAATTACTAAAATTTTAGAATTTAAGGTGATTTATTTATTTATTTATTGTCCTCGAAATTCGAGGAGACCGCCATATTTGTCCCCAAATTCAATGAAAAAAATATGATCACTCTAACCTAGAGAGCCTACAGGAAGAGAGGCGACAATAGCGAGTCAGCTTCTGATTGGTTTGAAAAATGTTTTTGATAAAAATCCACATTTAAAAGTGTTTTTGATGGCTTTAAAGCATTGTGTTCAAGCCTATAGCTAAAATAAAGGATTATTACCAAAAGACAACGATATTTTAAAATTTTTTGTTGATGATATTCAACTGAGAAGTGTTCGAATTTTTCTACCAAAACGGAGTTTGGTAGAAAAAATGTCTGCTACGAGCATGCGCCGTAACGTAATTTCATCATTTGTCGTCTCTCTCCTTGGAGGCTCTCTAGTCTAACCTACACTAGCTGAAATGGAAAGCAAGTACTCCAATACTTGTTATTGATTGAAGGCTGTTCTGTTTGACTTTTCTTTGGGGTTTTCGTGGTAAGAGGAACAAACCATTTAAAATATGCAAAATCCCAAGAACCAGTTGACAAGAAAGCGACTATCCATAAAAGAAGGCGCAAAAACCGCAGTGATCCGTACTTTACAAGTACATCTGCTCGATGGTGTGAATCCTTGACTACAGCGCCTAGAATACATAGTGTAGAAAACGACTAGCAAATCAGTATCTTAAAAATTAAGCCTCTCACCAGAGGTCAGTGCAATCGAGTTTATTGCTTGAAAAACTCCCTATTGGTTAATTATTTGCTTACATCACGTGATTGAGCAGTCGAAACTGGGAAAAGCCAATCAGTTCTTAAATTTGAGCAAAAACATTCGATCGCAGCGCCATATGAAAAGCTTACTTTTGTTAGCAGTATTTTTAAGCATTTGATTATAAGCGCTTATAGAGTATTTTCAGTCACGTGACCAAACCCTTGGCAACGACCTTAGTAACGCTATCAAAGGGCAAACATTAGTCTTTTAATACGGCGAAATATATCGAAACTCTTAATGATCAAACAAAAACAGATATACTCAGAAAATAAACTAATTGATAATGTAGATCCATATTCATTAGTAACTGTTAACAGCGATCAACTGTTTCCTCCAGTCAATATGTGATCTGTTGGAAAATATTTTGTCCATACGACATCTGCTTACACTAGTAGTGATTTCAATGCATATAAAAGTTTACAAGCGTACAACCAATTCCAGTGCGGTTGATTGAAAGAAGTTTTTGGCATAGAGATAAAAGAAAAGTATCTACACGTACTATTGTGTGCCCCACAGTTACAATTTGAGCAGACGACACTTGAGGCTTTGACGACGTCATCTGAAAAAGCTCTATAACACTGTATATTCTAGGCGCTGTACCCTGACCATTGCCAACTGCTAATTGCGTAGTTCTAATACGACGTTAAAGTCACTCAACTACAACTCGAACTTCAAGCTAGCAAGTTTTTAGAAAATAATTTCAAGCATTCAATAAGTATAGGTTGGTTGGTTGGGTTTAATGTCGCACTAGTAATGCCCTATGGGTAATTGGCGATGGTCTGGGACACACCCCTAAAAATGGTCCGGAGACATGCTATCACAATTTTGATCCCCCACGGCTCCTCCGATAGAGAGAATAGCTCCTCCGATTCGGTGAGCCCTCAGAGCTATAATTTGTATGGGAACTGGAGGAAATTGCGGTCACGACAGATTTTACGTGCACCAGCCACCATTAGAGTACACGACGGTCTTGACTGGCTCGAGTATCGATCCCGCAATCTTCCAATTACGAGCACAGCGCTCTACCGACCGGGCTACCACGGCCTAAAATATAGATTTTATTTATTATATTTTGTTTTCTATTATTTCTTAAACTGTCACATTATTTATTACAAAACTTTTCCAACCTCTAATTTCTAACTTATAGCAATGCTACGGAAAATTTTTTAAAGTTGGCAGCTTATTTTAGGTGTGTAGATAGCGTCAATAAGATGCTTTCTTGATATTATATTTTTAATGTAAAGCATCAAAATGAGCTTAGAAAGTCGAAGACGCCTATTTTAGTTCCTGTTGTATTATAAAAAGTATTTTTACATATAAATTGATGGTATGCCAATATAATTATTACGAAAGAAAAAAAAGAGAGGAAAAAAAAAAGTCTAAACTTTTCTTCGATTTCCAGATGGACAAAAATGCTGCCAAACATAGAATCTATGAAATATATCTGTATACTTATAAAATTATTATATAATGTGTTGAATATTTTTAATTACCCCGATCAAAAGATTCTTCCATACTCGAATGCAAGTGACACTATTTTTCCCAATTTAGTTCTACTTTTTTTTTTTTTTTTTTTTTTTTCATGCATAATATTCCAGAATAGCGCTATTAAAAAAATGTAAAAAGTATGGAGTGAAACTGAATATATTTTTTAACTGGAATCTTCTGAAAAAATATGTAAAAACCAGCATTATGAGTTTGTTTTGCATGTTTCGCTGACACACATCACAGTAGACGTGGCAATCACCTTCGAGTTTTAGCAACTATAATCTTGTTTTATGACCGAATTCTAGAAAATCAAGCAAGAATTTCTCGCAACACAAAGGATTCAGAATATTGTTTCACCATCTAGAAATGTATAGACTAGAAATTCTCGATGATTTCGTCTATTCAGTTTATTGGCGTGCTTTATAAGCATAGCTCGGAAATCTATATTTTTTCTAGTTTAGGGATTCAGAAAATGGTCACTTTTTCGTTCTAGATGAAGGAGGTATATATTTTTCTCAGTGCAATATTTCCTTAACCCTCCCCCTCCAAAAAAAAAAAAAAAAAAAAAAAAAAATTGAAAAACTGCGTCATTTTTTGGTGAATATTTTCACCGGTTTCGAATGAAATAGATTGCCATTGCTATGTATGTTTGTAGATTTTCTTCAAACTAATGTTCTTCTTTTTTTATTTATATTTTTCTTCTTTCTAAATAATTTCGTAACATTTTTGTTTCTAGAGTGAAGCTTTAAATCAATTTTCACTTGAAAGTCTCACAATATTCTTTAAAGACTCATAATTTTCTGTCAATATGATTTATGACAAATCTATATGAGAAAGCAGAAGCGGATTTGGGTCAATTATAACCACAAATCTCTTTACGGTGAATTTTGGAGAAAATTCTGCTGAAATATTTATTTGTTGGGTCAATCTAGTTTTGCTATTTTATTTATAATTTTAATAGTGGTTTATTTATCTTTTTATATAATATTTAACGTTAAACAACAATCAAATTTTACGATTTTTATTTTTATCGATGTTTATAATTGCAAAAATCCCGTGTGAATCTTTCTTTCTTTCTTTCATTTTATACCATGTTTTTATTAGCTAGCTTTCTTGTTTGTTTGTTTGTCCAGTACAAATCTTGCAACTGACTTTTAACTAACTTCCCGACTAGCTAGAGATTTGAAACTTTTAGACTAGCTCAGGACACAATGGCAACGCAATACCTCGAAGTCTGATTTTCGAATTTTTGATTAGTTTACTTTTAATTAATTAAAATATGAAAATAATAACCTCCTAATAGCTTTAAAATTAGCCATTTAAATATTAGCTAAAATTTAATTGTTGCCAAAAAAATTATGAGTTCATTTTCTTTCGACATAAAAATAAATACATTCAATAAAAAATACAGTTAAACGTAAACAATAAAAAGTTATAAAAAGTTAAATTAGGCATCTCACAAAAATTGACGTCATTATAACTTTAAAAATTTTCTATACATTTATAAAGTGCTAATGTAGTTCATGATGTTAATACATATATTTTCTAAAAGGATAATATTTTATTTTTAAAAGCAACCTTTTTTTTATTTATTATTATTAGTTCACTGAACTGAGTCACTGAACTGCTTACATTATGAATTACGGATTTGATAATTTTCTTTCAAGTTGATGGGATAATTCATCAAAAAATTTTTTTTTAATTATTTATTAATACATAGAATGTCAAGTTTATATGATTCAACAGAAAATTTAAAAACATGGTACATAAAAAGTTTTTTTTTTTTTTTTTTTTTTTTATCTCAAAATTATTTTCCCATGTTTTTCACTCTGGCAAGTAAATACAAGTTTTTGCTTCATACTGTCGTAGAAAATTAATTAAAAAGGAAAAATATGTACTATAGAAAAAATATTGTCACTAAAGGAAATAAAAATGGGGCTGATTCAACAATCAGAATCTTCTGACTGTAAAATTTATTTTATGGATATAACAGTGTAACGTATTATAACTGTTAATTTTGTTAAAATACACAAGCTGTTTTAAGGGAGCTAGATCACTCGCTCTGTACAGGTTGAAAATTTAAGAATAACCACCTATACATTCGTCTGCATAAAATATTTTTTAATACAGGACACTTTAGTATATTAGCATCATATAGTTTAAAAATAAAAATTTCCTACATCCGTACATGTTAATACAGACTTATGGGGAAAAAACAAGGTGAAGTAAATTTTGAAATTAATTGTGAAGATTCGTTATATTTAATAAGTTTTTATTTTATTTTATTTTTTATTATTATATTATTATTAGGACTGAGGTCTAATAGTCTCAATCTGGGATTTTTGCGGTGTCATTTTTCGATAGTTGGACATTTATCGAAATCTAAAATTTATCGAAAATATAATTGAATAATTTAAAAGCGATGTTATGAATTGAAAAAAAAAAAAAAAAAAAAAACTAATAGTCCTCCGTCCTAAACTAAATTCTGCTTTTGCCAGAATTTCATCAAAATCTTTTTTTTTTTTGGAAAGAAAAAGAAAGGAAAATTAATAATAATCAGTATCGAAACAAACACTATCGAAAAAGTTTTTTTTTTTTTTTTTTTTTTTTTTTTTAATAATTTTGAATTAGGAAATAAAAAGTGCTTGTACAAAATGAAATAAAAATAAGTAAAAAAATGAATTTAATTATTTAATTTTTATATAAAGCATGATCTCGTGCTATCTTAAAAAGTAGATGTAAAATTTAAAGTTTATGTGGTGCGTGTGGCATCTATAAAAACTGTTTTAAGAAATAGAGTAGAATAAATAAAGCAATGATATTGGTTGCATTTTGTTATATAGTTTGAATTTTTGAATTTTATAGAAGTAATATCTACCGTAGGAATAATTTTTTATGTTAAAACTATAGGGAGTTGTTATGCGTGCACAAGCGATGCTACTTTTTTTTTTTTTTTTTTGAGTAGATTTTATTTATTATTATTATTATTTGGAAAAGGGTGATATTAAAGCTTAATAAAAATAACATCGGAGAGTACAATAGTAGATTTATATTAATACTTAAAAAAAAATAAAAAAAAAAAGTATTGATATTTTATTTATATTTTAATTTGGTTGCACTGATATACTTTGGTGAGTTTGATTTATTAACTTATTTAAATTAAAATACAGTATAAAACAGATAGTTATATTATAACATACATCGATTACTATTTTCTAATTAAAATTATTTTTTAATTAAATAAATGATATTTATCATGCACATGGGACATAACTACTTCTAAATCAATAAGAATTATTTTTCGGCGATGAAAACAGTGAACTATGTTATTTGGTTTTTATTACACTTAAAGAAGCTAAGTTTATAAAAGAAAATAATTATAATACTGGAGGGGGGAAAAAAATCTTTATTTTGTATTTAATACACACATGCAAAAGTTTCCTAAATAAGTTGAAAATCCTTGAAATTTATGATTTTTTTTCTTTTGTTATCATCATTCTCTTCAATTAACTATTCTAAGACGATTGGACGAATGAGTGATTCCAGCGAATTCAACAAAATCTTTTAAGCGCCAGGCCATTTCACGAAGAAAAGAAAATGTCCTCTCCTACATTTAATGGCTCGTCCATCGCACTGATAAGAACTTTGAACAAGAAGATAAGAAGTTTTGGTCTTTTCACTGACTTTTGTTACACGTTAGACATCTCGTTCTGTAAATGGAATTTGAATATTCATTCTTATTAACTTCACAATGGATAAAAAAAAAAAAAAAAACGCTTTGGTTTTTGTAAATTTTTTTGCGAGTATTTATTTTGTGTGGAAGATATTTAAAAAATAGTCCTTCTTTTTTATTAAAGTCATATATACACTTGCCAGAGTGAAAAATATTAAATTAATTGTTTGTGAATAATATAATAAAAAATAATAATATGAATCATAATTCGATATCTAATAAATATAAAAAATCGGTATAAGTAATTCGCAAACTCACTCATCGGTAAAATATGTATTTTACGGATGAATTTACGTGAGAAAACATAAGGTTACGATGATACCAGGACAATAGTTCAAGAGAATACTCCAGGATCATTATAAAATATCTTTAATAAATCCCAACACGACATCCATATGTACAAACAAATATGTCCATTGTGTACAAACCTTTTTTTAATTTTTCGCACTCAGCAAAATAAACATTTAAGATATTTCTTGCTCACCGTTACATCGTAGAATATCGTGCAGAGAGCAAGCACCTCTACCCTCTTCTCAAATCAAACTTTGACTACTACAGATGGGACACACAGTTACATTTCAGCCATAGGTTACTTCGTTTCATACAATGTAAAAAAATAACTATTACCAGCTGCAAGAAACTCTCTGTGATTGAAGAAAATATTATTTTCTCCAATCACAGAGAGTTTCTTGCAGCTGGTAATAGTTATTTTTTTTTACAGTGTACCTTTGGTAATATATTCCAATAACCTATTATCTTGGTAACCTATTACTGCTTAATTGAAAGGCGAGTTCGAGGCAGGCAATATATGCACATGTCGTACACAGTGCATATGATTTATGTTTTTGAATAACAACACTTTCGAATAGTAATCTTCATTTAATGTAATTGTATTTTCTTTTATTTAAAAAACAAAAATGCTATCAGAAAATAAGGCTAGTAAAAGATTAAATATAGTACATGAAACGTTCGCATTGAAAGAACGTTCACATGCCAAAACAGAATATTGCAAATAATATCGAGTAACACAGGTCCGTTTCCTGTACAAATACCTGAATATAAACAATATTATTCAAAAAATATAAAATATATAAAAATTATTATTCAATTGTTATATATATATATATATATATATATATATATATATTAAAACTCTTTTTTTTTTAAATATATATTTATATGTATATATATATTAATAAAGCATTTTTTATTAACATTAATTTTTCTGTGACGTCAGTTTCTGTATGAATCACTTTTTAATTAAAAGTAATCAGTTTTCGCTATTTTACGTAAATCAAAAATTTAGTACACTTTTAAGAATGTTTTTAAAAATCAATAATTAAAATTACGGGATTTAGATTAAATTTTTGAATGAACTATGAATCTAAGAAAGTTGTTTTCCCATGACGTTTCCATCATATCGTTTCAATAAAATTTAATCGTAACTGGTCTACGTTAAAGAAATATGTAGACTTTTCTGTGTACAACTACCTTACATTGCTTTATGATTCCGAGTCATCGGGATGCATCCTACCCCTCCGAGAAATTTTGAAACGTGGAATTGAGACACCCTGTATATTAGAATTATAAACTTACTTCGCATTCTCTGTGTGGTGTTCTTTGTGGGGAAAATGCACATTTCTATTTTTGTAATTACATTTAAAACACCGCAAAATGTATACATTCGAAATATCATTTTCTATATATACATACATATGTGTATGTGTATATATACTGTAAATAATAAAATAGATTTTTATGGAATACAAGTTTAAATTGCCGTTTTTTACTTACATATTTTATATATGTATATGAGATATTGTGTACAGTCGGTAACAAAAGTGTCCGAACACTAGCAAAAGTTCCTATGTAAAAAAAGTACACTTCATACGGTTCTGTTAAATAAATCCGTGTCGAATCATGTTCTTAGACTGACTAAGAAGAGGATTCGACAAGGATTTATTTAAAAAAAAAAAACGTATGAAGTGTACTTTTTTTACATAGGAATTTTTGCTAGTGTTCGGACACTTTTGTTACCGACTGTACATAACACGAGAAATACAAAATAATATATAGATAAATGTACAGTCGAGCCTCGTTAACGTGAATCTCAAGGGGAATAAAAAATTTGTTTATGTTATCAGTAACTCAGAAACTAATCTTCATTTTGACGAGCATTGTGAAGCAGTTCTTGTTAAAAGTAATTCGCGTTAACACATTAACGAGGTTCGATTGTATAAATAAATACATGCATTACAGTCATAACTTCAGCTTACAACACGTAACGTGTAACAACATGTAATCACAATTTTAAAAATATTAGAAGCACCTATTTAGAGTGAAAATACAAGGTCATGAGTTTTTATTTATTTATTTATTCCGAATATTTTTTTAGCAATTTCTGTTCCTTAAAGTGTGTGTGTAAAATATGCATAATTTTCACTGGATAAGATCATTCTAAAAAATTTAATATTTAATTTTTTTAACATTTTTTTAAACTTTCACCATTGCTAAAAATTCTTTTTTTAATTTTTTTAAATTTTTATTTATTTATTTATTTATTTATTATTATTATTATTTTAACTTTCATCATTGTTAAAAATTATTTTTTTAATTTTTTAAATAACTTTTTTTGTACATATAATAAGTAAATATGAACTTATCTCAAAAATGTATTAAAAAAAAAAAAAAAAAAAAAAAAAAAAAAAATAGGGTTGATTTTTTATTTCCACAGTAACATTTTAAAGATGGTTGCGAAAATTCAAAACTCTAGAGCAGAATTTAAAAAACACATGACTGGAAAACACTGTACATTAAAAATTCTATAGGTGTATCTTTAAAGATTTAAATATGTGACTTTAATACTGAGAAATCGGGGGGGGGGAGGGGGGTATCGTGATGCATCAATAAACAGTGGCATTACACTATATACAGTACAATATGAAAATTGCTATAATTCATATAAAATTACCATCAATCAAATTAACATGTTGACACGATGGTTTTATAATTTTGTTCTAAATGAAAATATATTTAAAGGAAAAATAAAATTTCTATTTATTTATTCATTTATTTCTTTATTATTATTCAGATCTGAATTTTGTAAATTGGTAATAGTAAAATGGAATCATAATCGAACATTAAATCTTTTGCTTTATTAATTTTATATTTTGTTCCTTATTATAACTATCATTGGTATCATAAGAAATGTTGAAAAACCATTTGTTGGAAATAATTTATATTTAATTATAAAGGTTGTTTCAGTGTTTTGAAATGGAAAATAATATCAATAATAATGCATAAATAACTATTTACTGGTTTTTTGTTGATCTGTATTGAAAGTTTCGTATACATTTTAAACTTTACTAATATTTTTATCTGTCTTTAACTGTATCTTCTAATACACTTAACAATGAGGACTACTGGCTTTTAAATAATATATATATCTATATATATCTTTATAGATATATATTAATAAACTTGTTTGAAATATATATTATACATTTTAAATGTTTCGCACTCAATAAAAGTATAGACAGCTTTTTATATTCTTAAACAACACAGCACGTTCGTAACGCATTATTATTAATATTATTATTTAATTAGGGAAGATGACTATAGGATAAATATTTATAAAACATTTAGTAGAAAAAGGAAAATAGGTTGGTCACTTAGTTACAGTACTTTTTTTTTTTTTTTTTTTTTTTTTTTTTTTGCCTTCTTTCTTTTTGTTTCTAATTATGAAGAATTAAAATGTCATTTTAATGATAGCGTCTAAATTACATCCTTAATCAAAATTAAAAAGCGTTATTAATATTTTTTTTCCAATAAAATCGTATTGGTCCGAAAATGCAATGTTGTATTTCATTATTCATTTTAAAAAAAAATCGTCTATCTCACACAGTATAACATTAAAAATACTTTTTTAAATGGCGTTATCGTAAAGGGCGTTTTTATAATTTTATAAAAAAATTCTATACTTTTATTTTAAAACAAAATAAAACCAAAATTAATTAATTCAAAAGTCGCAATTTTTTTTTTTTTTTTTTTTTTTTTTTTTTTTACATAATTTAAAATTTTTTGTGACTTTAAATCCTTTAAATTCAATAATACGTTTTAATCTCATAAGCTTTTAGCAATTTTGTTTTCGTAATCATAATAACTAAATCGTCATTTTTCATTCAGTTAACAGTATAATTAAATCTTATGCACTTTTATTGCCTCAGATCGAAGTTTTATATTAAGAGATTTATTTTATGTATAAGAAAAATAATATTAACAATAATTTTTATAAATAAAATATTGTTATTCATGTATATAACTTAAAATTCAGACTTCTACTTTTATAATTTTAAATCTTAATAAAATATATGTGAACTCTTTGGCAACCAAGATTAAGGGAAGAGGGAAAGAATAGAAAGAAAGAAGCCATATAATCCGTTTACTGGTATAGCTAGAAAGAATCATCGTCCTTTGGTGCATCAGAGAGATAAAATGCCTGTAGAAGACCGATAAGAAAGCATTTTTCTTCAAAGATAAGGTATTCGCATAAAAGAAATTCACAAATGGCTTCGGGGAGCTGCATATTTTTCTCACCCCAAAACGCAATGTATTTCATGAAGTGGAGTTTATAACAGTGTATCGTCAGATACATTGAAAAAATCATCCTTTAAAGTAAATTTGAAATTTTTTAATAGGAAATCTGTAATTTAAATTTCATGCAGGAAATATATCGTTTGTTTAACCCTTTAACGGTAATTAATCTAAATCACTCCTTAAGGGTAATTAATATAGTCGGCAGTGAAAGTATCCGAGAACTAGTCAATAATTCCGATGTCAAAAAAGTACACTTAATACTGTTTTGTTAAATAAATACTTGTCGAATAATGTTCTTAAACTGACTAAGAACATGACTCGACAAGGTTATTTAACAAAGCAGTATTAAGTGTACTTTTTGTAGACAGGGATTATTGCTAGTGCTCGGATACTTTTGCTGCCAACTGTATAAATCACTCTTTAACAAAATGTATAGAGAAATCTTTTTTGTAAAAATTATTATTGTTAAAATCCAATATTTTTTAAGTGAATACTGCGCTAATATTGTATTTTTTGTCTTTCTAGGCTAAAAAAAATTCTTATTTATTGCATTTTAAAATGTAATGGGTTATAACAGATTAATGCAAGGGTACTAGTAGTAGATCTTTACAGATTCTTCATTTCTTTTTTTTTTTTTTTTTTTTTTTTTTTTACCTGTAATACTCGTTTAACTACTAGCTATCTTTTTGCAACTGATCACCTACACGACTTAATCTTATCAGTACCACGTCTTTCCTATAGCTGGACTATTATACAAATTTGAAAATATATACAGTCGAACCTCGTTAACGTGAATCTCAAAGGGAATAAAAATTTTGTTTATGTTATCAGTAGTTCATGCTATCAGTAACTCAGAAACTGATCTTCATTTTGACAGAGATTGTGGAAACAGTTCATGTTAAAAGTAATTTATGTTAAGCGTGTTCACCTTAACAAGGTTCGATTATATTATTTTGACAATTTTTAAATAACACAAAATGAGTAATCGACCACATGCTTCTGAAATATCCAAAATATGTATCGTTATATTAATAGTGTTAAAATGTGCTTTGTAATGAACATAATGATAGTTTGGGTGTTTATAATATTTATAATATTTGGAAACTATAAGTACTAGAATCGTTGAAAATGATTCTATTTCAATTTGGATACTCTTCATCACTAGGGTTGTTTCAAAACTCCCTTTCTAATATTATGTTGTGAAATAACACAAATATTGTGTTGACATTAGTAGACGTAATTATTACTATATTCCAGCGGTTCCCAACCTTTTTAGTTGTGCGGACCACAAATTTTATAAAAAAGACTTTGAGGCCCACTAACTACTTAATATACAAGTAAAAAATATAATGGCAAATAGACATGTATATGTTGTATATATATGTATATACTGGGCAGATAGATCAGTAATTAGTAAAAGATACTGTACAAGAAGAATTATTAATAATAATAATAATAGTAACTTTATTGTATTTACTTAGCTGTAACCTCTGTAATAAATTTCAAAAGCAAGTGATCAAAAAAAAAAAAAAAAAAAACTTAATGAGATTTTTGACGTTGTTTGTCCTCCACGAGTGAGTCAATATCTGTATTGAAACTGGATAGTTTAAGCCTCAAATCCCTCTCAACATTCAATTTATTACTATATTTATTTTTCAAAAAAACTAAAGTTGAAAAAGATCATTTACATTGATAGGTTGTTGAAAAGCCCATCAAGTGTCTCAGTGCAATTTTTGCAATAGCTGGATAATCTTGCCGAACGTTTATCCAAAACGTGACCAATGGTGTTGCTTTAAAAAGTGATTTTAGAATCTGGTCACATGATAGTTCTATTAACGTGTCTTCCACTCTTTAAGATAATTTTAATTTTTTCAGGTAATTTTCTTCAAAGGGATTTCTGATCAATTGGATTTCATCTGATGAAATCCCTGAACAACAGCCAACGCGTTTTCCTTATTGACTACATCGGACCACGGAAATCTTGAGTAACACCACATCTCACTAGTGAATCGTCCTGAAAAACTGGTATTTGACCTCAATATTCCACGGCCCAACACCGCACTGCCCGCGGCCCATGGGTTGGGAACCGCTGCTATATTCTATATCTGTTATATTACTGTAAAAGTCTAAAAATTACCAGTCAAGAACTTTAATAAATTATTATTAAAAAAAATCATCGTAACTACAATATTTCTGAAATATTTTTATTTTATAAAAATATTTAATTGATGCGTTAATGTATTAGTATTGTTAGAAATAATGTAATTCCAGAACCCTAACGCTTAATCAAATAATACCTCTAAGGATCATCGAAACGGTGAAATCATCTCTTCCTAGGAGGATTAAAATTGTGATGGCATGTATCCGGATCATTCCTGGAAGTGAGTCACGAAATCCCCCCCAATTGACCACTGTGCAAGGTAAAACCACGCAACTTCAACCTATACTTGCCAATGGCTCGGTTGGTAAGGCGCTACCTTTTGCCTAGATCTCGGGTTCGAAACCCAATGCAGGCATGGATTTTTGTGATGTCCTATATCTTGTCTGTAAAATAATGTAATATGGGTCAATCGGGACAAAAGTATTGTAACTATAGGTCTCAAAGCTACCTAATGAATACAAAAAAAAAAAAAAAATACAAACTCGATACTGATTATATTAAAAACACAGATGATCATACCAATACAGTGAAAATACTTTTAATTTTATTATGGATGTTTTTGTAATATTCTCTTTCTTTTTCCAGTTTTTGTAATTTTTTTCCCGAATATTTTATATGTACTTCGAAATTGTAAGCATTACAAAATTCTATAAAAGTGGTCTATATATGTATAAAAATTTAACAAAAACTACACTTGATCTTGTGAGCGTAGTACAATTGTGAAATATTTTTTGAACAATTTTTGTCAAAGCCGCAGCAGACTGCGAAACACAATAAAATTGATGAAGAACAGCCGATTATCGACCATTCTTTCCTTGAAAGAAGATTAATCTTCTTGTTTTTTAGGATATTTTCGACTTTGTTTTTTGAGAAATGTAACGTTTGTTATTATTTTTGTATCATTCTTCAAATATATTGCATTTGTATCCTTTACATTTTTAAAGAAATACAAAGAAGATCTTTTTTATTTTTATTTATTTATTTATTTATTTATTTATTTATTTTTACAGATTTAAAATTCTTTTAAAGAATATAACCATTAATAACATGTCATGCTATAACTTGTATACTTAAAGATCACCTAGCATTTAAATATTATGTATAAATAATGTGCGTAATAAAGCACTCTATTATTGGGTATAACTTCCATGAAAAAAAAGGGATTTTCAAGTCCTAATCATAAATAAATAATATATATACAGGGTAGCTATTAAGTATCCGGAAAAAGCATTGGATAGTGAATAATTAGTGAAACGGCAAAGAAATTTAAACTTCTATTTTTGCAACAAGTAATGTCTAACAATTATTTTTTACTATGAGTTTTCGAAATGGCAGTCATTGGTTTTGACGCATGCGGCGATCTTCTTCGGAAGTGAGGTGACGGTGCGGCGCAAGTAGTTTTGGATCTAAATCCTCCTATATTCTGTACAGGGATTTCTTGAGTCTATCAAATGTATGATTTTCTGCTTTCGCAATTGTTCTTCTAAGAATCCACACACTGAAACATTCATTGTATACATATCAGAGCTGTTAGAAGAACACAGATTTTTGGTCAGATACCTTTTCACTTTGACATCGATTAAAGCAAACGTTGATTTGACTCCATGGGCCGGAGCACAAACTTGGTGAAATATCTTAGCCGGGTGATTTTGCTTCCATGGAAGTACAGCTTTCTCTAAGATAAACCTTTCTTTTTGATAAACTTTTCCATTATTTTTTGCGTTTTCTTTGAAAAAATCCTGTTTAGTCTTCCAGTTGTTGCTAATCTCCGCTTAAACCATCAAACATTTTAGAAACAAAGACCTTGTTGTATCTTTTCATTTTCTGGTGTTCTTGAGAGCTAGATCCAAAAATTTGCGATGATTTTGAGAGTTTTTAGCGACTTAAACAGTAAAAACTTTTTCATCGGACCACAAAATATCTTAGATGCGCCGCACTTTGAAAAAATCACGAAACTTTTTCATTTATCTAGTAGATTTTACTTTCGCTCAAAAACTGCCAGTTTAGTAAATGCAAATTATTTTAATAAATAATATTTAAAGGTAAAAGCATTACAACAACAAAAAAGGGGTTATAATGAAGTACGCAGTCCATAAAACTTCTCAATTTTTTTCTGGATACATAATAGCCATTATGTATATATGCATATACATATATCTGTACCCTGGAAGTAAAAGACACGATGTCCATTTTTAAAAAGGGTTAGTGCCATGTCCTTTATGCGCATTTTTTGTTTTATATAGAACCATTAAACATTAAAGTCCAATTAATGTAAATTAGATAGGACTGTGGAAAATAAAACCATGTCCTTTATTTCTATTCACGACAAATGTATTTCATTGCAGCACAATAAAGACATGTCAGTAACACTTTTCACAAAATGGTCGTGATATATATATATATATATTCACATTTTTCTTCTTCTTATGTATTACATATATATAATTCATCATTTCAATGATCAAACACCAGGAAGGAAGGCTTGAATTAAATAAACAAATAAATATGAAAGTGAAGCCTTATACAAAGCAAAAGCTATTGAAAAAGTTAATATAAGTTGTTTTTGAGACATTTATATATGAGATCATATCTAACAAATATAAACAAAGTATAACAAATGGAAAATAATAATAATACCAACTAGAAGAAGGAGCAGAGGCTAGCATGGATTTAGATGGGTGGAACAAATTAAACTTAGTTTGGCCGACGCCCAACTTACCCCAAATCCTCAGCAAAACCTTATGAATTAACAGAGTAGTAATACAACCTAAATGTAGAATACATGGTTTTTTGTTTTGGTTTAAAATGAGATTTGAGAATATTGAGTAATTTTAAGCGTATCAATGTTTATGTTAAGTAATATTTCATATTATTTAAATATACTTATTTCAATTTCATATAATAATTTAACTATTATCTTAAACACCCCCATAAACAATCTTACTTTTTTAAAGTAACACAGACATTTAAGAAAACAAAACACGGGAGAAAATAATTAAACAATTTTTATAAGCTGTTGAAAGCCAAGTAGAATCAGCTTTCTGTTAACTATAATATCACGATTGAGAGAACTGCTTAAATATTATAGAAAATTTAATTTAAGATAAAATTTATAATGAAAATATTTTCATCATTTTTAAAAATCAAAATTATAGCTGGAGTTTTATAAAGGCTTAGCTGAAAAAAAACTCAAAAACTTCTTCAATAAGATCTTAACAGAAGTATTCCTTTAATTAAGTTTAACGGTTTCCTTTAGTGTGATCAAAATAAAATAAACGATAATCTTCATAAAGGTCTCTTTGAATTTCCCATTTAGGAAAGTAAGGAATGCAATACAGTCAGTAACAAAAGTATTCGAACACTAGCAAAAATTCCTATGTAAAAAAAGTAGAGTTAATACTGTTTTGTTAAATAAATCCTTGTCGAATCATGTTCTTAGTCAGTCTAAGAACATGATTCGACAAGGATTTATTTAACAAAACAGTATTAAATCTACTTTTTTTACATAGGAATTTTTGCTAATGTTCGGATACTTTTGTTACAGACTGTACTTAGTGTTAATGGATTTAAAAATAACATAAAAATTTAAAATGTTTTTAGCACGGGCCAATTTGAAGCAAAAAGGGAGAACTATCACACCATCAACTTTTATTAGATCAAATTTTAAAATAATACGCTTTAGAGAAAGCCTATTAAATTTTTAATATCTGTATTAATAAAAGAAGAATTAAAATTTCAATTAAAAAAATTAATAATTCAGTTCATCATTAATTGAATAAATGTCAGAACATGATTTGAGGCACGGTACTTAACTATAAAAGGTCTACTAATTGACAGAACGATCAGAAAAAAGTTCCTTTTTGACAACTTTTTTTTTTTAATGTATTCCTTTTTGTTACAAAAGGATTATAAAAATCATATGCAATGCGAAATTAGGATATTTTATAAGGAAAATACACTTACTTACTTCATTTTTGGGGGCTTATTTTTGGAGGCTTACTTACTTTCAATTTTGGTAAAATACAGCAGCGTTAACTGTTGAAATTATTAGTGACATTTTTATTCAATATCTATCACTAATTTTTAATTTCAGTGTTTACCTAATCATTTTAAAGATCAATATCTATCATGTATATCAAATATTACTCCTCAAAATTATTGGTGATTATCTAATAAAAAAATAATAATAACAGGAGACTTGGCGTTGGAATATTAAAACCCGAATAAACTACTACGTCAGAAACGCCAAAGAAAAATATTGGAAATGCATATAGCTGTTTCGGTAGCCTATAGCGTACCGTCTTCAGTGCAAAAAGGATTCTGAATCAGGAGAAGTGCACGTATATATAGGAGAGGGTCCGGATTTAGTTCAACCAATAGGATTACGGGAAAGGTGGGGAGAGTGCCCAATATGAATTTAGGAAAGTTAGCTGTGTAAACAGTTACACAGCTAACTTTCTGTTTTTTGCTGTTTACACAACTAACTTTCCTAAATTCCTATTGGCTACTTTCCCCACCTTTCCCGTAATCCTATTGGTTGAACTAAATCTGGCCCCTCTCCTATATATACGTACACTTCTCCTGATTCAGAATCCTTTTTGCACTGAAGACGGTACGCTATAGGCTACAGAAACAGCTGTATGCATTTTTAATATTTTTCTTTTGCGTTTCTGGCGTAGTAGTTTATTCGGGTTTTAAAATAAAAAAATACTCTCTAAATTTGGCAACACTAGAAATGATACAATCCTGGATTGTGTGTGCCACAGAAGTCACACATAACATGTTGTAGACACATTTTATATCCTTTATACTTATTTAATTTCAAGAAATTTTAAATAGTAAATACCTAAAGTAAATTTAAAACGATATTAATATTAACAATTGTTGAAATAACGTTGTTTTGTAATTTGACAAGGCTATTTTTCTGTGGAATCACCGATATACTGCTTCTTCTCCAAAACATAACGAGTCACATCATACGAATATAAACTTAGAAAATCACCATTTTCACTATCATTTCTTCACTATTGTTAATTAAATGAAAATATAGAAATATTACTACAAAATACAGAAATATTGGATTTGTACTGGATTTAATACTGTTTTAGAAAATTTGGATTAACAAAAAATGTACAAAGTAATGAAAAAAAAAAATCATTTTATATTGTAAATAGGATACGCTTCTGATGCATTGTTCTTTTTATTCAATTGAAACTATTCTATTTAAAGTATTCTTTGTACAATAAAAACCTCATTCTTTTTGTATTACTTTTTTAATGAGAGAATGGTGGAATAAAAACAATGCAATTTTTGAAAAAGTATAACTATGCAAAATTGTTAATTTAAAGATGGTCCTTAAAGTAAACTTTTGCTTTAATAAATTACCACTAAGAAAAAAAAAATGGAAATTTACCATTTTGCCTAATAATTGCTTTTATCTCCTAATATTTATTATTATAATTATTATTATTATACATTATTTTTACAGCCGTTATAATTTTCCATGAAAGATTTGCTACTATCATTATCACTTAAATATATTAAAAGTAGTTATAATAGCCATAAGCTTTTCTTTATTGATTTTCTTTGTACTCCGAGAAAACTTATTTAATATAAAATTAGATCAGTATTCGGGGTATAGAGAGACGTGTATCAATTTACTTAAAAACAGGTTTCAATTGTTTTACAACATCACTACCAATGTTGTCACAATATTTTTTTCCATTTTACATTAGCCATTATTTAGTTAAGTCTTTTCTTAAATGGATTTAGGAAATAGTCAGAGACATTGATTTCCTTTTAAATTTTAATATTTGATGTTTTCTTAAGTTAAAGAAAACAAAAAGAAGGCGATTGCAGAGAGCAGCATGTAGGCAGACGTTTTCACAGCGTGAAGGATAATAAATTCTGTTCGCGTATCCGCGAAAATATTTCATTTAGCTTCTTTTATAACGAATTTATTTCTTCCCCATTTTATTCTGGAAAATTGAATTCCTTTTCTGAAAAGCATATTTTGCAAGGGAAAAAAAAAAAAAGAGGTATTATTTACGAAATATAATTCACATAAATCAAAGCATTTTTTGCCACTTAGAATAAATTTAATTTGCTTTTTCTTTTTATATAATTTATATTTATTCGTTTATAAATGTTGTTGGATTTGTGAAAGATATATGACTTACCATATAAATTCTATATGATGTGAAAATGTACCATTTTTAAATAAGTTCTTAATACTAATTTTAATTTAGTTCTTTTGTAATTTAATTTAATTCTTAATATCAAAAATATATTTTGAAAAAAAAAAAAAAAAAAAAAAAAGAAAGTTTTTTTTTTTTTTTTTTTTTCATATAGAGCTTACATAAATCAATGAATTAAAGAAACTTTAAAAAGAATATTTTTACGATAGCTAAAAACTGTGTTTCTCACAAAATATAATTCATATAAATCAAAGCTTATTTGCCACTTATATTAAATGAAATTTACTTTTATTATTTATACACTTTGCATTTATTGGCTTATAAACTCGGTTGAATGTATGAAAATTACGTAGCTGAATGCATGAATTCTTTATGGATGTTAAAGTTTAAAATGTATCAGTATCAATAAATTAAAGAAAAAGTTCCTAAATTTAAAAAAAAAAAAAAAAAAAAAAAAAAAACGTTTTGAAAGAGGGAAAATGTTTCTCTTTGCTAAAAGTAGCTTATTTAAGTAAGAGCTTTTATGTGTTTTCATTTATTCTTCTTGTTATTTTTGCCACTTGTAATAAATTTAATTTGCTTCTTACTTATTTCTTCTTTCTAATATTTTTTAATATATATATATATATATATTCTATTCTAATTCATTTTTATTCTTTTATAAATTCAGATAAATTTCTGAAAGTTACGTATTTAATTAAATAATTTTTTATGGATATACCGTTATGTATATATGTATATAGTATTGATAAATTAAGGAGAAATTTCCTTAATTTAAACAGTACAATTTACGTGAAAACAAAGTGTTTTTTGGTAAAATACATTTCAGTAAATTAAAATTTATTTGCCACTCAGAATATATTAATTTATTACTTATTTTTATACATTTTATTTTCATTCATTTATAAATGCGGTTGAATTTAAGACAAATACATAACTTACTATAGACATTCTTTATGTATGTTAAGATGCATCAATATTAATAAATTAAGGAAATTTTTTCTTAATTTTAAAATAATATTTTGAGTGGAGAAAAAAAAAAAAGTTTTTTATGAAATATAATTTGCATAAATCAAAGTTTTTTTTTTTTTTTTCCCCTACTCAGAATAACTTTATTTTGCTTCTCATTTTTGCATACTTTATTTTGATTTGTTTATAAATACGGTAAATTTATGAAAATTATGTAACTTACTATATAAATTATTTATGGATGTTAAAATATACCAATATCAGTATATTAAAGAAATGTTTTATAAAAAAAAAAAAAAAAAAAAAAAAAAAAAATGTTTATTCTACTTGAGGGAAATTATATATATATATATATATATATATATATATCAGAGCTTTTCTAACCACTAAAAACTTTTAATTTGCTTCTTATTTTTTATAATTTATTTTTATTCTTTTTTAAATGGGAATGAATTTATAAACATATCATAGCTTATTTTATAAAATTTGACGGTTTTAAAAATTGTAGACATGTTGAAGAAATTAAAGAACTTTTAAATAAATTTTACACTGAAACATTTAGTCTTTTATGCATTAAAATGAAAACTCTTCCTAAAATATTTTTATACACTCATGTTTCTGAAAATTGCAACACCAAGGAGGAATGCGAATGCAATAATGATATTTATTGGGCACATACATTATAGTACGAAGAACAATTGATTAAATTTTCAAGAGGTTTTGAGTAATGTATCCTGAGAAAACAGTACAAAAAGCATGAACCTATAGAAGCAATAACTGCAGTTATATGCCTAGCCATTGAATCGAACAGCAAATGGGTGACATATTCGGGTACAGCACTTCATGAAGCTTCAACCGGATGCCGCAGTTCATGGACCGTTGCTGGTGAGTGGTGGCGGACCACTCGCTTTTCAACGATTAAACAGTCATTTTCGTTGGTGCGAGATCAGAAGAACACGCTGGCCGGAGGAACGGTTGAAAACATTCTGTATCAAGGAAGGTCCAGACAATACACACAACTTGCGGACGTGCATTATCCTCCTTGAATATTCCGTTACGGAGGCCTTGAATATAGAGCAGATAGGCGGACTTTAATTCACCAAAAATTTTATAGCCGCTATTCAGAGTGCCAGGAATGCGAACAAGAAGTAATCGAGACGTGTATCCAATAGGAACCCATACCATCATTGCAGTTGATGGATAGTGTGACGATCTCGAATCCCAGCTGGCAATGTGCATTATTCACAATGCCGTTAAATACGTATAAGGCAATCCTGATGCTGTAAACAGGATTGTGATTTGTTTGAAAGGCGACTTTACGCCATTCCTGCGTCCAGGTTTGTCGTTGATCACACATTAAAGGCGCCTATATCAGTGATGCAGTTTTGAGGGTAATCAAAATTTTGGTAACCGCATACTGGATCACCACCTGGAGTCATGGTATGCGATACCACTGGATACACGTCTCGATCACCTTTTGTTTTCATTCCCGCCACTCTGAATAGCCATTACATTTCTGACGAGTTAAGGCCCGTCTCTCTGCCCTATATTCAAGGCCTCTGAAGCGCAATACTTATGCAGGACAATGCACGACGGCAAGTTGTCCGTATTTTCCGGACCCTCCTTGATGCAGAATGTGTTCGAGTGCTGCTCTGGTCAGCGCGTTCTCCTGATCTCTCACCAATGAGAATGATTGTTTAATCGTTGAAAAACGACTGGCCCCCACCACTTACCAGTGACTACGAATGATTAATTGTGGCATCGTGTTGAAGCTTCATGAAGTGCTTTACCCGTACATGCCATCCAATCGCTTTTTGATTCAATGTCTAAACAGATAAGTGCTGTCATTGCTTACAGAGGTCGCTGCTTTATGTACTGTTTTCTCAGTACATATTACTCCAAATTTCCTGAAATTTTAATCAATTGTTCTTCCTACTATAGTGTTTGTGCCCAATAAATATCATTCTGATATTCCCATTCCTTCTTGGTGTTACAATTTTCACATACAGAAAAGTAAATTCTTTATTATGAATTTTTTTTCCTCAGAAATTTACACTTAATATATTTTTATCATATTCGTTCGTCCATTTTAATTGTTATTACTAGACACACTTTATATGACACAAAACTAAACATGAAATTTTCTATTAAATTTTCATTAATATATAATTGATCACAATATATATATATATAAATACACTCCGCGACAAAAAGATAGGTACAAAGTGTTTTTTTCTTTTATTTTTCATAAAATAACATTATCTAAATTGTGCTTATCATACATTATTATCTTAAAATAACACTATTCCTGGACTAATTTTTGCTTTAAAACTAATTTAGAAAAGTTTTAAGACTAAAATTTTTCTAATTTAAAACTACACTTCACGACAAAAAGATAAGAACAAGGGTTTTTTTTTTAAATTTTCCATAAATTAACATTATCTAAATTGTGCTGATCATTTATTATCATAACAAAATATTATCATATCAGAAACATATTAAATATTTGAATCACATTCAAAATAATCATATTCAAAAAAAAAAAAAAAAATGTTCCTATTTTTTTTTGTCGCGGTGTGTAGTCTTAAATTACAAAAATTTTAGTCTTAAAATTTTTCTAAATTAGTCTTGAAACAAAAATTAATCCGGGAATAGTGTTATTTTATGATAATAATAAATGATAAGCACAATTTAGATAATGTTAATTTATGAAAAATAAAAGAAAAAACCCTTTGTACCTATCTTTTTGTCGCTGGGTGTATATTATATATAAAAAATATATAATTGCATCAAAATTAGTATAATGAACGTAAGATAATAATAATAAAATTAGAATTCATAATCAGTTACAGCGATGTTAAAAGTTTTCAGCTTTTAAATAAATAAATATACTTTGGCTGTTCTCTATCATATTTTTTTTTTTTTTTTTTTTTTTTTTACGATTTAAATTATTTTCTAAAAACTACTATGTATATTAATTTAAAGTACATAAATATCATTATGCATTTTCAAAACAAATTTATTTATTTATTACTTCTTTCTTTAAAACGGAATTGCTTTTCAAAAAAGTACATTTTGTGAGAAGAAAATTTATATTTTACAAAATCAAAGCTTTTTTGTCATTTAGAATAAATATAATTTGCTTCTTAGTTTTACATTTTTAATGCGAATGAATTTATGAAAGTTCCATAACTTTCTATATAAACTTTTTATGGGTGTTAAAATATACCAGCAAAAATAAATTAAGGAACTTATGCATAAAAATGTACGACTGAAGTATTCATCCTTTTTATGTCTTAAATCTTATTCAGAAAACTCACTTTAAAAACTTTTTATGAGCACTTTCATATAAAAATCGTAATTTATTTTATTTGAAATTTAATTAGAAGGACTAATAGTAACTATCTTAAACATATCAATGCATAAAAATTTTAAAGTTATTACCAGGCTCATCAGATACGACTGATGATATTTTTTAAAATACAAATTACATAAAGCTCTCACTAGTTAGAGATTAAAATCATAAAAATATTATAAAAGTATAATATCATAATTTATTTTATTACTTTTTTAAAAATATTAAAATACTTTAACTTAGAAGATAAAATGAGTTTTTAATGTGCCATATATAAATTCAAATGTTTTTCAAAAGTATAATTGCATTAATAAAATTATATGGTAATTTTTATAGTATGTTTCCATTATTAATTATAATTAATCATGGAAATAAAGAAATTGTGTCGGTAAATATCCTGTACTGATAAAATTCTATACAAGATAGAGAAAAACTGGCTTCATTTTCGATTTCAATACACCAAACAAACATATGCATCAGTTAAAATTATCAAATCTAATTTTGTCAACATTATTTTTGTAGACGTGTTACTAAAAAACATCTTTTTTCGTAAAATTTCAAATATATACAGGGTGATTATAATTAAAGTTACGATTTCAAAACGCTATAATCTTAAAACTACCCATCAGACCGATTTGATATTTTACCAGAGCAATCGTGAGGCAGGGAAATTTTGTTTTGTTTGGGAGAAGAAAAAATTAGTTCCAACATGTTTCTATAGATGGTTCTGTCAGGGTAATGTCAGGGGAAACGCCTAAATGGACCCATTAAGAGGGGACAATACCTAATCCCGCGGACAGCCGTGGCCAATGTTATTCTATGGGAAAATTTGTTGCGACAATTACACATTACCTAATGTATATTTTTTAATTCTGTTTTCGCAGTCAGAAAATTCGTAACCGTTAAATGAGTACTCATTTTTGAAAAATTCATTTTTTTTTTTTTTTTTTTTTTTTTACATTTTAATTTTAAGTTCAAAAATGTGATTTTTCACAAAATGCATTTTTCTCATTTTCTAGTCGCAAAATGAAATACTAAAATTTTAAAAAATCAATTTTTGGAAAAAAAGTACTAATTTAACGCTTATGAATTTTCTAAATGTGAAAACAGACTTGAAAAATATACATTAGGTAATGAGTAATTATGTAATCAAATTTTCCCGTAGAATAACATGGGGCAAGGCTGCCGGTGAGATTAGGTATTGTCCGTTCTTAAACACAGGAATGTTGTTAGCAACACAATGGAATAGCAGGAAACAATAGACTTCAAGGGTTTACTATATATTTTTTTTTTTTTTCGACAAAATAATAATCTTATACTATTAAGTGAGCAATATGTGTATATTTCACTGATCTCGAAAACGGTAGCTCGGACAGTCACGAGATTTAACACAAAGGTGCCCCCGAAGGGTCATTGTGCACATCGAAGTCAGATTTTCGAATTTTTGATTATTTTTTTCTTAATTAATTAAAATGTAAAAATAATAACCTTCTAATTTCTGATAAAAAAGCCATTTAAATTTTAACATTTTATCCATAATTAAATTGTCGCCAATTTTTTTTTCGACAAAATAATAATTAATATATATAATGATCCTCATCTGTCATGAACGAATCCGGTTAGTACCGCTTCAAAACAGAAACTTTTGGCAGCCATTTTTTTTTTCCGTTTATTTAATTCAACTTAGGAAACATACATATCATTTTCATACATGTTTTGTATCGCACATATTCTTATTTCCTATAAAACCTTGAAAAACTATTCAATTGTAATGTTTAAATCTCTAAATTAAGTATAACGGATCACTGGCTATTATAAACATGAACCTATAAATAGAATTATGTAACTTCATGATTATAAACAAAGTAAGACCAAATAAAAACAAACCAAAACTGTTGCCATTCAGAAAATACAAATTCCAAATGGACAACTTTTTAATTCCGAATGAACGACTCTTTGACTGTTTCATTAAAAAAACGCTTAAAATATTTCTAAAACATTTTAAAGCCTTAAAAATCTTAAAATATTTGTAAAAACGCATTAAAGCCTTTAAATATTTTTATCAAACTTTATTATTTGTTTACATTGTAAGGTATGATTGGCGCCGAGTTTAGTACGTAAATGCCGCCAGTTGATTTTAGTTTTGAAATTAGTGTAAAATGATAGTTGGGATAGAATGTTTGGTTGGGCAAGTAAAAGTCACCAGTTGAAATGAGTATTGAAATTAGAGTAGTCTAATGTGATAATGTCGAGTCAAGGTAAAATGTTCGGTTGAGAATGAGAAAGTCCCTAGCTGGATCCTGGATATTTTGGCGATGTTGAGGGTGAGATAGCTGGTTGGAGGTATCGAGTAGAGGTGAATTTGGGTTAGCATGGAGTGTCTGTAGTTATTGGATATTTAGTTAGAAAATTTTAAAACAGGATCTACGATAGTCTTGAAAAAAAGTATTTTGGTAAAATGAAGTGAATCGTTTTTTCTTATTATGAGGACTTTAAATAGGAAAGCGAAGTGATGACGTCACTGACAGGTTCGTGGATACAAGAAAAATATTTCCTATATTAAACGCCCAATGGATTTTTCGTAAAAAATTATTAAAAATCGAGGGAAATTATTTCCCGAATTTAATCCCCATATTTAGGTTTAGATATGTATTAGTTATCATGTGCATGCGTTAGATTAAGTTGTTTTTGTTCTAAAATTGATAAAATTTGAATTTAAATTTCAAAACTTTAAATTTCAAAAAACTTCCATATTCCATTGAAAACATAAACATTTCATTTCAAAGGATGATATTACACAATAAATATCCAACTAATATACTAATTAAAAGGAAAATGATAAATATTCTATTATAATTTGAAGTGAAATTTGTTTTCAAATGTCTAAATAAAGTATCTGATATAAAATACTAATATGTTGCAGCGGAATAGATTTGATATCGGTCATCCTTGGCAGAAAAAAAAAAAAATATATATATATATATATATATCGCCAAATTATCTGGCGAATATAATTTAATTCCTTTCAAAAATCATGGTTATTTTAAAAATTTATATTAAGAGAGTAAGGAATAATATGAAACAATATTTCGCACAACACAAATTACGAAAATATACATCTGGCATGTATATTTTCGTAGTACGTTTTTGATCGCCAAATACAAAAACGCCAAGGACAACAGAGTTCTGAAATTTAAAATTAAAATTTTGTCAATTTGACAGCAAAATAACTCAATCTAACATATGCACATGATAACTAATACATATATATACCCAAATATGGGGATTAAAATCGGGAAATAATTTTCCTCGATTTTTAATAATTTTTTACAAAAAATCCAATGGGCGATTAACATAGGAAATCATTTTCTTACATACATGGACGGTCAGTGACGTCACACTTCGCTTGCGTATAGAGCACTTAATGGAACACTGGGATGTGTTGTTGCTGTTGTGTTGTCGGGCCTATATTTTTTGTCAACCAGCAGTTTTTTTATTGTCATTCATATTTGTTGATCGGGTAAAATTTTTGAAGTGAAAACTTCTTTAGGCGCGTTGAGCACTTTTGGGTTAATAAAAATCATTGAACTCCCATCATCGTCAGCTAACGCTTTCCATTTGAAGTGAAAACTTTTGGGTGAAGAAAAATCATTGAATTCGCGTCATCGTCAGCAAACGCTTTCCATCCTTGTATGATACAAATAATGTATCACACAATTAACTTGCTAATGTGATGTGTTAATAATTATATACTGTATATTGTTTTAAAATCTGGTGCGGCGTTACACGACCTCTCTCATCTCCGGGCACTGTCTCTATTGCAGTTAGACCTCACAAAACAGTGAGAAAGCCCAAAGCTGCCATTTTTCTCACGTTTTTATAATCTGGTGCGGCTCTACACGACTTCTCTCATCTCCGGACACTGTCTCTTAAAGATTGCAGCCGGAAACGTTGCAGTTAGGCCTCACAGAACCGTGAGAAAGACAGTTAGACCTCACAAAACCGTGAGGAAGGCCAAAGCCGCCATTTTTCTCACGTTTTTACAATCTGGTGCGGCTCAACACGACTTCACTTAACTCCGGACACTGTCTCTTAACGATTGCATCCGGAATCGTTGCAATTAGACTTCACAGAACCATGAGAAAGACCAAAGCCGCCATTTTTCTCACGTTTTTAAAATCTGGTGCGGTTCTACACGACTTCTCCAGAGCTTCCAGCCTAATCCGGCAAATTGTTAGTACCGCCCCTTTTTCTTCACCACTTAATTTTTAGAGTATTTTTCTTCTTAATTCATTGTAGATACATTTGAAGAGAATTTCTCTAAAATTTAAGTGGTGTAGAAAAAGAGGCGGTACTAACAATTTGCCGGATTAGGTTGGCAGCTCTGCTTCTCTCATCTCCGGACACTCTTAAAGATTGCAGCCGGAAACGTTGCAATTAGACCTCACAGAACCGTGATAAAGGCCAAAGCCTCCATTTTTCTCACGTTTTTACAATCTGGTGTGGCTCTACACTACTTCTCTCATCTCCGGACACTGTCTCTTAAAGATTGCAGCCGGAAACGTTCCAGTTAGACCTCACAAAACCATGATAAAGGCCAAAGTTGCAATTTTTCTCACGTTTTTACTATCTGGTGTGGCTCTACATGACTTCTCTCATCTCCGGACATTGTCTCTATTACAGTTAGACCTCACAAAGAACGAAAAATATAAAATATCGAAACACATTTGATTTATAAACAAAAAATTGAAAATACATTTAAATGATCACGTGGTAACCATCATGATCTAAACATCGTTTTGAAGATTTATCGTTCACATTCCGTCATTTTTGACGGGTTATATACTAGTAATAATAATAATAATAATAATAATAATAATAATAATAACGTACATTTATTTAAAATGAGGAAAATAAATCAGAAAGATTAGAAATAAATTAGAAATATCAGTCGCACCGTTACAAATAAAATACCAAATGAAAGGGAAATTTTTTGTAAATGCGATGCATTAAACAGCTTATCAATCGGATGATTAGTTTTTTCTTAATTAATTAAAATGTGAAAATAATAACCTTCTAATTTCTGATAAAAAAGCCATTTAAATTTTAACATTTTATCCATAATTTAATTGTTGCCAATATTTTTTTCGACAAGATAATAATAATTAAAAAAAATAAAATAAAATAAAATAAACGTACATCTTATACTATCCGCGATTGTAATGAAATGCTCGCCCTCTGGTGGGCTAAGGTGAAATTATCACACCACTGATAGCCTTCACGCTGAAACAATGATAGAACAACAAGAAAGAACAATAATAAATGCACGTGGCTATTATAATTTACTAACAACTGCAGTTGAGAAAGTGCCATCTATCGATCATTACAAACGCGGATTAAGTGAGCAATATTTGTATGTATATTTCACTGTTCTCGAAAACGGTAGCTCGGACAGTCACGAGATTTAACACAAAGGTGCCCCCCGAAGGATCATTGTGCACATCGAAGTCAGAATTTCGAATTTCTGTTTAGTTTTCTTTTAATTAATAAAAATATGAAAATAATAAGCTAATAATAGCAAAAAATTAGCCATTTAAATTTAATCCATAATTTAATTGTTGCCAAAAAAAAAAAAAAAAAAAATACGAGTTTATTTTTTTTTCCAACAGGAAAATAAATACATTTATCTAAACATGAACAATACTACACACTACTGATCGCAGAGCTTCCAAATTTGGCATATAGGTACCTGGGACCCCGCAGGTGTGCACCTCATCGAGATTTTTTCGAATTTCGAATTTGAATTTTTTAAATTAATGTTTTTTCGATTTTAAACATTGGCTTTTATGTTTCATTTTTCATGAATTTATTCTTCGATTGTAATCGTCTGCGTAACTTAGCAACGGCTATATTATGCAATTTATTTTTTATTTAATACATTTATTTGAGGGCGATTCTTTTTTCTCTTTTTAATTTATTATATTTATTGAAAATAAAATGGTAATGCAGTAGAAAGAATTAAATATATTAAATTTAAAATTTAAAAACGTATTTATAACAGTTATGTTTATGTATAAATTTTGTAGTATAACAACAATTATTTTTCATTTGTTAATTTAATTCCTTTAAAAGTTTTTTTTCTAGTTTATAGTATTTGTCAGGAAATAATGATAGTATATAGTAGAAAGGATTAAACTGATTGTAATTTATTTGTTTTTTATGTATTTAATTCCTTCTAAAAGAAAATCTACTTTTTATTTTATTTCATTATACATTGGTCGGAATCAAATTGTAATACAGTGTAAATAGCATGAGCAATAAAATACTTGGTTCAAAAACTAAAATATTTAATAGACGGTGAGATACAGTTATCTTTAAAATCGTAGTTCTTAAATAATGGCAGACCCACCTATCGTCAATAAATACCCATATTGAAATACATAGGAAAGATATTTCTGCAGGCAGTGGGAACCTGCTCCCGATACAGTGCGGGCAGAGAAAGAGCTGCCGTAGTCAGCGAGTACCCGATGCGAGGTCTAGAGCGATTCCAATGTAATTATTTTTGTTTTTATTTATAATGTGATGTGAAAAATAAATAATGATCCAATTCTTTTGGAGATTCATTTAAATATAGTGGCCAGCGAAGCGGGCGTAGCCTGCTAGTTTTTTTTTAAACGTAGTAAAAGCCAAGCAACAGAAGTTTAAAGACCACTGAAACCACATAGACCAATAAGAATTAAATTTCATCAAATTAAATTTATCTATCTGTGAAGGCTGTTATTTAATTATTGAAACAATTAATTTTACTTATTGACTTTTTTATTTAATTTAATTTAACTTCAAACTTACCTTAGCTTTATTCCTAAAGATTTAGTTGCAATTCAAAATATGTTGGCTTTACGATAAATCGACATAAAACCAAAACAAAAGAAGCAAACAAGCAAAGAGTGAATAAAATCACTGTGAGTAATTTATATAACTAGGTTTGTGAATTTTTTTTTTTTTTTTTTTTTTTTAGCAAATTATTTTTGAATTAAGAAAAGCCCAGAATGATGAAAAAAACCTTTTTGTATATATATTAAGACTACAGGTAAAAAATTTCCATAAAAAATTAACATCATTATTTTTCGTGTTTAATACTAAAATATTTAAGATATTTGTCCATTTGACTTTTAAAAGATTAATAGCGTATTGCCATTAAAAGAAAAACACGAATAAGATTTTCCATAAGATTTGACTCTGTGATGATATTTCTTTATTTGTAAATTTTTCGTCTCTTTAATTATTTAATATTCGAGAGATAAATTCAAATGCATTAAGTAACACGAATGTGGCAGAAAATACTAATGATAATGAAATACGCTTCTGAATTAAAAATGTAAATCATGCTTTAAAAATATTTTACCAGAAATTTTTCGGATAGGAATGACTGTCCTAATGTATCTCGCAATTTTTCAGCTTAACCAGTCTTATTTTTTATATGTATTTATTTATCATTATATAATGTATTAGTTTTTATCTATTATGTATCATTTAACTTCATTATCTTTAGTTATTTATGTTTTATTTTATTTTGCCCTCAAAATCACAGATATTTTTAAGAAAAATAATAATGACTAATTCTCTTTAAGAAATTGGGAAATAAAAAAGGGTCATTATGGGATATAAAGTTTGTTTAGAAAGTAATATTTAAAGTAAATTAAAATAAATTTAATTATTTATATATGGTATACATATAATTTTAATAACGTTTGGGATGTATTTACAATGTATTTATGTCGGGATGTATTTACATTATGTAATGTTTGGGATTTGTAATGTTAATGGATCTTCATTATTATGTGAAGTAGCATAGAAATCACAAAATTTAACATAATTTTTTATTGATTATTTTGGATTTTTGTGGTATTTAATCGTCTATTATTCTTTAATTTACGACGTTTTAAAATTTAATTTTGTACTCTAATTTTTAACACATATATATATATGTGTTTGTCTGTGTATCTATGTGTATATACATATATAGTAAGTTTTTTACAGACTTTTAACAATTTATTTTTTATTTATTGATTTAAACTTTAAATTATTATTATTTTAAATAATTTAAATTGATTTAAAATATAAAAATATTTTATTTCAGTCTTCAGATGAAAATTTTAATTACTTCGTGCACACTTGCACACCTGCATTTTGTACAAATCTATGCTTAAATGAAAGAAATTCGGAAATATTAAACTGCAGTGCAAAACTTCATTTTCTTTTTAATATTTGTGTCCCATCTATTTATTTTTATTCTATATTTTGCTCACGTGCTAGAGTTATTTTATGAATTCTGAGTCATACTGCATGTTATCAGGATCCGAGTTAGAAGCTTTTGAATGAAGCACTTTATATAATTAAAACCGCTTCCACTCCAAATAATGTAACGTAATTAATTACCTCTTATATAATCATATTTTAATGGTATATGAAACGTCTTGCATCAACATTGATTAAATACTTAGGCATTCTTTTATATTATGGATTATTCAGTAACTATGTCGAAATTTGCATGCACTTGAAAAATTATTATATTATCTTACATGCATATAAAACAATAGCATTTACCTGGATAAATTACAATTTTTAAAATTCAACGAGGTATTTTTATTATAAAAAAATTTATCAGTTACATGTATTTGCTTATATATATATATATACTAGCTGACCCGACAAACGTTGTTTTGTCATTTAAATTATTTCTAGAGAATATTTTGCTAGAAAAAACTAACTTATTGTAAGTGTGTAAGGATGTGGTATATAAGTGAAACAGGTATGGAGCGCTGTGAACGGTGACTGTGAATTCCGATTATAACGTAAAAGACATAATTACCCAAATTTTCGCTACTTGCTTCTTGCTATTTCCTACTTGGTACTTTCTACTTGCTACTTGTTATTTAAAACCTCCGCTGAATGTCGAACAGCACAAAATTTTATTTCATACGGCAAATATTTCAATTTATGAGAGAATTTCTGATAGCAACGAATTTCACATAAAAATTCCGTCTTTTTTTAATAAGCTGTAACAATCTGAACCGATTTGATGAAAATTTTTATCAAAAAGTTATTACAACATCTAACATCATTACACGTTCATTTATCACAATTCAATCAATCGATGCATGTGAGTATGTGTATAGTATGAGCGAAGTGAAATGTAGAGTTCGTCTTAAATAAAAAGTTAAACTCGTTTTAATTAAAGGTGAAAAAGTTGAAACTCAATTTATTTTATAACAGGTATATATTTTTAATCTACAAAAACTGAATTTACCGTAATGCCATTGGTTGTACAATATTTTTGGTTAATCTTTGAGGAGTATACACAAACAAATTCGAAGGTTTTCCAACCCTGGAACACGCAACATATAATTGGCCGTGAGAAAAGCACGGATTTTCTAAATCTAAGCCACAAATTAGGACCCCTTTGGTGACTTTAAATATTTTAAGCCATTTTTGGGATGGATTGAAATGGCTATCTCAATTGTGGATCTAAAGATCTTGGCGAGAAGCGTCCGAGCTACTTCGGTGCCAAATTTCAAATTTTGCCAAAGGGATCAGATACTAAAGGTGTTCCATACAAAAAATAAATAAATAAAATATCAGTGACATACACACGCACAAAAGTATGGGACCCCATTGGTGACTTTAAATATTTTAAGCCAATTTTGTGATGAATTGAAATGGATAGCTCAATTGATGAACTAAAGATCCTGGCGAGAAGCGTCCCAGCTACTTCGGTGCCAAATTTCAAATTTTGCCAAAGGGATCCGATAGTTAAAGTGTTCCATACAAAAAATAAATAAATAAACTATAATAAATTAGCTACACAAATAAATTTGTAGGTTAGGGTGGTTGTTAATTAACGCGCATATAATTTTAATAGAAAATTATAAAAAACACTCACTCCAATTCCGCACCAAATTTACAAAATGTATAGTTTTTTATGCACACTTCAAAACTCTTCAAATAGTAATTACATCTTGATGTAATATTTCAATTAGGACACAATTTTTTGTATAACAATAATAACACGAAGTTACAAAATATTTTCCTGAATTTGATCGCAGCACCAACTGACGGGACAAACTGGAATTACAATAGAATATACGCAAGCGAAGTGTGACGTCACTGATTGTCAGTGGATGCAAGAAAAAGATTTCCTATGTTAATCTCCCATTGGATTTTTTATAAAAAATTATTAAAAATCGAGGAAAATTATTTCTCGATTTTAATCCCCGTATTTGGGTATAGATATGTATTAGTTATCGTATGCATGTGTTAGATTGAGTTATTTTGCTCTCAAATTGACAAAATTTTAATTTTAAATTTCAAAACTCTGTCTTCCTTGGCGTTTTTTCTATTTGGCGATCAAAAACGTAATACGAAAATATACATGCCAGATGTATATTTTCGTAATATGTATGGTACGAAATTGTTTCATATTATTCATTACTCTCTTAATATAAGTTGTTGAAATAACCATTATTTTTGAAAGAAATTAAATATGTTCGCCAGATGATATGGCGATATTTTTTTTCCGCCAAGGATGACAGAGTTTTGAGATTAAAAATTCAAATTTTATGAATTTTACAGCAAAAACAACTCAATCTAACGCATGCACATGATAACTAATACATATCTATACCCAAATATGGGGATTAAAATCGGGAAATAATTTTCCTCGATATTTTGTAAATTTTTACAAAAAATCCAATTGTCGATTAACATAGGAAATATTTTTCTTGCATCCACGGACATCCAGTGACGTCATCACTTCACTTGCGTATTATTGAATATTCGATACTACGATCATAGCGCAGTCTGCCGATCCAAAGTGAAACATTCCAAAATCAACAACAATTTATAAGTGATAAATTAATTAAATAAACAATTTAAATTGGACTGAATTGTAAATCTAAACCATTCTCGAATCCACCTGAAGACACACAAAAAATTTCATTAAACTCGGTCCAGCCGTTTGGGAGGAGTTCAGTGACATACACACGCACAAAAGAAATATATATATAAATACAAAGGCACAGCTTCAGTATAGACCTCCCCCCCCCCTTGTCGACTTTAAATATTTTTGGACATTTTTGCGATGAATTAACATGGCTATCTCAATTGCGTAACTGACGATCTTGGTGAGAAACATCCGTACTACTTCGGTGCCAAATTTCAAATTTTTCCAAACTAAAGCTGTTCCATACAAAAAAAAAAAAAAAAAAAAAAAAACTGTTTTATGATATATATACGAAATAAAAATAAAAAATTCTAATAAATTCGAAATTATTACTATTTACAATTACGGTGAAAACATAAAAGAACCTTTATAAGTTACATATAAAGTATTAATTAAAACGAAAATTTTGTTTTATTGTAAAAAAGAAAAGTACTACTAAATTAAATAAAAATTTTAAGCTAATACCAAGTATCTCTATGAAAATATTTATTTACACGCGAATATTTTCATAGTACATTATTTTTTTTTCTAATTTTTACTGTTTATCACGCGAAATTAAAAATATTTTATTTCCGGAAAAAAATAAATAAACGTGAATTTTGTTTATTTTGGCATCAAATATATTTTTCTTTTTAATCATTTTAAAGTTAAAATGGAGTTTTTATTTAATATCTTTTGATCCAATTATCCGATTGAACTGAATTGTAAATCTAAACCATTCTCGAATCTACCTGAAGACACACAAAAAATTTCATTAAGCTCGGTCCAGCCGTTTAGGAGGAGTTCAGTGACATACACACGCACAAAAGAAATATATATATAAAGATATATATAATTTGAATAATTTAATTCCTTTACAACACTCAGCAAATGAAAGATAGATGAAAATACCAACAAATGAAATTTTAAATTAGATGTATTTCGAATAAAATTATTGTCACGATGATAATTTAATTTAAATACACTGAGTAGTAAAAACATGTTAAAGTACTTACGCAGACACCCAAAACACATAATCCTAACGATGAGATAATTTGCATAATCTATTAATCCAATAGAAACATTCATCAAATAATAGAAATGGAAAGAGATAAATAAACCAAAAGGATCTGTTAAAATAAAAGAGAATTCATGAAATGAAAAATAGAATTTTAAATGCTGAAAATCAGAAATGATCATTCATCAGGAAACTTGCATCTCTGTCAGCATATGCAAGATTTCGGATCGCTGTATAGCTAATTAAAGCAATATACAACTCAAGTTTCTATCTTGCAACAGAACAAAGTAAAAAACGATATTATATTGAACAGTAACACAACCAGAATAAAAAAAAAAAAAAAAAAAAAAAAATGGAATAAGTATATTTGATAAGTCCACATGTAATCGATTCCTAACAGAAATAGTAGAAATAAACAGGTTGCCAAAACGAACAAACTGAAAAGAAATGATTAAAAGAAAAGAAACGATTAATCTATCTAGTTGTTTCTAAAATGAAATAAATGAAAGCATTAAGTGATAGTAATTAATTTTAAAATATAAAAGCTAAAAACAATATTAAAAAAAAATGAAAGTTAACAGGGTTATTTAATTATATATATATATAATAAGAAAAGAAGTAGACTAAAAACTAAGCAGATGATAAATTGCCACTATAATCTACAAGAGCGTAATTAAATTAGTAAAAAATTATAATGAAAAAGATCTGTTATAAATTTTAAAAAGGATATAAATAACTTAACCAGTGTAAATTTAATATAGATATGAACACAAATATAATACTTATTTTAATATAATTCCAATAAATAAACACTTTATATTGTCGATTAACAACAAGGATCTTATTAAGGAAATAATCATGAGTATTCCTCACAATCAAGCCTTAATAAAATTAAACCATAAAGACGATTGGAAGTTTTAATTAAAGGGGGAAAAACTGATCAAACTGCAAAATTATCTCTTCGGGATTGGCCACGTCTGCAATGATCTGAAAAAGAAAGACAAGGTTTGATTATACACCAAGCTATTTTAAGCCAATACTATAAGGGCGCTACCTTGCAATAAAAAAACATGACTTTTAATGAAAGTCAAACAAATTTGAAATTAAAAATAAAGGATATATGAAATTAAAGATAAAGAAAATATGAAATATGAAGATTACGAAAAAGGAGCTATGTAAAAATTAATATCCAGAGACCACGAAACAGTTGATTCACTTTAAGAATTGAGATATTTTAACAAACTACAAAGATGAGTTGAACCATTTAAAATAATAAAGGAATCAACACAATTAATATAATTTACTGTTAAACTTAGATAAATAAAATTACAATGATTTAATAAATTTAAAATTTATCTTAAAAATTATTGATTAAATAGTATAGACAATTATCATTTATAAAGTATTTTTCATCCATCAGTACAAATTCCAAACACCGTTTAGATTAAACAATATAATTTTTAGAGCAAAGTGTTATGTATTCCATTATTATTATTTTTTATATATATATATATATAAAGGTTATAGATAACACAGGTCTTCCATGAAATTTTTCTTTGAGGGTTTTCTGGTCTATTTTTGGATGCCGATTAAGGAAAAACTATTCAAAAATTTCCATAACGCACAGTTTCTGCAAAAAAATGGATATTTTGAGCTTAAAGCTCTACTTTTCAACTACCATTTTTAAGTTATTTCCCGTAAAATTTAGGTGGTGAAAGTGAAGAACAAGGAGAGCTATTTCATCAAGACAGCAAAGAAATGTTGGTGTCATGGACGATGAAGTGTTAATATGTTAGCAGATTATCATTGGATGCTGCATAGACAATCAACCCCCCCCCCCCCCTCACACACACACACACACCTCCATCCGAGGCTATCAAGAGGTACACAAAAGAAAAAGCTCTAAAGAGAGCTTCAATGTATAGAAACACATTAAAATGATAAGTAGCACATTTTAGGGTATTTTATACATAAATAGTTTCCAATTCGTTATAGCTTCTGTATGAATTCTTCAGACCTCCATCTTTACTTTGTAAAAAAAAAAAAAAACTTATGTGATAGGAAGAAAAGACGGGCATTTCTGAATTCAACGTACCAAAACACATTAAAAACACTCAAAAAAAAAAAAAAAGAAAAAAAAAAAAAGAAAGAAAAAAGAAAGAAAAAGAAAAGAAAAGAAAGAAAGAAAGAAAAAGAAAAATACTGTTTTGCAAACTTGTACAATTGATTATCTTTATTCCTGAATATCGTAATTAAAGAAATTATGATTAGAACATTTAATATCATTGCGTTGCATGAAAATTGTCCCCAACACTATTTTTGCAGATTCTTTTGCAAAGTTACTTCCTGAATCCGAATGTGACACCCATTTTGCCCTATCACTCACCGTTTTTTAGGGACAGCTTCTTATTTTTATCACTTTTCGGTAATTTTATGGTTATAAATTTGGTTTTTAGTGAGGGGGAAGAGGAGGATAATTTTAACTGTTAAATATCTTCTAAGGCTCTAAAGAGTTGGAAAATTCTAAAACATGAACATTTGCGGCAAGGGAGAAATTTAGCGGGAGGGGGAGGGGGGATTTGCCACTGAAATTATGTATTACATTTCTTATATTTTTTAACCTATTATAAATGTTATTTATTAAGCATTATATTATTTTTGTTTTTAAGTGTTAAAATAATTCTTTTTCATTCTCCAAATCAAATTAATAAACATAAAATTACCGAACACTGATAAAAATTGGGGAGAGAGTGGTGTCCTCAGAAAACGGTGGGTGACTGGAAAAAATGGGAATCATATTCGAATTCAGGAGGTCATTTTACTTAAGAATCAGCAAGAATGGTATCAGAACTCGAAAAAAAAAAATTTTTTTTCAGCGCAGTGTATTTAAATTACTGTAAAAAAAAAAAAAAAAAGCAGAGAAAAAAATATTAATTGTATAAATTTATGAAATTATGCTTTGTTAAAAACTTATCATAAGATTGATTTTTTTTTTTAATCATATTATGATATTAAGCAGATCTTACACAAAAGCTATTATTATTATTATTAATATTATTATTATTTTATTTTATTTATTTATTTATTAATATGCAACGATATTTCCAAGAGCTAGAAAAATAAGATAAATTGAGTTTAATTAATACTATTAAATACAAATAAATTAAAATATGTACACAAAATTTTAACATATATTTATATACAACATGAGTGATAAACAGAAATAATATAAATTAATCAGTCATAGGGACGGCGAATATTCAATACTTAGATTGATTTCATAATTACTATATTTAGCAAATCCTTTTAACAATTATCTACTAATAATATGACTAGCAAAATAATTGCAAATTTTAAAAAAATAACACTAATTTTAAATTTATAAAGATAATAAATGGGTGTCGTGGACATCACAAAGTATTCTTTTACTTATGTATCACAAAATTTTAGAGTTAATTTCAACTTCTTTTGAGTATTCTTAATACTGCATATATTAGAAATAAATCTGGTCCCTTTCCATCAAATACAGTCTGAGGAAAAGCTCTGATATTCATCAGAAAAAACTTAAAATCATTCACTGTTAAATGAGATTTGCGTCTGTAATTGAGGTTGGTTATTTATATTTTGAATGGATATTCTCATGATTTATTTTAAACGAAAAACTTTAAAATACGCCTTAGCAGATTTTTTTTTTTTTTTTTTTTTTTATGATAAAGAAAATTAAATAAAAATACTTTATTTCAATTTTTCACTTTCTCATTCATTTTATTTTTGCAAAAGCTTTAATATTTATAATTAAATAATAATAATAACTATTTTTATTTCACACGTGTGTTTACAATATTAGAAATTTAAATTTAAGAAGCTTAAACTATCATTTTGTTGTTTTGTATGATTTCCTATACATACTAAGTAGGTTTGACTATTTATCTACCTTTGTTAGAATAACTAAATATCATTTATTATAAGCCCTGTTATCTCATAAATAAAGTCTATCTATTATTATTATTACTATTAAAACTATTATTGTTATTATTTTCCCTTCTGATCGAATAATTACCAGATATATGTAGCTACACATGAAAGTAACTTTTTTCTCTCTTTGGAAGCGACTTTCTTCAGTTTTTCCGGTTTTCTTTTAGTTTCGGATATCACTCAATGACCCGTGAAGTGTTTATCCAACAAGATACTAACGTCATACTCCATTGGGTTGAGAAGTTTAAGAAAGATGTAAGATCTTTTTTTACAGCTGTAAGAAGCTATTTCATTCTTGAAGTTTCTCTGTTACACTTTCAAGTTACAAAGTAAGACAAGACTTAAAGACGAGAAAATAAAACTGGAAATCTTTGGTTGAAATAAATGGTTTCATTTAATGTTTTTGCAAGATTTCAATACTATACATCTATTATTAACCATCCATATAATATTTCTCTAATATGGATTAGTTACAATTATTTTTTGTCGAAACGATACGATAGTGGTGAAATTGGTAAAATACGCGAGGATAAATAATATTTAAAAATGAACAATATTTAAGCACGTGGACTCCGTTCAATGAACGAATAAGGAAAAAGGACGGCATTTGTATGGTGACATTATTTTATGGAAAAATGTATTTTTAAAAGTTGCTTCTTTTCAGAATCTTTGCAAGCGTCATTTAAAACCTAGCAATATTTTAAAGATAGATATAGAATATGAATTATTATCATAAATTGACTAAAAAACGCAATCATAAAAAGTGTAATCAAAATAGGATTTTTTTTTTTTTTTCAATACTGAAATAAATAAAATGTCATCGCATTCTTGGCGATAAAAATTTAAAATTCGTCATGAGTGTTCTTTACTAAAACTGTACTGTCTGCGGAAGTATGAAAACTGGGTTGTCACCTATGTATTTTGTTTTGAAACTTTTCTTTGAATGATTCTGGTTTCACTATTGCACAATATTTATTTGGTTATAATAATAATTTGGCTGGCTTCTGGTAAATTAAAATTTTAATTAGGTGGCTCAATTGGTATAATATATATGAGTTTAAAATTTTAAAAGTAAATAAGAAAAGAAATAAGGTGCGAAAATTTCGCACGGGTTTGCTAGTAATTAATATTTTTCTTTAATCTGCCATGACTTTATAATATATTACAAATGCAGTTTTCTTTTCTCTTTAATTTTAATTTGAATATTTTGAAATGTTGCGGGATTAAAAATTATTTATTTATGAAGTTTTAAGCATTTCTGCTATTATTGTGTTATAAAATTCTAAAAATCGATTTATAATTCCAGCAAATTAAGAAAGACGTATAAACGCTATACATTTTTTTTTTTTTAAATTTTACTCTTATATACTTGAAACGTTCCTGGTTTGTATAAGTTTGGAACTGGTTTCTAGGAATAACAGATTTTTGTCTGCGAAACGTTCTTGATTTTTATAAGTTTGGAGCTGGTATCTGAAAATAATAGATTTTTGCCCGCAGAACATTCTTGATTTCATGAACTGAGTTGTATTCTTAGTGATTGTATTTCTTGGTTACTGATATAGTTAAGGAAGATTATTTGAAAATACTGGGCACATTACTGTCCAAATTTTCCCAGGATGGTTCCGGGTTCTTTTACGCTGAATTAATGCTGGAGGATTTATATTTGTTGTGATTTTATTCATTTCATGATTGTTTATAATTATCGTGACTAATTTATCTAAATTAATATCTTTATATGATATATTCTTTTTCATGTATTCTTCTTCATATATTTAATTAATACGTGTTTACTCTGTATGGATTTTAATTGTTAAACATATATATTTTTTAAGATGTAATTCATTTTACTGCATAAACTTTTATCATAAAAATTATCATTTTTAGCTTTGAAATTTCATTCTATTAGGTCTTTGCATAAATTCGTGCGGTTTTTTATTGCTTCATTTCATAAAAATACATCAAATCAAATGAAAATTTTTAATCAAAATACTCTCCATTACTTTCTACAACCTTTGCCCATTTCTCGGGTAAAAAATGTATACCACGGCGATAGAAGCTCTCGTCTTTGGAGGCAATAAAATGATCCGCGTCCGCACGAACTTTTGCAACGACCTAATATATTAAATTACCAATAAAACATAGATATATGGAAATCAGTATAGTTAAATAGGATATATTTTTCTCATTTCCGTTGGGTTAGTAGCAAACTTATCCAGCTTTCTAAAAAATAATGATGATAAGTAATCCCGTTAGAACTGTATTTAGTTAGGTAATCTTTTCTTATTGGTACCAATACAAATTGTAAATGTATAGTGATAGTGGTTTACGATAACAAAGTTTAAAAGAAAATGCTGCATAAAGTCAGGAAGTTTAAAGCAAGAAACTTAGTAAATAACTCTAATTTAATATTGATAGAACTTCCAGAAGTACAAAGCATTCTGGAAGTAATTTTTTTTTACTTCATTAAAATTATGTATTTATTTTAATAATAAATGCTTGTTTTACAAACTGTAATACTTTTCTCGATCTCTAAAGAGAAAAAAAAACTGAAAAGAACTTCATTTAAAATGAAGTAAGAAGACTTTTTCAACTGCACTAGAATTATTGCTGGGAAAGTACTTGTACAGTCATTTACCATCTTCCACGAAGAGAACGCGTCAAAAGTTCACAGTCGTATATGTTGCTGTCTACACAAAATAGAATACGTATGTTTTCTTTAAGTGTATGAAAGAGAATCTCAATTAAATTAATTAATCATATAATCAAATACTTAAAAAAAAATTAAAAATTTAGATTTATAATTATTTTTTAAATTAATTACAAATTATATTTTAATTTTAGTACTAAATTCTTGGTTTATACACTTTAATAATTTCTCCGCATTTAAAGAAAATCTTCATTTAAAAGGAAGTACAAGAAACTTTTCAGCTGCATTACTATGACTTTTGGGAAAGTAGTTCTACAGTTATTCATCATCTTCCATGAAAGGAACAAGACATAATTTCACAATCGCTTACCATTGCTGTCAATGCAAAATCGATTACCTGTATTATCTTTAACTGTATAAAAGAGACTAGTAAAATAATTAACAATTTAAATACTAAAAAATCTATAAATTCAGTTTTTATTTTTTTTTTTTTTTTTTCATTTTAATATTAAATGTTTGTTTTACAAACTTTAATATATTTTCTTGATCTTAAAGAAAAAAAAAAATGTTAAAAAGACTTTATTTAAAATGAAGTGGGGAGAAAGTTTTTTAGCTGCAGTACTATGATTGTTGAGAAAATAGTTCTAAGGTCATTCATCATCTTCCACGAAAATAAAAAGACAAATCTTCACAATCGGTTATCGTTGCTGTCAACGCAAAATCGATTATGTGTGTTTTGTTAATTTTATTTAAGAGACTTCCAAAAAAATAAAATTTCAAATACTAAAAAAATCCAGTTTTTGAAAATTATCCAGATCTTTGTGAATAAATATTCTTTATGAAGCTATGTAGATATATTTTTAAAAACATAAAATTATCGAATATACAAGGAATATCGAAAACTTAAACTGAGAAAATTTCACCTTTAAGATTATTGTCCATAAAATAATTATTCAAACCAGTTTTTTTATTCCTTACTTTACTAAAATTACTATTGCACTTTTTGGAGGTTATATATTGACAAAACGTAATTTTATATAACTGAATTTTACTTGTCTTACAAAACTTAATGTTTTCTTCATTTTTAAAGAAAAAAATAATTCTCACAAGACCTTGGTCTAAAATTAAGTGTTTAGAAATTTTTTAGCTGCATTTTTTATGACAGCTATAAAAATAGCTATATAGTCATTCATCATTTCCCATAAAAAGAACAAGATACAATTACACAATAGCATATCGTTGCTGTCAACACAAATCAATTACCTGTGTTTTATTTAACTGTATTGAGGAAACCTCCAAATATAATAAATAAAAAAATAAATAAATATTCAAGTACTAGAAAGATTATAAAAGTTCGGTTTTAAAATTAATTAAAAATTATATTTTTATTTTGATATTTGATGCTTGATGCTTGCTTTACAAGCTTTAACATTTTCTGATCATTAAAAAAAATTATGCGCGAAAGAACTTCATTTAAAATGAAATGAAAGACACTTTTATTAGCTGTATTACTGTGATTGCTGGAAAAGTAGTTCTACAGTCATTCAACATCTCCCACGGTTAGAACAAGTAGCATATCATTGCGGCCAACGCAAAATAGATTACGCATGATTTGTTTAACTGTATGGAAGAGACCTCCAAAAAATATAAATTCAAATATACTAAAAAATTCTGAAAAAAAAAAAAAAAAAAAAAAAAAAATCAGCTTTTAAATGATTTTTGATTAATTAGATACTATGTTGCTATTTTAATATTAAATGCTTGTTTTACGGTGTTTGATATCGTCTTGATCTCAAAGAAAATAAATGCAGAAAAGAACTTTATTTAAAATGAAGAAAAAAGAAACTTTTAAATTGCAGTACAATGATTGCTGGGAAAGTAGTTCTACAGTCATCTATAATTCATCAAGCTGAAAATTCAGTTTTTTACTTATTTTTTAATTAGTTAGAAACTGTATTTTCATTTTATTATTTATTGTTTTTTTTCAAATTTTAATGTTTTCTTGTTCTTTAAAGAAAAAGCAATGCTCAAAAGAACTTCATTTAAAATGAAGTGGATGAAACTTTTTCAGCTGCAGTAAAATGATTGCTGGGAAAGTAGTTTTACAGTCATATATCATTTTCCACGAAAAGAACAAGAGAAAATTTCCCAATTTCTTTAGCTATATTGAAGAGACCTCAAAAAATAAAATAAAAACTCAATTACTAAAAAAAAGCTGAAAATCTCATTTAATTTTTTTTTTTTTTTTTTTTTTAATTGATTACAAATTATGTTTTAATTTTAATACAAATAGCGTGTTTTCAAAACTTTAATACTTTCTTGATCTTTAAAGAAAAAATAATATTCAAAACAACTTCATTTAAAATAAAGTTTAAGAATTTTTTTTAGCTCCAGTAAAATGATTGGTGGGTAAGTAATTCTACAGTCATTCATCATCTCACGAGAAAAGAACAAGAGAAAATTTCACAGTCACATATTCCTGCTGTCAGCGCATAATCTATTGAATTTGTTTTCTTTAGCTATATATAAGGGACCTCAAAAACAAAATAAAATAAAAATTTATTTGCTAAAAAAAAAAAAAAAAAAAAATCATTCCGTTTTTAAATGATTTTTTAATATTAATTACAAATTATGTTTTAATTTTAATACTAATAGCGTGTTTTCAAAACTTTAATATTTTCTTGATCTCTGAAGAAAAAAAATAACATTCAAAACAACTTCATTTAAAATAAAGTTTAAGAAACTTTTTTAGCTCCAGTTAAATGGTTGTTGGGTAAGTAGTTCTACAGTCATTCATCATCTCACGCGAAAAGAACAAGACAAAATTTCACAATCCATATATATTCCTGTTGTCAGCGCATAATCTATTGAATGTGCTTTTTATAGTTATATAGAAGAGACCTCAAAAAAATAAAATAGATAAAAATTCAATTACTAAAAATAAAATCTGAAAATTCCGCTTTTAAATTATTTTTTAAAACTAATTACAAATTATGTTTTAATTTTAATACTAATAGCGTGTTTTCAAAACTTTAATATTTTTTTTATCTTTAAAGAAAAAAAAATAACATTCAAAACAACTTCATTTAAAATAAAGTTTAAGAAACTTTTTAGCTCCAGTAAAATGATTGCTGGGTAAGTTGTTCTACAGTCATTCATCATCTCCCGCAAAAAGAACAAAACTAAAAGTTCACAATCACATATCGTTGCTGTCAACGCAAAATCGATTACGTATGTTTTCTTTAACTGTATGGAAGAGACCTGCAAAAAAAAAAAAAAAATTAGAAGTTCAAATATTAAAAAAATTCTAAAATTTCGGTTTTGAAATTTATCATCATTCATACCTTACCGAAAAAAATTTCTTTATGGTGTTATATAGAAGTGTTTTAGAAAACATAATATTATTGAACATACAAGAAATATCGAATATTTTAAATTGAGAAAATGTCAATTTTAAGATTATTATAGGAAATGTAATTATTCATATTGCTTGTACTTGACTTATCTAAATTGACTATTTCACTTTTTTAATATTATGTATTGAAAAAGATACTCGTTTATAATCGAAAATTTCTGTGTAATTTTGAAAATATATATATATATATATATATATATATATATATTTACGATACCCATATTGGAAAAAAAATGTATTTTAATAGATATAAAAAAAGTTTTTAAATTGTAGCTAATTATTCTACATTAGATTCTAATAAATATATTAACATTTTATTTGAAATCTATAGGGTTCAGAAATATTTTTATGTCACAAGATAAAATATTTTAGCGAGTATCAAAAACTGGACCGCCATTTTTTTTATTTAATTTTTCAGAATATTTTTTTTAATAATATGTATTTAATAAAACAATGTCTCGTTCTACTATCAATTTATTATTATAAATTATCTTATTTATTTTCCCGTTGTTAAATAAAATTACTGAATTCGACATTTATACATAAAAATATCTATTTTTAATTAATAATAAATGAATCATTCGTTGTAAAATGATTGTTGTTGGGACATATGCCACTCGGAAACTCAGCGCCCCAGTAGTAAACTACCTGGATTTAAGGCGTAAGGAAGCGTCTTCCGTTTTAGAGAAACACCACAAGTGGTGGAAGAACGACTTAGCTCGAGAAACTGTCAAAAAACGAAAGCACCAGCAAGCAACAAGGAGTCGAAGTTTGATATATAGTCAACTGCAAAATTATTGAAGCCCACATCCACGCTTTTAATATACTTTTTTTTCAGTTTGATCGCTAATTTTTATCATTAACTTACTTTTTTTATAAATAGCATAAAGACTAAGATCAGGCATCGACAAATATTTACTTAACAAAACAGTAATAGGTGCCCCTTTTTTAAGTAGAAATTATTGCTAGTGCTTCAATAAATTTGCTGCCGGCTGTACATCAGGGCCGAGTAAATTTCATGATACTATACTCCCTGAGGTTTATTTTTGTTGGGAACACAGAGGGCACTCCGAACACGACAGATTTAACGTGCACCAGTAGCCATTACCGTACACGACAGTCTTCTTCTGGCTCGAGGGTAAAACCCGCTGCTCTTACCGACCAGGCAACCACAGCCTTTGCAAGATGAGATAACAATTATTTTAGAAAGACTTTTAAATTGTACATATAATAGTTTTTGATATTCTGAATGAAATTCCATATTTTTTTTATAACTTCCATGTTTAGAGCAATGCTTTTATATTATACTAGTTGATGATATAAAAATCCGCATTTTGTATGAAGGCCATGCTAAAATGAATGAATGTTTGTTCCTCTGAATTAGTTTATTTTTGATAATGAAGCAAACATATTTTACACACGTATGATACCTTAACTGATTTTTTACGTAGTCACAATACAACTTTGGACATTTGTCGCCGCGTATTACCAGTTTTGTATGCATCTTTCATACTCAGTCACTACTAAAACTATAGCTCAAATCATTACTAACAATTTCATAAAAAAGCTGTTCTTGAAATTTCGAGAAACGACGATCTGAATCGATTTATGGTCGATCTATCCTGTTAATTTTTTTTTACATCCTTCATCTGAGTTCGTCTGTTACACCTGAAGGTCGACGCGAGCATAGATATAGTAATATACATAGATCTATCATCCCCATGTTAACGTGCAAAGATTTTTGATGCCGAAAAAGTTTTTGGCATCAGCCATGATGAGAGAGTATAAAACTCGAAAACAACAATGGAATAGAATGTTGATATCATAGATATAGTAATAAGACATGGTTGATATATATTGAAAATGCCGAAGTACTGCGCGGCGTTTAATTGTAGAAATAAATTTATGAAAGGAAGTGGAATTATGTTTTCATAAGTAAGTTAAATTTAACTAATTTATGAAAAATATGATTCTTTATAATCAGTTGCTTTGTTATTATTATGGTTTAAATACTGTTTTGATTTTTAATGGAATACTTTTTTTAAAATTTTAATATTTTATAAGTTTTTATATTAGTAAGTAATATCGAATTTTCAAAATTCTTTTAAATGTAGTTAGCAGTGGCAGAGGTAAAACCCGCTTGTTTTAATATATTATAACTAGTATTACCACAAGACTTTCTTCTCTATTTAATCCTATACAAATTTATTCAATACAAATTATTTATTAAGTTATAATTTATTAAAGATATTTTCCATGATGAATGCAGACGATTTTTTTCTTAAAGTAGTATAATAATAAACGCTGAAAAAAATCATTTTTGTGCAGACATGAAAAGAAATACAGTCGAATCTTGTTAACGTGAATCTCAAGGGGGATCAAAAATCTGTTCATCTTAACAGTAGTTCATGCTATCAGTAACTGATTGTCATATAACTAAAGCAATCTTCATTTTGACGGGGATTGTGGTAACAGTTCATGTTAAAAGTAATTCACGTTAACGAGGTTCGACTGTATATATACATATATATATATATATGTCTATACTATATATACATTATATATAACATTAAAAATAAAAGAAATCGGTAGCTTCGTTTTAAATTAATACAGATGTATGGTTCAACCATTCGTTTTAGAAATATTGACGAGTTCTTTCTAAAATATCCACAATGAAAATTTATACAGGCCCCGGGGGAAGAGAACTTCCTTCCCAGGAGGAAAGCAATGCTCCTACATGCACAATTTTTTTTTTTTCAAGTTTATTACTACTATTATCAATAATTCATATAAATTTTACATTCATGCGTTAAAAATAAAACATAAAAAAAATAATTAAAAAAACAACAACAACAACAACAAAAAAAAAAAAAAAAAAATAATTAACCCCTAAATTTAAACAAAATCGTCACATTCACTTCCGAGTAAACCCATTTAATGCTATAAATTTCGACTGGCAGTTAAAGGGTTAACGCGATTTTTTCTGTAGATGAGGATATGTCCATTCGTTTTAGCACTCTAAAGAACACTTAACCCCAAACTTTTATAAAAACCATTACATTCATTTCCGAGTAAAACTAATTTCTATTACATGTTGCGACTGGCCGTTAAAGGGTTAACGCGAATTTTCCTGAAGATGAGGATATGTCCAATCGCTTTATCTCTCTAAAGAACACTTAATCTCAAACTTTTATAAAAATCGTTATATCCATTTCCGAGTAAACCTAATTTCTATTATATGTTGTGACTGTCCGTTAAAGGGTTAACGTAAATTTTCCTGAAGATGAGTACATGCCCATTCGCTTTATCTCTCAAAAGAACACTTAATCCCAAACTTTTATAAAAATCGTTATATCCATTTCCGAGTAAACCTAATTTCTATTATATGTTGCAACAGGCCGTTAAAGGGTTAACACAAATTTTTCTGAAGATGAGGATATGTCCAAACGTTTTAGTTCTTAAAAAAAAAAAAAAAAAAAAAAAAGACACTTAACTCCAAACTTTAAACAAAATCGTTATATCCATTTCTGATTAAACTCAATTTCTACTACATGTTGCGATTAGCAGTTAAAGGGTTAACACTAATTTTCTTGATGCTAAGGATGTTCCAATTGTTTTAGGTCTCTAAAAAGCACTTATTCCAAACTTTTATTAATATCTTTATAACCATTTCCGAGTAAACATAAATTTCTACTCTATACAGTTGGTAACAAAAGTGTCCGACTGCATTGCGATTGGCAATTAAAGGGTTAACTCTAATATCTCAAAAGATGAGGGTAAGTCCAATAGTTTTTTCGACCATAAAAACTTCTAACCAGACAGAAATAGTAGACAGAAACAATAAATTTCTTTAAATGTCGTTATTCCATCCAAAAAAAAAAAAAAAAAAAAAAAAAAAAAAAGGAAGAAGAAGAAAAGAAAAAGAAAAGAAGAAGAAAAGAGAGAAAGAAAAATGAGTATCTGGAGTTATTTCATTCATCTTTAGTACATAAATTATTCATAAATTTTATTTGCTAAATTATCTGTGTGTATTCCCGTGTATATTCAGTCGGGGAAAGAGAGTAAAATGGCCGTCTTTTCCCGAAAAAAAAAAGGCATCACTTTTTCGGCCTCGCTGATCAATCTATGTCTTATTACTATATCTATGGACGCGAGTGTTCATTATAAATATTTGTTCACCACCATTGAATATGTTGCATGATTTTCGAGCTGAAGTTTTACTAATCACATTATCATATAAATTACGATCAGGAGAACTTTTTTCGCATTCAAAACAGTATTGCAAAACTAACCATACATTTGTCAGGGCATTTAATTTTGTCAAATATTTCAAAGTAACATATACAAACAAAAAACAAACACTATGGTTCACTGTTAACGTTAGAACAACGCTAAGATATGAATGAGTAAGTTCGTGATGTTGTAGTAAAGGTGGTTGGAAAGCTCAGATCTTTCCTATAAGCTTTGTTGTGGAAAAAAAAAAAAATTTCCCCACGAACAACATTTATGACAAATTTTGTAACTGGGTTTTTTTCCGATGCAGCGGTACAAACGTACAAATAATTCTTTCCTTTACTTTTAATTACATAAATTTCGGATTCAAATATTTTATATAATACAAAATAATGAATTATTTTCTCCCAAACTGTTGCTCTTGTGATATGTCGGTGCTCAATTTAATAATCTTATCTTTTTATTTATTTATTCATATACTTATTTCTAAACAATCATAATCCTCAACTGATGAAAGTAAATTCTTATGTTACTTCTCAAATACTTAATATGATAAGCATTCAACACCAGCTATAATTTATTTTCAAATGTATAAAACCAATATATTCAGTTTAAAAGACAGTCAGAATAACAATCAATATATTTCTAACACATGCAAACTGATAGAATTCTGTTTCTCTGACTGATAGAATTCCGTTCTGTTTTAGATAGCTCCTTCGAGAAATAAAAGTGAAGAAAAAGACAAATAAATTGAATAAAAAAAAAAAGGAACAAAACTTTCTTAGAAAAATTCGACATTAGAATCATCTTTCAAACCAAGACTTCTAGAAGAAGTTAAAAAAAGATAATATCTTGACACTACGAAAAATTCTACCACGTTTCTTAATACTCAGAAGAAAAAAAAAAAAAGATTAAAAACCCATTTCAGATCAAATTTCTTATGTTCAGATTCAAAAGTATAATTTTTGTAACGCGAAATTGGAAAAAAGTAAATTCTGCGGATATATATATTTATATAAATATTCTCACATCCATGTTAGCGTATTTCAAAAATTTGAAATAAAAAAATGAGATAGAAATAGTGATACTTAAATATTTTTGGCATTTTTATTTATTTAATGACTAGTGTAAACATTATTTTTCCCCAATGGATAGTTAAAAATGTGCATATGATTTGGATAAAAAAAGAATTAACTGATTCAATTTGTAATAAATTACGTAGTTATTTTAACCGACTATCTTCATTTTGTTAAAGGTTAATGAAACTTGTCTTACAAAAATAAATAAACGAAAAAAAAAGTAAATAAAATAATATTCGTAATAATGGATACAGATATTTAAATATTTTTCGCATTTTTATTTCGTTAATGACTACTGTAAACATGATTTTTCCCCAATAGATAGTTAATATAGATATGTTTTAGTAAAAATAAATAAATAAGTAAATTAAATAATTTATTTAACTTGTAATAAATTACATAATTATTTTCGCTGATTATCTTCATTTTGTTAAAGGTTAATGAAACATTTACATAAATAAATACAAAGAAAATAAATAAATAAATAAATAAAATAAAATATAACAGATACAAATATTTAAATACTTTTGTATTTTTATTTCATCAATTACTAGTATAAACATTATTTTTCCCCAGTAGATAGTTTAAAATGTACATATGTTTTAGGTAAAAAAAAAATAACTAATTTAATTTGCAATAAATTATATAGTTATTTTCTCTGATTATCTTCATTTTGTCAAAGGTTAACGAAACATTTCCAAAAATGAATACAAAAAAATAAATAAATAAAATAAAACAAAATACTTAATAACAGATACAAATATTTAAATATTTTTCACATTTTTATTTCATTAATGACTAATGTAAACATTATTTTTCTCCAATGGATAGTTAAAAATGCATATATGTTTTAAGTATAAAAGAATCAATTGATTCAATTTGTAATACGTCACATGGTTATTTTCGCTGATTATCATAATTTTGTTAAAGATTAATGAAACATATCCTACAAAAATAAATAAATAAATTATATAAAAAATGATACAAATACTGAAATATTTTTCGCATTTTTATTTTATTAATGATTTAGTGTAAACATTATTTTCCCCCAATGGATAGTTAAAAATGTACATACGTTTTAAGTAAAAAAGAATTAACTTATTCATTTTGCAATAAGATAGATAGTTATTTTCGCTGATTATCATAATTTTGTAAAATATTAATAAATATATCCTACAAAAATAAATAAATAAATAAAAAGCGTAATGACAGATACAAATATTTAAATATTTTACACATTTTTATTTCATTAATGATCAGTGTAAATATATTCTCCACACTGGATAGTAAGCACGATTCGTGCTTACTTTATTCGCCTGATGAAGGGTCGTGTGTTTTTTCTACCCGAAACAATTGTTGCGAGTTTATTGCATTTTATGGTGTTTATTCAAAGTTTGTAAGTAATCTATGTAATATGGATCAATCTTGACAAAAGTCGTTGTAACTATAAGTCCCAAAGCTGTGAAATATATACCTAAACACCCATATAAATGTTCAATGATCACCAAATTCGAGAAGTTCAAGTTAGAGAAGACTTTGCTCTAAAAACAATAAAACAACGACAATTTGTTTCATTAATCTTTCCCATATTCTAAAATATCCGAAATTTCAAACATACTTTTTTTTTCCTTTCATCTGTCAATATTCTATCGGCTATCAAGTAAAACTTAAAAGCATGAGCATTTAATCACTTTTACCATTAATGTCGCGTACAGCTCGGAGAATGTCACCTGTCTGTGAAAAGTTAAAAATTGGAAACATGGCGGTTATTATAAACGTATCGGTCATTTTAAAATGCTTTGGGGGAGAAAAATACATAAAGATCAGTAAAGAAATCAACCACATCATTTCCTCTGTAGGTGATTTTGATTATCGAAATAAATAAATGAACAACCACCATAAAAATCAATGTCAGCAATAAAATATTTTTGAAGTGAAGTGAAGAGGTATAAAAAAAAAATTCTGACTCCATGTATTTGACTTGTCACTACAAATGGCTAAATAAAAGCTGCTTACAGATTCTTGTGACATTTTGAAGAAAAAGGATAAAATAAAGCAAAATAAACGAAACTCGATTGTTATTTCTGTTTGCCTCATTGAAATCGAAAGAAAAAAAAAAAAAAACTTTTCGTCTGCTCACAGTCAATAATTTATTTTGTGTAAGAATTTCTTGTACGGATTAAACGAAGCAGAACCATGAATCAACTGGGAACTGTTTGGTGAATCGAGAGAAAAATTACCGAATTCTTAATGCCAGTGGTATTTTCTTTCAACTATTTCAGTCGTTCGTTTTTAAATGAGTTATTTTGGTATATAGATTTAATTTTTTAGTTTCAGTTTCATTTAGAAAAGACTAATTGTAAAATGATGGATAAAGCAATGTACTAAAATTCATATTTCCTGTAGTGATAGATAGGATTAAATTAAAAATAGAATAAAACAAAAACTAATTGATTTTCATTTGTTGTTTTTAAGAAGTATAGAAAAATGTTGTTTTGGAATTAAAAATTTAAGTTTTATCTTTGTTGTTTTTATTAATTTTGAAAATTATAGTAAAAAATATTTTTATATAAAACCTTAAATTATCTTTCTTTCTTTCTTTTTCCAAATATATATATATATATATATATATATATATATATAGATAGATAGATAGATATAATTATAAATAAGGTTTTCATAGCTTTTTTAAACACATTCGAATAAAGTTAATAAGTTGAACATGTAATATAGCAGGTTTGTGTAGAAGGACTCGCGAAAAAAAAATTAGATAAATTACAGTCTAAGAGAGGCATTTCTTTTAAGCCCATTTCAACATCTCTGCATCGCGTTAATTATAACGAAGTTAATATATATTTTTCAGATGCAATAATTTATTATAGAAAATAATATAAATAAAATTAATGACTGTTTGGAAAGGCCGCTCAAGAAAGTTTGGATTTATTATTAGAAATTGAAAGAGAAGCATTTTTTTGTGATTTACGCATTTTTTACACTTTTTAATTATGTTAAAAAGTGTTTATGACATAGTGTGTCTCTGGTTCGTTTGCCTGACAGTCCATACTCTCATTTTCATGAATAATTTTAGAATGCTTTGAATTTGATATTTGTTATCCAAATTTTACTAGACTGTTGAGACATTGTATTAAGATCTATGCAGCACGGTGTTCTTTTCTTTTTTAAATACTTCCCAATAAAGTTAAAAACTATTTACGAATTTGGTTCATATGGCTGCCTCACCGTCTGTTTGAATATGGGGCTTTAATACGCTTCTAAACTCATATATATTGGGTTGTCCGAAAATTTCATGCCGATTTTGAAGAAAAATCGAAACACAATTCACTTAAATTTTCGTGCAAATTTTTTATGTTATATACGTGTCATTGTGTTCTACAACCTTTCTCCATCATTCAGGTAACTCTCAGGTTTTTCATCGAAAAGCTTTTCTGTATGATTTTTTATCTCGACCAAAGAATTGTAGTTTTTTCCATTAAGAGAGTTTTGTAATGATTAAAATAAATAAAAATCTGAGGGCTCAAGGTCTGGTGAATATGGTGGATGAGGTCCCAACCGAACTCTCGCAACTTTTGCCGAGCTGTCAATAGACACATGAGACCGCGCAATGTCCTGATGGATTTTCTAATTCTGGACGTTTTTGTTCAATTGCTGACTTTAATTCGTCTAATTGAGAGCAATAATTTTCTGAATTTATCGTCTCGTTGTTTTGTAAAAGCTCATAATACAGGATTTCTTTCCAGTCCCACCAGTCACAGAGCATGAACGTCTTTGGATAACGACCGGCTTTCGGAGTAGCTGAAGGTGGGTCATTCCGCTTTCCCCAATATTTTTTTTCACAAACGATACATTTTTCAACCCCATCACTAATTGCTTCCAAAATGGTGTATCTTCGTTGCGTTTATAAAGGGAATCGCAAATGGAAATGGGTTTCATCAGATTTTACTTCGTTAAATCGTCGGTCTAAATGCTTTATGTAGCAAAGAATCACAAAATGCTCATGGATAGTGCATTTTGATATTTTGAACATTTCTACTAATTCACGTATCGTATAGTGTGGGTTATTTTCGATCAGTGTTTTTATCTGATCTCCATCTGTGGTGGAGGGCCTATCCGGGAGTTTTTGATCTTCAAGGTTGAAATCACCACCTTTAAACCTAGCAAACCACTTCCACACAGCTATTTCAGCTGCAGCACCTTCTCCATAAACAGCGCATATTTTGTTTGTCGCTTGTGTGGCATTTTTATCTTTCTCGTAAAAGAAAAGCATTAAATACCTATAATGCACTTTGTTTGCATCCATATTCAAAGACCTATAAAACTGACAACAATTAACGTATCGTAACCAATTTTTTTATTAAATGCGCCTGAAGTACCGACTTTTTAAAAATATATAAGCATGTTATTTGTTTTCAATCAGCCCGATACATTCAGACCTGTCCTTACGCCACCTAACGAAAACTGGCATGAACTTTTTTTATTACAGTATGTTCTCTATTGAAAATGCTATAAACAGCGCCACTAGTCTGTGTACAAGGACTAACAAAATAATTCGAATACATTGCAGTCAAAGGGATGTATTATTTAGATCATATTTTAATATTGTTAGGCTGTTAATAATACTAAGAGTATTAAATTCAGAGTTCAAAAATATAAGAGTATATTTCATATTGAATATGGTAGTATTAGCATTAATTATTGCTTTAATGGACTACAAAAAGTATGTAAATACATTGCGAAGTGGGCATTGATTGATATGCGATTTTAGTTTTTCTTTCATAAAATTTTTAGTGCAATATATAACCCTTATATAATTTTAAGGAAGGTATACAGGGTTATACAAAAGCAAACACTTTTGTATTTTTTCTTTAAAAATAATGTCATAATATAGTTTTGAAAGATATCTTATGAAACACAAATTACATAAATAGCGCTATTGGTTTGTATGTAGTTATTCCTAAAAAAAGCTCGTACATTTCACGGTATATGTGAATTATTTCTTTAAAGCGTGTTTCAATATCTTTATACTGCATAAATCTTAACAAACTACATTACACACAATTCTACACTATTCATTTTGTCCTAGAAAGTATTGTATTATTAATATTAATCATTAATTTAGGGATTCGTGAAGAAAATCCACAGAATGTTTCGTCCTTCTTCTTCTTCTTTTTTTTTTTTTTTTTTTTCTTTTTAATCACTGAAATAAAATTACTGAATTACATATACACTGCTTAAAGTTTAACATTTCACCTAAAAATGGTACCAAATTTGATAATTTATCTTTCAACCAGAAATTTGGTGCAAAGTGCACTATTTTAATAGTGCAACTTTTGTATAAAACGGTAAAACTTAACATCAAAACTTAACATCAATACTAATTGAAGCTAAATTTGCATAATTTGGCTTTTTTTTTTTTTTTTTTTTTTTTAAAGAAATGTTAAATTTTATTTTTAAAAGTTTATAATACAATATAAAACATTTCCTTAATGAAAATTTATTAACATAAAAATAACACACAAAACATTTTTACCCGAAGCAAGTGTTTTATTTATTTATTTTTTAATACAAAATTTAGTAATTTTCAATACAAGATCGATTTAGATGACATTTTCTGCTGATGACATGCAGACTTCAACGAAACAACTGCTTCGGGCGGGTTGAAGTTTGGAGGGTGCAGTTTCTGGTCTATTGCAAAACAGGGCTATTGACTGAAGTCCAATATTTCTTTCAAGTGAATATCATGATATCAACTCTATTGTTGAATTTGCTTTTGATAAATCAATAATATTGAAACAGTAAATTATCGAGAATCTTTTTTACGAGCTCTTTTCTTACAGAATGGAAAACAAGTGGTGAACAGATATCTAAAATTCACTTTTCGTTGCTGCTGTTTTTTAGATTGAGTAACATTTTCAATCATTTCTAAATCATTTTCAAGAGTATCAGATGGTTTAATTTCATTTGATAGATCATAACTTGCAAGTTTATAATAATAATCTGCACTAGGGCTGGAGTATTTATCAATATATCCCCAAGTATCAATATTTTTTAAATATCGCAATAACGATATTAAAGATCTAGCTCTGCTGATATATCCCTCTAACGATATTTCTTTAGCGCAAACTCAGCGATCGCTCGAAGCGCCGATAAATAATGTTCCTCACTAGCACCTATCACCAGTCACCACGCTCGGAATAAAGAGAACGCCGAATAGCTTATTCACAGTGTTTTCTAAAAAAACAAACAAACCGTTTGGCTAGCGGAAGTGACGCAACCTCTTGTGCGCGCCACAAACCTGCATCACCGCGCGCCAAGCAAAGCCCGAAAAAAAAAGAGACCTGAATAGCTTATACTAATGCAACCCCCTTTTTCCCCTGCTATTACTCACTGACTAAAACTCCCAACCCCAAACAATCCTTCCTCTTCAATCCTCTCTTTCCATACCGCAATGTATCTACTTTCTTGAAAATATCACTGTCCAAAAACAAAAAGTCAATGATATTCATCAGGAAAATTAAACTATCACAGTATATCGACTTCCCATAGTATATCGACTTCTTAGAGTATATTGACTTCTCATTCTACATTCATGCATTTCCCTGGCTCTAAACGATAATATGAAAGAATTTATACTACCGTTAGTATAAGTTCTTTGATAATATTGCACATCATCGCTCGTGGATCGTAGGTGTAATACCGCAGACAGGCGATATAAAAACAAACGCTTATTATGAGTATGACGAATGAAAACGATATCTTTTCTTTTAGCTCATTTCCTGCTATTGGTTCATTGATATTGGTTTATTTCAAAGTATCCATATCTTCTGGCCAATAAGATGCGACATGTGTTTGACTCGCTTTGGGCTCAGTGATGCCAGATTGGGGATTTTGTCCCCATTTTGGGGATTTTTGAGGCTTTTGGACCAAATGTTTGTGGGGACTTTTTTGGGGAATTCTAAAATTTTTGGGGACAAATCAGGGGAGTTCTTCAACTCTCTGTCAATGTTGATAACGTAACGATTTATCCCTACGACTGGAGACTTTCAATATCTTTATTGGTATTTGGGGATTTTTTTTTTTTTTAATTGCCTTCTTTTGGGGAAAAATCTGAATTTTTATCACACAAAAATCTGCTTGATATTTTTTTTTTGAAAAAATTTTTATTTCCCCTTTTTTAGTAGAAATCAAATTGGGGATTTTTTCGAAAAGAACCTCCTGAATTGGGGAAATTTGAAGACCTGTTTGGGGAAATAATTTTCGACCATCTGGCATCACTGTTTGGGTTGTACATCAGTCCCTTTCTCCTTTCCCATGTTATCGAATGGGATTTTCGTTGCTTCGTTTTATAAAAATATCTCATTCAAAAATGAAGTTTTTCGAATTCTGTTTTTTGAATATTACTCTTTGAACGGGTCGCCTTTTAGCTTGGTGAACAATTTTTCGAAAAAAATAATTTAAATATTTTATTTCAATAAGTAAATTATGGACTCTAACTGTGGATCTCTAAGTAAAATATTTAAATTTATTTTTTCGAAAAATTGTTCACTAAGCTAAAAGACGACCTGTTCAAAGAGTAATATTTAAAAAACAGAATTTAAGCTAAAAGACGACCTGTTGAAAGAGTAATATTAAAAAAAAAAACAGAATTCGAAAAAGTTCATTTTTTAATAAAATATTTTTATAAAACGACGCGACAAAAATCCCATTGGAAAACATGGGAAGGGAGAAAGGGTGCTATCTGACTGATGTAAAATAAAGTTTTATCTTCAGTAATTTTACAGTGACAGTTTCTTTATTAAATTATATAATATTGGATAGTTTATTACTTTTTTTATGTAGCATTTATTTTTTCTCTTTCCTTTTCTTTCTTTCTCTCTTTCTTTTTTTTTTTTTTTAAGCCGTACACGTAATTGCAAAATGAGTTACTTTAAGTAACAAAATGAAACTTTAACATAATTTTCTTTAAATAATATAATTTTTATACTGACAATGTATATATATATATATATATATATATATATATATATATATATATATATATATATATATAATGAAACTATTACGAATGTGAATTGAACACATATACATTTAAAAAATATTGTAATGATTTGGTAAGCAGATACAAAAATAAAAATGACAAGTAACTGACATTTAGGATGCATATAAGAGTTTTAAGTAAAAAATATTACTCTCTACGACCAAAAAAGGTGTATCCAATGGCAATTCTTAACTATTTAGAATGATTTTCCTTTTTATTTAATACCTACATCTTAAGACAATTTTTATTAAGCTTTATTTTTAGTAGAATTATGAATTTTGATATGCTTGGTACAAATAAAACACAGATCGCATATTAGCTGTGTTAAAATATGATTTTAATAATTAAAGCTTAAAATGGGAAGAATAGAGGACAAACTATACAGAGGTATACTAAAAAGCAACAGTATAAGTTATAAGAAACACAAAATATTGATTCACTTTTTATGCATTTTTTTTTTTTTTTTTTTTTTTTTTTTTTTTATGATAAAGTTATGGTAGTAATATACCAGAAAATACATGGAAAACACTTTATACTTGTATACTTTAAAATTCGTGTGCATATGTCTTTAAAAAATAACAAATATCTATTTTTTCCTATCTTGAAAGAAATATCGCAATATATCACATAATATCGATATTAACTTGGTGATATATCGCGATATTTAATTTCTGATATCGTCCAGCACTAATCTGCACTGAACATGTCTTTATCTTTAACACCACCAACAACATTTTCTTTGGAAGTCTTTGCAAGATTTGTGCCATGTTTAGAGTTATGAGAAACTTTTTCTTCATTATAAGACTGTCTTTGATAACCTAGCACATTTTGCCATGTCAAATGAGGATACACTCTTTCTAAAAGTACTTTTTGCCAATTGACTTCATCAACTTTATTCATATCGTCCATGAATACGTTCAGTTCAACATTAATTTGCGTATCATTGCTTTTGAGTTCAGCGATAACTCTGTGAAATCCATTTGATTTTTCACCTGCATAGAATATGTTTACTCGTTCCAGATTTAAGAGCGTATACTCTGTAGCTCGAAATTTGTAGAAATTTTCACTGATTTCACCACGTCTGTACTTTTTACGAAAATACTCCATTTTTCGACCAAAATTAGCCCACTTAAATAATTAAATCACTTTGAAATCGCTTTCAAAATGAGAACAGTCTCAAATTACACACTACTCGTAATTTGCTCAATGACTGTAAAGAGTTCAGTCTTAGGAAAACCATTGTTGTAAATTTTATTTTTGGATTGTTGCTTTGTATTGTTGCTTATATTGTTAAAACATACAAATTTTGATTGTTGAAGATATTAAGTATTGTTTCATTCCATTTTTAAACATGAAATTTAATTCTGAAATTTACAATCAATTATCAACAACAGCATGTTTCATTAGATTTTCAGATTAATTATATAATTTATATTATTTTATTTATAAAATTTTTAAATTTATAAAATATTGCAAAGAAAGACAATGTAATATGATGAAGGTTGTAGTAGGTTTATAAAATAATTTTTCAGCTGTGCTTAGTTGTTATGTCGTTTAACCTTCACTATATCTTGTTTAAGTTAGGATAACTTAAAACATATTTTGTTTTTATAATAAAGAAAGAAGTCTCGCGAAAATTGTCTTTTTTAGTTCCCCCCGCCCTCTCCAAGAAAGCACAACTTTTACAGCTTTTATGTATCCTGTATAATGTTTAAATAGTTAAATATTCCACTAAGCGTGTTGGAAAAGGTCAAAATCTTAGGAGTGGATCGAGACAGCACACTTGCTCGTCTAGATTTGCGGTTAAATTATTGTCTTGGCGGAATCAGCCGTCTATCTACCCTATGTTAAATATACAGTTTTTCAGAAATTATATTTTTTAAGCAAAATTTTAAAACTATAAAACTTAGAGAATTTTTAGGAATCAACTTTTAAAGGCTTAAATTATACAAAAATGGATGCTATATAAAGTAGAATTTATTTTACATTAAGGAATCTTACATTAAGGAATTAATAAGAAGGTACTTATCCTCATGCCAGCAAATAATCGCCAAAGATCGTGAAATTTATATTAATGTAAATATAAATGATACAAGAAATTTATAATTAATTATTGCTTATAATATATTTTTCCATTTTTATAATGTTTATATTGCGAAAACGAGTTACATGCGTTCTCAGATGCATGCATAGCGAGGTAGGAGTGTCCAGTGATATATATTTTTTTTCCCATATGAGCGAAGCGTACATACGTTCGTGATACTGACTGCTGCGAAAACGAGTTACATGCGAAGCGCATATACGTGCATGATACAACCCAAGTTTACATGTTTTCCCATTACATCTTTCGTTTTCTATTTCATTACTTTTAGTGGAAGGATCTAAATTCAAATCGGTTGTTTCAGGAAGCAAAAGGCGTTTCCATGTCCGAGGGCAGTTGGTACTTTTTTAAAGTGGGGGAAAAATAAGCGAGTGCAGTTAGAAGTCGCCCTCTTATTGTTTATAATGAAAAGTAAAAGAAAAAATTTAAATTTAAATGGGTTAAATTACATTGTCCATTTTTTTTTTCTTTTTTTTTCTTTTTTTTTCTTTTTTTTTACTTGTGATAATAATTTAATTCTATATATATAGCGTGCAATTTTATATAGTTTAAGCCTTTAAAATTTGATTCCTAAAAATATTCTAAGTTTTATAATTTTATGATTTTGACTAAAAATATATTACTTCTGAAGAACTTTATATTTAACATATGAATCGATAGATTCCGCCAAGACATTAATTTAACCGCAAATCTAGACGAGCAAGTGTGCTGTCTCGATCCACTCCTAAAATGTTAATGTTGTTTTTACTGCATGTTCTTTACAATATACTTATTTTAGCTTGAAATTAAAAACATGACTATGTATTTAGAGATAGACCTCGTGGCTATTATATATGTCCTTCATATTTTCAAAAACGGGCTAAAAATCTATAACTGTACACTTTAGAATTATAAGTGTATTAAAGGAGAAAAAAATTGTTCTGTGAACGGAGAAACATGTATCAGCCGCTCGGATCAATATAAACCATATAGTGTACTAAAAAATTTGTTTATTGAAAAATACTTCTCCCAACACAGTTAAAAATACATTTCGAACAATTTCTTCTTATATTCTACAATATATCAGAATATTTTTGCATGGCCGTGTTTACCAAATTTTAATAATAATCATGCGCATTTTTTCTAAAATATGCATTTGTGTAATTGAATAATATTACGTTAATTCCGTTATGTGTGCAACATAAAAACAATAAAAAAATGCTTTACAAATGTACTGCCATAGACTGCTATGTATCTGAATTCCTTTGTGAGTTCCTCTACGCAAACCATATACGATATTTATAATATGTTCAACAGAAAATAGGTTGTAGCGAACTCAAATAACGTGCATGATTTTCAAGACAATTATATAAATGTGAATGTAGATACACAAAAATTACGTTGGTGAAGACGCATAGTCGTGTAGGAATACGTTATATATCATTAAATATAACATCACCATCTACAGCTTAACACGCAGAAAAAATATTTAACATAGCTTCTCACTATTCAGATTTTACATACGCAGTTTGTTACAATTTCTGGAACTTTAACCAGTACATGATGTGATATAGCTTTCTGAAAAATCGAAGAATGTGAATAACAGTGATTTACATCCAAATTAATTAAACATGATTTTTTATAATAGGCATCTGGCATATCAAGTTTCACGCATTTATACATAAGAGAAGCTAAAACATATCTTTCACGTAACCACACTGTAAAAAATATATTCTACTTACTGCCAGAAATTCTCTGTAATTTGAGAAAATATGTTCTGACAAGGTAATTTTTTCGTAAATTACGCGTATTTCCCTAAATTACAGAGAATTTCTGGCAACAAATAAGACATATTTTTTTACAGTGAGAGAAAACTGTTGCATTCTGCACAACCTGTCTACCGATATGCATTCAAATTAAGTCAGCTTAGTTTTCATGTCATCTGAAATTCCAAGTTTTGTGTTCTTCTACAGTGTAGAAGTTCAAATAAAGCCTTCTTGCAAACAAAAGAATTTGCAACATGGCAGAACCACTTATCGCAAAATATGCCCACAATTTAATCCAGTATTTTTTTTTTTTTTTTTTTTTATAATGTCCCACTTACATATAAAGTTTTGCGCAATTTTATAAAATAGATGCCAAGATATAACTGGTTGTAAATGGAGGCAATTGCAACATAACAGTACCACGTCTTGAGTGATATAAACCAAAGTGTAACCAATAGAGAACTAATTTTTATAAGACCCTGCCAAATATAAAATTTTGTGGAATTTTGTGAGATACAGCGCACATAAAAGTTTGGTAAAACACAGACATTTTTAGAAAATGATCAAATCGTTTTCAGGACATTTCAAAGCGTCTTAATCCGTCGAAAACCAAAAGTGAAATTTTTTTATGAATCCAATGTTTTTGTATGCACATAGAACGTAGTAAAGATAAAAACTTAAAACCATACATACAGTTACAGTTACAATATCTTTAAAAACTTTAGGTATAAGAATTCAGGAAAAATATATTTAATGCTTGTGTGTATACAGAAAAAATGTTTTGCTTAAAAAAAAAAAAAAAAAAAAAAAAAAAAAAATTAAAAAAATTAAATCAACTAAAGTTTTTTATTAATAATAGCCTTAAAAATTTTTGTTGTCAGAATCCATATTATTTTGTTGTTTTAACCAAACAGTTTTGTTGATAATATTTGTTTAAATCAATAAAATTATTTTGTTAAAAAAAAAAAAAAAATATTTTTTTTTCACAATACACGGACGCACAAATATTCAATAATGCTATTTGAAAATATATTTGTTAATGCCAGACTTAAAACAAATCACTACCATTTTAAATTTTTGAAAGTTGATAACCCTTTCATCGTAAAAAAGAAAAAAAAAAAAAAAAAAAAAAATAGGTTTTTATCATCAAAACATTTTCTTCAATACACAGTCCGTAACAAAAGTGACTAAGAACAGGATTCGACAAGGATTTATTTAACAAAACCATATGAAGTGTACTATTTTTACATAGGAATTTTCGCTAGTGTTCGGACACTTTTGTTACCGACTGTACACGGACGTACAAGTATTCAATTATTCTATTTGAAAATATATTTGCTTAAAAATAATTTTTAATAACCAATGACAAACTAAAGATAAATTGGTATTATTCTAAATTTTTGTAAGTTAATAATCCTATCATAGTAAACAAAATAAATTAAGATTTTTATCAAAATATTTTTCTTTTCAGCGTACACGGACGCTGAATACACAATACACAATAAATACACAATAAATCTATTTGAAAACGTATTTTCTTAGAACTAATTTCAAATAACTAATCACAAACTTAATACAAATCGGAATTATCCTAAAATTTCGAAAATTTTTAAGCCTTTCTTGAGCTACGAAACATTCATTCAAAATATCAAATTACGAATTTTGTCCCCATCACCTCTTTGTAAAAGATGCTTCGAAAACAAAGAAATGACAAGAATAAAGATTTCTCTCACGAATCGAACCTTCTTAACTGGCAAAAATTCCCGTTCCCCCGAAATGCGAAAATAACTGCCACCGAACGATTTCTTGAACGCCTTAGGGGTCTCAAGAGGAGACAGCAATCAGAGCTTCCCGAAATCAGAAAGTTGCAAAAATATTTCTTCGACCTTCATGCTTGAACTTTAAAAATCGAACCCGCAACAGATCTTTTTTTCTCAGGCTGTTTTTTGATTGTTTATTCTATAACTGATTTTCTGCAACTTGGCAGTAAAAGAAAAGCACTAAATATTGTATCTAAATTTTAAGTTTTTAGGAGCAAAATTTTTAGCAATCATTTATTAATAGCGATTGTATTTACAATTTCTCAAAATAGGAATGGAGATAAATGAACGGAAAATATAATTTAAAAGTGGAAAGATCGGTGTACTAAAATTATTAAAATAAGTGTATATTTTCAAAAAAAAAAATTTCATTATATCTAATACTTGCAATGATTCAAAAAATATTTTACTTGTTCATGCATTTTACCTTACATTTCTTTTCTTTTTTTCCTTTTTTTTTTTTTTGAGAGTTTGGAAGATTTTTTAACACTTTCTATCAAATTTTAACAGTTTGTATGACTTCAGTTTGTCTGTTTTTATTTCAATATATACGAGTATATATATATATATATATATTCAATTTTATAAAACTAATATATGGTATTATTATTATTATTATTATTTCATTATTTTTTTTTATTTACTACGAAATGCTTCATATTAAAAATCTTACATATAATAAGAACAAGTTTGTAGTAGTTGGTATGTTGTAGGTAACCGTCGCACGATTTGTGTAGATTTTTATGAGTGTAGGAATTATAGTTCGTTTACAGGAACACAATTTTTTTTTTTTTTTTTTTTTTTTTTTTTTATCATTAAAGACTATAGACTTGAATTATTCGAAGAACACTATTATCTAAACTCTACATTTGTTTCAGATATAAATTGTTAGGCATGTTATAAGCTATCATCGCATGAACCCTACACATTTGCATAAATGTACGAATTATAGATATATATATTTTTTTCCTATGGATATATGAAAAACAGAATTTGTTATACATTACAGTCTATAGGCTCAAACTATTTAAAATCCACTTTAATAATGTTAAATTGTTTAAAATATAAAAGAATATGCGTAAAAACATGTTTCATCAAGAATATGGTAGGGTAATCATTCTCTGTTCATTTACAGGGCTACACAAAAGTAGTTGATTATAGTGCGACAATAGCTGAAAATTGATGGAAGTGTATTTCAGGTTGTGCCGTGTATTATTACTATAGGAATATATTTAGGTGCACTATGTGGTCTGGACATAATTTTCAAAAGATATACAGGACTGCAAATATTTAAGCGAAAACATTCTTTTTTATTGTTAGTGGAATTGCTTTGATACGATATTTTACTATGTCCAGGAAAACTGCTCAGGAATTGAAATGAATTTCTCATAAACATGTGATATATAATGTATGTTTTTAAGCTAAATATTCGACACTAATTTTTTGCATATTTACACGTTTTGAGGCTTCCTGATTACCGAAGTCAAGTTTCTTAACGTTTGATCTTTGCCTGTGTCTCTTAGAGGGACTTAAAAACGAATAATTTTAGGAGATCCAAATGTTGTATTTTGAAATTAATATAAGTTTAATGCTGGAAAAGTTTGATCAAGATTAATAAGTTTCACGGAATGTTGCATGTAAAAATTGTCTGAATAATTTTAAGTGAACTTTTAATTTTAATAACAGATTTAAATTCTATATATGCAGGTGCAGTAATGAAACGGGGGGTTGAGAGGGGCTACCGCCCCCCTCACACAGAACTAATTATCATATAAAACTCTTCCGAAGCCTAATTTGAATTGTTTTGACATAGGTTTTCCTCCAACCTGTATTTATAGTATTAAATTTCAGGGTAAGAGAAAGTCGTGTGAGTGACATACCAGATTATTTAAACTACAACTATTATTTAAATTTATATAATGAACCTATTTAATGTTGGGAAAGACGAATGAAGTTACTCTAGGTTTTATTTCATTTTACTTTATATATATATATATATATATATATATATATATATATATTTTTTTTTTTTTTTTTTTCAAACAGTACAAGTTGTTTGACTTAGTGCCTAAAAGAAAGAAGAAAATATGTTTTCATTTGGTCTATTCTGTCTGATGGAAATAGTAGTCACGGTCTTAAAAAAATTGTAATTTTTGGAGTATTGTCTTAATAGACTTAAACTGTCTGTGAGATAATATACTTTAAAACTTAATCTTCGAAATACTGACGAGTTTCATTCCAATTTTTCTGTCTAATAAGCAATCAAAATGTATTCTCATTGCTTAATCATCACAATCAAAATCTTTATATTTCTGTCTCAAGCATTTTTTTTTTTTTTTTTTTTTTTTTTTTTTTACTACAGACACATATGAACGAACTAAAATAATTTATAAGCCGAGACGGAAGTTACTAAAATAGCTTACCTTTAAATATCTTTTGTTTGATTGGCACATTGCATTTTAAATTTTGAATAAATAAATAAAATTAAAATATGGAAAAAAAAATTCTCAACGTATTTTTAAATGCTGATTTTAAAGATAAACTCCTCATCTCCGCATGTATAGGATTTCGTTTCGGAGCAAGCTGTCCACTTCAAGGAATTCAAGATCTTTACAGACTTGTCATTTGTCTCGCAGAACTAAGCATACTTGTATAGCTTCGTGACTGACGTTGATGGAAAGCTCGTCTGAAACGGGTAACTGCTAAACTAGCCCTACAGGGTGATGCATTTGAAGAAGTGACTCATCATCAAACTCTAAAATAATGCTTGATATTTATCCTGATCGATCACGTACATGATACCCTTTTTTTAGAAATATTTTTACGGGTTTCACTGCAAAGAATTGAATAACCTATAATCTTGTCACCCCCAACATGTTTGTAAAGGTGAAATACGGTTTTATTTTATAATTCCATGAACTGATTCAGAATATTGAATTAGCACTTTTATGCGTTTGTAATAAAAAGTAATAGTTTGAGCGAGAAGGAAAAAAAATTCTTTTTCAAAAAAATTTAACCTTTATTTTAACTTTTATTTTACTAACGTGTCCATAGATTAGGTACTTCAATTACTCCATTTGTATATTATTTATTACAGAGCAGTTAATTTTGTTTTATTCTATATCATATCTCCATAAAATTAACTCGTTTAATAAAAAGATATCTTTTTTGTTTGACAAGGACTAACGTGCCCCTCAACACCGATTCTACTTAATGATTTAAATTAAAATACCTTGTTTGGGAAGCTCTAATGAGGGAAGCAGTGGTCGGGGAAAAAATATAATTTTAACAAAAGTCACACATTCAAAATTTTAGTAATATATATATATTTTACCTTAAAAAAAAAAAAAAAAAAAAAAAAAAGCTTTATTTACTTCTAGAAATATGCCTTATTGACTTGTAATCTCAGCTTCAGAATGTAAGCTGTCACATGCAAAGATGTTGGATCCAAACTCTTTGCGCTCATGCGTGCTGGGGGTTATATTATATATACAGCGCCTGATATCATTCAATTATATTTATTCGGACGGTTGTTTCTGTTTCAACACTTTCCAAAAAAGTTGAAAATTATTTATGACTTCGGTTTGTCTGTCTGTCTGTTTAACTGCATAAATATTCATGGAATTCCTTGAAGCTCATATGTATTATTCAAGTTCACTACAGGATCTTCTCTTTTGAAAATAGGGTAAATATCACCACTGTTTGTGTACATGGACAGCCGAAAAAGTTCCAAAGCATTGCTTTCAATGAGAGGTATTTCTATAAACCATATGCACATAAAAAGTGTTTATATATATATATATGTGTGTGTGTGTGTGTGTGTGTGTGTGTGTGGTATGGTATGATAAGCATTAATATTTAGATGGCTAGAATAAAATATTCAGATACGTTAAGGACTAGAGTTATAAATTGCTGGAATTGCACTTCCGTTATATGTTAAGCGTTTTTATCACGTTCTAATAATGTTTAACAGTGATTATGAATTAAATTAATCTATATTTCTGCCTTTCTGTCCTTCTGTCTGTCCAGTGTGTGATCACATTGGCAATAAATTAATGGTACAATGATGAAACGAGTACGTACGTTGGAAAGTATTAATAAGCTATGAAAACCTCATTTTTTTTTTCTTTTTTTTTCTTTTGCGCTATTAAAAATTTATGTATTCCATTACTAGCATATTGTCTTGCTAAAAATGATGGAAGCAAATTGTTATTAATTTGTCAAATGTTAAGTTGGATTATTGATAAATTATTGTATTTAATCGCATCATATAAAAGTAAATATTGTAAAAAATATTATACTATTAAACGGTGAAACTTGTGAGGTCTGCGTCCCGGAATCTGTAGCAGACCCCATCTAATTGATTACTTAAACCTAGAAGATAACTTCAGAGACTATAGTATAAAATTAAATAAACGTTTATTCAAACTTTAAATTTGGGTAAGGGGCAATGTAAAAAACTCACTCAGATATTTACATGACTAAATTAAAGTAAATATGAAATTTATATGTTCACCGCTGGTGGCTAAGATGACTGCTGTAAGAAGTTTACTCTAAACTTTATTCACTCAAGAAATACCTCCGTTATTCACACAACTTCGATGGAGAGTAAATTAACACTCCAGCTGCCTTTTTCACAGACTGCTTTTATAACTCCTTAAAGAACTACTACTCGCCCAAATTATTGAGCTCCACAGTGAATTTATCTAATACTTGCATACATCTCTGCTCTATCCAACACTAACAAACTTTCATTCCACTATCTCGCTATTTAAAAACCTCCAAAACAGAACACATCCTTCACTTCGATTCACCAACTTACGTCTCCAAAACTAATCACATTCAACCATCTTTACTCAACCTGCGTATATTCTAATTTTCTCTTAGCTACACCATGCCGACCTAAAATCACCCCAACTCTGCAACTTCAATCTATCACTTTCACCGTTACCGTCAACACTTGTGCTAGGCCCATCTTATACTTTTCCAACATCTGATCAACATCTTACTCATTACCTACGGTGACATCCTTTTACCTCACAAACGCTACATCCCTCACAAACTAGGGAGCTGTGCCCCCTAGTTTATGAAAAATAATTAAATCTGTCTAATTATTTTTTCCATTTTCATATGAAATCTAAGACACTGTGGGTGATCATTTTCAACTTGAAATATCTTTTAAAAGGATTTTCAGTGTGTAAACAGATATGATACTGTCAATCATTTTTCAGATCTACAACATATATATTTTTCATAACTTGAAATAAGAGATATATTTATGGTTTTTTCACAAATTTTACCCTGTGTCAATTAAAGAATACTTCAAAGAGTACTGTGAAATAAAATATGTTTTAAATTTTCTTACACATAGCAATATATCCCTAAAACTCTTACTGAGCAATCCATCAATTTCGAATGACAATTTTCAAAAATTAATACTCTGCAGTTTCTATCACAAACTATTCAAAGTGTTATTCCGATCTAAACTTTTTAAGAAATTTTCTCTTCAGATAGGCAAACGACTAGAATTTAAAAGTAATTTTAATTAATTTTGAAAGTATTTAATCAAAACGCTTGACATTTTGTATATGAAAGAAAGTAACTTTATTAATTAAGTTTTTATAAATAGGTAACACAAAATAGCACAGTGATTTCATCTGGAAGAAGTTCATTATAATTACGAATCAGACGAGACTTCAAAATGTCGGATTAATTCAAACTGTGTGAATTCGTTTCTAGGTCATACCACATCAAATAAATAATAATAATAATAATAACAAACAAATAAATATTTTTTTAAAGCATCAGCATTCAATATATATATATATATATATATTATTATTATTATTATTATTTCTATTATTATTATTATTTGTTCTATTCAAAAATAGGATGAAAACTTAATTTTCCAGATTTTTCGGACAATTAGTTTTTGAACCAAAAACCTTCAAAAAACAAAAATTGCACAAATTTTACGATACTTTATCATTTTTAAAAAATTGTGTTTCAAAATCTCTTTGACACACAGAATTCAAATTCATGTTGTTTCCGGAGAAACTTTAAATTTAACTCAGTAAACGACCAAAACGGAATGCAGAAACAATATTAACATTTATTGACTAGTTTCTGATCATCTTCTCGTCGAACCACATTAAGTAATACCTGTTTTGCATAAAGCTTCCTCTTCTTCGCAAGCATGCAAATCTCGACATTTTTTTCCCTAGAACTGACAGCTTTTCCCGGTTTTACATTTTATTACTCATAATTCTTGTTCTGGATCGTTAATATTGTTTCTGTATTTCGTTTTGGTCGTTAATTGTGTTAAATTTAATGTTGTTCCGGAAAAGATGCCCTCTGGTAGACATTTTGAAACTTTTTTTTTTTTTTTTTTTTTTTTTTTCGAAATTCCGTGAGCGCATCTCGTGTATAGTCTATATACCAAATTCCGTTGCATTCCGTTCATCCGTTTGTGCTGTAGGATTCTGTTTATAGGGGAAGTTTAATTATAACACCCTGTATGTCAGACAGATTCGATTAATATTATATATTTTCTATTATACTGATTTATTTCATTTGTTTATTTTCTATCATAGTTTTAGCAAAATTTCACTTAGTGTTTTGCCTTAAAATTCGTTGATACTGAAATAACTAATCTTCAGCCGTTTTCTATCTAATAAAAACTATCTCTGCTTTGAGTGTGTTAAACCAACTTCGAGTTAAATATATATCTTAATATATATAAATCTCGTGTCACAATGTTTGTCCTCAATGGACTCCTAAACCACTTAACCGATTATAATAAAATTCACACACCATGTGCAGTTCGATCCAACTTGAGAGATAGGATAGTTTAAATCTCAAATTATAGTCGCAATTTTCATTTATTGCTAATTATTTGTCTGTTATTATTTGACAGTCACAATTATCTGTTAACTCCAAATGATTCTAACAGATGTCGATACCTTTCGACTGGGTTGAAATGAAAGCTGAAATATATTTGGTGCTGCCATCTACACAAAGAATCTTCAACTTTTTAACCTATTAATAAATTTCGTATAATTCAATTATTTCCACTTTTTAAATTTTTGGTGTTAGCATAGCCGGCCACGTGTTACTTAGACTGAAGTGTAAATTGAATTCATATTATAATGAAGATAATACAGTGAAATTAATCCTGTTTTTTACTTATTTGTGCTTCATTGATCAAAACTTTATAATTTAATCTGTATATATATATAAATTATTATGTTTGTCCGGGGTAAACTCCTAAACTAAGGAACTGATTTTGATGAAATTTTGCACACTGTGTGCAGTTTGATCCAACTTGAGAGATAGGATAGTTTTTATCTCAATTTATTGTCACAATATTGTTTTATTGCAATTATTTGTTAATTATAGACCTTTATTAAAGTTGCTCCAAAATATCTGTGAGTTCCATTAATTTAATTGTTGCCAAAAAAAAAAAAAAAAAAAAAAAAAAAATACGAGTTCATTTTCTTTCGACATAAAAATAAATACATTTAATCAAACGTGAACGTTAAAAAATTATAAAAAGTTAAATTATGCATCTCACGAAAATTGACGTCATAATCAATTTAAAGATTTTATACACATTGATAAAGTGCTAATGTAGTTCTATCATAGATATAGTAATATATATAGATCTCTCATCCCCATGTTATCGTAGAAAGATTTTTGATGCCGAAAAAATATAAAAAAATAAAAGCTTTGGAAACAGCCATTAAGTGGTATTGAAAAAAAAAAAAAAAAAAGAAAAAGAAAAAGAAAAGAAAGAAAGAAATATGAATTTGAAACTGTATCTGGAGTCTTCCATTCCCCTTTAGCAAATAAATTATTCATAAATTTTATTTGCTAAAATATTAGTATGTATTCCCGTGTGTATTCACTCGGGGAAAGACGGCCATATTTTGGTAAAAACGTCGTCTTTTCCCAAATGAAAAGGAATAACTTTTTTCTCCCCAATGATCACTCTATTCTATATATGCTATACTATATCTATGAGTTCTATACGCAAGCGAAGTGTGACTCACTGACCGTCTGTGCAGCCAAGAAAAAGATTTCCTATGTTAATTGCCCACTGGATTTTTTGTAAGAAATTATTAAAAATCGAGGAAATTTATTTCCCGATTTTAATCCTTATATTTGGGTATAGATATGTATTAGTTATCGCGGGTGTTAGATTGAATTATTTTGCTGTCAAATTGACAAAATTTTAATTTTAAATTTTTAAACTCTGTCGCCCTTGGCTTTTTTTATTATTATTATTATTATTTGGCGATCAAAAGCGTAACACGAAAATATACATGCCAGATGTATGCATTGTACGAAATGTAATATGTATTATTCATTGTACGTATGTATGACATGTAATATGTATTGTACGAAATATTGTTTCATATTATTCATTACTCTTTTAATATAAGTTGTTAAAATAACCATGATTTTTGAAAGGAATTAAATATTTTCGCCAGATAATTTGGCGATATTCTTTTTTTTTCGCCAAGGATGACAGAAATGAAATCTATTCCGCTGCAAAATATTAGTATCTTACATCAGATATTTTTTTTAGACATTTGAAAACAAATTTGACTTCAAACTATGATAGAATATTTATCATTTTCCTTTTAATTTGTATATTATTAGTATATTAAAATTTAAAAGCATGGTATATAAAAAGTTTTTTTTTTTTTTTTTTTTTTTTAAATCTTATAATTATTCTTATCTTAATCCTCAATGTTTCCCATCTTTATTGACTTGAATTTACTATTAAAATTTTAACATACTCAAAAACTTCTCATCACTTCGTTAAAATACACTAAACTTTTCCAAAATCTTTTTGTATTTAAAATGATACATGTATTTACTTTAAATGTCCAATATTTCATAAGATTTCCAATTTTAAAGTTTTAAAATATTTATCAAATTTACTTATTTTTCTGGTTTAGCCTTATTGTTTTCCCTTTTATAACTACAGCTGTTGCCCTCTTTAAAATATTTAAAATGATGAGGTCATTTAATAGTAAAATTATCCATTATAGCATATATTATATTTCACTCCTCCATAAAAATTGATTTTAAAATCGTCTGTTTCTTTTATACTTTTATTTTAATAGAATTTTAATAGAATTTAATTTATATATTAGTCATTTTAGCAATTTTATCCAAAGTAGCATTAGAAATAATATATATCACTTCTCCATTAAAATTTATAGGACCCTACAATAAAATTAATTTGTGCTTAATATCAACACTACGAAAATTTTTATCAATCGCTTCCAAATTTTGACCTAAGTTTCAAATCTCAACCCTGTGGGTTTTTACATCGGCTACAACGTTTTCGTCTTTGTTCGTAAATAATAATTTAACTGTACTAAATAGTTTACAGCCGTATAATTCAACGTATAACTTAGTCACAGCAACGCGTGGCCGGGTCTGCTAGTATATATATATATATATATATATATATAAATGATTTAATGTAAATAGTTAAATAAATCATAAAGCTTATTTATTTCAATTATTTAAAATAAGATGTCAATAAATTATCATATATGGAATTAGCTTTCGCCTACTTAAACAGTCAATATTTCCAAACGAAGGTATTTCCAAATTTATTATCTCCTTGCTATTAAACTATCGTGCCAGTTGAATTTATTTAACATTGGTTTAAATAGTGCTTTTAAATTATAATATTTCTGTCCAAGGGTGATTGTTTCCACTATTTTTAACACGCTTTTATTAGCTTCACCTGTATGTATGTTTGTATGTATGTTTGTATGTTTATTTGTAACCGCTCTGGGAGCAAATAAAAAATTTATATTGTAAAAAAATACTTCTCCTACGTGAACGATGTGGCGTTGAGGTACAGCTGCGCACTACGAACCTAAAAAGCCAGCGTTCAATCCCAGTCAGGGGAGATTTTGAAAAAAGGGTTTTGTCTAATTCTAAGTTATTTTAATTAAAGATTTAAATGTATGTAAATATTATGGTGTGTCACTCACACGATTTTCTCTTACCCTGCATTTTAATACTAAGATAGATATTTTGTGCTTTTTAGTTCACATTTCTATAAACGCGTGTTTTTTAATTTTTTAAAACTATAATATTATTACTACTACTTTTCGCATACAGAAATCCTTATCGAATTTTTACAGTAATTATTTTGGTATTGTATTCTATGGAGTTAATAGAAAACAAGAATTGCATAGTTTATTAACGTATCCAGCTGTACGTAGATCATTTAATCTTGAATGTAGCCTGCCACGTCTTGATCACACAACACCCAGACAGACGAATAAATTAATTAAAATCATAATTACATATAAACCCTTATTAGAAAGTGTTAAAAGCACTCAGTGTAAAAAAAATACAATTTCCAATAATGACCCTTAATGTTACCGAATATTTTATTGTGGTTCTATAAATATAATGATAATCGTACTATATTTTATACAAAGCTTTTTGTGTATATGTATAATACACGTCAATTTCATTATAATAGTCGCAAATAACGACATCAAAATATGTTTTATAGAAATATCTCTCATTGAAATCAATACTTTGAACATTTTTTGGCACTGTACGAACACTAACTAGTGGTGGTATTAACCCCATTATCAATAGAAAACATCCCATAGCAAATTTGAGTAACATATATCAGTTTCAAGAAATTACACGATTATTTATAGGACTTAAGTACAGACATACAGACAAACCGCAGTCATAAACACTTTTCAACTTTGTTAGGAAGTGTTTAAAAGAAGAAAAAAATAGTGGTATTAAAAAAGTCTGAACCCTATTAAATGATATAAACTTTAATGGTCGAAAGATTCTAAGAAATTAAAAATAACGCCATAATTTTTTCATTCAACAATATGTCCTAATTTACGTTTGAAAAAGTAATTCATCAGTGACAGCATGTTTTTAATGGCTTTACAAATTACTATTAAAGCAAGTGAAACCCGTTTTATCAATGGGATCGTTTTATAATATTAATACTAGAAATCACATTTTAGTCCTTTCTGTGATACCAAATTATTCTTGAAAATATGAGTACAGTGTGGTTTATACGAACAGATAGTCAAACTAACTAAGTTGAGCAATCGTCATTATAAATATTTTTCATTTATGTAAAAGATTATTTATAAATAGAAAATGAAATTTTATTAAAATAAAACATATTTATAAATGGAAAATAATACTGAAATGTGTGTTAACTAAAAACTGTGAAATATTGTTATATATGCATATATAAAGCCATGCGAAAATTATTAGATTTATTTATACTACATTACATATTATTTATTTATAATAATGGAATTTAAATTGTTATTTTTTTAATGCGTAAAATAATTTTAGAAATACATTTTCTCTTCCTAATATAATTCATTTTTCATTTTTTAAAATACTTTGGAGGATAATTTTAACACTTTTAACCAAAGTTTAAGAATGTTTATGAGATCAGTTCATCTATATGTGAATCCGCATTTTTATATTTATCAATATTTTTAAAATACTTTGAAACATTTTCTAAGTGTATTTACCATCATATAATAAATAGTAATATATGCCATTCAACATCTTTAGAAAGTGACGAAAACACATAATGCAACTGAAATTGCATCGCTAGCAATTTCCAGAAATGAGCTTGAATATTTTTGCGTGGTCTTGTAAGAAAATCATTAATGTCAATTCCATAGTTTTTTCATAGGAAACATCTATTATTTCAACAGGAAAGTTAATTTTTATTTCATTCTTACTGAAATGATGGTGACCCTGAAAATAAATCTCTTCCATTTGAGTGATTTTCAACTATTTCAATTTTTAATAAGCTTTTATTTTTCCTTTTTGTTTAAAGTCAAATATGGATGGACACTGTTATTTATTGCTAATGTGTAATTTCTCACCCTATATTTAAATCCATAATTTTTTGTTGAAGTCTGATATAGATGAACACTCTAATACATTGTCAGCATGTAGATTTCTAACTCTATTTGTAAACTGGGTCCATTTTTGATTTGATATAAGGGCTTTTGGGAATAATATTCAAGTAAAGTATTGTGATTTTTTTTTCCATACCTTTATTAAAATTATTATCGATATTATTGATTAGTTTTATTTTCGAAAATAAAACTAATCGATTAGTTTTATTTTCGAAATAAATATATAATCGATAAAACTAGCATATTTTCATTGACTTATCTTTATCAGTTAATTACTGTAAAATGAGACACATTTGAAGTATATAAATTTTAATTTACACAAAAAGGATTTTTATCTGATACGTTATTTAAAAAAGTTCCAAAATTTAAGTAAATAAATATATAAAAAATATTTTATTTTATTATTTATTTATTTATTTTAGTTCTTGCGGATTATGATGACCCATTTCATCATCTGTTTTCTTGCTTTCCACAATCATTGATGCACTATATAGATATATAGTAAATAATAAAAATAAATGCAGCCAAAAGCATGTGTGTGTGCTTCTACAAATGACGTATGTCGTGCAAATGATAATGAAAAAATATATAGATCTATTCAGAAAAACATGAACAGTTTAAAAAAAGAAAAAGAATGAAAGAAAAAATGCATATTATGAAAATAAAACAGAACACCTTTCCCCCCTCTTTCTTACTCTATTCTCACATTAAAGCGGCAGTTAGGCAGAGAATTATGAACCATGCCATTCTCTTTTTCATCGAACAACATCTGTTGTTATGAGGAAATGTTGAAACAACTAGGCTGACAAGCTGATCGAAAGTGGGGGGAAATGTAATGGTCTCTATTTTGAATTTAAAATAGATTCTAATAGCGACCAGGAAAAAGTTCAAATTTTAATATTTGTTGTTATACCTGCAATTTATATTAGAACAGTTAATAACATAATTTTAAAAATCACACTGAAATAATATTATGATGCTTAAACATTTTTTTAAATTTCAAAATTGAATGATATTTTTAACTTAATAGGCGGTATACACTCTTAACTTATAAATGCTATATAATTAGCATAAAATACCTTCTTCACACAGGGAAAATTTGCAAAAATCCTTGTTCCATTTAATTTTTTCAAGACTTTGTACAGTTCTGCACTCAATTAAAGTATCCAAATGTTTTCATTTGTGACAGACATGACATCAGACAACCTTTTGGTCAAATTTTAAATAATAAAATACAATTTATCTTAAAGAATTTTGATGTGATGATGTATATCTGCATGTCTTGTTTATAAATAATTCAAAACATTTTACTTTAGGAAAATAATTTCCACTTAATAAGACAAAATTATAGCGTGACAGGTATGACAAAAATAAATAAAAATAAATAAAAACAGACATATTTTCATTGACTTATCTTTATCACTCTATTACTCTAAACTGGGACACATTTGAAGTCAATAAATTTTAATTTACACAAAAAGGATTTTTATCTGTTACGTTTTTTTTTTTAAAAAAAAAAAAAAGCTCCAAAATTTAAGTAAATAAATATGTAGAAAGTTATTTAATAGCGTGATATACATTTAGAATTACCTTTTGATTACTTCTTTTTAAATTAAAAGTTTCATTTTTAATTAATATTCTACGGAACAAGAAATATGTAGATATATTCTATATCAGTTAATATATTGGATGCGTTTTGTATGCGTATATACACAGAGTGAAAATTATTAGAATTATTATCAATTTTGTTAATTTTCAAATTGTTTTATTTCATTATATTTTTAACATATGCAATAATTAAAAGTATATAATTTGACCTGTTGATGTAATTTATCTTTTAGAATAGTTTCGGGGATGTTTAAGCAATTTCTATCAAAATTTAGCAGTGGTTAGGAATTCAGTTCAACTGCCTACCTGCGTTTTCATTTTTAAAAATAATTATGTAGTTCTAAAAAACTAATATATGGTATTCAAGATTTCAAGTTTACTATAAAATGCTTAATATTAAAAACCATACCTATAATAACTTTGGTTTGTTTATAATAGCTCATAAAATAATTCGCACACATTATGATCTAAGAGAAGCATTTCTAGCAAGTACGTTTCAACATTTTTATACTGCACTAAACATACTGGATAAACATGCTTTTTTCTGATGTAATAAATGGCGTTTATTTTATTTTATTTATTTATTTTTTATGTATCTGATTAATATTAATATTTTATTTAATAGGGCCACTGTAAAATATTCGGTTTTATTACAGAAGATTGTTGAAGGTGCATTTTTAATTGCGCTATGCAATTTCTGTGTTTTCTAATGACGTTAAAATAATTTTATGACTTGCTTTTAATACGTGTCGGGGAAATGCAGATAATAATATAAAAATTTTAAAAAGCACGCTTCTATTTCAAAATGAATAGCTTCAAATTCAAATCAGCATATGTGTACAATGTACGTGTGTACATAATTTCCGATTAATCGGATGATAGGAAGTGATACCCTATCCCTCTCCTGTAAGTCAATTACAGATTAAGCATGTATTTTCAGAGTTAAACATGTATTCAAAATTTCATATCAATGTGATGATAGGAAGGGGTAAAAATTTGAAGCAAATTGTTAACTGTACTTGGGAGCCCGGAGTCCTCAAACTCCCACCCCTAAGTTCTTTTATATTTGAGCATGTCCTTTAATACATGCTCAAGTATGGAGCATATTTGGAATCATAGAAGGAGTTAAACATGTATGCAGGATTCCAACTCAATCGAGTAGTAAGAAAAATATTTAAAATTCAAAAAACTCTTGAACTTAAGTTGCTTTTTTAAGAACTTTTCTAAGCACTTTCATAAGTACTTTTCTGGGCACTTTTCTAAATCCATTACTACTTGAGCGTGTATTATTATCGGATCATATATGTATGCAAAATTTCATCTGAATCAGATAATTGGAAGTCGGTGAAAATTCGATTCCTATATTTGTTACCCACACGCATAAATCAACAAACAACATATCTAGTTAAAAGCGTTAAAAAAAAAAAAAAAAATCTATTATTTCTTTTTAATATTATTGCATGCATTAGAAAAAATAACATATCCAAATAAATAAATAAATATGATACTTTTCTGTTCCTGGAATCGAATTCACGCAGATTACAAAAAAAGAAAAAAAAAAGTAGCATCGCGTGCTCTTATAACATAAGAAATTATTCCTACGGTAGATATTACTTCTATAAAATTAAAAAATTTAAACTATATAACAAAATGCAAAGAACATGGTTGCTTTCTTTATTCTATTCTATTTCTTAAAACAATTTTATAGATGCCACAAGCACCACATAAACTTTAAATTTTACGCCTAGTTTTTAAGATAACACACGATCATGTTTTATATAAAAATTAAATCATTAAATTCATTTTTTTACTTATTTTTATTTCATTTTGCACGCGCACTTTTTATTTCCTTATTCAAAATTATTTTAAAAAAAATCGATAGGGTATGTTTCGATGCTGATTATTATTAATTTTCTTTTCTTTTCTTTTTCTTTCAAAAAAAAAAAAAGAAAAAGAAAAAAAGAAAGAAAGACAGAAAGAAAGAGAAAAAGAAAAAAAAAGGGATTTTGATGAAATTCTGGCAAAAGCAAAATTTAGTTTAGGACGGAGGACTATTAGTTTTTATTTTATTTTATTTATTTTTTTCAAATTATAACATCGCTTTCAAATTATTCAATTATATTTTCGATAAATTTTAGTTTTCAATAAATGTCCAACTATCCAAAAATGGTTTCGATAAATGTCCAACTATCGAAAAATGGCACCGCGAAAATCCCAGATTGAGACTAATAGTCCTCAGTCCTAAAGAAAAAAAAAAAATCAAAATTATTATAGTAATGTTCGCACGTAAAAATATATATAAATATAATATCGTCATCATTATCAATTTCATCTTTTATCAGTCCACTGCAGGATGAAAGCCTCTCCTTTCTCCTAGGTGATTCCAATCTGCCTTGTTTTCTGCATTCTTCTCCATTCTGCTCTTCCAAACTTCACAATTTCATCTCTCCAACGGCACAGCGGTCTCTTCCTCGGTTTTTTCTTATCTCTCGATATCTACAATAGAACTTTTTGTTCGTTCGTCTATCATCATTTCTTCAGTCAAGCTGCCCAACACAGCTCCATTTTAACTTCTTAATGCTAGAAATAACACCAGTAACTCTGGTTTGTTCCCTAATCCAAGTGTTTCGCTTTCTGTCCTAACATGCATCTCTCTATGCTTCTTTAGGTTTTTTAAAATTTTTATATAGTTTTTTAGGTTAATGTCTAAGTTTCTGAATCATAAGTTAAAACAGGCAAAATCCACTGATCAGAATCTATCTTTTTTAAACAAATTGGGAGGTCGCTTTTGAACATAGCGCTATTTCTTCCGAATGCTCTTCATGCAAGTTTAACTCCGTTGTTAATTTCTACCATGATGTTCCTGTTCATCGTAAGCGCTTGTCCCAGATAAGTATAATAGCATGCAGTAGCGGCTCGTGCACCGAAAATTGGTGAAGAGGCACACTGTATTTTACGCTGTATTCATTTATAGAATATAAATTTACATTTAAATAAGTATTTTTAGTTAATTTTAATTAAGAACATCCTTAATAAAAATTATGATTAAAAATACTTAAATATTATTTTTGAGCTCTTCATCTATTTTCGGTTCACGAGCCGCCACTTAGCATGCCCCTTCTAATTTATTCATATCAAAAGTGATCTTCAGTGGAGAAACAAAAAGGAATTTGACATAATTTTTGTCTTACTGAGGTTCATTTACAATCCAAAGAGCATGGCTTTTTCTTGTTTAATTCCTGAAGCATTTCGTGCAAATCCTCAAATGAGGAAGCTAGCAGTACAATATCATCAGCAAATCTCTAATGATTTATAAACTCTCCATCGATTTTTATACCTTTCTCTTCCCAATTTCGTTTTCTAAAATCTTCTTGAAACAGTGCATTCAAGAATTTGGGTGAAATTGTGTCCTCTTGTATTACACCCTTTCTGATTTTGAAAAATGTAATATATATATATACGTATATATTAGTTAATTTTTTTCTTTTTAAACCTAGAAAATGGAAGTATTTCTCCAACAAAACAAAAGCAAAACAATATAGGTTAAACAGAAAAAAAATTCTCAAATAGGAGCGAAAAAAAAATAAATCTGCTTATTTTACAATTGAATTAATCGCACTCATTGAAAAGGAAAGCTTATTGAAGGTTAAGAAAAGAAATCCTAATTAAGTTTTCATTCGTATGAAAAAGATCTCATTTAGCCTTCAATCTATATTATGTTGGCCATTTTTTTTCTCATTTAATTCATTTCCTTCATTAAAAATATTTAATATGACAAAAAGTTCGTTTTATTATTATTTTTTTATAACATGTATTAATCTAACATTCGTCTCTAACTGTAAAAAGTAAAATTTCATAAAACTAAGGTCTAGAGAAATCTACAAAAGAACGTGAAGAACTTAGAAAGAGACACATTTTAGATTTTGAATGACCATAGAAAATCATTTAATGGTCTGCAGCGAATAATAATAGATTTTCAAAAGAAACATTTAAAGAATATTTTTATACTTTTTTTTTCACTTAAATATAAAAAAGTTTTAAAAGGTTTGAATTAGAATTTTTAGTGATTAAATAGTCTTTATTTTTCTTGAATAAAGAAAAAAAAAATGCTATTTAAAAAAGTTTTTAAAACATGGTACTGTATTTTAAATTGCACACAAATAATACCTACACAAATAAAAATCGAAGATTCCGTTCCCGGAGTATTGTACACTTTTCAAATGTATAATAACTTTAAAAAAAAAAACTGGAGTTATCATTTATTTCTAAACAGGAAACCTGAATAAGGACAATGAATGCATCTTTTTCTTTTTTTCTTATTTAAAGGGTACTTTTTTAAAGTTAAAAAAATTTAGATCTATGATTTGTTTGGCTGCAATATGTAGCTGTGTAGCTAGAGAAAAACCTTTTCCTTATTAAAAGGAAATCAACGAAAAAAAAAAAAAAATCAGCCTATCAAAAACTTTATCAAGTAAAATACCCCTGTTTTTCCTTTATTCTGATAAGTTTTATTTATAACAAAAAAGTTTTTATTTTTATTTTTTAATGTTTGTTTATTAGTTTATCTGTATCTCTCTCTCTCTCTCTTTCTTTCTTTTTCTTCCACAACTTTAAAATATGGTGACGTAAAAAGCTATATAACTATTCTCTATCTTTAAATCTGCTTTTATTTTATTTTATATTGTTTCAGAGATTGCAATTAAGATTTTTTTTTTTTTTTTTCAATAAAAAACTAAAAAAATGTCAAGATTTTTTACTTTCAGTTATTTATATTTTATTTTTTCATGAAAGGTAGCATAATACTTTACAAAAGAAAATTAATTCATTAGAAGAGTACTGTGATAATAATCAAACAATAATTACTGTAAGATGGAATAAAAACTGCTGTATGTAATGATTTATTTAATTGAAACAGCTAATTATATATTCTCTTTGGAGTAAAGATAGATACCGTTAGATTCTTCTGGAATGAGGCGCAAACTGTCTTGCTGCATCAGTCTAATACTGGGAATGCATAATTAACATTTTACATAGCGCTAATGATTTTTCAGAAAACATAAACTTTATTAGGTTTCTTTCTTTTTTTTCTTTTTAGTTTTTATTTAAATGTTTTATGAACTGCTACAATATGCAATCAGGGGTAATAGGGCCAATAGACCCCCCTCACATAGAAAATTTTGACAAATATGCTAAAACTGTTTTGAATTGTTGTTTAAAATTCTTAAGAAATGTTCAGATAAAGCTTCTCGTATATTTCACCTTGGAGGAATGCTATAAGAATAATTGATATATTACGTAGACCGCATGTTTCTGTCTTTTTGACAGTAAGGTCCGCCTATGGGCGTTGTTCTCCCAGGTTACAAAATTTCAGAACAAAATTTTTTACATTCACATTTATAATACAAATGGATATACGTTACAATTATACTCTTTCTAATCAAAGTATCTGTATCCATACTACATTGATTGTCCAAATATAAATATTGGGTATATTCTTAAGAAATGAATAACATACAAATTGCGAAGGTAACGCAAACTGACGGAGTTACAGATTTTTAAAGGACGTGAATCTACGTCAGCGGTTGCGAAAGTGTTAACTGTTGTCTACTCAAGAAGGCGGCCGCAACAGCAACGCAGCCGCAGGAGAAGCCATATTGGGTCTACCAAAGTGTTGCCAGATTGGGTACTTTGTCCCCATTTTGGGAAATTTTTTGGCTTCTGGGGACAATTTTGGAGATCGAATGTTTGTGGAGAATTTCGAGGGAATTTTTGAACTTTTTGGGAAGAAATCTGGGAAATCTTTTTACTTTTTTTTTTACTTATGTTAGTCTACCTGTTAAGTCAACAGCATTGTAGGAATTTGTCTTTTTAACAGTTTCTCTAGCATGTAGGGGCTTTTGAAGGTACTCCTTCTCCCCAGGACATACTCAGGATATACTGAGTATGAAAGTACATCCTCAGCACTAAAGTACTTTATGCGGATTTAAATTTTTCAGATAACTAGTGTGCATATGAAAGTTTTTTTTTTTTTTTTTCCTATGAAAATTTTTTTCAAAAACGAGCCTTATTCGGGGAAAAATTCGGGCTTAAATCTATTAAATATTTAAAAAAAAAATTTGAAAAAAATTGAAAAAAATTTACTTTTTTAGTAGAACTTTAGTTGGAGATTTGTTTGGAAAAAACCCTGATTTGGGGGAAATTTGAAAGCCTGATTAACTGTCGACCATCTAAGCAACAATGGTCTACCAAAATATTACCCAGTGTTGTTTTACTTAATGGCTTCGGAGGTTTTGATTTTGGCTTCATATTTTTATGGACATATCATCTCGTCTTGATTATTCCTTAAAGTACTGCACAATTGCACTGTAAGAATATGTCTATATCATACTTTCCAACCATCTCATTATGAATCGTAACATTTTTGGTATCCGCCTTTTTTTTCACACCAGGCTTTTTTTAGAGTAACAACTTTATTCTTATTTAATCGTAACTACATTTGTAGAAATTTATTCTAAAAATAAAGTGGTGTGGAAAAAGAGGCGTATTTTAAAGAGGCGTAACAATGTTACGATTATTGATGAGATGGTTGGCAAGTATGGTCTATAGCAATACAGGGTAAGAGAAATTAGCATGAGTGTCACACTAAATAATTTAAATTGAAATGAGCAATTTTTTTTTTTTTAATCTATTCTAATAATTACGCAAAAACAACTCCAGTTTAATGATTATTTTTAATTTATTCAAGAATTACAACTTACTCTAAACTAAAATTTTTCAAGAAATATATTTTAACTAGTTTACCAGAGGGAGTAAATGATACACTAATACATATTAGAGTCCTGCACGAATCAGGTTTTACCCAATGTAAACCCGACAGATGAATTTTAAATCAACCCGAAAAACGACCCAAACACGGCAAAAAAAAAATTCATCCATCTGAAAACCAACCCAAATTCGCAATAGAGAATTTTTAGGACCCACACCCGACCCGAACTCACTTTTTTTTAAACCCGAATATGACCCGAAACTCGAAAAACAAATGAACAATATTAATTGATCTAAAAATAATGCAAAACTGTAATGTGAACCATTTGTGCGAATTGTGAACTTCAAGCGTACAAAAATGTGCTTCAAGTTAAGTGTTAGTAGTTTATTGTTTAATGTTTATAATCTGGGCAGAAAAAAATATATATATGTGTAACTTTGTTCATTGTTTTCGTTCGATGTGGATGTGGATGTTAATTTTACTATAATAATTTAGGTACTATGGATATGATTCGCAATTAAATATACCTGTTTTCACAATTTGCACGATCAGCAAATCAGCTTCCTTCAGTTGCAATCTTGGTGCATTATTTATTTGTTCTAGAGAGGATGATAAGATAGGAACTATTATCTGCTTTGATGGAATATGTATTCTAAATGTTTTTATTATATATATATATATATATATATATACACCCTGACCAATAAGTTCTCATACAACTTTTGTAGCACGTTAAAAAGTTGTACGTATGTGTTGCTGTAGTCCCAAATATTTTTCAGGCAATTTAGTGTAACGTATAAAGCTCATGCAATTGTAAATGTTGCACTAATTATAATTTTTCTTTACCTTGGTAGAATAAAGAAATTGTAATAAATAAATTCATCAAAGGGAAGCAGCCGGGGGAATTTTTCAGATACTTGAAAACCCTAGGGGTGAAAAGAGATTTCATTTACAGAATTATCAGAAGGTCATACGAGACGTCCTCTGTCGATGACAGAAAACGATCTGGCAGACCGAGGCCGTTCGGACAAAAGAGGTTGTGAAAACGGTCAGGGAAAGGATACGACGAAACGGTCGAAGAAATGCTAAAAAACTAGCACAAGAGCCCAAAATATTGAGGGGATGAATGTTAAACCTTCTGAAAAGGACCTTGGGTGCAAGGCTTATAGAAAACGTAAAATGCACGGAGTTTCGGAGTCTGATATAAGAGGAAAAGGAAGCAAAGGGTGGAAGAAATTCTTGCTTGGCACGCTGGGGATGAATTTGTCTTTTCAGACGGGAAACTATTCATTTTACAGCAAAATCTAAATCCCCAAAGTGACAGAGTATGGTCAGTTTGTATTGATAACATCCTTTAAAGCCAACATTACGTTCCGTGTTATCAAAATGCTTCCTCTCTGATGGTTTGGACCGCTATTTCCAAAAGTGGAAAACTCCCGTTAGTCTTCATTGATGAGGGAGTAAAAATCAATGCCAATATTATAAAAATGAGGTTTTGAAAAAGTTTTACTCCCAAATGTCCAGAGTATGTATGGGGCAGAATATTTCTGCTTACAACAAGATGGTGGTCCTTCTTGTACCGCATGTGTGGTTCAAGAGTGGTGCAGTCACAATTTAACTGAAATTTTGTCAAAGATTGAATCCCCCCCCAACCCCCCTCCCCCGATCTGAACCCGCTTGATTATTTATGTGGGCATATATGCTCTCCCAACTGAATAACTATAAAATCACCGATTTGAGTAAATTCAAAAATGTAATTCGAAAGATATGGCAGGAAATCTCAATGGTGCCGCATGTGATGGATTTGAAAAGAGACTTAAGCTCATTAAGAAACTAAAAGGCGGAATTATTCCAAAGCATTTATTGTAAAGATACTCAATGATTGCTACTTTAATTTGATCCAAAAATTTTTTGTATGATTTGTTTTGTGTTATTGTAATAAAAATTCGAATGTGTATGAGAACTTATTGGTCACGGTGTATATATATATATATATATATATATATATATATATATATATATATATATATATATAATTAAATTACAACGAGTATTTCCTGTATATTTGCTGTATATACAAGTGTAAAGGTAGGAAAATTTCTTTAACATAAATGCGAGGATTGAAATTCATTAAAAATAAAGGTATAAAAAAAAATGTATATAGAAAAATGATAGAAATTCCGAAAACGTAAACGTGATGTTATACTGTATTTCTTTATTTATATATTAGCAATAATCAATAAAGATCTATAGCACTTTCTTTCTAATTTTCATACAATTTCTAGGGCCGCGGTAGCCCAGTCGGTAGAGAGCCAGGCTCGTAATTGGAAGATTGCGGGTTCGATACTCGAGCCGGCTAAGGACTGTCGTGTACACTAATGGTGGCTGGTGTACGTAAAATATGTCGTGGTCGCAATGTCCTCCATGTTCCTATCAAAATTATATTTCTAGGGGTCACCGAAGCGGAAGAGCCATCCGTTCCGTAGAGGATCAAACTTGTGATGGCATGTCTCTGGACCACCTCTAAGGGTGAATCCCAGACCGTCGCCAATTGCCCAATGCGCAGCACTAGTGCGACATAAAACCTAACCAACCAAACAATTTCTGCAAAAGATCCGTATTAGATCCGTTGAAGAAGATAAAACGGATACGTACATATTTTTTTCTTCCTTATACGGAATAAGATAGGAATACAGACCTTTTTTTTTTTTTTTTTTTTTTTTTTTCTGACGGATATCCACGGATAAGCATACGAATACAGAACGTGTCTAGTATGCATAGTATTTTTGTATCAGTTATAGAGTTATAATTATGTCTACAAATTTATGCTTATAAATGTAAAAAAAAAAAAATTGAAAGATATTCTCAAGTCGTCCCGACTCACTAACAACTAAACCCAAACCATGAGAAAAAAAAAAAAAAAAAAAAAAAAAAATCAGTCAACCCGAGTCGAACCCGACCCGCAAGAGAAAAAGATCAGTCAACCCTACCCACAAAAGAAAAGAAAAAATGTCAACCTGAGCCGCGGGTCAGATAGAGTTCGAGTACAATCGGGTTACTCGACCCGATGTAGGACACTAATACACATTATTTGAGAATTAAAAATTTCAAAAGTATTTCTTTTTAATGCATCTGTAAAAAACACTCTGTTATTGCATCTGTAAAATACACATCTGTTAATACATATTGTAAAATGTTAAAAGATTAAATAGAAGGAAAAATTTATTTACAAGCTAAAAAGAAGTTCAACACGGAATGTGTGAAACAAATTATTTTCAATTTCATCTAGTGTAGGCAGATGTCGAAGCATAAAATAAAACAAAAATGAAATGTAGGATATAACCATTTGGCAGATTGCCTGTTATAGGTGAAAGAGATTTCTTTTTTCTCTTCAATGAGATTTTATACCATTTGCAGTTCTTATTTTATTGATCTTTTAAAAAAACACATTTCAGAATGACTTTTTGGAATATGTATTTTTTTTTTTTTTTTTTTTTTTTTTTTAATACTTATTATAAACTTCTGTGCAAAATAAAAAATATCATTTATGTTTATTGGTTACTATTTTTATTATCATTTAAGATAAAATTTACATATGCAATCGTGATTTATGTACATAATTAATATTAATTTATAATAGAATAAATGCTTAAAATTATTATTTTCATTTTATATATACTCATAAAGGTCCAATAAATTAATGTGTTGCTAAAATTTATTTTACTTTTCTGAATAATTTTATTTATAGGGTTTAACATAGCCATTACCGTCCTTGTTAAAAGATGCATATCAATGCAAGTGTCAAAAATTGAAGTATACAATAAAATAATGAACTTCATTTCCACAAAGTTTTAATGGTGTTAAGGCTGATTCTCTACTCCACAGTCATCGCTGTAAAGCTCAAACTAATAATTTTATTTATTTATTTATTTTTAGAACGCTATGTTAATCGGGATGTTTTTTAACAGTATTTGATAAAAATCTGTTTCATATATATATTTTTTAATAAATTAAAATGTAATTTTGTAGGCCTCTCTGCACTGATAATTTTAAATTTTCGACTTGTAATTTATCAACTCGTGTTAAACGGCACGTGGCTTTTTTTAATTATAGTATAAAAACGAGTTAGAAAAAAAAAATGTGAATTTTAAGTTGATTTTGTCAATAGTTAAAATTTGAATTTCAAGTAAAAAAAAAAAAAAAATCTCTAAAGTTGGTTGATAATAAGAGAATTTTCAGATTTTATTATTATTTATTTATTTATTTATTTATTTATTTATTTATTTAAATGCGATTTTTAGATCAGATTGTAGATATTTTAAAATTTGAGAGTTGTCAATCTTCTAACGCATGCTAGATTAACAAGTTTCTTGATGTATGAATTGGAGTAAGAAAACAGTTTTTTTTTTTTTTTAATCGCAAATGTTAAAGTAATTTTCACGGACGTTAAAAATGGCTATAAATAATTATTATGAATTTCCAATCCAAATTATTCTAAATTCAATTAAAAATTAGAGGTTTTTTTTTTAATCAACTAAAATGTGATTGTTTTCTGTATATTTTAACAGTTGCGAGTTATCAATCTTCCAATTTCTTATATATATATATATGTGTGTGTGTGTTCATTTTATATGATAAGTCATGTGGGTTTTTTGGATAAGAGTATAAAAAAGTTTATTTTTAAATCGCGGATTTTCAACCGATTTTGACAAAAATTAAAAATTGGCTGTAAATAGGGATTATGAGCACAGAGTCCATAGTTAAATTCAGTTGAAAATGAGAGATTTTATTTTATTTTATTTATTTATTTTATTTTATTTTATTTTATTTATTTTATTTTATTTTATTTTATTTATTTATTTATTTATTTTATTTTATTTTATTTTTATGTATGTAAATAAATTCAAGACCAGCCCTGCGTTGACATTTTATGATTTGCGAGTTCACATTCTGCCAACTGAAAAATTACAAATTTTATAGAAAAATAATATTAAATTAAATTCAAAGACAGGAATATTTTTCACAAAGTTAGTTTTATACCTGCTTCAAATCTTTTTTTTTTTTTTTTTTTTTTTTTTTTTGAATAAATAAAAAAAAAAAAAAAAAAAAAAAAAAATCGTTTTTTTACTTTATTTCCATTGCTTTCATTTTACACTCACAAATCACGTTTAAAGCCTTTCCGGCTTAAATTTTCTTTATTAACACAGCATTTATTCTTATTTTTGGACCGCGGTGTATAGATTAATTGTTCTTGAAACCTTAGTTAACTATAATATTTCAAACATCAAGAAATGAAATGAAATGATTTTTATTTTAAAAGAAAAAAAAAAAAAAAAGATTTTGTTTGAGATATTATTTTTCCCTGCTAGTGGGTTTTAAAAAATTACTCTTTCTTTGTAACAAGCAGCAACGGTATTTCTAAGTTAAAAAAGTAAAATAAAGTAAAGGTTTAAATCCAACCTCAAAACTTGTAAAATCCTATGCCGGTAATATGATTTGAGATTTTAGTTCTCGAATTCTCTAAGCGGATTTCTAAACTGTAACGCTGAAATTCTCAGAGCAATTTCTTAAAAGTTTTTGACAATTTCAAGTTAGATTCAAATTACAGTGAGACAGAAATTTTCTATCATAAGAAAAAATATAAACAATTACATTTTGTGAAATATATAAATCAACACTTGTTTATCGAAAAAGAATTAAAATATTTCTTTGCTGAATGCAGTGAACCTTTGCTAATAACAATCGAATAAACGCTTTCTCAAATGTTATTTTTCAGAATTCAATACTGTGGAATATCCTATTACTTATCCCTATTTAAAACTAGTTGGCATAGGTGGACTATGCTTACTTCCTCATTATATATTTGTTCTCATAAATTTCTAGTACATGATATACTTACTATATTCGTGTTTATTAAGAGAAATGAATTTGGCTGATCATAACAGACTGAAATTCCCCACCTAATAGGCTACTCACCGCTTAGTTCGATACAGTTAAACTTATCCTAATTTGCTAATTTATTTATTTATTTATTTTTTTTTTTTTTTTTTTTGAGTGTCAGTTTCGTAGTATAGTTTCCAAGCAAATCCATACTATTTCCAATGCAACAATACCCATTATGAGAATTTACATGATATATTGCTTTATTCTGCTATATTGTGAAAATCTTAAATTTCGAATAACTTCTGAAATTTTCAAATTAGAATATTTGCAGTCAATAATGTTAAAACCAGTATCATAAAGGATATTTTAAAAGTGGTCTGACATTTTTGTGGGGAAAATATCTCTCATAATGAATGTTTAGGCGAAATTTTGCTCAATTCTTCATCGTAAGAAAATCGTTAATTTCAAATAACTTACGAAGTTTTGAAAGTTGATTTTTCATAGTTAAGTATGCTTATGCCAGCATCATAACTGATATTTTAAAACCTGTCCGACATCTCTATAGTAAAAATATTTCTTTTATATATACGTTTAAGCGAAAATTCGCCCTATTCTCCCATGTTAAGAAAATCGTAAATACCGAATAACTATCGAAGTTTTTAAATTAGAATTATGAAGTCTCCACTCCGACTTCTACTGTACTTATATTAAGTGTGGGAGACAATTAAGAGACTTATATTAAAGAGACAATCAAGTTTATTGAACTTAAACTGGAGAGGACTTAGAATAAAAAAGGAACTCAATATCATAAAGAAATATAGCTCACCACTTGTAGCTTATTAATATTACAGATGATTTGAACACTTTTTAGAACGACGAGGAAAACTTTACAACATCCGAAATAGCAATCCAAAATATTAACCACCAACGGCACCTTCACCAGTTCCCAAATCGATACACAGTACTTCTATCTATAACGGCTTTCAACACTCGTCACATCTAGCGATACCATCACCACAACGACACAACTATCGCTTTATTTAAAGTTCTTAAAAATAAACAATACAATTCACTTCATTTTACCTTCCTTAAAGACTATCCGTATTCAGTTACGTTACCACCTTTCACAATCTACGTAGATCCTATATTCAATTTATCCAATAACCTATCCAATAACTAGACACTTTATGCTAGCCCAAATTCACCTATGCTCGACACCTTCAACTAGCAATCTCACTCCCAACATTGCCGAACTATGTTGGATCCAGCTAGAAACTTTCCCGATCTCAACCAACATTCTATCCCAACTCGACGCTATCACTTTATGCTACTTTCAATACTGACTTCCCTCGGCGACCTTTATTTTCTTAACTCGACGCCACTCCTACCTCACAGAATGTTTAAAATGAATAAGGTTCTAGCCAACGTTACAAGCAATATTTTAAAACTGGCCTGACCTATCTCCGATCATTTGTTCTTGAGATATCGAGTATTAAGGCATACAAACTAACACACTAACATACAAACCAACTAACCCACTAATAAACGTGTCCAGTGCCATATAGTGAGAAAGTCGACAATTTCACTAAAACAAGGAAAAATCATGTAAAACACCTAAAAGACATTTCCTTCAAGATAAGTATCACTAAATTGCACATTAAACCTTTTAAATGTCAACCTACTGGAGCTCATGTGAAAAATTCCGGACATTTAGTAGGCCAGAGATTGAGAACTCCAAGTGAAATGAAGATTCGAGACAAGAAAGATTCTTCGTCTCATACTACCAAGACTCACGTGACAGCCTTTTTGAAATTAGCTGAATACTATCAAAAATGCATTCCTGAATTTTCTGAAAATGCAACTTTATTGTCAGACTTACTAAAGGATTCGACTCTAAAATCCACTGACTGGAATAGCTCTTGTCATTTGAAGAACTAAAGGAGAATTTATCTCAAAATTGTATAAAGTTATTCATGTTCCTGAGAAAAAGGAAAAAAAAAAAAAAAAAAAGACCAAATCCCAGACTTTTACTTTGGGAACTCTATGCAGTTTTATTTAATTATGAGGTTGTTGAGTGTATAGAATTACAATCTCAGAATGCTGATAGATTAAGTCTTATCCCTTAGTTAAAAAAAAAATGTGCTTATTTATTTGTTTAATTATTGCTATGTGTGGTATAAATTTGTTTCCACTATCTATATTTTACTTACATATCTATTTAGTGTCTCTGGTATATTGTGTGTAATAATATTTAATTTTCTATTTGGTATATGTTATTTGCATATTTAAAATAAGTTAAATAGTGTGTTTAATTTAAAATAGGGATAAGTCCGGTGCATTTAAATATAACCAGGTACTGTTTCTGCATAGAATTGGTGCTTGCTCGTATTTTTCTTATTACTTGTTTTAAACTAATTACGATATCTAGAAGATGAACTAATATGTTGAACATTGTGACTTTATTTTATTTGAATATAGACTTATCCTAATCAAGTATTATTTAACCAAACTTTTCCCTCTACAATAGTGAAAAGTTTCTCCCCTGAAGGGAGGAGGACTGTAATGACTTTTAGACTGACTAGAGGGCGCTGTCTGTCCAGCGCAGACGAGTAAGACTTTCGAATTGAAGAAAGTTTAGTTTGTTTTTAGAAGTGAATGATGCAACGCCAAGAAGAGCGGATGCCTGGCTTGAGTGCCGTTTATTTGTATTATTTGGTGGACTGGAAAGTTACCGTTCAAATTTAAACTATGTTAATTGTTTACGTATTTATTTGTGTTAAATGTGTCTGTATTGTATCGTGTGTGTAATTCGAGAAGTAAATAAATTTCTCGAAAGAAAAAAGCTAGTCTTCATGAGTTCATTGAAAAACATAATTTCATGAAATTTTGTATGTTAGTTACAGTGTACACAAAATTTGTATGACATACAAACACACAGTTTCTTTCTTTCTTTTTTCTTTTTTTCTTTTTTTCTTTTTTCTTTTTTCTTTTTTTTTTTTTTTTTTTTTTCATGAGCACAAGTTTTTTACTGCAATTTTCTTTTATTCTTGCCGTTTAAACATGAGTATGAGAACAAAGAAGGGCGTCCCAAAAATAAAAACTTAAATATTTTTTTAGTAACAGTCATAAGAGATTTAAATGAAATTTTGACAATGAATTTTTAAAAATTCATTGGCAATAAATTCAAGCAATGTGTTGATGACGAAAAAGTACTTTGTATTACATAATAGTCCACTATGTGTCAAATCTTCGATATACTTTTTACCGACCACATATCTTTACCAGTTTTAACTATATTCAATTTTTTTCTTACTAGAGAAAACATGTGAGGTTTTACAATACTTTATCTCCTGCCGTATCATTTGCACAAAGCTTATATACTAGTTATGTAAAGATAAGAATAAGTACAAATTTATTTTATACAGTTTCTTATTTGGTATATCCTCCAGCTGATTCATTACATGCCTCAAGAGAAAAGAAATTTTGCAGATAAGAAAAAAAAAAAACTTTAGTCACATATTGTTCGCTTCCTTTTATCAAAACTGTTTTGTTTAAGATGTTTTTACAAAAGTTTTATTTTGTTGTATCTCCGAGGATGACATGCGCCTTTAGTTTGATGCTATCTATGTCAGATTATGTATAAATTCTGCAAAAGAAAATATTTTTGTAAAATACAGTCATTCCTAAACCAATAAGACAGATAAACGTTTAAAATAATAGTGAAAATATTTTGAATGTTAAAGGGACTGGTAGGAATTTTAGAATTTTGATTGAAGATCATGAATTCATGAAAAAATGCAAACTGAAAAAATGCAATTTAAGGATTTCAAATCTAAAAAATTATTCCCTGAATATTATATATTACTAGTTATATATTATATTATTATAGTTATTATATTATATAATAATTATTATATAGTTATTATAGTTATTATATTATATTATAGTTATATATTATATTATTATTACTAGTTATATATTATATTATCATATATTACTAGCCAGCTTCGCCCTCACTATTTTTAAATGAATCGTTATAATTAATGAATTCTCAAATTTGCATTAATTTTTATCATGTGAAAAGAAAAAAAAAAAAAAAGAGAGAAAATAATAATTTCTGATCGGGAAAAATGTCGCACTGGGCTAATAGTAATCATATCTGTTTATTTATTTATTTTTTATCTTTCCTAGAGTTTATTTATTTTATTTTTTTATCTTTACTATATCTTACTATTTTTGCCTTAGACAACCAAATCACATATGAAACAGGCCCCCAGTACAAATGGCCAGTTATGTATAATAAATTGATTTAACTCGCTCCACCCGTGTTAAGCCGTTGTGGTTGCTGCTCTTTCTTCTAGTTATTAGTTTTTTTTTTTTTTTTTCTGTTACACTGAGAAAAAATTCTGTAACTGACATCTAGAATCTAAATTGTGGCTCTGTAAAAAATAGTTCAATGTCATCCTTATGAATTCTAGTCCCCTTGAAAAGCGAGTTCTAGAGGCCCCTATTAGAATTCTAGAGCGTTTGCCTATATAATCGAGGGCAAAGTTATTTAAAAATCTCTGCAAATAAATGAGACTACAAGAGGCAGGTTTCAGCAACTACAATTTTGGTTTATTACCCAATTCTAGAAAACCAAGCGAGAATTTCTCGCAATACAAATGATTCAGAATATTGTTTCACCAGTTAGAAATGTGTAAATTAGGAATTCTCGATCCTTTCGTCTATTCGGTTTATTGTCGTGCCTCATGTACATAGCTTGTAAATCTATATTTCTAGTTAAGGGATTTAGAAAATGACCACTTATTCATTCTAGAGGAAAGTGGTATAATTTTTTCTCAGTGTATACTTTTTTTCATATTTGTTATATATAATCTCATATATTAGTGTCACAGAAACAATCCCATACACTTTTGTCATATCTATTGTTCTATATAAAGTTTCACATCTATCACACCCATATGTAATTGTTTTATGATTAAAGCATGAGTATTATGAATTAGTCTGTATGTTTTTTAATTTTTATTGGACATATATATTTTTTTATTTTATGGATAAATTTGGCATTTGATCTTTCTTTTTTTTTTCATTCTACAATTATATTGCATTATATATATATATATATATATATATATATATATATATGTATTGCGCATTATATATATATATTGATTTGAAAACATAATATTTCTCTTTTTGTTATTATTACTGTTATTATTATCAGATTATTATTATTAGTTGTAGTAGTAATAATATCAGCATTATCATTTGTGTTACCATTCACTTGTTCATCATACATACGTTCCTTCTGTATTTCCTTCCAAACTGAAGTATTCATAACAACTATTTAAAATCAAGATCAATGAAAATCTACTGTATTAATTAACCTTTTTTTAATTTGTATATCAGAAAGTCGAAATAAATAAATATATATATATAAAAGTGTTTCTTTGTTCACGCGCAACAGTCCTTTTAATTTCTCAAAAAACAGTAATTTAATATTAGTTAATCAGTATACAATTACTTCCTGAAACGTGCCTTTATGTCAGTTGCAGTTTCTTAACATTTTTCCAATACATAAATATAAAACACTATGTTTGTACGTATGTTTGCAACAGACTAAAAGACTACTGGACCAATTTAAACACGATTTTTCTTTCAAAATAATTCGCGTTGTACGGGTAAGGTTTTAAAGCTATTGGAATCCTTGGTATGACAAAAGTTAGGGAGGAAGCTAATAATATAATGTCTTTATGAGCCATTTACTTTCAAATAGTGTAGTTACTATTTATAGTATAGATGTCCGTTACCATTACATGTGAATAATGGAATTGAAATAAAGCTTTATAAAAAAAATAAACTTGCGCCGGCAAAAAATTTTATGACAAAAATGAAGTCATAACAGCTTTAAAATTATTAAAAGTACAGCACTCGAAGTTGTACATTCGGCTACGAATGTGCGTCAACATTTCAAAGTTTGACCACTTTGTTCTTTAATTTTAGTTGTTTGAAATGTATGCAAAATATATTCATATTTTCAACAATCACAACTGGATGCAAGCTACATAGAATTTCTGAATTATGCTGAAAAATAGTATAATGAGGTTTTTTATGCATTGATTTAATCGATTCACTTTCTGGCGTAATTGACTATTGTCACATTTCTAATTTCGAAGACTATATGACAGAGAATTCTTTAATTTATTAACAGAATTAATGTGTTATTTCTCTATTTAATGCACACAGTGCTAGTTCAAACAGTGGGTTCTGGCTTTGGCACTCTGCAATCGATAAGCTACTGCCGAAAGCAACGAGATCTTACCGCGATTTCAATTGATTTTAGTGAATTTGCGAATTTCGGAGTTTATATTTCTGGAGATTTTATATTATGAGATTCTGATATTTATAAGTGGTTCATTTAAATATAGTGACAGGGTTCCCACGCGTCACGTTTTGGGGCACCGGAATTTTCAGAGCTTTTTTTTTTTTTTTTTTTTTTTTTTAAGTTTTTTAAAATTGACCTAAATTAATCGTGAAAAAAATATTTTAAAAAATACTCAAAAAAGTGACGCGGGGGAGCCCTTTAATTTCAAGCAAAACGAGCAAAGCCCATTAGTTTATATATAAAACCCATATTCATTTAAAATCTCTTTTCAAAAAAAAGGACGCGAATTTTAAAAATGGGATGATATAATTAGAATACCTACATTTCGAAGAGGAACTTCCCTCTGGATGAAAAATATTAAAAATTCAAACACAGTGACTTTTTTTTTTTTTTTTTTCCCTATAACGCTCAGATATCACTCAGATAAAGAATTCCGTAAATGTCCTCCTACACCAAGAGAAAATTTTTAAACTTTTTTCTCCCGATACAGATACATTTAGAAATATTTCTATATTTGCGCCAGGAATTTCAGCTTATAGATGTGTAACATAGATTCATAAAGCGAGCAAAAAAGAATAGAGACGAAATACGAATGAACTATGTACGGTATGAGAAGAGAAATTTGCAGTCATACATGCCTGCACGTTTCACAGACAGTTTATTTAGAGGAGGCATTTAGAAAAAATTGCGTTTAGTAGAATAGAAAGTATTTTCGAATTTATGTCGCTATAGCAATAAATGCATTGAAAAATATCTTTCAGTAAACTGTTATAATGATTTTTCGTATTGAAATACTCCCCGCGACAAAAAGATAGGTACAAAGGTTTTTCTTTGATTTTTCATTTAAAAAAAACATTATCTAAATTATGCTTATCATTTATTATTATCATATAATAACTCTATTCTCGGACTCATTTTTGTTTTAAGACAAATTTAGAAAAGTTTTAAGACTAAAATTTTTCTAATTTAAGACTACACTTCGCGACAAAAAGATATTGACAAAAGGTTTATTTTTTATTTTTTCATAAAATAACATTATCTAAACTGTGCTGATTATTTATTATCACAACAAAATATTATCATATCAAAAACATATTAAATATTTGAATCATATTCAAAATAATCATATTCAAAAATTAAAAAAAAAAACTTTGTTCCTATCTTTTTGTCACGGTGTGTAGTCTTAAATTTTTTCTAAATTTGTCTTAAAACAAAAATGAGTTCGGGAATAGTGTTATTTTATGATAATAATAAATGATGATTTATGAAAAATGAAAGAAAAAAACCCTTTGTACCGATTTTTTTGTCGCGGGGTGTAAATCCAAAATATTTGGAGCAGAGTGATTTGTTAAAATATGTATTAGTTCATATGTATGATTAATATCAATTGTTATAGGTTATTAACTACAAAGAAAAGATTGAGTTATAATATACAGAAAATATTATTGATAATTAATAGGTGATAAATGAACAATCTTATAAGTAATTTGGGTCTTTAATAATTTGAAATAATCTATGAACAATGGATTTGCTAGAAGCTTGTAAACTTAAAATTTACATTTCTCAGAGTACCATGCCTACATATTTCGTATATATATTGAGCCTGATTAAGGGGGAAGCACACATTATCTCCGCTCTCACCGGAATATTTTTACAATTATTTTTTACTTCATGTCATAGAAATTCCACGCTTTGACGAGGAAATATTTTTTATAAAAAATGAACGGTGTAAAACAATCCAATTTACTCACCGTTATTAGACACCAGAATTGTTTTAAAATAATTTTTAATGAGAATTTTTTGTTTATTATAGGAGGAAAGTATTTGTTAAAAAATAACGGTGTAATTATAAATAATGTGTGCTTTCCCCTTAATCAGGCTCTGTATATATACATAGATGCCACCATTTTAATTTATTCCGGAGTACTTTTAGCCCCGCCTTTATTTCATACCACTTATATCTTAAGAGTGAATTTTTCTTATTATATCGAACTTATATATTGGAGAAATATTTTCCATAAATAAAGTGGTGTGAAATGAAAGCGGAACTAAAAGTACTCCGGAATAAATTAAAATGTTGATATCTATCTACCTATCTATCTATATATATATATATATATATATATATATATATATATATGATAATTTACGATACATTTTCACTTAAACTTATAAAAAATTACCAAAATGAACCGATAGAGAAGGATCAAACTCGACGTAATCATTTAACACATTGAAAAAGATCAAAATATCAAAATAACACAAAATCAAGAGAACAAAAAGCATGCAAAATTCCTACTTTTCTCAGGGGCATTGAAGAAATTGTGAAAGTAAATTATTGTTTTCTGTGTGCAGAGTGCATAATACTAAAAATTTCTCTACACCAATGCCCAAATAATAATAACCCTTACAAAAAAAAAAAAAAAAAATGGGAAGAAGGAAATAAATTAAAAATATGAAGAAAAAAGGTAATTTAAAAAAGAATAACAGTGCTTACAAAATCGCATGCATGGAGCATAGAAAGAACTGTGGTCTAATATAGTTTCCAGATGATTAAACATGGATAATATGAATAGGACCAATAATTTCTTTCTCCTAATTTTAACTGGAAATATTTTAATTTAATTATATTAATTATATTAATTTAATTAAATAAATATGACAATATTATTAAAATAGTAAATTATTAGTGTTTTAGAAATATTTACTGTTTCAAAAATTATTAAAAGATTTAAGCTATTAAAGGTGTTACCATATATATACATATATATACATGTTTGTAACAAAAAAGGAATTATGCTGTATTTGATGCAATTACTCTTCAGTCTGAAAGTAACATTCCTATAAGTGACTATTCTAAACAGATATGTTAAATCAGAAATATGTTTTATGTAAGACAATAGGCCAAGTATTTCAAATATCATCAGAGTCAAAAGCTATTCAGATCTATGGACGTATCAATTTTTGTAATAGAATGGCTGATGATTTTACCATCTGAAAAAAGTGGTTCTTTAGAAAAGGTTTCGCGCTCTCTGCTTGATATGAAGGAGAGTCATTTTGCTTAAGCATGATTATTGTATCTACTGCCATGCTTTTAGACGCAGATTATATATATATTTTTAAATACTAAAATGCAATGTAGCATGATGAGAAAGCACGTTATAGATCAGCTGTAATCAACACGGTCCCTTCCGCCCAGTAGTTGGCGGCGTTTTAACTTTTATAGTGAGTGCAAAGCTGCCAACCTAATCCGGCAATTTGTTAGTACCGCCCCTTTTCCTACACCACTTAATTTTTAGAATAATTCTTTTCAAATACAGTTACGATGAATTATGAAAACAAATACTCTAGAAATTAAATGCTGTAGAAAAAGGGGCGGTGCTAACAATTTGCCGGATTAGGTTGGCAGCTCTGTGAGTGGTAAGGGCTTTGTCCAATACTGAAGCATTTTAATTTATAAGTTTAATTGACTTTTTAAAAACAGTTAAATAGGAAAATTACGTATTCTTATGTGTTTTAACTTGCTGTAACTCAGTTTTATAAATTTTATGAATTATGGCTACTTCGCTACTTTATAAATCACTGATTTTATGGAACCGGTGGGCGGTTACAATATTTTACAAATAACAAGCATACAAAAGTGAGTTGTATGTCTAACAAGTTTGACTACCCCTGTTATAGATTATGAGAGGTTCAGCTTTTTGAAACACATGACCCAAAAATTAATATAGGGGAAAGTAATTCACTAAACAATAATCTTGATATAATATAAAGAAAATTTGTTCATATTCAAATAATTTTTTTTTTAATCCGAACAAAGCAATTATATTTTTGAAATGCATCTCCTAGAAGAAAAAAAAACTTCGTCTAAAAGAGGATCTATCGTTTTTGGCTGGAAATGATCTGGTGTACGTGTTACGGCCGATCGACTAAGCGAAGGTTCTAGACATGGGCGGAATGCCCTCTATGGGGTTCTTTCCAAAGGGTCCTATCCCTTCATCTTCTAAAGGATACTATTCATGTAAGAAGGTTTCTTATACACTAGTTTTAATTGAGAAATGAATCTGGATCCTGTAAAAACTATCTTTATAAATAGGTTTCTTTGTAAAATAAACTTATAATATTTTCGTCTGAAGCAATTTTTAAGAGCTTGATTTAAATCTAACCTCAGTTAATTCACATTAGCAAATTTCTCTTGAACTGACAAATGCTTTTAAATAAAATAAGTTTGAAATATAATCCATTTCCATGTCGTTATTTAAATTCAATCAAATACTAGTGTAGGAAAACCACGAGCGATCGTTAAGTTTTAATATAAATCATTATTAATGTGAATGCATTATGGTCTTCCGTCTTACAGTCATCTAACGAGTGCGCACGGTAGTAAAATTCAAAACATAAATTATGACATCACCTCCACGTAAAAAAGACGGGGAAAAAAAGGCGCAGCTAAAAGGTTTAATATTTTTTAACCCAATAATAAACCTGTGCATTGTTTCAAATAAAAATGGAATTCTTTTCATTTTCGTTTAGTGGAAATAAATGTAATAAATATCGATTTTTTTTTTTTTTTTCAAACGCTGTTCTTTTTATTATTATTCTTTATTTTGCGATAAAAACGCGGAGCAACTTCAAATGGTGAAGTCTTTGAGAATCACCGTTAGGAAAAAGAAAATAGATATCCGCTGGTTGCCTTGTATGAAAGGCCTTTTTACAGCTTCCTTATTGCATGGGAGACTTGCAATTTCGCTAGTCGTAAATCAAACCTGCTTTATGCATCCATATTGCGCTTAAAAACGCAACGAGTTAAAAAGCATAAGCATCTTTTACGACCGAATACAAATTGGCTCATCAAAACTCTCATGTCAGAAATTTAAAAACATTTAAGAGCCTACTCCTTTTTTTTTTCTTTTTGGTGACATTGTGTTATGTTTAAACTATGTTTCAATTATACAGGTAAAACATTTATTTGTCATTTGTAAAAAAAAAAAAAAAAAAAAGAAGAAGAAGAAGGAGAAGAAGAAGAATTCTACTTATCTATAAATTTTAGTCTCCTTCTTGTACTTTATATAAATAAAAGTCGTTGTGTTTATTTGTGCAAACATGATTTATTTTCTTCCCAAACTACTACATCAGTTTCAACCAATCTTAACACACTTATAACATATTATTACAGAAAAATGCAGTGGACATTTCAGATTTCTAACACACGAACAACGGGACTCCACCAGTGGTCGAGCAGTTCAACTCTAAAAACTGGAAGACGAGAAGATCAAATTTCAATCCCGGGTCGCGTTCGTCATCCCGGTCCTTCGGAGTTTTACATGTTTTTCTCTAAAACTCGCTTGAATACAAGCTAGGACCTATTAGAAAGAAATTCACGGAGGATATTCCACGCATAGAAATCTTGTGTTGTCAAATAGCCTGTACCTTTACGCCACATTACCACATTGCATATAGACTACGACAATGGTGATTTTGTCACCAATTAATGTAAATTATATATATATATATATATATATATATATATATATATATATATATAACTAAATTATTCAAATTATATATATATATATATATATATATATATTGCAATAATAGAACTATAAACTAAAAAAAATTACTGTAAATTGTTTGTGTCATTTTTAGTAGCTTCAAAACGTTTAAACTTGTTAATTATGTGACTCCTAAATATATCATACACTATTATATTATTGTGGTACATGCATGCATTTTAAGCATGACTTTTATTAAATTCAAAATTTGAAGAAATAAAATAATTCAAAATAATACTTCTTTTAACATTCATATGTAACTGGGAAGGTATCCAACTTCAAATATAACACGAGGGTTACTTATGGAACAAATATGTTTTTTATCATCTCTTTTTTAAGAAAATCAGAATTTCAAAAATATAATATATCATAAACTATATTGTAGCAGGACAAATAAAAATTCAAAAAGTAAAATTTTATCAAGATTTTTCTGATTAAGAAAAGGTAAACTACTTTAACCCCTTAATGGGCCATTTATTTCTCTTTTGAATTTTTCCCAGATTTTTATATTTTATTTACAATTAAACAATAGCATTTAAGGAAATATATTTTATTTTGCCAAATTCGAATTATTATTTATTCCGATGTTATCATTTTTGAATTATTATTTATTATACAAATTAGATAGTTATTGGCATAAAATGTGCAGAAATATACAAAATAAGAAAGTGTTATTACAATAAAAACAGTTTTTTTTTTCTCATATTTGCAGTAGGGTCGTTGAGCAGTACAAATATCATATCAAAACAGGTGTCACAGTAGAACAAATCTCACACAAAGATTTCAAACTTTCAAAACAGATGCGGTAATTCTATTCAGTCGATTGAACAATAGATCGCAGAATAACACTGAAACGGGAATTAATGTTCCCATCGTTATAATAACAAGGCTAAAATATTATAATGGGAACTGCGCTCCCCATAGGTGTATTTTGTAAGATCATGTAAGTGGGAAGTAATCTGCTCACGGTCCACGAAAGGGTTAAACGTGAAAATAAATATGGGAAGAGAGGGATTTTTAACATGTAAATACTTCTTAATTTTTTATTTGAATCATGTCTTTAAAAAAAAAAAAAAAAAAAAAAAAGATTCACTTTTAATTACTTATTTTTCGAGATTTTTTCTTCAAAAATTAATAAAATTTTGCATTCTACTTTTTATCTGTGTTGAACCGAAATATTCAATAACATTTTAGTGTATTTATTTTTCTTTCGAAAACTATATCCTAAATTAATGTCTAGAAGTGATTCCTTAATCAATTAATATGTTATGGCCACCAACAAGACTTTCTTCTGTATCATATTATACAAATTCACGCAGTATAAATAATTTATTAAATTATCACTTATTAAAATTATTATCCAAGATGAATGCAGATGATTTTTACTTCACAGAAGTACAACAAACACTAAATGCCTAAAGAAAATAAATTTTGCGCCGATATATCAGATTTTTTTTTTTTTTTTTTTTTTTTTTTTTACTTTATTTTAAATTATTACCGATATATATTTCAACCACTTGTTTTAAGCGTATTAACGGGTTTTTTCGAATGATAAACATGTTCAAAATTTACGTTCCTGAGGTAAAGAAGGGAAAGTCCATGTTCCTACATGCACACAATTTGTTTCCTAGTTTACTACTACTATTATCAATAATTTATATTAATTTTAAAATCATTCGTTAAAAATAACTCTCATTATGTACATTTATACGAAATTTTGTCCTATACAGCCATATCAAAAATTATTTAAAAACAAATTGGATCACAGCACCAACTGTCAAGCGATTGTTCACCAAATATAATCAGCACCAGTTCAGGTCAAGGTCCAACTGAATACCGTGTGGGGTTAAATTTCGTTGTTTTGTTCGCGACATAGAGCGTCCACAGTATTATCATACACATGCAGAAACAGACAGACATTTATTATAAAAATAGTCGAATCGTGTTCAAGATATCATAAAACGTATAAATTCGTCAAAAACTGGAGTTTGGAAATCTTTAACGAAACCACTATTTTCTTCTTATAGAAGATAGTAAATACAAATATATGTTTTATCTTATTTCTTGCAAAAACAAATGCCGTTTAAAATTTTTTTACATATATAGGTCTAAAACTATAACTAGTGTTCGATTTATATTTATTATTTTTGTATAATTTTTAATGTAGGAGAAAATTTCAACAGGCTTAGTTAACTATTATGCTGTGGCCTTCTGAAAATATTTTGCGATATCATACTGCACTATAGCGTTCAAAATTAAAGGAACAACCTGCTTTTCCATTTTCTTCTTTCGTGCATAACTTTTAAACAAATAAACATATGAACATAAAATTTGGATGGAATATTCGTAAGTATATCATTAATCGCATTTTATATATCTTTAGAATAACAAATTATTTTTAAACTAATAATTATTAAATTTTTCTTAAAAGTAAGCTTTAAAAAAAATGAAAAAATTCAATACTTTTAGAAAAGAAAACATAATGATAAATGTTGTTAAAGACGCATTACAGATAGGTAAAGATGCACATGCTTTCAAGTGTTAAACTAAATCCCCATTTGTCTTTCTATATTCACTTTTCTTTTACTTTTATAGCGAATTTTTTTGAAAAAAACATAATTATTAATTTGTGAACTATGAGCATCATCAGAATAATAAAACTATTGATAAATAAATTTATAATGAACGTCTTATCAAATTTTAATGGTTGTATGTGTTTATTTTTGAAAAGTTATTCACATGCGAAAAACAGAAGAAAAAGAAAAGTGAAGACCGAAACAAAAATCGGGATTTAGTTTGTCATTTCAAAGCATGTGTGTCTTCATCTTATCTGTAATGCATTCTTAACATAATTTTTCATTAAGTTTTCTTTTTAAAATTGTTGAAATTTTTCATTTTTCTAAGGCTTACTTTTGAGAAAAACTGATGAATTATATTAGTTTAAAAATATTAGTTATGCTAAAATTGTATAAAATTTGATTAATGATAAGATAAGAAACATGCCATTCAACACTGAGAAAAAATTCTGTAACTGACATCTAGAATCAAAATTGTGGCTCTAGAAAAAATAGTTCCATGTCATCCTTATAAATTCTATTCCCCTTTGAAAGCGAGTTCTAGAAACTCCTATTAGAATTCTAGAGCGTTTGCCTATATTATCGAGGGCAGAGTTATTTAAAAATCTGCAAATAAATGCGAATACAAGAGGTGGGTTTCAGCAACTATAATCTTGATTTATAACCCAATTCTAGAAAATCAAGCGAGAATTTCTCTCAATACAAAAGATTCGGAATACTCAGAATATTCAGAATATTGTTTCACCATCTAGAAATGTGTAGACTAGAAATTCTTGATCATTTCGTCTATTCAGTTTTTTGGCGTGCCTTATGCGCATAGTTCGGAAATCTATGTTTCTAGTTTAGGGATTTAGAAAATGACCACTTATTCATTCTAGATGAACGCGGTACATTTTTTTTTTCTCAGTGAAATTTTATGTTTCTATGTTCATTTGTTTTAAAATCACGTGTAAAAGAAGAACACGAGAAAACGGGTTGTTCTTTTAATTTTGTACAGCAGTGTAATATGTTTTAGTAACAATTCCATTAATCTCAATATGTTAAGCATTAAATGTAAATTTAGTCCACTTCAGCAAAATACTATCTAAGAAACTATTCAAATGTTTACCTAAAAAGCATAACATTACAATTCCTCTTATTAAATGATTCAAATCAAATTCAGGAGCACGGTTTTACATAATAATAAACTTATACATCAATTTTGATAAGATTCCATGACATACAGGTTGTTATATAGCTGCCTTGTAAATCTTAAATATATGCGAAACAACGATACTTCTTGTATTATATGTGCCCCATCAAGATAATTTCTCATAGTTAAATATCTTACACATTACATTAGGTGCGATTACATATAACGAACATTTTTACTTTCTTCTATATTCAACAAAAGAAAGTAATGGATTCGTAAAAATTTTCGACTTCCGGTTTTCTACGGATTTATACGTTTTGAGAGGTCTTGAACACGATTTGACCATTTTTAGGAAATGTCTGTCAGTCCGTCTGTCTGTCTGTGTGTGTGTGTGATAAAAATTTTTTGGCGACTGAATCTCCGGAACTACTGCTCATAATTGCATATAAATTTATATGTAGATGCACCTTGACCTAAATTAGTGCCTATCAACTTTCGATCGGTGTTAACTGCTCAACAGATGACGCTGCTGTACAACGATTTCCGCAATTTAAGTGAAGGCTGTATCTCAGGTTCTATTGAGTATAATAATAATAATAATAAAAACTTGGTATGCGATAAAGTCATTATGAGACATTACGCTGATTCAATATGAATGCTTACGGGCGAATAGGTGGCGCTACTATACTGCAAATTTCCTCGATAATGAGAAGGCTATATCTCAACTTCTATGGCATATAACTGTACGAAACTTGATATCTGAGATAAACATTATAAAATCTTATTTTTTAAGATGTTATTTATAGACAATAAAACTGTCTTTCTTTGGATATTTAGTGTTAGTTTTCTCTAAGATGAAAATAATTTGCATTCATCATGTTAGATAATTTTAGTAAATAATAGTTTTAATAAATTATATGCACTTAGTGAATTTGCATAGAAAAATATAGAAGAAAGTCTTTTGGGGGCCACAACATATTAGTTAAAACTGAAATCAGTATAAATTTGTGTCACACTCTAATGAAAGTTTCATAAATTTCTCTGCATTAGGTTTCAAGATACAGCAGACGCAAAATTTCGGTAAGATATGTCCAAACAGGTATACATATTTTAAAATTTGTCATGTGAGTGCAAGAAATTCAGTGCATGTAAATCTATCCGAAACTAGAAATCTTAACTCAATATTTAATTTTTATGTATGTAGAATAATCTAAAAATTCTGTATTATAATCTTTTATTTTTTTTCCCCATTTTTATATATACTTGCTTCTTGCTTCAGTTTCAAAATGCTAAATTCTGCATTATTCTTTGTTTATCTGTCTCCTGATTTACTATTCAGGTTCGTCGTTCGCGTCCTTAGTTTTATGCTAAAAATAGATTACTACCAAAGACAGATATTTATCAAATGACAAGTTTGTGAACGTAGTTTAAATGTACATTGCCAGAAAAGTATATTTCGGAAAGTAAATATACGTCTTTACTTACGTCACAAGCTAGATACAAACTCTCCCACCTGAAAGGATAAATGTATACAAACATTTCCAAAATAAGAATAACATCTCTGAATGCTTCTCTACGAAAATGTCCCTGGCTGCATAATAAGTGAAAAGTTTTAGTTTTCGTGAAAGAATAGACCATGTCGATCTGATCTGAATAGTATTGCTCTGTTCCTGTCACATCTACATTTCTAAAAGAAAATTGAGTGTTGACGCTTTTAGGCGAAAGAAGACATTTTCTCGTCTGCGTGTAATAAAAATACAATGTGAGAGTCTAGGGATAGATGAAATGGGCGGAATTCGATATAAAGTCACAGAAATTTATTAGTTATTTATATACATGAATATTGCAGGAATAGTACCATTTCAGTAATTAAAACGGCATAAAAAGTCTGTTGATTCTAATTTGCTTTTAGTACGTGAGAACTTTATGAATAATTGCAACTATAATGTAACAAAAGTAGTATTTTTATTCAAAGCTTTTATAAATTCGAATTAAAAGTAAAATTTGTTACCAAAAATCCCTTTTCAATCTTGTTTTGATACTTGACTATGGGCTGTAATTTATGCAGATTTCTGATCGACTGATATAAATCAAGAAAAATTACTTTCTTTTATATGTATAAGAAGACTTAGATTAAATATAGTTCTGTTATCAAACATAAGCATTTTGTTTCTAAATGCATTGAATTAATAAAGAACATATTTATATGATAACCCTTTAACGCGAAGTTTCCTCCAGACGAAGACGGAATTATTAATTATCAACTGCAAAAATTCATCCCAGAAATTTTCAACGAGATTTTACTTTTTTAATTTAGCGGGTAAAAAATCCTTTATATCTTTTCTTTTAATATTCTGTTCAGAAATTCTGGTGTTATTCCGCATTAAATGAGAGTAATTATCTCGCTCCTCAAAGAGAATAATTCTCAACAAAGATTTCTCACTAATACAGCTATCATGGACAAGAGGACATGTTGGTACCCTTGGCGACGAAACAGCAAATGAACTAGTAAACGAAATTAATATGATTAATTCATGATAATTAATATAATTATGATGAGATCTCTTTTCCTTTCCCAATCTCACTTATTAAGTCAACTATAAAAGTAAACTTAAAAGTCAACTTATTAAGTCAACTATCTTAGTGAAAAGCAACGAGATTGGCAACATTCCCACAACCCTTTTCGACCAGAAATATTTTTACCTTAAAATATTGCATTCTTCCGTATTTTTACTCTATACTGGTCCCTATGACACTGAAAAAAATTATTTAAAAAAAAAAATTATTTCCCCTCTGGAACGTAGAGGGTACCCGCACGATCGTGCGAGCTTATACTGTGAAATCATCACCTGTAAAACTTAAAGTGTTATACATTTTCTGGCTCTAAGTTGGTAGAAGAAAAAAACTATATTGAACTCAAATTGTTACAAACAAGAAAATTCATTGACACATTACTCGTATATTCACTGATATTTACTTTCAATGAAAATCTTTAAAACTTGTTATCGTTTTTGATAAACATAAGTATACATTGCATTTTTCACATCATGTTTTGCAGTTTTCAGATCTGCATTTTCAAGGTCTCGAAATATCATCAACACGTGGGAGATGTCCATGCATATCATATCTTTTGTCCTGGCATGACATGTTTTGGCAGGTGAATTATAATATTTTGATCCTTTTACAAGAGGAATTTCAACATCACCAACTTTACCATCATTTATAATACTTCTGTTAGAATGTGAAGATGCTACTAAAGCTTCTGCGACCTCTAATTTTAATTTTAAAATATCCATTTTATTTTTTGGAGAAACTTTTTGTTATCACGTAATTCCCAAGTCGCACGATCGTGCGGGTGAGGAAAATTTAAGTCCTACAAACAACATAAATTGTGTATAATTAATATTTTTTATTATTTTACAGTTATTTATACATTGATCTAAAAATTTGTATCGAAGCAATTAGAAATATATTGATAATTATCTTTTTACGAGAGATAAAAAGACGAACTGTATTTATTGTACATGTAAACAAAGCTAAACTTCCCAGTTGAAAGAAAAACATGGACTACAATCATCATCTGTTGATTGAAAAGGGTACTTTACACTTTCTTCGAACTGCCTGGTCTTTTATGTCTGATTTTTACTACATATAGATATTTCAGGTGCAAAAAAGTATGTGGATATCTAACCCGCATGATCGTGCGGCTGGCGTCGGAAATGGTTAGAGGTAGATATACGCACGCAGTTCTTAAAACAGCTAATCCGAATTTCATATGCTCAAATAAAGTATCTTTATATTCTATCTCAGGGCATGGAAGTTTCTACACTTTCCTCTTTAAAATCAATAAACTACCAAACGCATTATATAAATGTAAAAATTAGGTAGCCCTTTTCATTATATATTCGAAAAATGTTCAATAATTAAAAACCATTTTAAATTTAAAAGTAATAAAACAATAAAGCAAAATTTAAAAGAAATACTATTAAATCCAGATAATTATAATAAATTAGAACATAGTATTTATTATATCTTAAACGAATATTACTCATTTATTAAATATAAATTCTATTACTATATCCGTCGACTTATTTATCTCTGTTAATGAAATGTAATTTGTCTAATTGTAATTATTGTTCTTTTTCAAGCTTTCCTAAAAACGATCTTAAGAACAATTTTCTATGTATCTCCTATTTATAAATTAAACTACGGTCTTCTGCCCTATCTGTGTTCCGAGCCTGTTTCGAGCACGGTTTAGCAGGACCATAGATAGGTTTATTCTCCTGTGGGAATAAAAATCTCTATAACCATGCGGTTTGGGACCAGGGTTGCCAAATTTGGCCTTTTTTTTATTCAATAGTCGCCAATAATTTTTATTTGTAACGTTTGACTAATCACTTCGAAGATTGATAGTGTATTATGTATATCAAATGTCACTTCTCAAAATTATTGGTGACTATTGAATAAAAAAAAGGCCAAATTTGGCAACCCTGTTTGGGACCCACAATGAGAAACCAATGTACCAGTGCTCCTCAAATGGTAAAAGGGAAACGAGGTAAAAGTAAATATTGTTAATTTAAGTACAGAGAGAAAAAAAAAAAAAAAACTGTATTAAAATGCCTTTGCAAAGATATGTATTTTGTTGGTTAAGTAGACTAGATCTCTGGCATTAGATAAAAGCCTATAAATATTTTTTTTTTTTATTATTTATTGCCTCAAATTTATGAAAATTTTATACATATGCATTGAAATATAACAACATTAAGTAGATTAAAATTTATCGAAAACTACTTAAATAAGATAATTTTTTTATTTTAATTATAATTGCTCTACTTTGCGTAATAGTAATTTAACAATCTATTCTAAACATATTTAAGTATTACTTTGTAAATTCGTTGATAATGTTTTTATTTATTTATTTTGTATTTTTATGTTCAAATATTGAATTTTAATCAAATTTTTAACATTCAAACATATATATATATATATATATATATTTAATGTACTTAGCAATGAATCCACAAAGTAATACCTAAATATCTTTAGAAAATGTATTGTTAAACCATAATAATGTAAAATCAGTTTTAAAAAAATTTAAACTAAGTTAGCAGAGAGTATTTTTTTAAAAGTTTTAAAAAATCTAAAATTTTCAATCTTACTTTTTTTTTAAATTTTAGTAGCTTTTGAGAAATTTTAATGTCTTTAATAGTTATATTTCAGTGCATATGAATATAGTTTTTTTTTATAACTGAGGCAGTAATTTATAAAACAGATTTAACGTCCACCAATCCTCTAATTTTGCTAAGAACATTCTGAAAATTTAAGAAACAATTACACTTGAAATGTTTACATAATCTTTTTTAAGAAAAATGCATTGAAATCTTTCTTAGGTGGAGTGTCACTGTGCCATGTCATATTGGGTCATCATAAAAAAAAAAGTTCCGCCTTCGTAATGATTGATAAGAAATCCTAAATCAGTATAAAAATACAACACAATACATTGTATTTTTATGATTTGATTTAAAAAAGTAATAGCTCATAAATTAATTTAACATTTTTTTTAAATTCCTATAATTACTAGCTATAGCATGTTCCATTATGTCAAATTTTATAAACGCCTATAAAATATTACAACTGAAAGTACCTCCTCCTAAGTGTAATAAAAGCCTTCGTGCAAACAATTTTGTAAAGTGCAAAGTTTATGCATTATACTTTGTTTATGTATTCCACTTAAAAGTTCTAATTTAATTCATTCGACATCCCGAACCTTTTAAAATATTTAACCTTATTCAGTTAACGTAATTGAATTTATAGTCTAGAACTTAGTATACATTAAATATTCATTTGAACGTTCTATGTCTGGTAAAATAGTAGATTCTTTAAAGGATTAGCTTTAAGTTAGAAATTTAGCAATTAACAAATTTTCCATGGATTAAGGCTTCACATAGCTTAATGTTACTTATTATGGAATTTTAATATGGGCTACTTAAAACTGATTATGATTAACATTACATACAAGGTGAACATTTGCTGGATTTGATAAGAACATATGGCTTATAACAATTTCATGTATTATCACATTGTAACTTAAAACATGGAAATTTTACAAATTAGTTTCTTATTTTATTCTTTTAACTCAAATTTGTTATTTCAGAAAATGTATTGCTAATGATATTTTTTTTAAATAATAATAATAATTAAATTAAATGATGTTTTCTATTCAATATACGGCACCGCTTGGCGGTATTTTGTAGACTAATGTAGCCGTAGTCAACACACAAAATTTCGTGTTGTGAGGGTTATTTTCATTTTTAAATAGTTGGATTAGTTTTAAAATATCAATTATGAGTAGGATTCTGCCATGAACATTAGAAGGGTAAAATCGGACAGCAATGTAAAAAATACTATAAAACCTTTAAAGAAATCGAGTGATGAGATACTTTTTAAGAACATAATATTCGTACAAAAGAAGAAGAAAAAGAAAGAAAAACAAGCCCTCTATATTCTAATTCAATAATCCGAAAAATTTACGGCAAATTACGACAAATACGGCACACAAAATATAAAAAGCACACAGTCACTGTAAATTTACGACTAAAGCTTGGCTTTTTACAGTGTAAATCGGGAAGTAAGTAATGGCATCCAGTCAGTTCTGTTGAAAACATTTTTCGTTTAAATCCAAAGCGGGTACAAGAGCGATGCAACGTAGTGCTAAAATAATTGTCCGCCTACACCAGCACAAACTGTTTACAGTGGTTGGACGTCAAAATATAATCAGCGGTAATTGGATGGGTTAGAGAAAACTTAGAGTACAAAATTATATATAATTGCTGGTCAAGCAAGGATTATTATAGTGTACTTATTTTTTTTTAAATAATTCCGGTATGAAATAAATTCGAGGGTCGTACAGACAGTTAAGCTTGCCTCCGAGAAATACAGCCAGTGTGTTAAAATTTTCCGCTAGTCTTCGTCTGTGTAAAAGTGATGAACTGACAAAATTTTCTACTGATGGCAGTCGTTGAGAGAAAGACCATCTCTACAGGGTGGATAGTCAAACAGTCCCCAGGAAATTTCTGCAGTGGACTTTTTTGGGGGGAGAGTGGGGATTCACTGAATGCAGTCGAGATTTGTCATGGATCAAAACTGACACGAAGCGTTCCTTGACACGTGTTCTGGAGGTCTAGGCGCAATTTTTTATATGTTTAGATAGTACTGTTCAGAGTTTACCATAACACGACTCAGCAAGAAATCAACAGAACGCCCTTTTTGTCCCAGAAGACCGTGTACATCAATTTCCGTGCGGATATGCTTTGCTTGAATTTGGTTTGGCACGGAGATCTATTGTTACGCTATTGCACTGACTGTTGCTGCCGACCAACAGCCGATCACAAAACTGCTCAATGTGAACATTTTGCTAACCCTCGGAAAAATTCCTACACCAATGGCAAACCATCTGCTTGTGCCTCACATCCAGTATTCACTAAATACAAATGATCATGGATTTCGATTAGCAGAACCTTATGTACTTTCAAAAAATTTATCGCAAACCCTAAGACGCAGGCGGAGAAAAAATAAAAAAAGAAAAGAGAGAGAGAGAGAGAGAGACGACATCTTCGCGCTCTACGATCAGGAAGTCGGGAAGCGGATCAGGAAGTTACAAGTGATGAATATGATAGCCACACCAATAGTGTAGTCGGCTTGTGTCTTCAGTTTTTGCACCTTACGCAGAGTAATTTTCTTGAAATATGGGAAACTTAATTTTCTTCATCACCCTCGAATTATACATGACACTTGCTGCCCCAATTGGGCAACAGTCAAGGTACTCTTTTTGCATAGACGTTGCGCTGTTTACTTTGCGCATGCTTTGTTTAGATCATTGAAAAAATTTATTTTTAAACTTCAGCTTTCATTTTCAAAATTGTCCATGCTGCTTCATGAGGATATAGAATTATTATTATTTTTTTTTCATTGAAATGTATGCGATTTATTTCCAAACGCATTCGTGTTTTAAGAGTTTCATAATAAAATATTATGAATTTATAATTATTTGATCGATGGAATCTTGACTGTTTAATTCAATATTCAATAACATTTTATTTTATTTTCTTATACAAAGACATACGTATTTAATCTCTAAATGACAAGAAACAAATTACAATTGATTTTATGAAGTAAATATTGCTCTTAAAAAATTTATACGTTTTTTTTTTTCTAAAACACAAATGTAAAAAAACAGGTAACTGACATATATATTGCTTGTTTTGCTGTTGAAATAGTTTAAATGTAATCTTAAAATATAAATTCCAGTTTTTAAATTTTCATATAAAGGTTTCGGGAGGAAGACGATTGAGAAATGGCGGCAGCAGCAAGAACGTTAATCGAAAAAGAAATACTAAATAAAAAAAAATCTATTCCTCCACTAAATTAGCACAATTTGCTGAATTTCGTCGATAAAGATCAATAAAGTTAATATTTCCTTTCCTTCTTCTCTTTATTCAGTTCTTAGAACACTTTTTTTAATCGAAAAATGAGCTAATTTCTTTTCGTTTGGGCTATACACTCTTACTTCAACTAAGATTAATTAATCATTGTGTAACTTTTATTATTGCCTTTTAAAGCAATCGAGTGCGTAACTTGGTTCACTATATTGGTGATAAAATAATTTTTTCTGCTTCATAGAATATAATTATATTTAATGCATACATACTATAAACTATTTCAAGACAATTTAATTTATCTTACAATTTGATACTATATAAATACAAGATTGCGTTTAATTTTAATTGATAGAAATTTAATACGTTTTTATTCGACAGGCAAAAATTGCCTGAAAAAAAAAAACTTACCTAAGGAAGAAAAAAATAACGACTAATAACCAGCACCGATATTAAGATTATATACTTGTTTATTAATTTTAAAAGAAAAGTGAAACGTTTAAAATTAATCAAAAAACTCTGTTATTTAATATATAGCAATAAGAATTTAGTGTAAATGTAGTGTGATTTACAAAAGGATTATGAATAAAAAGTAGTTTTATATACATGGTGGTTATGGTTAAACCGACGCTATAAACAGCATTCTGCTGCAATTAAAACGGGAGAGAGGATTATCACCATATTTGTCATGTGGTCGATTCATGAAATGCGCTCAAGAAATTTAAATAGTAATGATAATTAGAATTATTATTATTTCAAAAATATTCACTAAATCACGTTTTTTAAAAAAATGTCAAATTTAACAAATGGAAACATCAACATGGGATAAAAAACTAATCATCTATTATTTAAATTGTTTATACATTTTGTATTGCTGTGCATTCCGTATAAAGCAGTTTATCCTTTGTTATAGTTTTGTTGTATATTCTTTTTTATCCTACAAAGCGCCACGTACAGAACATTTTTAAACTTTAAAAAATGGATGGATGGTTGGGTTTTACGTCGCACTAGTGCTGCGTAGATGGGCAATTGGCGACGGTCTGGGACACACCCCTAAAGGTGGTCCGGAGACATGACATCACAATTTTGATCCTCCACGGAAGGGATGGTTCTCCCGCTTCGGTGACCCCCAGAAGTATAATTTTTGATGGGAACATGGAGGACATTGCGGCCACGACAGATTTTACGTGCACCAACCACCGTCAGTGTATACGACGGTCTTTGACCGGCTCGAGTACCGAACCCGCAATCTTCCAATTACTAGGCCGGCGCTCTACTGACTGGGCAACCGCGGCCCCTTTTTTAAATGCTTTGAACGCATCGCCATACGCCAAATTTGGTGGCAATCGGCTTACCGCTTTTATCAGCAAGATTTCTATTCTTTACAGCAGAAGTTTAATTATAACTATCCTGTATATTAATTAAGATAATTAAAATATGACTCATTTATAAATAATTTTTTTATAAAATTATAATTATCAAACACCTTGGGGAATGCCCTTAAAAAACTTTTCTTGACACATAAAAAAAAAAAAAATCGGTATAGATTTAAAAAACTTACTAAATTTATTTACTCATTTTAAAAGATGTGAAGAGATCTTGTAGCGAATTTTCTGCAATTCTAATGATAGGACACGAGATTCGTCAAATCATTTTAAAAAGTTTTGATAAAAATTCGATTTGGTAGGTGTCATCAAATGTTTTGCACTTCTATCAAACAGAATTTCTCCGTGTTATTGAAAGACGTGAGATCGTAGATATAATTAATACTTACAATTAGTAATATAATATAATAGGTACGTAATAAAATATTTCCAGATAACCTTTGCAATTGCACTATATATTCATAAATATTAAATAGAGTGCAATTGCACTATACATTTATGAATGAGTGTCAAGCAGAATGAAGAATTCTGGTCTTAAGCATGAAAAATTAACACTGAGAAAAACCTAGAAAATTAAAAGTCAAATTCTTACTTCTTTCTATAAATACAAGTGTTGAACAAAATAATGTGAACAACTTCGTTTTTTTTTTTTTTTTTTTTTTTTTACGTTTTGTCAAATATTTTGCAAAATACTTAACGTGTTGGTCTTCAATTCTGGGTATAAGGAAAACATGTCTTTCCTCACATTTTTCATCAAAGATTTTATCACAAAGGCCCTTAGGGGACGAACAACAAATCCAATAAAATAAAAAGTATTTGTGATAACCCTGTATCTGGAAATGCGTCCATTCATCTGCAAATTTTAGATATGGTTATAAATGTTATATTTTATACGTGTGTAGAGTTTTGTGAGGATATCTTGAATATTTAAGAAGTTATTAATTATTTTATTTAAAAAATACAAAAAATTTCGCGAATTTTCGTAACTTCAAAGTTTTTCATCAAATTTCATGAAACTTTCAGAAAACATGACAACATATGTTTAAATTATTATTCTATAAATTAAATGAAATATATTTAATATTCAAAGAGATATGGACAGATGTAGTAAATAATTTATCACTGCGCATGCGCGGACTGTAGCCACCCCCCCCCCCTCCCAAAAAAAAAAAAAAAAAAAAAAACTTTGACATAGTTTAATATTCAACTGTATAGAGCACTTTATAAAAGAATCCAATTGAATATCACAAAAAATCCTCGCTGATTAAATGAGTTGTTTTTCAGCTGTTTTCTAAAAAGGTCTTTATAATAATGGGTTATTCTATTCACAAATGAAAATTTGTATCAGAAAAAATTTTATTTTTCTTTTCAAACGATTCATTTTTCTTTTCTTTTCTTTTCTTTTTTTTTTTTTTTTTTTTTTTTTTTTTTAATAGGTATATAGTACATACCTATAAAAAAAATGAAAAATGAATTGAAAATATTATATTAAGTTTCATTGTGTAACATAGATTTTTCTGATGCAAACTTTCATTTGTGAATGGCTCCTTATCATAAAGAACTTTCTAGAAAACAGCTGAAAAACAGCTTATTTAATCACCGATATTTCTATGAATTTTTGTGATATTCAACTGGATGTTTTTATAAGGTACTCTGTACAATTGGGTACCAAACTATGTCAACGTTTTTTTGCTGTAGTCCGCACATGCGCAGTAATAAATTATTTACTACATCTGTCTATATCTCTTTAAGTATTAAATATATTTGTTTTAAACTGCAGTATAATGATTTAGGCATATGTTGTCATGTTTTCTGAAAGTTTCATGAAATCTGAAGAAAAATCTTTGGAGTTATAAAGTAAAAACTTACGAAAAATATTTGCATTTTTTAATAAAATATTAATAACTCTTTAAATATACAAGATATCCTCACAAAACTCTACACACGTATAAAACATAACATTTATAACCATATCTAAAATTTACAGATCAATCAAAGCTTTTCTATGTACAGGGTTATCACAAATACTTTTTATTTTATTGGATTTATTGTTCGTCCCCTAAGGTTTTCTTGACCAGATCTTTGTTGAAAAATATGTTTTCCTTACTCCCAAAATTCAAGAACAACACGTTAAGTAGTTTTCAAGATATTCTATAAAACGTAAAAAAGCGAAAGTGTTCACATTATTTTGTCCAATACCTATATATATATATATATATATATATATATATTACTTCTTATAGCATTGGTTTGTTTGAACCTGAATTAATTTAAGTGACTTATTGTTTATCTAGCTAAACGCTAGATGGCGCTTGCTCACTGCTGATTTAATGTTTTCTAACATTAATTTCCTTTCTATGAAAGTTTTAATGTTCATTGATTTACGTATAATTTAAATTAAAATTTAACTAGTTTAAACTTTAACTAACTTAAAATTAAAATTTCACTAACTCAATAAATAATTACTCAGTGAATTTAATCGTTAATGAAACAGCTCAGACGTTAATTCTTTATAGATTAATCGATGTTTGCAATGTTTTTATTTTTAATTTCAATAATTTGTTGGCATCTTCCTATTCTCCAGTTTGTGTAAAAGTTTTACATGTGGCTACTCTGCTTTTTTCTAGTTTTCTCTATAGATTCCTTGATGGTTTGGTTTAATAATTTATTTAATTTCTCATTCAAATTGGTTTTGCTGCCTCGATCGGGGCTGGAATAATATAAATTGCTATGATTAGCTATATTGTTTTATGAAATCGATTTAGCTTTCATAGCTTTATGAAGGACATGCCCCCTGACGAGTTTTTACTTCTAATTTTAAGCATTTTTATCCAATTATTATTTCTGTGGTCCTTTAGTTATTTTTTCTGTCATTAAGTTTAATGGTCCTTTTTTTATTATTATCATTCGTGTCGGTGTAAGTAATTTAAATTGTTTTTGTCTCTTATTGGTTCTTAATCTGTATCGCAAAATTTTTGTGTCAGTCTTACCTATAAGTTAAAATCAGTTCTATTTTTGTTGTGTTGGTATTGTTTTGTATCTATTAATTGCTAAATTTTAAGATTAAATTTTACTACGATAGCTATCATTTATATATATATATATAATACTGGAAATTATTCTCCAAGTTGCAAATATTTTCTGTTAAGTTAGTTTGAGAAGTATATTAGAAAGTTTATTTAAAGAAGATGAAACTTTTCTTGCGAATATTTAATTTTTCAATTATTTTTATATGACAGTGAGGCACTTTTGTGGTTGTACCCTAAAGGGCATTCGTAAGCAAAAAGACAAAAATACATTTTGAGATATCGCTTTTCTTAATATTTAAAAAAAAATTATATCTTATCATTATCGGTAACGAAGCTTCGGAGCTGATGTCCTGAATATTTACTCATGTTTAATATTTATATAATTAACAAAAATCGAATAGTACGAAATATAAGCAATAACTAGTTGACTTTAAAAAATATAATTATTAAAGTTCATGGCAGCACATTTGTAACCCTTTGTATCAACGAATTGCATTTTTTCAACATACTAAAATGTCATTTTTACAGCAAGCTTTGAATGTCTTTTTTTTTTTACTGTTACTGTCTTGCAACATTACAGTTAACACAAAATATTTATAAAATTTCCAACAGATGGCGGTATTGTGTGACACTTTTTACACCAAAGTTTAATTTATGAAGAAAAAAATTCAGATGTAATTTTTCTAAGCGTAAACAGTTTACATAGACGCAAACTGTGAGGGAAAAAAAATATATGTGTCAACTTCCGTTATAACAAAATTAAGCGATTTTTTAAATTTCCATCTAAACTAAAAGCTTGAATATTTTGAAAAAAAATTGTGCCATTCTGCACGATGTTTCAGATATCCAACAAACATTTTTTTGTCAATAAATGTTTCATTTTAGTATAATGTTTTTAAAACTATATTTTATATGCTTCAGATAACATATTCAAACATAAGAGTAAATATTTTTGAAATCTGAAATCTGTACAATCCGTCGTAACTGCAACATCTGGGGATCACCGAAGTGAGAGATCCATCCTTTCCGCAGAGGATTAAAATTCTGGAGGCATGTCTCCAGACCATCGCTCTGACTGTCGCCAATCGCCCAATGCATACATATTTTCCGATGTGAAACACTCACTCCACTCTACTCAACATTGATCAAATTCCAAGAAGCTGAATTTATGAAATATCGTTAAATAATATGTATATTCATTAAATAAATTTCATAAATCGTCACTATTCACACAAGAGTGAGGCAAAATTTTGATTCGTCAGGAATCCAATGGTTTACAGTTAATGAGCAAAAGTAATGCATATGCTCAGGTTTCATTTAACCCTTGGGTTTATGAGGATATAACATACTGCCTTTTTAATTATTTTTCAATTTCGATTATCTTCAGTTATGATTATATTTTTTTCCTTGCAGGTCTCCGCCTCACCAGTTTTTCCGTACCGTCCTCTTTACTGCTCGGCTCACCAACGTGGCTCAATTGTTCCTTGGATTTAGAATCAGACGAGCTCTATTCCGTCAAATGGTATAAAGGTGAAATGGAGTTCTACAGATACCTACCCCGAGATAATCCTCATGGCCAAAAATATGACTTACCTGGAGTCTATTTAGATGTAAGTGTGCAAAATATTTGCTCTTTTTTAACAACTTTAAAATAGATGATGCAAATATGATGTATGTTTTCTTGGTAATCAAAAGTATTAATTATAAAACTAGAACAATAAACTGGTTGTTAGTCTACTTTTCTATTGTGATTAATGTATCGCCAGATTTAGCGGTATAGTTTAATAATACTTAGGGTTTATGCAAAATGGCGTCATAGCGAATAATATCACGAAATATATAAATATATATCTATAAATTCACATACATAGACGTAAAATTTGTCGCATAAAACACTTTTATAAATGGTTTTTCTTTCCGCGTTTATTCATATTTTTTCAAAAAACGAAATTTTCTACTTTGGCTGGAATTAGTATTAATAAAAGTTGAAACATGCAGACATTTTGTATTTAAGATATCTCAAAACTAAATTGTTTGTGATGCTTTTACATAAAATAATTTATATATACATCAAAGATATTTATTAAAGGTATGTAATAGTATACGTTTGCTACCTTATATTTTTAGATCATTGAATCATAACCTTTGTAGTCTTTTTCGAACACTCTAAATTTTTACTGCTAATGTGAACCTAAATAATAATAGATTTTGAATTAAGTATTCATTGCTTATCTATTTAATTTATTCTAATAGAGGTATTCCAGTCCCCACATCTAACGATATGGTTCAACTTTAGTTCAATAATCTGTAGCAATACTAACAAGATATCTTATTCGGGCACCAAACTTATTATCTTTATGGCCAGAATTTTCTGTCTTGCTTTCACACATATGGGGCAATACATGATATATTAATATAGATATATAGCAGAGGATAAGTTGGGTATTTGTATTTGGGTGTCTCGATTGGTCCGTATTACATAACTAGCTGTTGTGCCCGTTCTTCGCATGGGAATTTAATAATTAATCACAATATATTATTAAAAAATATATTTATTTTAGTTGAAGGTTACTATGCTGATGGAGATAGAGAACATATTATTATAGTTAATAAGTACAATTTGTTAATATTCACTTATATATATATATATATATATATTAATTTACATAATTGTTTGAAATGTTTATACAACATTGTAGATCTAATTAATATGAATATACCTATTTATATTCTATATGTATCCTGTATTATGCATGTTCTTTCCCTCCATGTCGGTTCCTGGAGCTGTACCGAAGCAGGTGAACTGACGATTTCAGTTAGGTTTTTGACCAGTTATAATAATCCTTTGCAAAGGCATTTTACGATAGAGTGGTCATATTTTTTTCATTGAATTTGGGGACAAAGATGGCGGTGTCCTCTAATTTCGAGGACAAAAAAATAAAAAAATAATTAAGTCACCTTAAATTGTAAAATTTTAGTAATTCTTTTTAATAAAGCACCTAAAAGAACTTATTTCAGCTTATTTATTATACATATAATAAATTATTATAATAAAACATTAATAACTTTTTGACCGGCGTCCCCAAATATGTTGTAATTTTTTGAGGACGAAGGTAGTTTTGTCCTCGAGATTCGGGGACTGTCCTCGATATTCGAGGACATATTATCAGCCTACTTTACGAGCATGACTAGATATCTTAATATCCTAATATCTTATATACAAACATTATATAATTTTATTACTTTTATAATCAAACTGTTCAATACCATCAGTATCCGCCCAAGAACTCTTGGTCTATATTACAATTAATAAATGTTTCTCAGTTGTAATGGATGCTGTTGTATAAGATTTAGGTAGAACACGGCCATTGCTGGGTTGGAGAGGTAATAAAAAGGAAAAGAATAGAAGATCGAAGTTGAAACAAAGAAGCAAAAGAAATAAGATGAATTATTTAAATCGTTTTCTTTTAAATATTAGGCACATCCGACGACCCTTTCAAGAAGATCGTTAAAAAAAAAAAAAAAAAAAAAAAAAAAAAAAAAAAATTAGAGGTAAATAGTCTTTTAAGATGTTTAAGACATAGTGAATTGAATCACCATATTCACTGCAAATACAATTACAGGACTGTTACGGTTCCAACCTTTTCTATTACGCTTCCACTACTACTTTTTATAGCAATATTTGCCTTAATTTAACATCGAAACATACATTCGAATATTATTTTATAAATATAGTAGTAATAGTGTCAGGAGGAAAAAGTATGGACTGTAGCAATACTGAATTAGAAGAAATACTACGAAAATATTGCAAGATATTTCCTATAACGAAGATTTATTTAAATAATCCCCATTATTATCCTCATCGGCATTTTAGACAGATAAAAATGATTGGTATACTTTCATCAACTACTCCTTAAAAAAGGCCTACCAGCGGCCGAGCGTTTCTGCGTTCAAAGCCGGCAGACACGTGAGGTACATGGTTCGATCCCAGGTCACGCTCGTCGGCCTAGCCGTTCAGAGTTTTCCGTGGTGTTCTCCAAAACTTGCGCGTAAATGCCGGCTAGGTTCCCTCAGAAAGAGGGTACTCTCCCTCAGGCCTAGGACCCTAGTGCAGTCAATCGGTTTTAATGGCCAAAACCCAACAACAACCCTTAAAAAGTATGAATGTGACGAAGGCATGAAGGTGAATCAAATATGAACCGGAATTTCTTTCGTGTGGCCACTAATGCGCCGGCGAACGCAACTGGACGTAGTTGAGTGATACCACTTAACTACCTAAACCCCAGTAAATTCGTTTCTTTCAGTGCTTTAGTTGACATCACAATGAGTGAAAAAGAGGTTCACTCGTAATTAAAAAATTTCACACATGTCAAGCGTCAAACCAGGCCAAAATCATTTCAGAAGCTTGAAGTACAGTTTGGGGAAACTAGCCTCATGAGAAAAACAAGTGTACCAATGGTACAACAAAAAAAAAAAAAAAAAAAATCTAGCTTTCAGACAAAAACCTGGTTCGCAGCTGGAATGGACCTTGCAATGGTGTTTTGGAGCTTCAAGAATTTTGCTCTTCGACTTACTCCATTATTATCGTGCAGTTTATGCTGCTAACTATTGCTAGATATAGAATGAGACAAAATTTGCATATCAGTGGAAAATAAGGTCCGATTACCGATCTGAAACATGATTCAGCTTCGTAACAACTATATATATCAAGCTTTGTTACGGTTAAAGGATTAACTCAACTTATGAAAGGAGAAACAGTATGCACTAGTGGGAAAGTCACAGGAATTTCATAGGAAACAAAGCTTGTTTAAATAAATAGACTTTCCCACCAGTATATACTGTTTTTCCTTTCATAAGTGAAATCCATCCTACCAGAGTAACGGGACTTTGATATATACTACTGGCCATTAAAATTGCTACACCAAGAAGGAATAATAATAACGGAATGAAATTTGTTGGACACATACATTATAGCAGGAAGAACAATTGATTAAAATTTCAGGAAATTTCGAGTTATATGTACTGAGAAAACAGTACATAAAGCAGCGACCTCTGTGAGCAATAATAGCACATATCTGCCTAGGCATTGAATCGAACAGCGATTGGATGACATGTACGGGAAGAGCACTTCATGAAGTTTTAACACGATGCCACAAATCATCGATCGAAGTTACTGGTGAGTGGTGGGGAGCCAGTCGCTTTTCAACGATTAAACAGTCATTTTCATTGGTGCGAGATCAGGAGAACGCGCTGGCCAGAGCAACAGTCGAACACATTCGGCATCAATGAAGGTCCGGACAATATGGACAGTTTGCGGTCGTGCATTGTCCTGCTTAAAAGTTGCGCTTAGGAGGCCTTGAACATAGGGCAGAGCGATGGGCCTTAACTCGTCAGAAATGTAATGGCTGGTATTCAGAGTGGCGGGAATGAAAACAAGAGGTGACCGGGACTTGTATCCAATGGTACCACATACCATCAATCCAGGTGGTGACCCAGTATTCGGCTACCAAAATTCTGATTACCCTCAAAACTGCATCATTGATATAGGCGCCATTAATGTGTGATCAACGATGAACCTGGACGCTGGAATGGCATGAGGTCACCTTTCAGACAAATGCACAATCCTGTTTACAGCATCAAGATTGCGTTATCCGTATTTAATGGCATTATGAATAATGCACATTGCCAGCTGGGATTCGACATCATTATACTGTTCATCATTCCCAATGATGTTATGGGTTCCCATTGCATACACGTCTTGATTACTTCTTGTTCGTATTCCTGGTACTCTGAACAGCGGCCATTAAATTTCTGATGGGTTAAGGCCCGCCCCTCTGCCCTGTATTCGAGGCCTCCATAGCGCAAAAAGTAAGCAAGATAATGCACGACCGCAAGTTGTTTGTATTGTTCGGACCTTCTTTGATACAGAATGTTATCGACTGTTGCTCTGGCAAGCGCGTTCTCCCGATCTCGCACCAATGAAAATGACTGTTTAATCGTTGAAAAGCGACTGCCCCCCCCCCCACCACTCACCAGTAACTTCGATCGATGAATTATGGCATCGTGTTAAAACATCATGAAGTGCTCTATCCGTACATGTCATCCAATCGCTGTTCGATTCAATGCCTAGGCAAATAAGGGCTATTATTGCTCACAGAAGTCGCTGCTTTATGTACTGTTTTCTCAGTACATATTACTCCAAATTTCCTGAAATTTTAATCAATTGTTCTTCCTACTATAATGTATGTGGCCAACAAATTTCATTCCGTTATTATTATTCCTTCTTGGTGCAGCAATTTTAATGGCCAGTAGTGTATATGTTGTTGAATCATTTACTCGACAGTCATACCTGAAGATGTTCTTTTAATAAGTAATTGAGAAAAGCTTTATATAATATTTTAAATGTATGTTTTGAATTGATTAAAAAGCATTTTTTATTTATTTATTTATTTTATGTGTATAAAATTGGTATTGTAATTTATTTTAATTAACACGTATTTTTTTATCAGTTTCCTTTTCTTGGAGATAAAAGACTTTAATGTAGGTTTCTTTTGTCTTGAGGACAAAATCTTTGCCCAAAAATGTGTAGTTCTTAACACTTCTGAAGTTCCAAGAAAATTATTTAAGAATTTCTTACTATTCAGTACTACAGAATACTATTCAATACTACCGAAATAATATTTGCACAGCCAAAAATGCACATCGTGAACATATGCATGAAATCAGTAAATTTCATGCATAATACACAACATAGCAATATTTTATTTATTTATTTATTTATTTACTTTAATCTATTTATTTATTTGTTGTAGCTTTGCGAACAATGTATTAATTCTATGCATACCATTCTTACAGAAACCATACTTTTAAATTTCTCAGTAATGTATATTGGCATCATTATGTTGAATGCAGCATAGTAACGCTGAAATGCACTTAAACGAAATATTCTCCATAGATCTTAATATAACGAAATTCTTTTATGCCTTCCTATACACAAGCATTTTAAGTTGATCTGTATTTTTCATTTTATTTATTTATTTTTAGTCCGACAGAATTACTGCTTTCAATCAGCATAGTCATCATTTGCTGCGTTTCACCTTTTTGTCAGAATATTTTCCTCTTTGGCAACAAGTTAAAAAAAATTAAATTAAAATTGAGGTAAAACCTGCAAGAGAAATTATAAGAAATTTATATAGTAACCATTGCTAAGGAATACAACTTCATATTTTAAGGTAAAAAAGAGTTTTTAATTTATTACTATTATTATTATTATTTATTATTATTATTACTATTATTTTACACGCTTTGTATATTATTACCAATTTTTTCCCCTTTGCATCAAGTTAAATAAATATTTTTAAAAAAATTGAGAAAAATCGTGTGAAATTTTTTTTTAAGAGATTAATATTGTAATTGTTGCTAAGAAACGCAACACAATTTCTGCATGATTTTATATGGAAGAATAGACTAAAAATATTTTTTAAATAAAATTGATTATGTGATTTTTTTTTTTTTTTTTTTAAGAAATTAATACAATAACTGTTACTAAGTAACGCAACACAGTTACTGCATGTTTTTATATGGAAGAGTAGACTAAAAAAAAATCTTTGTCATAGTAAGTTAAATTCTATTTCATATAGAATTTTATATCTATTACTTAGAAAAACAATAACAGGCTTCAGATTCTTTTATTTTTATTTATTTATTTTAATGTTATCGCCATGCAAACAGGCTTACACACATACACCAAAACTTTTTGTGCCTCAAATAAATGAAGTTTCGGTAATAAATTTTATAATAACAATAAAAAACATCGTTCGATTTATTTTTATGATTAGAGGTAAATATTATTTAAAACACAATGTTCAAGCATTTTAAAACATTCACGATCTCTGTTGTGCTTGTTCAACTTTTAAATAAATCAAAAAATCAGATATATTTACGAATAAATTTGGATTTAAAGGAGAAGTAAAGTACAAATAAGCAGTTTATATAACCACACACAATTGAATAGCGATTACATTAGAGATTGATTTTATTTTAAGCTGCAATACAAAACATAAAATTCACTTTATCTCCGTGAGAGTTACAAAGAAGTGAACGTTGTTGCGCACGGTTGAAATTAGAAATTGGTGAAGCAAGAATTTTGGGGCAGTATTTTGTCGATACGATAATCATCGTAGCATAAAATATCGGTCGTAAACACGTGCGGGTGAAGTTTAATTATAGGAGAATATTTTTAACCATAGTGAAGGAAATCGAATTTTCTGTATTTTCCAGTATTTTCGAAAAAGTTATAAAATAATTATTCCAATATTTGTAATTTGTTAAATAAGTGAACTACATTAATATAATAGACTACTGATTTAGTATAATGCAACGATAGGGTATACGAGTATTCGGTTTATTTGTTTATAATTTATTTTATGTTATGTGCATTCGAAAGTAAAATTATAAATTAGAAAGTTTAAAGTATCCGTGTTTGGAACATAATTTAGATTCGCTCAGAATGACAATTAAATTATCACATTATTACATTTCTCTCTCTCTCTCTCTCTCTCTCTCTTTTTTTTTTTTTTTTTTTTTTTTTTTTTTTTTTAATGTATTCACTCAAATATTCGCTGATAATCTCATTTTTACCATAATTATAAATAGTAATCTTGCAAAAATCTGCTTTATTTATGCATGATTCTCTTTTCTTTCTATCCTTCTTTTTTTTTTTTTTTTTTCCCTTTTTACTTTATTCTATACTTAACAGAAGAAAGTATTGGTTTCACAAAAATTTTCAACTTTGGGTCTTCGAGGAATGTACATGTTTTGAGACTTCTAGAACACGATTTGACCAATTTTAGAAAATGTCTATCTTTGCGTGTGTGACAAAATTTTGTGGCAACTGTATCTAGGAACTACAGAATTTAGTACAATTGGTATGTAGTTTCACCTTGACATAAAATAATGCCTACCAACTTTGGGGGAAAATCGCACAAGAGGTGACTATGCCTTCCCATTCTTTCAATACTTTTACGGGGTAGCTAACATTAGAACTTTTTCAAATTTCCTGACTTTTCCCTAATTTACACTGTTCATTACATAAATAATTCCAAAAAATTACCGGAAAATTAAGCAATTTACTGTAAAGAGCTTACAAATATGGCTTATTTCCACAAAATTTGTCATAATTTCCTAACTTTACATGAAATTCCCTGACTATTCCTAGACTTTTCCAGACTCAATTAAATTTCCTAACTTTTCCATGATTCCCCGACTTTCCATGACTGTCCATCCTGTTTTAACCCTGTTTTTAGTATAGACAAAATTTTATATAAATGTGCTTAATAAGAGTTAGTTTTAATGAATCGTTGGGAAAATAAAAAGAATTATTCATAATAGTAATAATCATATAGTAATAATCATAAGAATATTTTTGTATATATAGGAGCATAGGTTCCATCTAGGGCGGGTAGGAGTCATACCCCTCCTCCCGAAGATGGCGAGTTCTCAATATGGTTATCTTTCAAAAGAACTGGTCAATAACTTTAAAGCGAATAGTTAAACAATCAGTCTGTGATAAAGTTATGGATTTTTTTCATTTTTAACTATATATATATATATATGTGTGTGTGTGTGTGTGTGTGCGTATATATATACATATACAGGGAAAAAAATAACAGATTTTTAAAAATATCATTTAGAGAATAAAAACGTTTTTCTTTAGATATTTAGTGTTGTATTTCGTATTATTTGTATTGAGTAAACTTGATATAAAAGAAAGTTTTGACATGGCTAAAACATATTAATTTTTATTCTGTATTACTGATATATCGGATAAAATTTTTAGCTTGGTTTTTTAGCATTTGCAAATTTTATATGAAAAGAAATACATCTTTGAATCTACTGTTAAGAGCATTTTAAATCCTTCTGTATTCAAAGAAGAAAGTATTGTATTTATTAAAAGCTTCAACTTCTGGTTTTTGATAGATTTTCACGTTTTTAAATGTGTTGAACACTATTTGACCATTTTTAGAAAATAGTAGTCTGTATGTGTGTGAGAAAGACAAAAAGTTATTGGCAACTTTAACTCAAGAATTAATACGCAGAACTTCATACCAATTTATATTTAGGTGCACTTTGATCTAAATCAGAGATTTCTAACTTTTGCTGCAAATTTCGTTACAGGTAGCACTGCAATACTATGATTTTTTTTTTCCATTTACGGGCTATAAATTTACGGGCTTTCCATTTACAGGCCATTTCTATAACTGCGCATTTCACCTAACCAACCACTTTTAATAATATGGATCATAGATTTTTCATATTACACACTATTTTTTTAATTCAATATTTTTCTAGAAAAAAATTAATATCAAACTCCACATGTCGTTCGTGAAAAAACTTTCGCAAAAAATCTTTATTAAGATGGTCCCTAGTGTTCTGTAAATTGCTGCTTATATATTTTAACAGACTGAGAAAGATTAATAAATAATTTTATATTTTTTGAGGTAATTTTTATCAGAAGACAGTCTCTGAGTATCATTTCGATAACATACGATGTTATAAATTAATAGTTCAACTTTTCACCACCACCCCCTCCCTTAAAAAAAAAAAAAAAAAAAAAAAAAAAAAAAAAATCCAATTTGTCAAATTTATTTGCAGCCTAATTTGATGCTAATTTTTAACATTTTAGATATTCTTTTTAAATTAAAATGGTACCATTAAAATGATGAAACATATCGCACTATATATATATGTAAAGTAAACGGGGTCCCGTATCATTATGAGAGTTGGTATTCCCGTGATGTGAGCATCTTAGAAAGGATGAGGAGTTCATCAGATTAATTGATAATCCTTTATTAATTTCAAGATGCAGTCTTAACCTTAAAGTTAGACATCCTGAGCGTCATATGTCCCGTAACCACGCCGAAGGTCGGCGTTTATCCAGCCGCGGGACCCCGAAGGGCCGCGAGTCTCCGTACTTAACTTTACATAATGAACTATTAATTAACGTGGATTTATTAAGCAAGTTAACATCGGGAAAAACCACGATTTCTCGTGTGTTCCAGCTTAAATACCTTGTATTTGGGCGTGAATATTTAGTCCTCCCCTGCTTAATCATTGGCTATTAACGTTATGATTGACAGTTTCGCTCTGGCCCGGATCTCCGGGATTAACCAATATTCATCACCCAACCACAAGAAACTGAAAGTTGCGTTTGTTCAGCAATTTTTTATTCCAACACTCGTCCAATTCCCGTAATTTAGCGCTATGATCGTGCATTGTAATAAAACTTACTTTACAGGGGAAACTTTAAAATCAACCTCAAGTTAAGGAATTTTAGTGGGATTTTCCCCAAGTTATTACTCATTATTAATTTAAATACTAATTTTGAATCTTGATTATTTTATCCTTTCATATATGTATATATATAATATATATAGGGTACAGCTAAATTGAAACTATTTTTCTGATAAAATGTAGGACTGTATTTTTAACAGAGCGTCATCTGTTCCTAGATTCAGTATATTTTATTCTTAACAACTTGTCAACTTAAAAAAAAAAAGAGGGGTTATATGTTTGATGTTTTTCTGTGTCTGTACCACTATAACTTCCAAACAAACTGACCGTTTTGAATGCGTTATTAATATTATGTTTATTATTATTAGAATGCTGATTTAGTCGGGATGGTACTTAGCTATGATTGAGAAAATTTTTTGATAGACTATATATAAAATGATAATTAAAATGTGTTTTATTTCAGATCACATAATAACGCAGCATGTGAGAAACAACTTATGAAATTTCAATTCTGGAAAATACCTAAAATATAGCTCGCTCTTTTGACGACAATTTCCTTAATTTTTACTCTTCTCAAATGAACTTTTGACAAAATTTGCCTAGTATATCTGGCTTTCAATTTGTGTAATAAAAGTTTTTCTATTTTTCACGCATGCGCAGTAAAAAAATATTTACTATAAAATAGGTCTAAACTAGCCTTTGATTCGTGGTCATTAGCGGAATTACAGTTATGGATAAATTCGATAGTTTCGTGGTAAAAAGCGTATGTTGGATTATTAAAATTCGTGATGTTTGCGGTGTGGTTAAACTGGATACCAATGTTGCTATCTTGATAAGTTTTGGCTAAGGCGGTAGTATATTTCCCGTATTTAATATCGTTTTGATATTAAATTAAAGTTAGTAAATTAGTTTTAATTGAATTTCTAATAATTTAATCACCCACTGTATTTCGGAACCATCCCTAGGTGTGAATAACCATAATTCGTAGCTCTAGTGTGACATTAAAACCCACTCAAGTCAACCAGTGCAAAAATTAGACATTTTTTATTATATATTTTTAATTAGTGAAACAAGATAAAAGATTTAGGATATTTTTCCAAATATTTTATTTTTTTAATAGCCTCAAACACGGAAGGATAGGTCTTAGGATGCTCAGTCGAAAGTGACGTGGCATAAAACTCTCGTTTTCGCATAACAAAACATTGTAAAAATCACCAGCATAGTCCCAAAACATATTGCGATTTTATTCAGAATAAATAAAAAGAGTCCTGTCCATTGAATTGATGGAGACTCTCAAACTACGAATCGGGAGTTAACTCGTGATAATTATTTTCGAAAATTTTTCAACGAAGCGTTGATTCGTATGTTTATGTTTATTGTAGTGGGTTAAGAGACCAAATGTCTACATGAGTAAGCTAGGCATGAGAGAGATTCTCTTCGTAGGGGGAGGGGGGGATTCTAAAAGACCCTTATTCAAGCTACTGAATTAATTCCAGATAATAAGACAAGCGGTTAAATTAGAGAATTTAATTCAATAGTATCAAGCCTTTATAGCGAAACATTCGTAGTGCCTAGGAAACTTCTCGTCAAATACTGTGTTCGACTAAAATATATCTCTTAAATCTTAATTGTATAGAAAGCATAGCTCAAATAAATTTCCTTTTATTAAATACTAAACAAGGATCCTTTTTTATACAGTTTTAATCCTTTTCATAAACGAATTCCATTCATTAAGAAAAAGAAGAAGAAGAAAGAAATTAAAGAAAGAAAAAAAAAAGAAGAAGAAGATTTACATCGTTCTGCGGTGAGATTCTTTGTTCTTTAGAAACAATGATCGAAATGTTTGCAATTTTTAATTAAAGCAACGCAGCAGAGCGGACTGGATTCTTATCCTCCGTTCCCTGATATTAAATCCGTTCCGTATTAACATTGTGCAATGTCTTCGCATACATTAGACGAAATGAGGTTAAGGGAAGTTTAGTGCTGCTGTCTAAACCCTTAAAATTTCGAAATGTATTGCTTTTCTTTCCTGTTTACGGTTTATCTATTTCACCCGTAGTTTATCGGACATTATTATTATCCGTTTAATGAAGTGCAAACAGTAATAAAGTTTCAACTTTATAAACATATATTTAGGTTAAAAGAACGGGTGCTCTGTAATTACGATTCAGATATATACAGTCGGTAACAAAAGTCTCCGAACACTAGCAAAAATTCCTATATAAAAAAAGTACACTTAATACAGTTTTGTTAAATAAATCCTTGTCGAATCCTGTTCTTAGTCAGTCTAAAAACAGGATTCGACAAGGATTTATTTAACAAAACTGTATTAAGCGTACTTTTTTTATATAGGAATTTTTGCTAGTGTTCGGAGACTTTTGTTACCGACTGTATAAGAATGGGTAGCATTAGGAACAGGATATATACAGGATGATCAGTTTAAAGGAATACCCGTTGGTTTTTCTTATTACCCTTAAATCTGACGGATGTGGCAACTATTCTAACACTGTAGTATATTTATTCGTACCTGTTTAAGTGTGGGAGACAACTTCTAACACTGTTGGACTGTTACAACTTTATTTGTGAGGTAAAACGCAAATGGAGACGCACTATGTTACTTAATCCTGTGATTATTTTGTTTTTGAAAAACATAATTGAATTAATTTTTTTTACATTATCATTCCTTACAGAAAATGTTGAAAATGTTCGCCACCATTTTGAATGCAAATATGAACACGTCGAACTAAGTTTTTTGACACACTTCGCAGCATTGTTGGTGTTATTGACGAGATTTCCTCAGTTATGATTTGTTTTAATTCATCGATGTTTGCAGGACTTCTCTGGAAAACCCTATCTTTGAGATAACCCTGGAAAAAAAAAAAAAAAAAACTAACGGGGACCTTACCTAGACCTCTTGACCTTACCTGGTTAGATTTTTTTTACGTAAAAATTTCGAAATAAATGATGTGTTTCAAAAATAAAATTATCACAAAATTAAGTAACATTGTGTGTCTCCATTTCTGTTTTACCTCCCAAATAAACTTGTAACAGTCCAACAGTGTTGGAAATTGTCTCCTACACTTAAATAGGGTTCAAATAATTATTCTTCAGTGTTAGAATAGTTGCTACATCCGTCAGATTTAAGGGTAATAAGAAAAACCAACGGGTACTCTTTTAAATTGATCACACTGTATATACATATATCCTGCATTAGTTTTACATTAGAAAGACTTACGTTCTGCTTATTACAAGTTTTACAGATGAAAAGTAAAATTCATGCAAATTAATTAAAATTTAAAAAACATATTATAACATTATACTTTTTTATTCTTACATTTTTTTTTTTTCTCTTTCGATTTTGTATCATAATATGTACTAATTATTTTTAACATTAAAAGAAGTAACTTGTTTTAGTTTTTTTTATTTTGTTATTAAAGAAATCTTTCATATTTTTCTTTGCTAATAGTTAACTTCCTTATAAAGCTATACATAGAAATACAATAATTTTAGCACATGCGACCACTATAGTTTATATATACATATATTAGTATCTTCATTTTAATGAATTACAGTGTATTAATTTCTTGATTTTTTTTTATATAATTAATTTATTTTTATGAGCTTGTATCAATTCTAAAAATTTTTAGATGAAGTATGAACCATTGACACTCACTGTAACATGATGCTATTAGAAAAATTTAAATGTGTTAACTGTAACACTTTTTTTTTTTTTTTCAAATCTAGTTTTTAGAGACTTGTTCAGGATTCGCCTCTAAGAGTATAACATGAATAATTTTACTAAAGATTAATTAATGTGATGTGTTCTGTGCAGTGTTTGGGTTGAGACCAATTGCCTACGTTTTATGGATCCTACCCTCCAAGGGGGGGGGGGGGGTCTTTCTAAAGGATCCCAACCGATATTTATGCGAGTTTGGGAGTAAATCACAGAAAATTATGAAAGGCTAGGTCGACCAGCACGACCTGGGATCGAACCCGGAGATTAAATCGGAATTGAAGATTTGAGTTATTGTATTAGAGTCGCTATCTAAAACAGAAGTTTCTTAGAAAGCATAGATAAAACGTGACGAAATATATCAGTAATTAAACATTCTTATTTCTTTATCAATAAAAAAAACATAAGGAGATAGCAAATATAATATTTACTCTACTAATACAAAAAAACAGTTAAAGTGAGTGGATGTCAAATAAGTATATATTAAATTTAAAAAGGTTTCACTACCGTTGCCAATTTGTAGGAAATTTTATTTTCAATATCCATCACTAATTATTCAATGTAATATTTGTCGATTTGTATGTGTATCTAATCGACTATCATACATATCAAATATTATTCTTAAAAATTAGCAGTATTTATAAAAAGTCTTTATAAGCTGGCATTACTAGGTTTTTGAGTTTTAGACTTCTAGTATTACCGCTATTCTTTTAACTAGCGATAAAACATTTTTTTTTTCTTTTTAAAGGTATTTTCAAAAATTCGTATCATTCTAGAAGACAAAGCTATTTAAAACTAACGCGCAGAGATCAGGTTTTTGTTCTGGAGATGTGGCTATTATTTATTTCATCATAAAGTGGTGTGTAGAACCGTAAAATTCTAAAACATCATCTGGTGTAGCACCCACACGACTTTCTCTAGACCCTACTAGTTATATAAACAGTTTTATTATGAATATCTTTGTTTATGAGGGGTACTATCGCTTCTCAACCCCTTTTTTGAATAATTTATCTACATTCATAAAGCATTTCAGATTGTTATCAAATTAAGAAAAAAAAAACTTTCAAATTATTTTGAGAAGATTTAGCCAGGTTCGAATTCTGGTCCTGGCATAGATATCCGTTGTTGTTCGGAATCATTTGTAAGCCAAAAGCTACGATCTGATGAGCCTTAATGTGCAAATAATAATAATAATAATAATAATAATAATAATAACTATAGAGTGACACACACCCTATAATTTCCGTAAATATTTTTAGACTAGCTTGAATGTGATATATATTTCTCAAGTTTATTAAAGTATATTCTTTGTTAAAAATTGTATAAATAGCGCAACTGCTTTGCGTACAGAGTCTCATAAAAGATTTCCGATACTTTATGGTCTATAAGAAATAGTTTTAAGGCATGCTTTAATATTTTTATGCAACACATAGCAAAACTAAGTTAATATACTTTACTAAGATATATAATAAGTGATAAATCAGTTTTTTCGCGGTATAAAATATAGTTGTCGAAGTTAATTGACTTACATTGCCCAACAATTTTGTTCATATACTTTGTGAGATATAAATAGAAACTGCTCAATGTAAAATTTCAATATTATGAGGATTTTTTTAATACGCCTATGTTTTGCGTATGCAAATTTTAAGAGATATACAGACAGGGTTACACAAAAGTAATCTTTTTAGTACTTTCTCTTTAGAAATAAAGCTATAAATATTATTTTTGGTATATCACCTGCCATCATATTTAAAATCAAAATGCACTTTTTCAATTATTATTATTTTTTTAACAATATACAAGGTTACACAAATGTAAACTATTGTGTGAATTTTCCTTTAAAACTAATGCTTTTTAAAGACAAATTTAAGATATTTCCACAATAATAGTAAAGAAAGAAAATTTATTTTATGATATAAGATGTTTTATTGAAGGTTAAAATGCTGAAGCTTAAGAGCAGTTGGAAAGGGATTATACTTTGTGAGAACGGCATGATATTTCGTTCCTGAGATTGTATTGAATATGAAAATATGAAAATTTAAAACATTTTTGTTAAAATTTGAAATTTACATAGAAATTAGAAAATATGTTTAATAAGTATACTATATTTATTTTTCTCTCACAAAATTTGTATAAGGTTTTTTTTTTTTTTTTTTTTTTGAGAAAATATAAGGTATTAATTCAGCTTCATCGGAGCACAAGAATCCCCCATAACAAAGTTTGAGCTGGCGTCAATAAAATTTCTAAATAGAAATTAACGATACAAAACAAACCATAATTTAAAATTATATTATATTTTTCTTAATCTCATATATCCATTTCATTCATTCTTAATTATCCCATTTTTTATCATTTAAGCAAGATATCTTTTAATATTAACGTTTGCGCAAAATAAGTAACTAAACTATATAAAACTTATAAGTAAAATCAAGAAATATTAACGCTGACAAATTTTTATTCAAAATTTAATTATTTGTTTAAAATTATATTTAAATAATTCAAAATAAATATCAAATGAACATATTTATTTTCGATTCATTGGCGTTACGGTTTAAAACTGTAACCGTTTAAGACGCCTTCTTCAGAAAAGAACAGAAACAAACAAAAATAATTCTCAAATAATTGTCAGCAAAATGCTCGACTGAAGTTCTAAAGAGAATGATAGAAAAGATTTTCAATTTTAATTAAAACTGTGCAACTGAGCACGCCAAATTCTTATTTCTCCCTTTTTGGTATTAAATCGACGAAGTGTAATTTCCCCCTTTATGTTACCGCGCATACAAGCATAGACAGATTTCCTTGAAAAGCTCATTTGGAACAAAGAAACGTCAAAGATAAACAACTTACATATCAGAAGACTACTTATTTTTTTTTTAATCCAAATATCAATTTAATTGTATCGAACAAAATTATTCCGTGGTATTAATTCTCTTGTTTTTTCATTAAAATTGAACTTTTTGTTTTAAAGCATTTTTTTTTTTTTAACAGAATATCTTAATGAAAAATTTTTAATATACCCAAAGGATATAAATAAATATATCCAGGTTTTTTTTTTTTTTTTTTTTTTTTTTTAAGTATAGATTGTGCAAAAGGATCAAATTCAGAATAGCATTTGCCGAACGTTTTATTTATAAATATACCTTAAAGGCTAAGTTTTTATTTCAGTTTTCAGCAAATAAATTTAGGGTTTAAGATTATTTTAGGAGTAAAATTTTTAATTAAAAAAAAAAAAAGTCTCTCTTGAAAAACGTATAGGATGCCATTGTAATTTTATACTATATTTTATTATTTTTAACAAGTCACAGCATAGTAATAACAATCTATATTTTGAGGAACACTAATTTTTTTACAGTTTTTAGTTTCATTTAATCACATAAATTCGTCAATTAATATGAGCAAAGTTGTTATTAAAAAACAATGATGTTTAATGTATAGGATGCTGTGACTCTTGCTTTAATATCCTTCGAAAAGGAAGTTTAGCTACACATTTTCTATGTTCATTTATAACTTACGAATACAGTACCCGCCGCTTATTAAAATCACATTCGTCCTGAGCGAAAGTGATTTTTATTAAGCGGCTGATTTTTATATCCGTCGAACGTTCCTGCACTCAAGGAAAAAGTATTACATCCCTGAATTTGGAAAAAATTTCAAGAGGTAACGGATAGTGGAATTAATAAACAATATTAAGTAATTTTTGATAGATAATTAATTAATTGTTCGTTCGATATAAGGAAATTAAACGTATTCCAAGTTCCTATGCGCTTTTCTTTGAGGAAAACCATCATTACTTTGCGAAAACTTTACTCTTTTCTTATAAATTTAAAATTTTCCGTTTAAACCTCTTAATTTATAGTTATTTCAAAATAAATATTAAAAATTGTCTTTTAATAATTAAAAATAAAAAAATATTTATGATTTGCAAATCAAATCAAATTTGTAACTTATTACTGCGTTTTGAAAAATATGTTCCTTGAAATTGTTACGAAGATAAGTTATGGGGCGTGTTTAATTTGTAACCATGCTGCAAGTGTAAAATTTTCGACAATGAGCGATAACGGATGGATTGTTGTGCTTTAATCGCTTTTTTCCTTTCAAAAAAAAAAAAAAAAAAAAAAAAGAATCACGTTATAAATAAAAATTTTTAGTGTACATAAATGATATTTTTGACTACTGAGGAAATTTTTTTTTTGAGTTTACTAACCGGCGATGCTGATTTTATTAAGCGACAGTTTTAAAGGTAGTTTGTATTGATTTGATTCCAGTCCTGGCAATTTGAGCAGATTAAGCGGCTGATTTTATTAACCAGCGAATTTAATAAGCGGCGGTTACTGTATATGTCTTAATTTTAACATTTCATTATCATTTTTGTTTGTTTTGTTATGGATTGCTTTTGTTCCGCATATATTTTATTACTACATTGGTGACCGGAAACGGTAATTCTCATTAATGATAATAATGATAACGATAATAATAACAATAATAATAATAATAATAATAATCGAACTTACTAAACGATTAATATTTTCAATTAATCTTAATTTAAAACCATTATTTCATCCAAAAAATTCTAATACAATTTTTATATTTTACACAGGTTATGCGAATTGCAGTCATTATCAAATAAATCATAAAAAAAAGGCGTCATTCGAAAAGTTTTTTTCAATCTGTTCGATATAGTAATCATTTGATGTAAATAAAACAAAGTCGTCTAATGAAATCGTTATAATGCAGTTCGACTGTTCATATATATCTTTCAAAATAATTATTTCTCTTCTTAATCTTAATGCTAAAGAAGAAACATTAACAAGAATGACTTGTTCTTACACATCAACACGCTTTATTCATTAGCAATTGGAAATAGGAATTCTCGATTAATAATAATAATAATATTAAAAAGAATACTTTAGGCGTTTCACAAAACAATACATTATTTTTAAAAAGGATTTTCGTATTAATGTTTAACAATTTAAGTGCTGTCGGCAAATATATACGCTAGTGGTATTTACCGCATCTATTTCTCATGATAAAATTTAAATGATTTAATTACAAATGCAAGGAATCCTTTTGTCAAATAAAGTACCGTTTTAGAGGAACGCCAAAAGATGCATCTTACTGTTCAAAATAGGGAAATGTGTGGACGTAATAGTGTTGATGTTACTTCTACATTAATTTGAAAATAATGTTTCTTTAAACTGTGCTCTCTTTAATATATTTTGTTTTAAGTAAACATTTTTTTTTCCGAAATGACTTTTACTAAAGTCAATCTTAATTGATGTTTTGTTTCATTTCTTTGTATTAGTAGGCTTTTTCTAAAAATATTAGGCATAAATATATATCGATAGATTTCGAAATGAAAGTAAGTTTTACATTCACACATTTTGTGAGTGCAGAAAAACTGAATAATAATAATAATAATAATAATAATAATAATCTATGAATCACGTTTTCCATTATTCTGTACCATCAAAAGCCTAAGTATTTAATTCTGCAATTTTGGGCAGTATCGAAATTTGTAGACCGCTTTACTTTGAAGAAACTTCGAAATCCACTCGTTTGAACTAAAGCATTTTGTCTGACTTTTGGAAAAATGTTGATAAAATTTTACACGAAAACTGACAAATTACGCCAAAGCTTTTAATTTTGGAAGATATATAGAGCAATTTAAAATTTTACCTGCCAATTTTATAATTGTTCTCTCAGGGTGTTATAATATACTTTTCTTAAGTACAGTCGATAACAAAAGTCTCCGAACACAAGCAAAAATTCCTATGTAAAAAAAGTACACCTAATAAAGTTTTGTTAAATAAATCCTTGTTGCATCCTGTTCTTAGTCAGTCTAAAAACAAGATTCGACAAGGATTTATTTAACAAAACTGTATTAAGTGTACTTTTTTTACATAAGAATTTTTGCTAGTGTTCGGAGACTTTTGTTACCGACTGTACTAAATATTCGAAAATGTAACATATTCAAAATGAAAAGTTTCAATGAAAAACCTTTCGTTTACTTTACTATCCGGAAGATATTTCCAGAAGTAGCAGAAAAGAAAAGTTCCTTAAACCTATTGTATATTAATAGGAAATATTTTGTTATAATTTGGTTGGTTATGTTTTTTTTAATCTGAAATATGGGATGTTTTTTAAACTGAGAAAAAAAATATACCGCCTTCAACTAGAATGAATAAGTGATCATTTTCTAAATCCCTAAACTAGAAATATAGATTTCCGAGCAATGAGTATAAGGCAAGCCAATAAGCTGAATAGACAAAACGATCGAGAATTTCTAGTCTATACATTTTTAGATGGTGAAACAATATTATGAATCCTTTGTATTGTGAGAAATTCTCACTTTATTTTCTAGAATTGAGTCATAAACCAAGATTATAGTTGCTAAAGCTCACCTCTTGTATTCACATTTATTTGCAGAGATTTTTGAATAAATTTGACTTCGATAATATAGGCAAACACTCTAGAATTCTAATAAGAGTTCCTAGAACTCGCTTTCAAAGAGGACTAGAATTTATAAGGATGACATGTAACTACTTTTACGAGAGCCACAATTTAGATTCTAGATGTCAGTTACAGAATTTTTTCTCAGTGTATTTATAAAAAAAATATAAACACTACAACATTTCTACAGGAATATCGCTCATTAAGAAAAAGTTCAAACCGAAAAGCTTATTTTAGTCTTTTAAGCATTCTAAAGTTTGATTTTCTAGCATTATATATATATATATGTTTTTTTTATAATTTATATAACTTTTGTTTTAATTTACATTGGCCAAGAATTTTTATATTGTCACAGAAATAAAATTTTTGAAATACTTAACAAAATAATAATAATGGTAAAAATTTAATTTAAAATTCCAAAATCATACAACTAAAATAATAAAGTTAATAAAACCGAATTTTGAAAATAAGAATGCAATTAGTTTCTAGAACTAGTTTTTTTTTTTTTTTTTTTTTTTCGTGTTTTTTATGATTTTTTCCCCATGGATTTAGTTTTTATTTCTGTCACTGTATATGCTAAAAAAATATTTAATATTAATTACACAAATATATAAAAACTAGTTGGCATAGGTGGACACTGCTCAATTCCCCATCATATTTATGTTCCCATAAATTTCTAGTGCGAGACATATTAAAATCATGTTAAAAGAAATGAATTTCACCAAAGCTTGATACAGTGACAGAATGAAAACCCCGCCTAATGGGCTATCCACCGTTCACTTCGATATATTTATCTTATTCTGATCTATTAATTTATTTTATCAGGGGCAATTCCGTTGTTTAGTTTTCATGCTACTATTTCCAATGCAACAATCCTCAAAATTCATATTTATATGAAAAATTTACAATTTCGCTATGTTGATAAAATCATAAATTACGAATAATTTACGAAATTTTCCTATTGGAATATTTGTATTCAATCATGTTCAAACAAATATCATAAATGTAATTTTGAAGTCGTCTAATGTATTTATGATTCTCAAAATGGAAGTTTATGCTCAATTTTGCCTTATTCTGACATGTTAAATAAATCGTAAATTCCAAATAACTTACGAATTTTTTTAAATTGGAAAAATCATAGTCTATGATATTCATGCCAGTATCTAAAATAATATTTAAAAAGTGGTTTGACATCTTTACGATGAAAATATCCCTCAAGATTGACGTTTATGCGAAATTTTGCTCTATTCTGCCATGTTAAGAAATTCGTAAGTTTCCAATAACTTACGAAATTTTTATATTGGAGAATTCATAGTCTTTAATATTCATGCCAGTGTTCTAAATAATATTTCAAAAGTAGTCTGACATCTTTACGATGAAAATATCTCTCAAAATTGACGTTTATGTGAAATTTTGCCCTATACTGCCATGTTAAGAACCCAACAAACACACGAGAGTCGGGCCTATTACGGAAGGCGTACGGCATGCCGAACAGTGATTATGGCCCACATACCACCTTCAGTATCGGTTCCATAAAGGTTTTGTCCTCTCAGCCGCAACGTCGCCAAATGGCATCGGCCCATATTTGGATCAGTATCGGCGAAATACATCTTATCGGCGTAACGATAGTCTATGTGTTTAAAAGATCTAGTAAGGTTTTTGGCCCACAAGCGTATTTCCGATCACAAAACACTCATCGGTTTGCCGACACTGTTAAGATTCCGGACCGATTTCATTTTAATGAATAGATCGGCATGCCGTAATTGCCGATGCTGGACCGTACAGCTACCGACAATTCTGTGTTTGTTGGGAAATTCGTAAATTTCCAATAACTTGCGAAATTTTCAAAGTAGCATATTTATAGTTACTGATGTTCATTCCAGCATCAAAACTGATATTTTAAAACTGGTCTGACATTTTTACAGTAAAAAGTTTCCATTTAATGCACGTTTAAGTGAATTTTTGTCCTATTCTCCCATGTTAAGAAAATCGTAAATTTCTAATAACTTACGAAGTTTTTTAATTCGAATGTTGCAAATGAATAGGGTTCTTGCCAGTATCGAAAGTAACATTCTAAAACTGATCTGACCTCTCTGAGATCATTTGTTCGTGAGATATCGTGTAAACAGACTAACAAACTTACGGACTAACACACTAACGGACTTACACACTAACGGACTAACACACTAACGGACTTACACACTAACGGACTAACACACTAACACACTAACGGACTAACACACTAACACACTAACAGACACCCTACAGACAGACACCATACAAATTTTGTCATTTTCGGATTCCTCACACCTAAATACGTATAAAAAAAGTCAAAAAACCGAGGTCGAAATTTTTCACGATTACCTAAGTTCCCCATACCTATAGTATGATGGGGAACTAATAGGATTTATGCGTACTAGTTTTCAAAAAATTTTGTATTGTCCAATACTGGATATTTTTACGAAACATGCATAATATTTGAATTGTTACTATTGCTCTAGCTTTAATCACAGTAATTTGAATTATTATGAATTCCTGAGTAGCAAAATTATGCATAAATTAAAAAAAAAAAAAAAAATCATCAAAGTATACTTCTGTAGTGAATGGAAGAATAGAAAATCTAATCAATTCATCTAGAAATAAACTGAATTTAACTGTCACATGTCTTCTTTGTTGAAGAAAATTTCAGAAACATTTCTGGTCTTTGGAGTTTGAAAACTAATTAAAAAACATAGGTACACTTTTTGTCTTACAATTTCTTCTACAAATTCGGCGTTTCGAATTTCTTACTTTACCTGTGACAAGAAGTTTTGCCATTATTTTAATTTAAGACTTCATGGAAGACTGCGACGGCTAAAAATATCTTTTCTCCCGAATAAAAATATCGTAAAAGATATGAAGTTCCACCGACCTGAATATGAGATGGTTGCCCAAAAATTTATCGTGTGTAGCTGAGCGATATATCTTTCCCTGTTAATCAAATTACAGTATTACGAATCGACGAAAAACTTTGCTTGAGATTTCAGTTTAACAAAAAAGCTATTGAAAATTGTACCTGTTTGATGCCAAAAGAATTTTTATTTTAACAAACTTGATAAAATTTTAATTCGATATTAGAATGTTAAATCTGATCGCTCTATGAATCAGTTGGTTACGAATGATATGAATGATAGGATAGTTTAAATCGGGATATTCTGGCTATCTGTTAATAATTTTGATTTGTTGATAAAAAGAAAAATTCATAAAAATATTTTAACAGTTTAGTGGTTTTATAGATTTGAATGCATTCTTAAGTTTTTACTTTATTTAGTTGCTTGTATTATAAAAGAAGTAAAGCTTTTCGTGTCGTATCTTGATTAAAAAAATACAATTGTGCAAAATATATACTTCAATACCCTACTCACGAATATGCTCTTTAATCTAAGTTTGGTTCGGTTTTAATTGGAATCCTATAGACTCACACTTCCCCTATTCAGGGCTGCTACAGGTGGTTTTTTCTTTTATTATTGTCATTCTTTTAGCACCACTGTTACCAAAAAGTAAAATTTATAATATATTTATGCAGGTAAATCTACACTTTGTCTGCATAAATTTATTACAAATTTTATGATATGGAAACAGTGATACGAAAATAAATTTAAAAAGTTGCCTTTGGTAACCTTGCCTTTGGTAACCTTGCCTTTAAGTGGTGATAAAACTTGTAATTATTTATCTATAATCTAATGCATTAAAATCGAATTTATACTTACTAGTATTCCTGATATTCGTTTTGTAGAATACATTCTTATATAGGTGTTAGTTCCCCATCATACTATAGGTATGGGGAACTTAGGTAATCGTGAATTAGTTCCCCATCATACTATAGGTATGGGGAACTTAGGTAATCGTGAAAATTTTCGACCTCGGTTTTTTGACTTTTTTATACGTTTTCAGGTGTGAGGAATCCGAAAATGACAAAATTTGTATGGTGTCTGTCTGTAGGGTGTCTGTTAGTCCGTTAGTGTGTTAGTCTGTTTGCACGATATCTCACAAAAAAATGATCGCAGAGAGGTCAGATCAGTTTTAAAATATTACTTTCGATATTGGCAAGAACCCTATTCATTTGCAACATTCGAATTAAAAAACTTCGTAAGTTATTAGAAATTTTCGATACTCTTAACATGGGAGAATAGGACAAAAATTTACTTAAACATACATTAAATGGAAACTTATTACTGTAAAAATGTCAGACCAGTTTTAAAATATCCGTTTTGATGCCGGAATGAACATCAGCAACTATAAATATGCTACTTTGAAAATTTCGCAAGTTATTGGAAATTTACGAATTTCTTAACATGGCAGTATAGGGCAAAATTTCACATAAACGTCAATTTTGAGAGATATTTTCATCGTAAAGATGTCAGACTACTTTTGAAATATTATTTAGAACACTGGCATGAATATTAATGACTATGAATTTTCCAATATAAAAATTTCGTAAGTTATTGGAAATTTACGAATTTCTTAACATGGCAGAATAGAGCAAAATTTCACATAAATGTCAATCTTGAGGGATATTTTCATTGTAAAGATATCAAACCACTTTCGAAATATTATTTAGGATACTGGCAGGAATATCATAGACTATGATTTTTCCAATTTAAAAAATTCGTAAGTTATTTGGAATTTACGATTTACTTAACATGTCAGAATAAGGCAAAATTGAGCATAAACTTCCATTTTGAGGATCACGAATACATTAGACAACTTCAAAATTACATTTATGATATTTGCTTGAACATGATTGAATACAAATATTTTAATAGGAAAATTTCGTAAATTATTCGTAATTTACGACTTTATCAACATAGCGAAATTGTAAATTTTTCATATAAATCTGAATTTTGAGATTATCGCATTGGAAATAGTAGCATGAAAACTAAACAACGTAATTGACCCTGATAAAATAAATTAATAGATTAGAATAAGATAAATATATTTGGGGGAACGGTGGATAGCCTATTAGACGGGGATTTCGTTTTATCACTGTATCAAGCTTTGGTCCCATCCATTTCTTTTAACCCGATTATAATATGTCTTGCACTAGAAATATAAAAGAACATAAATATGATGGGAAACTGAGCAAAGTCCACCTATGCTAACTAGTTTTTACTATTCAGGTAAAATCTTCAATTTACATTTTTTTTTTCAGTTAATTATTTTTTAATTTAATAAAATTATATATCAAATAGTGAAAACTTTTTAACCTATATACTTTCAAATTGAGACAAAGTTTTGAGATGAGAATTAATTCAACTTAAACAAACTATACTCAGTCGTCATATGTCTATGAAACTTTTATTAAGTAACTTCTGGTTTTTTATACACGAAGACTATAATGATTACAAAAAGATACACTTTTTGTCTTGAATTTTCTTCCTCAAAGCGGTGTTTCGATTTTTTTTTTTTTTTTTTACTTTACCTGTGATATGAAGTTTTGGCATTGTTTTAATTTAAGACTTCATGGAAGACTGCGACGGTTAAAAATATCGTTTCCCCCAAATAAAAATATCGTAAAACATACGAATTTCCGCCGACTTGAATGTCAGATGGTTGCCCAAAAATTTATCGTGTGTAACTGAAAAGTATCTTCCCCGTTAATCAAATTACAGAATTACGAATCGAAGAGAAACTGCGCTTGAGATTTCAGTTTAAGGAAAAAGTTATGTAAAATTGTATACGTTTGATGCCAAAAAGTTTTTCATTTCGTCAAATTTGATAAAGTTTTAATTCGATACCATAATCTTGAATCAAATTTTGATTGTAAGAATTCGTTTGGCTAAGAATGATATGGTAGTTGAATTTGGAGTATTTAAGTTTTATTTATTTATTTATTTAACAATTTACATTTTTTGATAAAAAATAGAATATAATATTAGAATATTTTGTGATAGTTTACTTTTTAATTATTTTGTTTTTCTTTATGAAACAGATAAAAAATTATAATACAATGGTGGACAAAATTAAAGCAACAACCTGTTTTCTCATTTTCTTCTTTTGCACATCATTTTTAAGCAAATAAACATATGAACATAAAATTTGGATGGCATGTTCGTTACCATATTACTAACCGAATTTTGTGTAACTTTAGCCTAAGAATAATTTTTAAGCTAATAAAAATTCCTTTTTCTCTCAAAAGTAAAAGTAAGCTTTTGAAAAGGTGAAAAATTGCAATAATTTTTGGAAAGAACACTTAATGAAAAATGGTCATAAGAATGCCTTACAGATTGGTGAAGATGCATACGCATCCATATGTTAGATTACAAACAAATCTTTCTACCTATATTCACTTTTCAGTTTCTTATTTTTTCTTCTTTTTTTTCACATGTGAATAGCTTTTCAAAAAATATACATACAAACATGAAAATTGAATAAGGTGTTCATTATAAAACTAGTTATCGACATTTTTATTATTCTGCTGATGCTCATAGTTTACATATTATTAATTATATATATATATATTATTATTAATTATATAAGTCCATTATAAAAGTAAAATAAAAGTTAATACAGAAAGAAAAAATCGAGATTCAGTTTAACATTTCAAGGCATGTGCGTCTTTACCTATTTTTAATGCCTCCTTAACACTACTTATCATTAAGTGTTCTTTCCTAACATTATTGCAATTTTTCATTTTTTTCAAAGCTTACTTTTGAGAGAAAAATGGATATTTATTAGTTTAAAAATTATTCTTATGCTAAAGTTACATAAATTAGGTTAACAATATGATAACGACCAGGCCATCCAAATTTTATGTTCATATGTTTATTTGTTTAAAAATTATGTGCAAACAGCTTGTTGCTTTAATTTTGTCCACTAGTGCATTATGAATATTAATGTTAGTTATGAAATTATTCTGTGTTTGAGAGTCCCACCAGTACCCAAGTGTGGTTCTGCTTTCATAACTGGTAAAGGTGACTTGTCGGATTCGAACCCGCACCACGCTCGTCAACCTAGCCGTTCGTAGTTTTTTGTGTTTTTCTCCGAAACTTGCATAAATACGGGTTACGACCTCTTAGGAAGACCCCCAAGGAAGAAACTCCCCCTAGAATTAGGACGCTATCGCAGCCACTTGGCCTTAACCTTAACACAAACACCAACACCGTGTTTGGCAAATAGTAGTTATGCATATCTTTTTTATTAACGTTGCTGCGACTGCGACCTATACCGCCTTAATATGTCATATAAGTTCTTTTTACTTCGGTAGGATGACAAGACTAGTATTACCTGAAAATTCTCCTTTTAATTTAATGTCAATGCTTTAGTCTATCAATTTTTGCTTTCTTTAGTTGAAGAAAATTTTCACAAATGTGTATTATTTAAAAATAGAGATCCAAAAAAAAGATAAGAATATAATATAATATAATATAATATGATATAATATAGTATACGAACCTAGTTTTTTGGAGTAAAACAAAAATCTTTTCCGAACAACCCAACGAATAAATGATTGTAGCATGCAATGCTGCGTTACAAATACTTTAATATTTGTTTATATTTTCATTTTCAATCACATTTGAACGCAGAACTATTAAAAAATCAAGTTTTCCGTCATTAACTTTTAAGAATATAACAAAATACAAGTGCTTTATGTATTCTTTAATTCCAAATATATATATATATTTTTTTTTTTCTTTTATTTTAATAAAACTAAATTCAGCCATTGCACATCTTTTTTTTTTTTTTTTTTTTTTTTGTGAGACTTTTGAAAATTCTTTCTGCCTTTCGAATGCAAAATTAACCTTTGAAATGAAGAACTAATTTCTTTTTTCGTTTCTTTTTTTTTTTTTTTTTTCCTGCAAACGCCTCAGAATATTATCTTGGTTTAAATTAACAAACGTTTGTATCATAATTTTAAATTAGAACTTTTTATTAACACAGCAAGGGCTAAAAATATTTATACCGTAGATGAAAGTATTGTAAAATGTGCGAGGTAATTGAGTTGGATTGATTAGCGTCGCTCTGGTTGCTACCTATGAGCTATTGGCGACAATCAGGGAATCACTGTTAAGAGTGGTCCAGAGATATGCCATCATAATTTGAATCATCTAAATATTGTCTTAAACCAATCTTCACTGAAAAACATGAGGAAGATCCAGTTCTTTAAATATCCAATGTTTGAAAACATTTTACTGAGAGATAAGTTTTTAAATTGAAAAAAAAACTGATATTTTGCAAATCTTGCTGAACTTTTGAGCAGGAGTGTATTAGGTATACTGGAAAGTTTTTCGTTTTAATTTAAAAACCTGACACCGGTAATTTTTTATGAACAATATTTATATAACTTTTAAGAAGGTATAAGTATTGTTTGAAAAAAATTTCCGGTGCCATTTTACTTGTTCAAAACGACTGGACTTTCCGGTACACCCAATAGTTCTGCGCATTTAAAGAGTATATTGTAGGGTTTAAAACAGTTATTGAAATTTTTCTAAAAGTTCCAGTTTAACTGGTTTACAAGAACTTTTACAATTACAGTTGTAACATTAAAGTTTAACAAGAACTTTTATCAAAAAATTTGTTGACATAAAGTTCCTTAAGAACTTATATTTAAAGGACTTTTTCATAAAAACTCTGTACAAAAAATTTTTATTAAAACATTTAATAAAAGTTCTGTTTATATTAGAACTTTTTAAATAGATAAGTTTTCTCATAAACATATGATCTTTCGTAAACATATGATTGAGAAGTTGACGTGCTATCATTGGGGAGAAATCTTGGAAGACAGTAATTTCAGTAGTGTATTTTTCTAGTATTTCCCATCCACTTAAAGCAACAAAATATTTTCATTCTTTTTCATTTTATTTTATTTTATTTTCGATTTATTTTATTTTTATTTTATTTTATTTTTTTAATTTTTAATTTATATTTTATTATTATTATTATTATTATTATTTATTATTATTATCTATTTATTTATTTATTTATTTTTTTGCATTACTTCTCTAAATGTAGCAAACTTAGTTGTAAGACTCAAAATATATTTCGTTGGGTAAAAAATTTATCATAATTTTTCAATTAAAAATTATATTTTGCATTGTGATAGGGAGGGGTGGTTGAACCTAGGGCGAATTACACATCCACGCATTTGAGTTCATTTTCACCTAATACCTTATAATTCAATTAGTAAATAGTAACTCTCCCCTCCCCCTTTCTAAAGAGTCAAATAAGTCGAAGTATTTTGTATCTTTACGTCTTTACCTTATATATCCATATTTAGGAACATGATGACTTCGCAGGAGATTGACACTGACAGAAGAACCTTACAAACTTTTACAATAAACAACATGTACATTCGTGGCCAAACAGTTTTTGTAAAAATTTGTACTATAGAAATTCCAACCAAACAATTTTTGCAAGAACATTTATTTTATTACATTTATTTTCTTTAAAAGTTCTCCCGTAAAAGTTGTTGAAATAAAAGATTTAATATGGAAGAGTATGGATAAACAGTTTCAGAAACATTTCTAGAAAAACTATAAGTTAAAACAGGAAAGTTTTTCAAAATAAAAGTGCACAGTTGTTTTGGAACGCTGGTACCTTAAATTAAAATTTTTTGCAATGTATTATATAATAAATATATAATATCAACTAATTCTCTTTCAGAAAATTGTATTTTGTACTTCACTATGTTGAAAATGCTGAATAATATTAATAATTATTATTATTACTGAGCCCTGAAAAGTATTCTAGACTATGACAAAAATCTTAAAGAACATTGAAAGTTCTTTCAAATTTTTATGAAATCTTTTTAATTTTATTTAATTAAATTTTATTTGCAATCCCCTTTTAACAAGCAATATATTGCAGACATTTTCTTCGTCCTCTCTAAATTTTAACCACTTTTATTTTGTTTATGCAGCTTTCACGTTCAACAGTTGGTTCTGTATACCTTCGGAAGACTGATTTAGCGAGCGAAGGTATGTATAAATGTGAAGCCTCTGCAGAATCTCCAACATTTCAGACAGTAAATGCAGAAAAGTCCCTTCAGGTTTATGGTAAGTGATGGACTAATCTCATTTTTCTGTGAACTAATTTCAATTTTTGCTTTTTTATGAGAAAAATCTACATATCTGTAATATTTATTATACCGTCTTTCCTCCTCGAATTTACATTTTTAAAAGATGAAATTCATCTTTGGTAAATAAGAGAATTTTTTTTTCTTTGGTTGACGCATTTAAAAGCACTTGATAAAACCTTCAAATTAAAATTCGTAGAACTAACTTATAATTTAACTTAATAACTTAAAATTATTTAATAAACTTTAATTTATAAGTAATGATTTTTTTTTCTTTTCAAAAAAAATTTTTTTAATATGATTAATTATCTAAATATGTATAGTTCATTATTTTAAAAAATAAACTAACCTGTATTTTTTTTTTCTTTTTAATATCATAGATCCCTTTCCATTTCTTTCTAATACCATGGGTCCTCGGGATTATATTTTTATTTTATTATTATTCTTTTCAAACTGCTATTTTGCGTCATCTCCAATTATGTATTCCTAATGGAATGATTTTTCTTATTTTGATTTGGTCTCATATTAAATGAACATTTTATAATGGATTTCAAAAACAAAAACTTATACGCCCTAACAGCACATCTTTTCCAAATGACATCCTCTGGGTGTCCTCTGGATGAAAAGGATGTCTATGGACATCTACAGGATGTATTGTGTACGAATGTGTTGTAAGTGATAAAAATAAGTGATTAAAAATAAGTGATATGTATATATCACTTATTTTTAATATTTGTTTTTTGCACAATTTTTGTTTAATTATATATATTTACAATTAAAGTATGTTGTATTACTGTTGTTTGGATTAAAATAAAAATTTGGATAAAACCCTTATGGTTTTGTTCTCTCTCTCTCTCTCTCTCTCTCTCTCTTTTTTTTTTTTTTTTTAAGTTACTAAAATTTAGAAATTTAGTTCATTCTATCGACGGTAACTTTCTGTATTTTTACGATATTTGCTTGGAATTTTTATACAAATAATTAAATACGTTTGGCTTATAAATTATTCAAAAGAAATTCTGTTAATGCTTGGGCATGCATAATTAAAACATATTTCCTAAAAGTATTTACATTCCATCAAATATTTAACATTTTTATATTCTGATTGCAGTACATTGTGTCTAATGTAATATGTGAAGTTTTGTAAAACTGGGACTGCATTAAGTTGAGCACCTTACATGTTATTTATGTATATATATATGTGTGTGTGTGTGTGTGTGTGGGTAAAGGCAATTATTATTATTTTTTTATTTTTTAAAGAACTATTCAGTTCTCTGTAAATATACGCGCTACTTAGATATAAATGCATACAGATAATTAAAAGTAAACCTCATAAGATTTTTTATTTAATTTTTAAATTGTCACCTTTTCGTCTTTGGAACAAAATTTTTGCTGAAACTTATGAGAACGCCTAATGTTTCAACATAATTTGTCAAGTACTTTTCTAGATATGTGACAATACGTGTAAATTCTTAAGTGTCCGGTCATTGTAGCAAGGCAGTGTAGTAAAAATTTCATCAATATTTTTAACAATAGCATAACCGCTTGATTAATTTAAAAAATATATTTTTTTTTTCTCTTTTAAACTAAAGACTTATTTTTTCCAATTTCTGCCATAAAACTGTACTCAACCACTTTATAAACTATATGGAATAAATAATAATATCTACCAATATGAATATATGACTTCCTGGACACTTTTCGAAGAATTTTCACGAATTATAGGTCTCTGGTAATAAATAAAAATCTGTCAAAAATCAAACTTACTTTTAAAGTTTCTATTATTATTATTTTATTTTTAATCTCTTCTTTCACCATTTTTGTAAAGTCTAATTATCTAACCAGTTTAGAATTTTTCTTCAGAGTTTTTTATGTATGCTTAAAATACTTTCCTTTATTTTTTAACTGAAGAAGGAGGGGAAAAAAAAAGACTTTTTTAAACAAAAATAAGTTTTTTCGAACTCTTATAAATGGATATGATATCTGGGACAAGAGTTTTCTATCGAAACAACTGCTGTTTCGCCGTTCATCACTCAACAACGGAGCAATTTCGTATGAGATCGAAAATTCAGTAATTTCACAAACTTCTGGATGTTTTTTCTTCTGAGTGAATAACTGGGTAGCCGAACACCTTTCCTATAACAGATCCATCACTGACAAGCAGAGATGATAGGCTGGGTATAACCTACAATTTGGAAAACGACCTTTCTCTGACCTAGAAATGGAAAAAACTTATTTACAGGAAAAGGTGTGAGGGAATAAATAAATATATTTGAGCTTTTTTTTTTTTTTTTAACTTATGTATTAAATTACTTTTTGATTGATTTATTTCATTAAAGAGATTGCTTACATTTAAAGTAATTGTAAGCAATATATTGGTTTATTATAGAATTCTTTTATAAGCAAAGATAAATTTAACAAAAGATTTATTTATTTGTGTTCTAGCCAAATATGAAAAAAGTTTACAATACTGAATACAAATTAAATAAAATTCCAAGCATCAAAGAAATCTAGCAGACTAATTTTTATAGGTTATATTTTGAATTCCGAGGTATTTTGAATAATATATAGCCAGTAGAGGAAGAAGGAGAGTACTGCGCCAGCGGAGGGACGGAGGGACCGGAAGTGAGGATCCCTCCTCCGCAGATAAGAGCCTCCTCCGTATATAAGAGTCTGATCCCTCCTCCGTAGATAAGAGCCTGCATCGTAGATAAGAGAACCTTGATGAGGAAGTTGATAAAGAATTTAATTATGATTTTAAAATTAATTTTAAACTTAGAAAAAAAAATTATGATTTTAAGAGTCAGAAAGATAAGGAAGTTATTTTAAGAGGATTTTAATTAGGATTTTAAAATTAATTTTAAACTTAGAAAAAAATTTTAAAAAGAGAATTTCTTAGGGTTTTTTTTTTTAATCTATTTAAACAATTTTCCTACACTTAAAAATTTTCAAAAAAGAAAGAGATAGACTCACCTTGGAATCGAACCAGGCACCTTTGGTCTCGGATGTAGTTTTATTAAAAGGGGTCCCACCATCCACCCGCCACATTTATAGAAAAATGTGACGCCCCAATTTGTTTTTCAGAAAACTCCTATCGCTGGATATCTGAAAAGAAAGTAATTAGGTATGTGCCTATCCCGCTTCTTTCATGGAGGGACTGTAGACCCTCCCATCGGTGGGTTAACACACACCATTCACACACCATCCACACACCATTTACACACTTTCTTCTAGATTTTTTTTTTTTTTTTTTTTTTTTCTTCAAGATATAAATTACTAATTTTCTTCTAGAAATTTTTTCTTCAAGATATAAATTAATTTTTTTCTTCAAGATATAAATTATTTTTTCTTCAAATTTCTATATACAAATTTTATATTTACAAATTTTATATTTACAAATTTTATATTTACAAGTTTTTTAGAATTCTTGATCCATATGTTGAGGAATTTTATAATGCCCGTACGCCAGACTGGTGATGCCGTCACTTAAGAGAAATCGTTTATCATCAAACGGGCTTAAACATTTTTTGTTTTGTTTTATTGTAAATAATCGATGCTTTTCTTGTGCTATTCTAGTTTGCATCTCGTGGGTAACTTGTTGTTTTTTTAAACAGGAAACATAATCTTCATGTTGCAGTTTTGTTCGCACAATTCGGGTGGAAATACCCTTGGCCCTTTTTTTTTCACTAGCAGCTGATTTAAGCGAGTACATTTTGGCTTTGAGTCCCACAAATTCTAAGGCAATATCGCTATTGAGTTCATCCTTAAATTTACCAATCACCTTTTTATTTTGATTTGAATGTAGAGGATGATCTTGCGGGTACTCGGAAAAATCAAAATAAGACGAATATAGTTTCATATCTTGATAAATATTTGACGTTTGAATTATATACGTTAATGAGTCTGTGTCTGTAAACAAAAGGGTGGCCTTATTTTTGTATGTCTTTTTTACAAAGTTATAATGAAAATTATACATCCATAGTTTTGAAAGTTCGAGGATTACAAATCCCACATAAATTGGACGATTCATCAAAATCGAAGGTTTTAATCTCTCGACTGCGACTAGTTCATTATCAAACTCCTTAAAGTCATGACAATTAGGAGAGGCTGCTAACTTTCGGGCTCTGTTTTCATTGTTACATAATTCGATGTTTTTTCTTTTGCGGAGATTTTCTATGGTTTTTCCATAAACTGAATTATTTAATAGTTTGAAAAAATCTTTTTCGAACGAAGTTTGTGCATTTTTTCTTTTCTCTGTATTGAAATTTATATATTTTTGCATCCATGGAGCTTCATGAAATTTTAATCCTCTATGAATTTTTTTAAGTTTCATTCCAAGCTGTAAATACAACTTTAAGTTGCGATAATGAATCACATAGTTTTCTTTGTCGTGAAGGTTTGGGATAAGTTTGGGAGTACCCTTGTACGTGTTTTCTTTTAATAGTGATTTAGCATAGGGTGACAACATACTTTCTTTCACTATAAGTCTCTCCGGCGCCAAAGGGAAATCGTTATGTTGGTCATGAAGATTTGAGGGATATGCTAGATCAACTTCAAAAATATATCCGATGCTAGCTTCGTCAGATAGTGAAAGGATGAATTGATCGTTAATGTTTTCAACATTAATCCACTCAAACTTTCCACAGGGCAAATACTGAGCCATGGACCAAGCATACAAATTATTTGCGTCCCAGTACATTATGTAAGTGTTTGGCAGCTCTTTGTTATAATTCGGGACGGCAGGGTTGTTGGCTGTTGCAAATCTGTGGGAAATTTGGGATACTCCTCCACGTACACCCTTCTCAATCATTAAAAGCATGTCTATGTCTGTTAGTAAATCCAATTCAGTGTTGCACATTTTTAGACAAGCTTGCCAGGCTAGACCAGGTGTTGTGAAAAGATGTGCACAGTCAATGTTGTAATATTGAAGACATAATTTTCTAAAATTTTCAAAAATATCTGCCAGTAGCAACACATCTGTTTTCACATAAAGATTGTGGTAATCTCCTAAAATTTGCATATTAAACTGGTTCCATATAGTTTTTGCATGATTATAGTCTTCATCTGAAATTGTTTCCTCAGTCAAGCTATTATAAAATGCAGAAGGGGGTGGTAATTGAGTTTCCTCAAATTTACTAAAACAGTTAAAGTAGTCATACGGATAGACACCTTTTCGTGTTAGCAAATCTAAGGGTGTACCAACTGGAAAATTTTCTTTTAAAATTTTAAACTGCGAGGAATCGAGGTTTTTAACAAGTTTTTCTAAGGATGTCGGAAGAAATTGGAATGAATCGATAAATGCTAATTGAATTGGATGTTGAGGTTTTTTAAACTTGAAAGTAATATATTTTTCTAATGTTGAGGCGATAACCTCTATCTGATAATCTTTATACTTTCCTAGTTTCGACATGATTAAATGTCCGTCGTAATTTTTCAGATTGTGAAATACAACCGGAATAGTCATACACTGTTTAAAATTTAAATTGCATGATGCGTGTGCAGCTCCTCTATAAGCACCTGTTTCGTGATTATGGTCTCTAACTTTTACACAACCAGGTAACAAAGGTTGTTTACAGATGCTGCAAACAACTGCATTTTTAAAACTTTCTTCTTGTTGTTTACTTAGTCTCATGGGGGTAATTTTCATTAGTTTTTCCTAGAGAATTTGTTTTTCTTCGATCATTTTTTGAAGAAAGTGGTCTATGGCGTCTTCACCCCTGTACACTTGTATAGGCTTTTCAGCTTTTCCTTTTGAATTTATAATGATGTAGGCATATCCAGATGCAACATGACGAGCCGTATGCTGAATGAAGGAATGTTGGTTAGAAGGCGTTGATGAATCTATAGGTAATATTAAACTTTCAAAATCTGCGTAAATGATATAATTTATAGGATGTTGTAAATGAATTCCAGTAAATTTTAAAATATTATTTTTCTCATCGGGCATATGAATAGCTTGAGCAGTATGAATTTTGCAATTTGGGATATGTTTTTGTAACAAGTCCTCTCTACGAAAGGCATGCAAACATCTGAAACAATAAAATTCAGCTCCGTTATGATTGGTTCGGTGATTCATTAATCTGGAAAAGTTTCTAATGAGGCAATAATGTTGCTTTTCTTCATCAGTTAATAACAACAAATTGATTGGTGGTAAGTTTTCTTTATCTGAGATTTTTAAAATAGTAATTTTTTCGTTTTCATATCCGAAAACGTTTATTCTAAGATTATTTTGATTTTCAATTTTACAAATTTGATTTAATGGGACGGGATAATTAATACCTCTCATATTGAGTTCCTGTTCATGGGGGATGTAATGTGATACACGTATAGGGTGTTGAATTCGAAATAAATTAAGTTTGTGTGCCAAAAGAGACCACAGCAAACATTTATCATCGTTATTTTGAATATTTAAAATTGCTTTTTTTGAAGCAAGTTTTGGTGGGAGATTAATGAAACTACTTCCTCGCAGTGGATCATACACCATCATTTTTAATTCTAATAATTCAATGTTTCTTAATTTCCACCCAGATCCACGTTCTAAAAAGTCTTCTAAACGTTGAGTAATCGTTGAAAAACCATCGTTTAATTGTTCTTGTAAATTATCAGAAGTTAATTGTATATAGCGGTGACTATGAAAATAAGTAGTTAGCAATTCGGTACCTTGATTTGGTGTTTCTCTTTCCATTACGGCTTTTAATATCATGTACCATCTTATACCACCCTTTTGATACATTTCATTCTCAATTTTTTGGTATAGTTCATCATGAATTGAATCAAAAAATACTTTTAAATCGTATTGATTGCCTTCATCAGGTTGAATGAAAATTGTTTTAAACGTGTCAAGTGCCTCAGTTTGGGGACGAGGTTTTGTTGGTTTCGGTTTCTTTACTGTGACGAATGGCTTTGAATGGTGGATACGTTCATGTTCCATAAGTTTGTTTTTTGAAGAAAATTTATGTGGACATTCACGGCAGGTATAATGCGACTTCTGATGAATTGGTATGTGTCTTAGAAGAATGTCTTTTCTCGAAAACTGTTTGTTACAAACAGTACAGGTATGTTTTTCTTCATTAAGCACATTTTCATTATGTAATTTTAAATGTCTATTCAAATTATCTTTTCGGGAAAATTCTTTATGGCAGTGAAGACAGATAAATAATTTTTGATTTTTGTGAGTGTTCAGATGTCGGTTAAGTTTTGTTCTATCATTAAATTCTTTACCGCATGTAGGACAAACCTAAAAATTAAGAAATAGTGTGTTTTAGAAACCTAGCTTTAAAGTAAAAAATTATTTGAATGTTTTAACCTAACATTATTCAAAATTCAATAAATACTTTTGAATAAAGTGTTTTTTTTTTTTTTTTTTTTTTTTTTTTTTTTTTTTAAATTATTTAAATGTTTTAACCTAACATTAATCAAAATTAAATAAATACTTTTAAATAAATATTTAAAAATAAAGTGTTTTTAACCTTAATATTTAAAAATTAAATAAATATTTAAAAATTAAATAAATATTTAAAAATAAAGTGTTTTGAACCATAATATTTAAATAAATATTTTAAAATTAAATAAATATTTTAAAATAAAGTGTTTTTTAACCTTAATATTTAAAATTAAATATTTAATTGTTTGAATGTATAAACCTAACTTTATTTTATTTAATTATTTTAAAGTATTAACCTAACTTTAAATTGAACTAAGAAGTATATATATTTTTTTTTTTAAATGCAAACCAATGAAAGTTAAAATTTTCCCTAACAAAAATTTAATTCTACCAAAGTTAAAATTTTACCTAGGCCAATGAAATTTTACATACCCCAATGAAAATTTTTCTTAACCCAAATATAAAAATCTAACAATAAAAAATATCACATACCTTGTTTTTAGATGATGAAGAGGTATCACTAGATATGATAGGCGTAACATCAGATACAGGTGCATGAGCAGCAGCAAGTTCAATGCGACCAACACCAGTAGGCACGGTTGCGATAGTAGGAACGTAGGCAGGTATGACACCGACATCAGCCACGGCGGTAGAAGCAGCTGGTAACTAAAAAAGAAATAAAACAATTTTTTTAATTAAACATGATTTTTCAATATATAAATGATTTTCACAAAAATATTTACAAAAATAAGTTTAAATTAGTATGTATGAAATGATACTTACATGTATCTTTAAGTGTCGGACCAGTTCAGTTCTTTCTTCAAACTCTTTATCGCAAATACCACAAGTCAATACAGGTCTATTTAAGGGTGCAGCATTGAAATTGGGTGGTCCTATTGATGTACCTTCACCAGGATCCTGAAAAAAAAAAAATATATATATATATATATATATATATATATAATTAAAAAATAAGAAACAAAAAATAGTTAATAAATAATTGTATAAAAAAAGTTTATATAAAATAATTATTACCATGTTCAAAGCTTGATTATAATTTTGCAGAGGCTCTGCTGTTATGGTTAGATTATTAAAACCCCCAACCGATGGCGATGCATCGATCTAAAAATATACATATTATTTTTAATTAAAACAATATTTAATTGAAATAAATTTAAGATGCAAAAATATTATTGAAAGACCCCTACCAAATCGTCAAAGGCAACATCCCAGTTGATCTCATTACATCCTGCAATATCGTATAGTTCGATATCATCAAACAATGGGAACTATTTAAAAAGCAAAAATAAAAAAGGAATACAGTTTTTTTTTTTTTTTTTTTTTTTTTTTTTTTTTTTAATCTTATCATGTAAAAGTATACTTTAAAAAAAAATTTTTAATGGGTTAATATAAACTACTAATAACTGCTTAAAAATTAAAATAGTATTTGCATTCATATTATACCAATGTATCGTTTATTTAAGCGGAAAAAACTATTATTTTATAAAACATTAAATAACTAAGACATATTTTTTTATCCGTAAAACGAAAAGTATATTTTTAAGTCGAAAATATTAATGACTGCTTAAAAATTAAAATAGTATTTGCATTCATATAATAACAATAGATCGTTTATTTAAGCGGAAAAAACTATTATTTTATAAAACATTAAATAACTAAGACATATTTTTTTTATCCGTAAAACAAAAAGTATATTTTTAAGTGGAAAATATTAATGATTGCTTAAAAATTAAAATAGTATTTGCATTCATATAATAACAAAGCACCGTTTATTAAATCCCAATAGTCTAAGTTTAAAAATAGAAGTGTAGGAATCTAAATTCTCAAAAATTTTACACGTAATAAGCGGCTTATTTATCGCTTATTAAATTGTAATAGTTTAAGTTAAAAAATATTAATGACTGCTTGAAAAAAAAAAAAAAAATCTAATATGATCTTAAAATAGTATTTCCATTCATTCATACATATTAAATATAAGAATATTTAATTTACTATTCATACATTCAAAATTATAAAAGATAAACCAAAATACTTACTTGATTATTATCGGAAAAATCCATTGTAACTTCGAAGAATAAATCCTTGCAGAACTTTAAGTTAACGGAACTGTATCTAAAATAGAACTGATAAGAAATGACTTTAGGTGATGGTATTTAAACCCTTTTTCCTATCTACGAATGTCGTAATATTTTAGTTATCTCTCTGCATCACATGCGGGTGATGTTACATCACGAATGTACGTTATCATATTCTAGAACTTTCTACCTCATATGGGAAAATTTCGATAACTTAGTTTGTGAACGGGGTCGATAAATAAATTTTGTTAGTATATCGTGTTATCAAATGATACTTAATTTAGAAATACTTTGTTTAATTACAAATCAGTTTTAAGATATCTATCAAAGTCGAGTATTTGTTTTAAAGTGAATGTCTTATCGAATGAGACTTAATTTTTAAGAATCTAAACAAAGGAAATGTTTCATTATTTATCCACCAGATAGTTTCACACGGAAATAACTATTTTGTGTACTGTACACTATCGTAAAACAATCTCTTGTAAATAGATAATTTAAGTTTGGAGAAACAATTGCTAATTTTCTAGAAAAGATAATAGTTTGTTCTTTTCTCAACATTAATGATTCAAGTTGATTTTGTATAGATTATTTATACTGAGTGTACCAAAAGATAAGTTTATTTTTCCCTAAGACAATCTGAATATAGCTCCTGAAAAACATTTACTTTGTAAATATATGATAAACTTTGTCAGCAATTATCTAACAAATTCTTTCTAGAAGCAACTGGTAATTCCCCGTTAAAATACTTTGATAGTTAGGAATTATCAAATTTGATGATTGAAGTTATCTTAAAATGATATTTCTAATTTTAAGAGTTATTCAAAATAATTAAAGGAAATTGTACATTATCAAATCTTTGATTCAAGCTTACTTAAAAAGACTTTTTATAGATTAATTATTCTTAATGATTTTTTATCCAATTGGATTTATACTAAAGAATAATTTTTAAAAAAAAAAAAAAACAGACAATTTTTTTAACACAAAAATTATTTATTAAAGATTCCACATATGTACACATTATTATGTTTCACATCAAACAATTTAGCAAAATATTACAAACACATTTTCGATAATTCAGTGTCTTACAAAAAACAATCTTCAAACAGTTTATCAAAATATTCTATTGGATATTCTTCAAAAAATGATAAACTATAATTGCAGAAACACTTCGAAAAGATATTTTTACAAATTTTGTAACAATTCAAATTTAATAAGACAGATTCTTTCATCACATTGAATTTTTGTTGTGCATTTAACATGAGACAATCATGTCTGAATTGAGATGGATGCGATATTAAACAAGCTTCACATACATATAACTTCTCAATATTAATTTTTGCCTCTTCACAAATGCAATTAATATAATGTTCTTTTGTTTCATGAATATCGATATGTGAATCACACGTCACAGATTTATTCAACACTATGTCAGGAATCTGTTTTGTTAAAATTCCTTCCATAAGACAATCAGTAATTTGCGATTTTATTTCGTTAATCCTCATCAAATGACTTCTACCAAGTTTAATGCCATTCGGCTTGAAATAAAAACCATTATCTTTAGTTTTAAAAATTTGCTGTAAATAGCAACTATCCTCATCCCAAAATGCTGTTAGTAACTGGTTATTGCTAATAAAACTGTCTTTTACTGAAGAAAAATTAAAAGAGTTTATCTTACTTTGAAAATGATCCCAAGTCGCCGATGTTAGAATCACACCGTTATTTGTAGGGTACTGTTTCCCATCAGGGGTTTCTTTGAAACTTCGTATATGCAATCGGAGAAAAACGTCATTTTCTAACATGACTTGGATAAAGGTAAGCCAACCAATATCCCATTCGGCGAGGAGAGGATTAGGCTTGTCTTTCTCTTGATAATATTTTTCAAGCCAATCGTTGTTGTTTTGGGGAAAATCGTTGTTGTTATTTTTAGGAAGCACAGTTTTTTCAATTTGTACATCAGGAAATAGAGTTTTTTCAAACTGTGGCTCGAGGTTCAATCGTGGTTTTTTCAGAGGTGGAGATATACAAATTAAATGTCGAAACGTCAAACTGTTTCTTGAATTTTTAATGGTTGAGTCAGGAGCAATTCCGTGGGTAAAAAGTTCATTGGTGGGTTTCCCCATAGTATATAGAGAACCATGTTCCAAGTTAATGACTGTAGACGGCGCATTCACTTTTTTAAACTCGATTTTTCTTGACGCACCAAAACTTAACACAGCGATAGGAAAAGTGTCATCCAAACTGTTTTCATTGTCTTTGTGCTGTGAAATATAACTTTGACCGTCACAATACACATTCAATAACACATAATTGTATGTACAGCCGATATGCTTTTCCACAAGATTTCGCAGTTCCGTCATTAAGGGAGTCCATGGCTGAGCAGTTACTTGCGTACCGCTGAAAGCATAAGAAAGTCCAGCATCGCCATAGGCTAACACTTGGCGCTTAGGCACAACATCCTTACCCCAAATTTTAAAAGTAGGGGTATAAAACGGCAGAATTTTTAACTGTTCAAAATAGGCATCGGCTTTCGTCTTCTCAATAAAATTTGCATAATAACTTACGTTTAATCCGTTTTCGAAGAAAGTAGTAGCCATGATTTAAAAGCACGTCTAACACAAGCAGAAACAACAAGCGAAATGAGGTCTTTTATACTGATTTTATCTTAGTATGACGTAGTGGGCTACGTGACAGATAACACAAACCTTCCAGTGTGCAATGTCAAGTGACGTAGTAGTAGATAAGACCACGTGGTCTTGATAAGATCACGTGATTTTTGATAAGAAATAGCATTATCGTTCATTTCACCTCGTGCGACTGGAAGAAGAGGACGTTAAGTGTGGAGGTAAGCTCAATTTTTATATAATATATATATTAAAACATAAATAAAGAGACCAGTGTTTTATATTAAAAAATATTTTTTTATTAATAATTTAGCCAATAGGGGGTTACATTTGAACGTTTTCGTTCCTTGGGTACAGAAGATAACAAAAATCTGTTTTTTATAAAACTTTTAGGCATATGCATATCATTAAGGGCTTGCAACAATTCGCCCTGTGCATTGATAGGTACTTTCTTATTCGTAGAAAATATTAAATTTAATAAATCGGCAATATTAGAGTTCTTTATTTTACGGTTTTTATAAGTCACTTCGCCTGTTTCGTCCCATTGCAATTTGTGAGGGCTTGTTTTAAAAAATCCAAGTAAATTCGTAGCTTGATTCATCATTCTTTTAGGCACTCTAGTTAAAGCAAGTTGTTCATAGTCTTGCACGGGTTCGGGTTTCACAGAAGCAGGTTCGGGTTGGGGTTCGGGTTTCACAGGTTCGGGTTTCGCAGATTCGGTTTCGGGTTTCATCGAAGACTCTTCATTCGCGCGATGAATCCATGGAAGATTGTTTTCTTGCAAATTCATTTTTCTTTGTAATAACTCATAATAACGTCGTACTTTTTCATAATCTGGTAACGAACTGTTTAATATTTTTAGCAATGCTTTATCCAGTTCACTCAATTGTCTTTGCAAAGGAGTATGTTTGTTCAACACCTCTTCGGGTACTAAAGCATATTTTTTAGCGAATTCCATGAATGAGCGTACTGAGTGCAGTTATAGCAGCGGGAATTAAAACGTTTAAAAATCCACCTTGTTGCACAATCAGTTTCTTTTTAGTGAATAAAGAACCTTTTTTTGTCCCAATTCCCCAAGAGTCGTCTTATATTTCGCTAACGATCGTTTCTGACAAGTAGTGAGAGGTACGTTACCTTTCAAAACGTTCAGAGTACACTCGCAAATAGCTTTAACAGTACGATTAGGTAATTTTTTTAAAAAATGTTTTCGTAATCTCTGGGGACACGATCGAATCAATTCTAAATCTCTTACTTGTTGCTTTGACAAAGTCATGTTAGCAACTGATGTTTCACAATTGTAAATCGATTATTTATATTTATACAAAAATTGAATTTGATTGGGTAGGATTTGAGTTCGTAATCTCATCTCTTCATCCGTTTCATTCTTCAAATCAATAAACAGGTAGGAAAAGGGTTTCTTTGTGGCATCCTCATACACTTCTTGAAAAAATTTTGATTTTTTAGGATACAACTGTCTGCCTAAATGCATGATTTGACTTAAGTCCCGTCGATTTTTAAACAGGAAAATGTATTGCGCATTTAAGGAAACTGTTCTAATTTCACTTCCTTTTTGAAAAAATTTTTGTGTTAAAAATACAACACTTAGATTTAAATGATGACTGCCTTTCGTAAATAACGAAGTCAATCGTTTATCGTTACTACATTCCGACATTAAATCGTCTATCACAAACAAAGTGTTGCCACTTAGATATTCCTTAAAATTAGAGGGAAACCCTTCTACAAAAGTTACATCAGGTATTTCGTCGTATAAAGTTTGATAAATACCATAAAACCATATCACTTTATCGATTGGAGGATGAAACATTTGTTTTTTATATTGTAACAAATCTCGCATAAAAAATGATTTACCGCATCCGGTAGGACCTGCCAGAATCATAGTAAAAGGGTGTTGTAACTGTGGGAACTCCATGATGAATGAACACAGACACAAAATACATACAGTTTAAATAAGTATTTATTGATAAAAATTAGCGTACACACGAAATCTTTTAGCAACAAAATTATAGACTCTCTGGTCGTTACACACATTCTTAGTTACAAACATTGACAAAAAATCTTTAAGGGTTTTTCCCCTGCATCTACAGTACAAATAATAAACACAATATTGGCCACACACGGCGGTTGTAGTACTCTGCAACATAAGAGGGTTATAGTTCATATAAGCAAAACGAGATACAAAGTTCTTTATAGGTCCTTTAAAAAAACTCGGGTCGTTTCCATATGAATCAAAGAATTCCACTTCATCATCAGATTGTATAAAGAATGCTAACCAATGCATTCCAGGTTCGGATGAATCATCTGTATTGCATACGAAACAGGTAGGATAACGCACAATCTCCTCGGGTAATTGATCACTTGGGAACACATCCAAAAAATATTTTTTCGTTACTTTGTCACATGATAAAATATTCTTGATTTGCAAAGAGTTCATTTTCATTAATTAGCAAAGTCACATAAAACGTGACGGGACTTGGTAATTTCTATAACGTTTTCAAATTCACCATACACAAACACGGATATGGTAGATGTTAAAGCATTAGAAAATTTAATCTCAATTCTTAAATTTCCTTGTTGTTGTAAATTCAGGTGAGGTCCGTCACACAAATCGGGACTTAGATCAAAAGCAAACAAAGTGTGTCCATCTACGAAATCTTCACGGGATATAGAATTCCCAACATCGCGATTAAAACCAGAGAATAATCGATGATAAGCTCTTATATAGTTTTTGTCTCGGAAATTCAGTTCTAAAGGTTTACTAGGTACAGGTTGACCGTCTACATACACACTTAAAAAGTTTACATTATAATGATTAAAATAAAAAGGGTTTAACTCGTATCTACCACTCATGGCTGTATTATCTAACAATCCAATAATTATGCGTTTCGGCATGGCTCCCAGAAACACATTATCCTGCATAAAAGACATACTTCCTGAAGGAATAGTATAAGTCTTGCATAAAACTCGGTCGATCGGGTATTTCGCAGAATTTTTCTCCAATGCTTTTGCATGTCCCAATAAAACCCCAGGATTCACTTTCACTTTACGAATAAATAAAGAAGCATGTTCCAATACAACGTTAAACTTCTTATCCTGTCCAGCGACTTGTCTAGTCATTAAACAAAACTGATGAGGACTTCGAATCATTTTAATTTTTAAATCAACCATATTCAATAATAGACGATTCTGCTGAAAAATGTCACAGTGTAGAGGTCCAATCATATCTAAGATTTTACTATTTTTAGTCAGTTCACACCGAGTTTTCAATCCGGAGTTTTCAGGTGGGGCTTGTGGTATAGGATCTGATACAGTTAAATTATTATCTTTGTAGAAACATTCACAGGTCAATAAACTTTTCTTAGCATCTTCGCCATAATTCAATAAAGTTTCGATATAGGCACGATAGGGATAAGTGTTACTCGAAGAGGATATTAATCTTTCATTCAAACTCACATCGATCTGGGAAAATAATGCGTGAAAAAATAAATTAACAGGTGCAACAGGTTCATTATCAGCCAGAGCAGTTCCGTCAGCATTCACAATTTTCACTTTTAGGTACATGTGCGAGGAGGATAAATCAATATATTCTTCCCCATTACCTGTGATGTTAAATTCCACGGGTCCCCCATCGCGAATATTTGCTAGAGGGTGAAATTCAACAAAATGTCCTTTTTCAATAGCTGTCTGCGTGGGTGGAATCAAAAACAAGTCTAATTCGGATTTAACACAGGCAGGGGAATCTTTATGAATCAGTCCCGACATTATGAAGCAAAAATATCATGTGTTTTCACTTTCTTCACTTTGCGACGAATGACGGTTTTATTAGAACGCTTTCTCTTTTTATAGCGTTGTCCTGAACCAATCATTGTTTTCATTTTAGTTGCAGCTTTGTCGGTCAAATTTGAATCGTCGTTTGGCAGCGTCTTTAATATCCGCACCACGTGACAAGTCATTCAGTACATCCACCCCAGTATGAAATAATTGTTTACCAACCGCTTTCGCACCCGATTTAAAAAGGGGTACCGCTGCACGAAAAAGGGATCTAAACAATCCCCCTAACCCATATCCTTTTTGTAAAGCAGCACCTTGGTAATAGTTCAAACCGCTGCCCGACTGGTGACAGTAATAGTCTTCAAAAGATTTTGCACAACACTTGTAGGGGACAAACATTATGAGAGATATTTTTGTCTAAAATGAAGTTTCACGATCAACTGTCCACGTTCAAATGACACTAAACGTCCTGTGTGTGTCCTTATAACGGTTTCAATAGTCTGAAAATTCTTTCGCGAGACCGGCAAGTAATGCGGTCTATCAAACATTTCATGAATCATTTCACCATCTTGTCCTTTCACGGTAATCACACGTAACAGGGGAGCAACCGTATGACCCACAATTTGTGGTTCCACTATATCACTGTATATGTATAATAACTTAAAATCAACATTCGGGTCGGCAACATAAGGACTTACTATAACCCTAGTATCGGATGTGGGTATATCGTTTTCACCTACCTCTCCCGGTAGAAATCCTAAACATTCTGCAAGTCCTGAATATAAAATTATTCTTGCTTTCGAGTTTAAAGTAATATCTACTTTTCTAGTATACTTGCTATAGTTAAACGCAATATTACCATTAAAATTTTGATAATTAATCCATTTAATAATCTCATTTGGTTTTTCGTAAAGTCCAGGAGGTATTCTCGCTTTTTTCATCATACCTGTACCTGTATCATATTCATATTCATTTCCGTTCTCCATTATATTTTTCCATATATGTGGATAAATCAATTCCACAATCCCTACTTCCCATTCCCCTTTTAAGTCAAGGAGAGCGGGTAATCTCGTAATAAAATGTGAAATTTTATTTTCCGGGTAATAATTTAAAGAACTGTCCGAGGGTAACGTCACGTAGAACGACATGATGACAAATGATTCTTAAAATCTACGTCATCGCAATTTATAAAACGAATAAATTAGAAGCCGGTATCCATTGATCGAATTTGGAAGGATAACCTTTATATTTCACTTTATATTCAAATTGACCTTTTCTCATTCGCTTTTTCAATATTTTTTCGATAGCATAGTCCTTTTTAGGTTGTACTTTTTGAAGCTCTTGGGCATAAAACGTTCCTTGAATCGGTTCGTTCATCAGGTCCTTGATCCGGTAGACAGGCGGGTGTCGCGACACACATTCGGTCACTACAAATAACTCTTCCGTCCAGTTGGTTTCATAACCTTTTTCAAAGGTTAATTTTTGTTTAGACACGCGTACAGTATCCCCCGGTTGAAACGTACAAGGCTTTCTCTTTTCAGTTTCCATATCCCCGTATAATGTAAACCATACGTCACTTTCGTTTTCCGAAGTCACTTCGATCGGTGCTCTTTTAATACTTGAATGATAAGTATGATTATAACTATGCAAAAATTGATCTAACACGTCTACGTAACAGTAAGTATGTCGACTAGTGAAATATTTCCACATTTTAGTTTTCAAAGTACGATTAAATCGCTCTACTACAGATGCTTTCGTATTGTTAAAAGTTTTGAAAAACCTCACACCTTCATCCTTTAAAAACTTTTGAAACACCCTGTTGACAAACTCGGTACCACTGTCACTTTGAAGTAATTTTGGCTTTCGTGACATAAAAATTTTTTGAAAAGCTTTCTTAATATCTTCCCCTTTTTTAGTTTTTAATGGTATCGCCCACGCAAATTTAGATAGAACGTCGATACAGGTTAAAATGTAGCGGTACCCTTGATTGTACTTCTGCAAACTGCTTAAATCGACTAAATCTGTCTGCCACTGCTGATCGATTGTGTACACTATGACACGATTCGTTGGAAATTTTCTCCGAATCGGTTTGTGAAGGCTGTACGCATCTACACCTTTTAACCATTCCTGAATCCTCTTCTTGGGTATTTTTCCTTTTGCAGCACGGTATAAAGCATTTACACCACCAAAACTTGCAACATGAGCTGGATTTTGATAAGTCTGTTCCATTGCAGCAATTAAATTGATTGTTGTTTACATAAATTCGAAAACGCATCATATCGAAAAGGATAAATTTCCCGTTTCGTTTAAATTTAATATAAAATCTACATTAAACTTTGAACCTTCACTAAAAATATAAAGAACGGTGAAAAAAATACACATTAAAAAATATAAACAGACAACAACGGTTGCTTCCTCACGCGAAAGCATCATGTTGAATACTAAATGAAATCTACTAAAAAACGCCTATTTATATCTTAAATCGATTGTTTGGAATATATTCCTGTGGGACAGTGGTTAAGACGTTTGTAAACTACTACCCCGCGGGAATATTTTGTCTCGGGTTCAATTCCAGGTCTTGCTAAAAAAAAAATATCTTTATTTAAAAATAAATTCTCTTGAATCGACTAATAGATGGCAGCAGCACCGAGGAAAGGTGCCTGGTTCGATTCTAAGGTCAGTATATCTCTTTATTTATTTCCCTCAAACTTAATTTCTAAACGGCGCAGTCATGGTCGAGAGGTCAAACGTCTAAGGTTTAAAGAGGGAAGGTGGCTGGTTCGATTCCAAGGTGAGTACATTACTTTCTTTTTTGAAAATTTTTTAAGTATAGGAAAAATGTTTAAATAGATTTAAAAAAAAAAAATCTCATCGAACATAATAAATTCTCTTTTTAAATCATAATTTTTCTAACTATTTCAAATTATCATAATTCTTTTAAAATCATATTACCAAGTTTTCTAATCACATTCATTAAAACTTAATTCATTTTAAAATATACTTAATTCATTGTTTTAAATTTTTATCGTTCATTAAAATTCTCTTTTTAAATCATAATTTTTTTCTAAGTTTAAAATTAAGATTAATCATTAAAGAAAATAATATTCATTAAATTCTTTATCATATCAACTTCCTCATCAAGGTTCTCTTATCTACGATGCAGGCTCTTATCTACGGAGGAGGGATCAGACTCTTATCTACGGAGGAGGCTCTTATCTACGGAGGAGGGATCCTCACTTCCGGTCCCTCCGTCCCTCCGCTGGCGCAGTACTCTCCTTCTTCCTCTACTATAGCCTTTTCAAACAATAAACTGAAAGTTCAGAAAGATCTCTAATATATATCATACGTCTTTTTGGTAAAAAGGTTAAAATATCATTAAAGGAATTTATTTAATTAAGATTATTTATGAAACTTTTAACTTGTTTTTTTCTTCACAACAGAAACAAAGCATAGTATCAAAAGGAAATTGAAATTTTTTTTATTAGGATCAGGAAGAGAGGCTGTTTCATTTATGACATGAATATTGAATGAATTTCATCTACTTCACCTTAATATCAAAAATAAAAAAACAAAAAGCTTTCTAGAATATATCATAATTTTACTAGAAATTTCTGTAAGAATTCCAAAAATATTTGTGTGTGTGCGTGTTTGAACGAAATTCTTAAGTAATTTTAAATTTAACGCAGTATTCTATTCCCGTTAACAGTTCGGAGCTTTATAAACGTTAAATAAATAACACTTTTTATAAACAAATATAAATATTGATTAAATTTTTTTCATCGAAAATCTATTTTGTAACAACTGGCAACCGCACTAATTTCTAGGGGTTTTTTTTTTTTTTTAATGATGATTTAAGAAATCTGCAAGAAGTATAATTCAAATAGTTTAAAATCGAATATTATTTCTCATTCTTCTGTAAAAGAAAACTAAAAAAAAAAAAAAAAAAAATACATATATATATATTATACATATATATATCAGAAAATCTTGTCGAAAATTGCATTTGAATAGATTTTTGATCCAAACTACTTATATATTTCTTTTTTAGTTTGATTGCTAATTTTTATCATCAGCTTACATTTTAGTTCCCCATCATACTATAGGTATGGGAAACTTAGGTAATCGTGAAAATTTTCGACCTCGGTTTTTTGACTTTTTTACACGTTTTCAGGTGTGATTAATCCGAAAATGACAAAATTTTTATGGTGTCTGTCTGTAGGGTGCCTGTTAGTGTGTTAATCCGTTAGTTTGTTAGTCTATGTACACGATATCTCAAGAACAAATTGTCGCAAAGAGGTCAGATCAAATTTAAAATATTACTTTCGACACTGGCAAGAACCCTATTCATTTGCAACATTCGAATTTAAAAACTTCGTAAGTTATTAGAAATTTACGATTTTCTTAACATTGGAGAATAGGACAAAAATTCACTTAAACGTGCATTAAATGGAAACTTTTTACTGTAAAAATGTCAGACCAGTTTTAAAATATCAGTTTTGATGCCGGAATGAACATCAGTAACTATAAATATGCTACTTTGAAAATTTCGAAAGTTATTGGAAATTAACATGGCTGTATAGGGCAAAATTTCACATAATCGTCAATTTTGAGAGATATTTTCATCGTAAAGATGTCAGACTACTTTAGAAATATTATTTAGGACACTGGCATGAATATTAATGACTATGAATTTTCCAATAGAAAAATTTCGTAAGTTATTGGAAATTTAAGAAATTCTTAACGGGGCAGAATAGAGCAAAATTTCACATAAACGTCAATCTTGAGGGATATTTTCATCGTAAAGATGTCAAACCACTTTCGAAATATTATTTAGGATACTGGCATGAATATCATAGACTATGATTTCTCCAATTTAAAAAATTCGGAAGTTATTTGGAATTTACGATTTCAGAATAAGGCAAAATTGAGCATAAACTTTCATTTTGAGAATCATAAATACACTAGACAACTTCAAAATTACATTTATGATATTTGTTTGAACATGATTAAATACAAATATTCTAATAGGAAAATTTCGTAAATTATTCGTAATTTACAATTTTATCAACATAGCGAAATTGTAAATTTTTCATATAAATATGAATTTTGAGGATTGTTGCATTGGAAATAGTAGCATGAAAACTAAACAACAGAATTGACCCTGATAAAATAAATTAATAGATTAGAATAAGATAAATATATCGAAGTGAACGGTGAATAGCCTATTAGGCGGTGATTTCATTCTGTCACTGTATCAAGCTTTGGTCAAATTCATTTCTTTTAACATGATTATAATATGTCTCGCACTAGAAATTTATAAGAACATAAATATGATGGAGAACTGAGCAGAGTCCACTTATGCCAACTAGTTTATAAAAAGCATAAGACTAAGATCATGACTCGACCAATATTTACTTAAAACAGTATTAGGTGTACATCTTTTATATAGAAATTATTCAATAATTTTGCTGCCGGCTGTAACTATAAAACAAATTTATTAAAAACCCAAATCAATCTTTTACAAGTTTCTTTGTAAATGTAATTTTTTTAACAAAATCGTTCAAATAGTTTCGAATCGAATATTATTTTTTATTCTTGTATAAAAGAATACTAAAAATAAAATCACAAAATCTTGTCGAAATTGGCATTTAAAGTTTACTTTCAATTCAAACTACTTACATTCTACAACATTTTTGAACACATTCTATGTGAGATTATACATGAAATTTACAAAAAATTAATTAATTAATTAAAATAAAATAAAATAAAATTTGCACTCAAATACATTGAAATCTAATGGTATGTTTAGATTAATTTTTTATAAAGACACGAGAATTCTTTAAAAAATAACATTAAAATAGATACATTCAGAAAATTTATCATGTTTTTGGTTCATGTCCATACATGTCACGTCACGATATTCATAAAGAGACCATAGAAGGCACTCGTCAATACTCTAATTCTTACAAACCCCTTCTAGTGAATTTCCAGCGAAAGTTCCTCTGGGTTCGCAATTCCTTGAAGTAGGGCATGCATCCTCAGCGCATTTATCGTTGTTTGTTGTATTGTTGTTGGTTGTTGTATCGTTGTTTTGTCAGCGCATTTATCGTTGCTGCCTCGCTGACTGATTGACAGAGAGACGAGACGATTCAAAAATATCTCCAACAAGTCACCAACCAATCAGATTGAAGCATTATATTACAACCCTATACCCGGCATTCCTAGATTTTTTAAACCGAAACCAAAACACATACGCTCCATCTTATACAATTATATATCTATATGAAAAATGCAATCGGTTATCATGTAAAATTTACAGAGCAATACAAAACATCTTCCGATTCTTATTCATGTTAATTTTGATTTCTGCAATTTTTATACATTTTCGTCGACAAATGGCATCATAACAGTTTCAGAAAATTCTCATTGTTTAGCAGTGCTACTTATTTTACAATTTATTTTATTTTATTTTTTGTCGGCATTAATGAAGCATCAGAAGATTAAATGAGCATAAATTAAGCAAAAATAAAATGTTCTTATTAATTTATATGATTATTTCATATTATTATACAAATCATTATATAAAACTACTGTACTTATTTCATGAAAATAAAATTAGACAGAAAAAAGAAATACTTATACAAAAGTTTTAAAACATTTTAAAAATAGAAAAATAGAAAAATAGAAACTTAAAAATAAAAAATAATGTTCTACTAATTGCTATTCTTGACATAAATTATTTTAATTTAGATTATGTTGTATTGAAATTTTCTGAAACTGAACAGTTAAGCAGTAATAAGAATAATAATTATTCATATTTTCCTCAATGCAACACCAGTATGGGTTTTGAAATACAAGCTTTTTAACAAGTTTTGGTGTCTAACTATGTCAAAATCGGCACCGAATCTTATCTTGAAATATTTAAAAAACTTGTTTAATCAATTCTGAATCAAGTATCAAGAATATGCAAAATACCAAGAGATATTCTTGAAAATTCTGGTGAAGTCGATAACTTAATAGTAATTAAGGTATGCATTCAAACTTTGAGACTATATTTTCGCTTTTCGTATCTTCTGTTCTACTTGCGTTAATTTTGAACTGCAGTATACATTGACATAACATTGGATTCATGAAGAATAATTAGAAAAAGTTTTTTGGTAAAGGCTCGAACCATATTTAATTACAAAATGCCTTTTTATTGTGTAAAAATGCGTAGATCTAATATTGGATATTTTATTTGTATTTTAAAATCATGGTTAATTAATACATTTAAACAACTTATTTTAAATATATACATTTTCTTTTTCAGCCTTGCCTAGTGTTAATCCTAGCATATCTGGAGGTCAGTCCCGCTACACAGTTGGGGACCGAGTCAACGTGACCTGCAGATCTGGCGCGTCGAAGCCAGAAGCGAAGCTTAGTTGGTACATTAATGGAAAAGAGGTAAGAATTTCTGAAATTTTTTTTTTAATTTACTTTCTTAATAGATTTAAAATCTAAAATTTTAGAGCATTAAGCGGTGCAATTACGAAATACGTTGGATTGTCCTATGTCCTTATTCTATAAATCTAATTAATAAAATACATGAAATTTATTTAAGAAATAGTTCTTAAATTTTGTGCCTGTTATATTTTGAGAACTATATCTGAGGGAAAATTGCATTGAAGAAACATTTCTTTTTCTTTTATTATAAGAGAAATATGCGAATAAAAATGTACTTTTAGTAATAGATGTAGATTTTTAACATCATGTAAAAAGGCTGAACCTTTAAAAAAAATAAATTAATAAAATAAAATTTGTCTTCGGTCGAGGCATAAGATAACAAAGTTCAAACTAGTCATTACTCTCAATTTATTTGATTAACCTTTTCGGGGCCACAAGCGAGTTTATATATATATATATATATATATATACTACGTTAATTTAGACTGAAATTGCAGTGGAGCGAAATGACTGGTGTATCAGACAGTGGCATCTCGTGAATGACGTTTTGAGCCATCTCCATACAGGTGACTAAAAACAGTCCGTTATCATGAAATTCTCATTCATATGATTGACTGATGAAAATAACTTGGATATGTGGTCATTTCATCAGTCAATCAGATGAATGAGATTTTCATGATAACGGACTGTTTCTAGTCACCTGTATGGAGGTGGCCCAAAACGTTATTCAAGAGAACCCATTAGATCAGATACAGTCGGCAGCAAAATTATTCGAGCGCTAGCAATAATTCCTATGCAAAAAAAAGTACGCTTAATACTGTTTTGTTAAATAAATTCTTGTCGAATGATGTTCTTAGACTGACTAAGATTTAACAAAACAGTATTAAGTGTACTTTATATATATTGAGAGAGAGAGAGAAATTATTACTAGCGCTCGAATAATTTTGCTGCCAACTGCACGTGAGCTACACCATCAAATATGGTTTGGTTATTTCTTTTAATAAAAAAGTGGGGGGGGGGGAGTTTTTTATTTATGTGGAAATATCTGGCGCCTAAAGGGTTAATTTATTTTGTTGTAATTTGTTCAACAACGAATTAAACAGTAAATTTAAACTTCTTTTTTTTTTTTTTTCAAAAGATAGTTATTTCTGTGATAGTTATTTCTGAGTGTGTGTTCTTTATGTATAAATCCAATCATACTCTAAATTATTGCGCTAAATTGGTGCTTTGTACACTGAGCGTCTACTTTATTTGTATCACCTGACAGTCTTATGCAAATAAATTATTGTGTCACTTTGTTGCCACTAGAGGGCTGTGGTAGTAGGAAAAAAGAAAGCTGGTTTCCTGAGAGAGTAGTATAGAAGAAATACTTTTGAATATAAATAGGGGGAAAACGAAATTCACGAATTTTGAATAAGAAGTAATAATAAGAACTTAGGTGCATGGAGCAAGTATTATCAAAACTACGATATTTGTAAAATGTTTAAGAGACATCTGTAGTGAAAATGTATCAATACTGGGTTCTCAAGTAAAAGACTGGGTCTGGACTGGTAAAATTTGGTCGTCATCGAGAGGTTAATGGTTGCACAGAATGGAGAATTTACCAAATTATAACAGAAGATTGTAAATTACATCAGATTGTAACCAAAAAATCTTTTAAATGATCTATGAGCTCAGTGTGTGCCGTTCAATGCTTCGTAGAGTCTACAGAAACCGATGATAAGTGCGAACGTTGCAGAGTAGTCATAATAAACTTGCCACTTAGTGTATAATACTTTTAAACATCCGAAATAGGATGATATTGTTGAGTAAAGAACAACTTTCTATATTCTTTTCGAACTATTTGACATACTTTTTTTTTTTTTTTTTTTTTAAAGGCTCCAGCAGGTTTTATCCGACCCTATCCAATTACTGAATATCAACCTGGATTGTGGACTTCCTCCATGGGACTTTCCTTCGTTGTACAGCCGGCGCATGTCGCCGAAGGTGATCTTGAACTTCGATGTACTTCGACAGTGACTCTCAGTTACTGGGACGACAGCAGAGAAATAGTACTGAGTGACAACCCATTGGCAGAACAAATGGATACGGAAGGTAAACAAGATTAATATTCATTACTTTCAAATAATGTTGCTATTTTAATTTTAAGATGTTCTCCGAAATAAATGAAAAGAAGAAAAATAAGAAAAATTTCTACATTAAAATTATTATAAATAAAAAAATGCTTTTTTATTTATTTATTTTTTTTTTAACATGTTACATCATTTATTAGATAGTTTACCCCCTGATGGAGAAGCGGACTCTGAATGTAAAGTTTTCCACACGAGAATTTGACAAAAAATACCGCAAAATATGCAGTTTGGCATGATTTTATTTATTTATTTATTTATTTGCCTTCATTAAAAAATGAAACACACCATTATAATATCCCTGGATTATCCGGTTTGCCTTTTTGAACCAAAAATGTCTGACTTCGAATCCCGAGCAGACATGGATGTTTTTGGTACCCTCATATGTATAAAATGCATTCAAAAGTGTATCATTAAGTAGATATTAAAATTTTAAGAACGCCTTCAATTTTTTAAAAAAGTCAAGTTATTTTACAAAATTTTAAGGTAAATAAATTTATTTATTTAAAATTTTTGTTCCTTAAAAATAACCTAAATCCATTATTTTTAGTGTAACTTTAAAAACTATGAGAAAATCTCAAAACAGAATTATTTGTCAAAACAAAAAACGTGCCGAAACCTAGTTTAAAACGTTTTTAATATAAGTTTGTATAACAGTACTCGTTATCTTAACCCTTAATCTACAATCTGTCTTTATAATACTGAATTTCGGGGTAAGAGAAAGTCTTGTGAGTGCCACACCAGATTATTTTACATTTGATAATACACATATAGCAGCGAAATATTTATTCCTAAATTTTAAATGAAATTTATTCAACCCTTGCAATTCCAATTTTTTCCATCCATAAAACAATAAATCTTATACTTAGTCATACATTTATTTCAAAGGTAATGTATATAAATATTTTTTTTTAATTAGGAGTAATAGTAGCAGAGTACGAATTAATACAGCTAACAAAGCAACTGAGAGGTGTTTATTTATGTTTAATATAACCACTGATGCCATTTAAAATCATAACTTTTCAATAAATAAAAATATCAAAATTTTGGAAGAAATACATATTGCAATTAATTAAAATACAAATTATAAACATTAAAAAATAAAATAAAAAAAATTTAAAACAGTTAATTTACTTAAATTGCCCAAAACAGGAAACTGATTCCGATATTATTATCAGAATAGAGTAAAATATACTTTCAGTTATCAACAAGGATAGTGAAATCATCTAAGATATATTTTTTTTTTCGGTGCGAAAATGTATATAGATTTTAATATTGTTCATTTTGAATCAGCGGGAGCGTTAGATGGTAAGAAAGAAACTGTGAAAATTTATGATTCCAATTGGCATCACGGGGAATGAAAGGGTTAAAAAATTCATTTTTTCTCTTAAACGATATTTTGTATCTCTTAATTTTGTTTCTTTTTATTTCCAGCCACTTGGGTTTTGAGTGAGGAAGCTCCAATAGTTACTGGTGGACGAGAAGGTGACAACATAAATTTTAATTGTTCTATGCCTGATCATTCAGAGGAAGCTGCTGACTTAAAATGGTTCGTCAATGACAAAGAGGTGAGGAAGTTTATTTACCATTAAACTAATTGTGATTTCACTCACTTTTTTACTTCAAATTAAGTCGCGTAAATTTATTTTTTCAAAGTACTCGATTCGTAAATAAGTAATAAATTCATAAGTAAATGTAACGACTATTAATCCAAAAATTCAAGTTAATTAAAGAATATTGCACTTACAAACTCTAAAAAAACTGTCTAAAAGGTGGATAATAAAATATAAGGAAACTTTGTAAAATATAGAGTCCTGCAGAAATTAAATATATATATAAATTAAATTTGATTGTAATTTCTCATTAAAAGAAAAAGAAGAAGAAGAAGAAGTCTACTTATCCGTAACATATTTGCTGAAATTTAAGGTGCAGTCACACCCTTTTCAAGTAACTAATTTTGCTGGTCATTTCAAACTAGACCTTATTGAGATCTTAGATTTGTGTTAGAGGAAATTTGCTTTTAAGTTAATAATATATGCTTTAAAGTTAAATGGGACAAAACTTGTATGCATAATTATACTAATGATTTCGAGAAGTTGGAAATTTTTGCGCTTGAATTATATGAAACGATATGGCTTTGAAAAGTAGTGTTCTCTCCATAGTTGGAGCTCAGATTCAAATATCACACTACGCCACTGCCCTAGACATTAGTCGAGTCCATGCCATATTGTCTTGCAGAATTTTTGTGTGCTCGAGGTGGAGGCTACACGATATTATGCAAGTGTATCAGTTTTGATGAATCTTTAGTGCACATAAATAAGTAATCTGAATATTTGTCACTAATTTATACATGCATTTCTAAGTTTATTTGATTATCATTTTCATAAATGAATCTTTAGTGTACATAAATAAGTAATTTGAATATTTGTTAATTATTTATACATACATTTTTAAGTTTATTCAATTATCATTTTCATAAATTCGATTGAATAAGAAATGTATTTGTAGTGAGTTATACTATTATTATTTTTTCAAAAACAAATATTTTTAAATATCACACCTTTACAATTTTTTAAGGATTTTATTTCTTAATTTTTCCTCCTCTCGTTTTGCAGATTTCGCGAGCTCACCTAGTTCGCTATGCTTCAAGGAAGACACTAGGACTTAGAATGCGTTTTGGACTCCATTATCAAGATTTAAATGGCGAGATGCGTTTAAGATGTCGCTCTACCAAACACCGACTTCTAAGTCTACGGAGCAGTGAAGTGACCATGACAGCTGGAAATCACAGGAATTCGGGGCTAGTAATAGCAGAAGAAGATGCGGCTGCCAAAGGTAGAGAATCCCTAATTCTTAATCTAATACATTTTGTAACATTTTAACGATATTTTTTACTGCCAATCTAATCCATGCATATAACAAAATAGACAGGGTCGAAGTATCCGATATTTTAAGACTAATTTTTTATAGTATTTTTTATTTCCTTAATCACATAAATTCAGCAATTGGCTAAATGAAACTTTAATTAGCATATATAGTTACGATCATCAGTGCCTGACTCTGTCACGCTTAAAAAAGCCTAAGAGATTCCCTTGGATTCTGTCTATGTGTGAACGCAAGTTGTCACCTTAAAATATTAAATCATTAAAATATTAATTATTTTCATACTTTAGTTAATTTTAAAAAATCTAATTGTCCTGTTTAATCCAACGGATTCAAAAAAATTGCCTCTTTTATTTGTTATCTTATTTGTAACGAATTTTTTATTGGATTTTTTTTTAATTAATTAAAATATGAAAATAACAGCTTTAAAATGTTAAATTTTTAATTGTTGCTTTTTTTTTTTTTTTTAGCATAAAAGGAAATGTGCTTTCACGTGGGAAAAAAAAAACTTATAAAATATTAAATTTGTTCATGCATATGAAAAAATGCCGTCTACAAAATAATAATAATAATTTTAAATTTTAAAGGTAACAAAGAGATATGTAAAGTGCGAAAATTTCGCACGGGCTTGCTAGCAAATGAATTAGTTGAAGTGAGAAATAAATAAAATGAAATGATCATTTTTCAACGGGCGCCTTAGTCGCCCTACAACTAACTAGTTTAATAATTATTATATTCGAAATGTGCGAAAATTCCAATGTTGTGACCCCTGAATATAGCAATATAACAAAAGATACCCAACTGATGTACAAATATAACAAGAGGTGGTATATTATTTTAATTATCTAATGGAGAAAACTCATTCTATCTTGGTTTCACAACTTCGCGAGATTGATTATAGGATATACTTACACACCTACTATTATAGTTCAAATCAAAACAAATTTATAATTTTCTTCATAACCTCAATTACACCATCTCCTAGCACCCCTATACTTTTACATATAGCATAAATGTTCAAAGCTAAACAACTCCATTTTCCTATTTTACTTTAAAAAATTAAAAATGAACCTGTGTCTAGCATCTAGAGTGTACATTTTCCTCGTCAGATCTCATAAATAAAGTAATTGAAAAATAAACCTAAACGGTATTTTCATTATTTTTTCTTAAAACAAAATCATTGGGAGCGGATAAATCAATCGGTTTATTCAACCTTATTAATTTTACAAGAATGGGAATCGGTAGACGAGAAGAACGATAAAATTAGTTCTAGCTGTATTTTATATATAATAAATAATTATATAAATATAAATATAAATAAAAAATAGCATAAAGAAATCGAGAAACGGGTTTTATATGCTCTACAACTTCTTTCAGAAACTACGTTTATTTTTAAAAATTAAATCGCCATTCTGTTTGTCCTAATACATTAAGTAATATAGGCTATAACATTTTTGAAGATTAAAAATGTCGGTTATGTAATACTTAATCTTTTGGAGTGTGGGAAATCAAACACTATGGATATAAGGCAACCCGAAATCGTAACAAGAACAGTGATAATTTTTGCTCTAGAACGTCCAAATTCCGTTGCAGTTTTAAACTATTAAACAAACTTTATTTTGATTATTGATTTCATATTTATTTAATTGGTTCCTTGCTATTTATATTTAATATTTTTAAAAAATATATCATTTACTATTCTTGGAATTTATTACAGTAAAACATTAAATATTTCGACTCTTTTTCATTGTATAAACTTCTTAACTTCAAGGTTTTCTTTCTGAATCAATCAATAAAAATGTGACATGTTTTCTTTAATTTCCAGTGTCCGAGCGGAGCAGCAGCAGTAGCAGCATTAGCAGCAGTGGAGAAGCTTATTCTCTTCCAGATTGGTCTTTTGTCTACCTCTCTCAACTTTTACTTGTTTTGCTCTGACCGAAATTCGCAAAGAAAAGGGGAAATTATTGGATGAAACTGACTCGCACAAAGAGGCTGGAGTGTGATTCCAGTACGCTAGTGGAATCGAAATGAAGAAAATATACTGTTGGATGTTCTGTACAGTATAGATAAAACATCCGAGTTATTTCAAGGATACGTGATGGGGACCACTCAGAAATTTAAGCTTAAGATTTGGTTAGATGGTGTATAAAACTGCTCTTGGACTTTCAGATGCATAAATTTAGAGTGGCCGAAATCGTTTATAGTTAACAGTCTTAACCGTCTGCTGTATTTATTGAATCATTTCTGCTTTATTTTGTACATATGCGATGACGAATCCAGCTGTTAATTGTGTAAAAAAAAATACAGACTGTGAATTATTGTCCTTCATAAATGGATGTCAAAGAACTATCATGTAAAATTTGTAATGATCATTTCAAAATACACTATATTTATTTTGTAATATGTGTTGATTTCATTCCTGTCGTTGTTTTATTTCAAGATTCGCTGTTAAACATTATCGTTTCATCGGAAAACAAAATTGTGAAATTTAGTCAAATTTAACCGCAATTGCAACCATTATTTTGATGCTAGGTTTCATTATTTTAGTGATGCTTACTACTAAATAAGCATTACAAAAATGGCGAAAACGGTGCATCATGTTTTTTAACATATTGATTGCAGCTAAATTTGAATAGTTTTTTCTGATGAAATATAGGATTTTATTTTTAACAGAGTACCTTAATAACGAAAATCATAATGACAAATAGACTTACCTCCTTTACGATTATTTTTTCTTTCAAACACAGAATTTAATATCCTCACAATTACAGCATAGTATCTTTATCCTTTAATATCCTTTCAATTATAGCAAGTAATGTACATAAAAAATCTCAGTCTGTAACATTTTAGGATTAAGACAACAGAAAAATTGGTAATGCTATTAAGCTTTATTTATTAAGTGAAAATCTTTAAGATTCTTTTAATAATTATTATTTAAATTAGTTAGTTTGAATAAAAGATCTGCCTTCTTCTATACTTTTACAGTAGGGGAAAAATGAACTTCTAAAAACATTTTAATCCTGGTGTGCTTTAAGTCCTCACCAGCGCTTTGAATCAAAGAAACCAAATTTCTACTTCGTTTAATTCTTCAAATTTGTTATCTTATATATTCAAATGATTACAAAGGACATATCATTACTATTTTTATTATCCTGTTCTTACATACTAGTAACATGTATAGATTTTTTATCCTCTATCCTGAATATGATAAAACTTTTAACATTTAAGTAGGTATTTAGTGAATTTTCTTTTCTTTTACAAGTTTATAATATTGTTTCCTTTTTTTTTTTTTTATGTGTTAATCTTATTGTTGCGTCTTAAGTAAACCCATCGCCCAATGTTTACAAGTCATCTTAATATTAATAATAGTTTGATATATATATATATATATATATATATATTATACGTGCGTGTAAGTGTGTGTGTGCATATACCAGTATGGTACCCCGTCAAAATAGCCCAAGACAAAATAGCCCCGACAAAAGAACCCCGACAAAAAAGCCTTGACAACAAAACAGCCCCGACAAAATAGCCTCGACAAAACGGCCCCGACAAAAGAGCCCCGACAAAATAGCCCCCGACAAAATAGCCCCGACAAAACAGCCCCAGGACAAAATAGCCCCAGACAAAACAGCCCCGACAAAACAGCCCCAGACAAAATAGCCCCAGACAAAATAGCCCCGACAAAATAGCCCCGACAAAATAGCCCCAGGACAAAATAGCTCCCGACAAAACAGCCCCGACAAAATGGCTCCCGACAAAATAGCCCCCCGACAAAATAGCTCCAGGACAAAACAGCCCCGACAAAATAGCCCCCGACAAAATAGCCCCGACAAAAAAGCCCCCGACAAAATAGCCCCGACAAAACAGCCCCAACAAAATAGCCCCAGGACAAAACAGCCCCAACAAAATAGCCCAAGACAGAATTGCCTCAGCAAAATAGCCCCAGACAAAATAGCCCCGACAAAACAGCCTCGACAAAATAGCCCCAACAAAATAGCCTGGAAGCATTTATATGATTTCATAGAAAATTTATTTAATTAACTTTTCGACTAGCTAGATATTTAGAATAGCTCAAAATACGATGACGATGCATTTTTTAAATTCTTTTAGCCAATTGTTTTTGGGTCCCCGCTGCCTTCGGTAGCGTTTTTATGATTCAATAATCATATAACTTCCTGACTTAAAGGTCTGCACGGGCCGGGTTCGGGGCGAATTTTTAAATTTGCGCTCGGCCCGGGCTCGTGCTCAGTTATTTTGTGTATACTCGTGCCGGTCCGGTGTGGATGATATTTTTTTCCGGTCCGTGTCAGCCCGAATCTTTTTTTAGTTTCCTCGTTAATCAAGGAAAATGAAAAAGATAAAATATTTCTTCAGTCATTTATTTTACATAATTTCACAGGCTTGTGTAGCACATAAAATTTTATTTTGTTAAAAAATGTCTATAACTTCAATTAAATTGAATATCAATGTGCCTGTTTGAGATTTCAATTTCCGCAAATATTTTTAGCATGTCTCGAAATTAATATATTTTATTTCATGTAATATTAGATGGTTCTTATTCAAAATAGTATGCATGTCATTATTAGTTTGCACACATGTACAAACAAAAGAAATTAGATACGTTACTGTGTATAAGGCTTTGTGTCCTACGGTCTGAAGAGTTTAGGTTGTATAAAGGCAGTAAAAATCATTCCACTGTAACTTTTTCGCGAAAGCTCCTTTTTCTTATCTCCTGTGCACTGGATGAAAGTAGCACCATTTCTAGCATGTGCAAAAGCATCTTTTCTATTGAATATGGTTGTATTAGCATTAAAATTTTGTTTATCGGATCACATGAAAAATTCAGATACATTACGGTATATAAGAGTAAATGGTTGAAAATACATTTTTAGTAGTATTAATTATTTTAAATACTGTCCTATATTGTTTGATGAATGCTTATATTTTCGACTCGATTTTCTATCGTCCTTTGAGTCTTTTGTACGTCTGTAATAATGAATTTCTGTTTATATATAATTATCTTGTAAAAGTTCAGCAGCTTTGTTAAAGGACATTCTGTTAATTGGCTGTATAAAATCTCTACAAAACACATACTAAAAATTTTTTCATAGAAAAACATGCATTTTTTTTTTTTTACATATTTTTGAAACGGGCCGGGAGGGGTTTGGGCCTCAAAATTTCAGCCCGTGCAGACCTCTATCTTGATTAGCTAGAAATTTGAAACTTTTAGAAAAGCTCAGAACACGAGGACAATGCATTTTTTTATTACTTTCAGCCAATTATTATGGGTCCCCGCTGCCTTCGGTATCGTTTAAACATACCTGGTAACTTTTATAGTTTATTCCGGAGTACTGTTAGCCTCGCCCTTTTTTAACGCCAGTATGATTGTAGAGAAATTTTCTCCAATATGTAATTACGATGAAATAAGAAGAAAAGTGCTTTTAAAATATACTGGTATGAATAAAGGGCGAGGTTAACAGTACTCCGGAATAAATTATAAAAGTTACCAGGTACAGTCGGTAACAAAAGTCTCCGAACACTAGCAAAAATTCCTATGTAAAAAAAGTAAAGTTAATACTGTTTTGTTAAATAAATCCTTGTCGAATCATGTTCTTAGACTAACTAAGAACAGGATTCGACAAGGATTTATTTAACAAAACTGTATTAAGTGTACTTTTTTTATATAGGAATTTTTGCTAGTGTTCGGAGACTTTTGTTACCGACTGTATGTTTATATGATTCAACAGAAAATTTAAAAACATTGTATATAAAAAGTTCTTTTTATCTTGTAATTATTTATTGTAAAACATAATGTATTTTCATAAATTGTAAATGGGGCCCACCAGCGGCCGAGCGGTTCTGCGCTCAAAGCTGGTAGATGGGAGGTGCCGGGTTCGATCCCAGGTCGCACTCATCGACCTAGCCGTTCGGAGTTTTCCGTGGTTTCCTCCGAAACTCGCGTAAATATGGGCTGGGACCCCTTAGAAAGACCCCCACGGAGGGCATTCCCCCTATAGGCCTAGGACACATAAGGAGTCAATCGGCCTTAATCCTCCAACCATAAATTGTAAATGACTATTTTCTTTAAATGTGGATTTGTTATTTTCTTTTATATACAGTCGGCTGCAAAATTATTCGAGCACTAGAAATAATCCTTGCCAAAAAAAAGTACACTTAATACAGCTTTGTTAAATAAATCATTGTCAAGTCATGTTCTTAATCAGTCTAAGAACGTGATTCGACAAGGATTTACTTAGCAAAGCAGTCTTAAGTGTACTTTTTAAATATAGGAATTATTGGCTAGTGCTCGAATAATTTTGCAGCCGACTGTACCTAAATAGGGTGATTGGTGATTGGTCATTGGGTTTTACGTCGCACTAATGCTGCGCAGATGGGCAATTGGCGACGGTCTGGGACACACCCCTAGAGGTGGTCCGGAGACATGCCATCACAATTTTGATCCTCCACGTACCTAAATAGGGAATGAAATATTCCTGAAAATTTTTGATTTAAGGTTTTCTATGAATTTGCACATTTCGAGATATCTGTCTGTGTGTGTCAGCAAAAGTTCTGGTCGCTGTAACTAAATCAATAAGCAGAATTCAACAATACTTGATTTTTTTTTCATCTTGAGTTAAATTTGTTCTGATTAACTTTTGTGATACATCGCCAAACAGGTGAGCTTTCATCCAGCGATTTAACTTATTTATTCTAAGGCCGTGGCGAACTCCAATTTGGGGCCTACTGTCCCTTAATCTATCCTCCAAATAACTTTACACTTTCATAATAAAAAAAAAAAAAATAAAATGCATAATTTTGTTTTAAGATAAAAATGATTATCAGCAACCACTTCAACATTATGTGTACATCGACGGCAGACGTCAGTGTTATGCTTCACAGAAATAATTTAATCTTGTGTAATTTTAAGCAACAACAACGAAAAAAAAAGGACTGAAAAGTGGTGTAGTTACATTGTAAATTTTGTTTAAATTTGTGTTTATATCGGCCGAAAGGTAGCGCTGATGCTGATATGCTATCATTTTCTTTGTTTATGAAAAAGTTTATCTTAAAATATAACGGTCATAACTGCATCATTTTTTAAATTCTGTGAATATTACACGAAATGTTGTTTGTTATCGGTCGGAAGGTAGCGTTTTTTGTTGTAAATGTCTCTGAATATTCCTTGCCTATGAAATACTACACATCAAAATCTATTGTTTATAAGTTATTTTTTTCCTACTGATGTTTAAGTTTTTGTGTGTATAGGCCGATAGGTGGCGCTAATACGCTGTATTTTTCTTTGATTCTGAAAAAACTATATGACACACTTCCGGTTATCCAATTTTCACCAAAAGTTCGAAAAATCATATGTACACCAGACCTGCCTCAATTCTGAAGTTTCGTAGTTCTACCTCTCTTTTTTTTTTTTTTTTTTTTTTTTTTTTTTGAGATATGATAGTCAGAAGATTTTCCATGTACACAGAAAGATACATACAAATTTTGTCGGCGGCTGTTTTGTCGGGGCTGTTTTGTCGTTGGCTATTTTGTCGGGGCTATTTTGTCGGGAGCTATTTTGTCGGGGCTGTTTTGTCGGGGCTATTTTGTCGGAGCTGTTTTGTCGGGGGCTATTTTGTCGGGGGCTATTTTGTCGGGGCTGTTTTGTCGGGGGGCTATTTTGTCTGGGGCTATTTTGTCGGAGGCTATTTTGTCGGGGCTATTTTGTCGGGGGCTATTTTGTCGGGGCTGTTTTGTCGGGGCTATTTTGTCTTGGGGCTGTTTTGTCTGGGGCTATTTTGTCTGGAGCTATTTTGTCGGGGCTGTTTTGTCGGGGCTGTTTTGTCGGAGCTGTTTTGTCGGGGCTCTTTTGTCCTTTGGGCTCATTTGTCGGAGCTATTTTGTCGGGGCTTTTTTGTCGGGGCCGTTTTGTCTTGGGCTTATTTGACGGGTCACGACCAGTATGTATGTATGAATGTATGTGCGTACAGTGGTCATACATTGAATTTGTCTTTATGTATATAACACAATTCATTAAGTTTATTTTTCTCACGTTTTAATTGATATTATGTCCTATTTTATTCTACACTCTCAGAGATCCATTTCTGAGAAAATTACGAAAATTTCTTCATTTTTGACGAAAGTGTTTCTAGGGATATGCTCCGAGCGAACATTTCGTCCAATTGAGAATATTACTTTCGTCACTTATTTGAACATACGAATTTCGTCAAAAGTAAAGATTTTCATCCTAGTTTCGTGATACAGAATAAAATACAAATTATAAAATTATAAAATTACCTGCAAGTTTGTTGCTTTAGACATTAAATCCTAATTATATTTAATTAAAATATAAATAAAACAGAGCAAACCAATAAAAGTCATTTTGACATTTATTTGACAGCTTTGAGACTTATAGTTACAATGACTTATGTCTCAATTCATCCATATTTTTACAGAAGAAATTCACAGAAACAAGCGCACACAATATTTTGTAGACATAGGACATCACAAACACCCATGCCCGCACCGCGATTCGAACCCGGGACGTGGGAATCCAGAAGGCAGCGCCCTACCGACCGAACCACCAGGCCGGCAAATAAATTCATTGTAACGTAAAGTCGAAACAACACAGGAAAAAAAACCAATATGGCGGTAATGAAAGCTAGCACATGCTATTGTGAGTAAACAGTTTCGTCAAATATTTGAGAGTTCACGTTTCCTCAACAATCACGTGATCGCTTGGCGAAATGGTTGTCAACAACAACGAAATTAAGCCCGAGGATGTCTGAATCGTCAAAATTGAGTATATTATTTCTGAGAGTATATATACTTTAGTAAATTACTTTCGCTGTCTATTTCCAACTGATAAAAAATTAAAACTTTACATTATTTTCAGGATGTCATGTGTACTAGCTTAATATTTGTTTCTCAGAACATTTTCAATCTCACTCAAAATTCAAAAACATTTCTAAAACTAAAAATCGATCATTGTATTCAACACATTGAACAGTCACACTTAGCACTATTTTCTTTCTTTCTTCTTTGTTTCTCTCTATATTTTTTATTTAATTTTTATTCATTACATGAAGGAACAAGATCATAGAACAGAGCCTGGATGATTTTGCCTAGGAATTATTAAAACAGAATGCTTTTATTCTAGTTAAATGTCATCAAAATTTATCTGCCTGTCTTAACATTCTGAATAAAAAATAATTGTTTTCTCTTTTATTGATTATGTGAACATTATTTTCTATCACTTCTCAATGCTCAGTAATTCTAAAAATAAAAAGAAATTAGTTTTAGCGCATTTTGCATTTAGAAATTTAGCTATCAGTTTTACACAAGATGAAAAAAAAAAAAAAAATTATAGTAGTTATAATTTTCAATGTTATTGTAGGAAAATACTTCGTGTTTCCAAGAAAATGTATGATTTTAATTATTATCAATGAAAGTTAATGAATTTAGTTTTCAGTTTTACTCAAAGTACTAGTATTTGTAACACAAACTTAACTTTTTTTTTTAACTCTTCAAAATTTCAATCTAGATTACTATTTTTATTTTTTTTAAAAACTCGTTTTTCTTTATTAATGATCTGTTGACATTAATTTTTTTATGTATAATTCCATTTAACTCTAAAAACAAAGTGACATTGCTTTTTGAACATTTTGCATCTACAGATTTAGTTTTCAGTTTCCCACAAGACGAAGCAAAACATTGTTATTCTTAATATTAATTGCTCTTATTTTTGCTCTTAAGATTATACTTAATTTTCAATTGTTCTCTTCAAAAGTATTTCAAATGTTTATTACTATTTACATTAAAAGGTTACTTTTTTCATTAAAAGAATTTCTAATAGCCAAGAATTGTAATACATATTACATAAATTTACTGATTTTTATTTGAATTACGGGACTAATTCAAATAATAGTCTCGTAACAAAAAGAAAAATTAGCCTGTTATATTTTAAAGCATAATCGTTATAATGTGAATTATCGGTAAATAAAAAAAATATGTACACGGAAAATTGTAATCATTACGTTTTTTACTTAAGCCATTAAGCTTGTTTCCCATAATTGTTTACTAAAACTGAGAAATGAAACAAAAAAATGTACAATTTAGATAATTATTTGATTCAAGAAGGTAGAAATATAAACATTTCTACTTTTTGAACCTATTTAAATGTTAGTTCAAGTGTATTTACGATTTTAGTACGCTTATGAATGTTATTATTTTCATAAGACTATTTGAAAAAAACTACGAAATATATATTATATATTGCTGCATCTTTATTATTGAAAATAGTATACAAAGCAGATATGTACATATATATATATGTGTGTGTGTTATAAAGAAGTACAAAAACAATTAATGTTTCTCTGTTTAAGCAAAAACAATTTTTGAAGGAAGATTAAGTGAAATTATTCTGTTTCAAACAAGATTATATGATATACAATATATCCAAAATGCCTTTAATAAAACACCAAAAGGAGCGATATTTATTATGGAATCTACTGTGGCATTATATTTTGAGTAGCAGAAACGGTCAAATTAAGATGTGCTAGTTGAACTACCAATGATGAACTACAAACGATAAATACCAAAATCATAAGTCAAACAAACCTATTTACTGATATCAGAGAAGGCCTCAAAGTATATATTACTCAAAGTAGCAATAGAACATGAGTTGACACAAGTAATACCACGTGACACACCTTCTTAAGACACACTTCTGGTTTCGTTTTTAACTTGTCTGCTGCAGCAATGATTCTCGCTATGAAATATTCTGCACTATCCACAGACGATTTGCAAATGTTTTCATCTACCCCCGTAAGAGAAAAACTGGTTAGTTTAAATTCAGTGAGTGTGGAGGCTAGGTTTTAAGTTTGGCACGTTCAATCCATCGTGCGAGATATGTGGTCTTCAAGAGGTGTCAGACCGTAGGGGATATGAAAACAGAGGCTCCATCATGCGTAAACTATATGTCTGTCTATGTAGTGAACGGAACAGGTTCGAATAAATGAAAAAATAAATCATTTTCTCTAGAAAGACAAGATACACTGCGCCATTCAAACGTTTTGACAATGGGTAAGAGCCAACCAAGCAATCAACAACCGTAACTGCCCACACGTTAGTAGAAAACATCTCCTGGTATAATTACAAATTTGACTACAGACTTGTACACGGAACAATCAACTACGGATTGCTGTCAGCCTTGATGTGTTTATTGTGAGTGTTAAAAAATTTCCCCTAATAAATTGGACATCATCGGTAAATCTGGAAGCTGTGGTTTTATCATATCTGGTGAATCCACCTCACAAGGTCTAAACGTCAAAGGTAGTTATCAACATCAAAACACTGAAAACTTTTGTACATGAAAGTGCTGCATGATTTCTTCATGTAAAATACTTCTCAACGTACTGTGATATACACTAATGTCGGTTTACACAGTTTCGATATTTAAAAGGAGCTGCTCTAAATCTCTCCAATACAAGCTCTTCCATTCCCGGAATCCACAAATTTCACCTACATTTCATACCTCTATTTCAAATAGACGATTAACCGATTTTCTTCTACCTTCTATCTCTAGTTGTTAAGGTTTTGTCAGCATTTAGAAAAGTAGTATGGCTTGGAGGAAAATGCCTCAGATTTTGTTCCTGGTACAATCTTTGTACTTCATATCTGTTTCCATTTGCTTGAACTTATCTCATATGTGTTAATCCATTATAGTCTCTACGAAACTATCCCAGACGATATTATCACAGTATTTTCCGCATTTACAGAGAAAGGTTCTCATTGATTAGTAACCTATTGAACTCTTGGTAAACTAATCAGCTGCATCTGTTGATTCTGCTTCATTGGCTAGAAATTTACATATGCTTAATTTTCTGGAAATGTGCTACTTCTCCAGTATGAAAGAAATCACGTCAAAAGAAACGATTTATAACTGCTGGTCGAGTTTCGAAGTATCATGTTTCAAAGACTCAGAATGGATTGTATGTTTCCTATAAAATGCGTTTATCATTTAAACAAATTTGCAACATTTAAAATACTTTTCCAGGCGTACAAAATTAACTTAAATGTAATGTATAAGGTGAGCCAAAAGTACCTGATACGTTTTAACCTTTAATATAAAAGTATTTAATTTAAACTTCAATATCAAGTAACTGAATGTGGTTTGTACTAGAATGTTTCTTACAATAAAAAGTTTTTCTTGAGCAAATTAAAAAAAATGTTAAATTTTTTTCACATAGATGACACTGTTCATTTAAAACATTAGGCAAAAAATTAAAGAACACTTATTATCGTGAAATTTACACATTGAATTCAACACATTGAATCAGATTATTATTTAGATATAGTTCGAGTTAAAAAGAGCACACATATTGAAATACTGTAGTGAATTGTGAATTTTACAAAATGAATGCTCTTTAGTTACTTGCCTTGTGTTTTTAATGGGGTTTTTTTTCTGTTTTTAAAGTACAGTGCCATCTATAAGCAAATTTTAGAACTAACTTTTTTATTTACTTAAACAAAACTTCTCGTTATGAGACGCACTGTACTACAAATCACATTCTCGCACGTCAATTAATATTTTACATAGAAGTTTAAAATGTGTTTGGCTCATCCCGTATAATACGTCAGTATAAAGACTTTTCGTCCAACCCGCATAATACCTCATTTAGATGTCTTATTAGTATTCATTCACAAATACTAATTTTTAGAAAACCATTTTCAAAAATTTTTCATGTATTATCCCTAAGTTTATATACCATTATAGTTTACTAAAAGATGTATAGACAATGTGTTGTTTTGTTACTATAAAGAGCTTAACAAATGTAGTTGAACTCAGTATCATATGTCATTGGCTATTTTCTTTTTTTTTTTTTTTTTTTTTTTTTTTTACACTTTCAATGCAATTAACCAATTTTAGCTGAACCAATTTTCTTTTCCGTCTATTCTTTATATACCGTCTGTAGTTCCAACAGAGGATAATTAAACTAACAAAACTAATTGATTTCAAATTTAAGGAAATGGATACAAGTTTTTAAGCTGTTAGAATTATTTTTATAAATAATAAATCTTCCCTTCAGCTACGCTATTTTAACTATAAAAGTAGTACAAAGCAATTTCCGATTTACAGAAGTCAATCTTAGAAATGGACTTGACAAATTACAAATTTTTATGCAAAATAAAAAATAGAAATAAAAGTTTACTTACAAATAAAGTCTCGATGCGCCCATACCCAGAAATTTTTGAAAAAATTACAGAAGACTCTTCTCATGAAATTATATATGTATGTAGAGAAATTTTGGCGGAATCTGAATAGATTGCTCGTAAAAGAAGGTAATGAAAATGTCTGTTTCTTAGCTGCTTATCATTCATTGATGAAACAAAAAAAAAAAATTCTCTTTTTTCCTTTCCTTTTTTTTCCCCCATAATTTTTAAGGAAAAATTTTCCTACTTCTTCACTAAAATAATTTAAGTAAGATTACTTCAAATATACACTTTTATAACTATAATTTTGTCATACATACCCTAACAGTACATCTTCTCCCCAGGATATCTTCAAGATGTCTTCAGGAGGAAAAGAGATCACAGAAACATCCTGAAAATGCACTGAGGATAAGTGTGCTGTTAGGGTATATATAGATATTTTTATGAATATGCAAATGGAAATCTAATGATCGTATAATAACAACCTTTGTAAATTGCGAAATACTTAAAATATATTTGAGATTTGGGTGTTACAGTTTAAAGTAAAGCATTATATACCTTTTTTATTGCATAATAAATTAAAAAGAACATAATAGCTTTCATATGAATAAATACCAATCAACTGTTTATCAGTTTTTGTGTGTGTGTTTATGAAAAACCCGTTTTAGAAAAAAATAAAATAAAAAGTTCATTAAAATAATTTTAAATCAACATTAAAGTACAATTTTTAGCATAGTATACACATGAATATTTATAATCTACATTTTTCCGGCCATTAACATTTCATTACCCACGGGTAGTTTGAAATTTACCAAAAGTCTTTTTCAACCCTACGTGCTAAATTAGTTTAAGTAAATTTAACTTAAATAAATACATTTTTATGACAATAATTTTGTAAAATATGCAAATATACACCGTTGATTTATTCGAATTTTAAACCAATTTTTGATGGAAAATTGAGAAATGTAAAAGTTTTAAGCACACATTGATTTTAATTTATAGTTTGAGTTGAGGAAGAGTATCGAAGGCACTTTGATTAACCAAAAATCCACAAAAACGAATTTATTTGTATCAGAATATTGATTGATACTGAAATGTGCTTAATTTAAAAATGTGATCTTATTCCACATTCATTCTATAAAAAGAAAGTTTTTTTATGGAATAAATGTCGAGTAGGATCACATTTTTAAATTAAGCACATTACAGTATCAATCAATATTCTGATACAAATAAATTCTTTTTTTTTTTTTTTTTTTTTTTTTTTGGGGGGGGGGGGGGGAGGGGGAGGCGTTGAAAATAATAATAATAATAATAATAATAATAATAATAATAATAATAATTTTTGCAATTTAATAATAAATTTTTGCATTTAATAATAATAATGTATAATTTTCCTGCTTGTCTAGTCGTCTATATTCATGAAAAGTATTTTTCAGGAAAATATTTATTATTGTTTATTATTTTTTATTAACTTCATGAAGAGGAAGTAATAGTAGAAACATTAAGATAACTTACAGACACACAACAACAACAACAACAACAACAAAAAAAAAAAAAAAAAAAAAAAAAAAGGGAATGAAAGTTCCGTTTAAACAGTCACAACACAACTATTAGTCCAGGCAACGAAGGCCAAAATTTGACGAATAGAAAAAAAAAAATCATGTAGTTTTGAAATTTTGCATACTCATAGCCGAGAGGGTCCTGAACAACATACTAAAAGTCCCCGCCCGTGGTGGGTGAGCGGGGGGAAGGGGGGGGGGCATTTAAGGGGGCACTTTTCAGATTTTATTAAATATCTTAAAAACTATCGCATTTAGAGAAAAAATGTCCATAACAAAATTAATCTACGTAAAATTTCCTACAAAAATGTACATTACATTTTGTTTGTATGATCAATAGTTTACAAGATATAGCGGGATAAAATAAGACATTTTCTTGAAAAATTCTTTTTTTGCAATAGTAAAATCAACTAAAGTGTGCAATTAAAAGGGTTCTTGTGAAATATTTTCTAATGTACAAAACAAATATATACATAGGGAATATGCAAGGATAATGCACCATGTTTTGTAAGTTTTAAGTGATTTTAAGACTAGTAGGCGCAAGTGGCGGTTTGAGTAAAAATCCAAATAACGAAGACCCAAAACCGATCAACATTAAAAAAAAATCGCGTTGTTTCGAAATTTTGTATACTCATAGCCAAGAGGGTCCTGAACAATATACTAAATGTCCCCGTCCGTGGTGGGTGAGCGGGGGGCATTTAAGGGGGGCACTTTTCAGTTTTTATTAAATATCTTAAAAACTATCGCATTTACAGAAAAAATGTCAATTACAAAAATTAATCTACGTAAAATTTACTACAAAAATGTATGTTACATTTTGTTTGTATGATCAATAGTTTAGAAGATACAGGGGAACGAAATAACACATTTTCTTAAAAAATTCTTTTTTGCAATAGTAAAATCAACTAAAGTGTGTAATTAAATGGGTTCTGGTCAAATATTTTCTAATGTACAAAACAAATATATGCATAGGGAATATGTAAGGATAATACAGCATGTTTTGTACATTTTAAATAATTTTAAGGTTAGTAGGCACAAGTTGTGGTTTAGAAAAAATTGCTTTTTAATCCCTGACTTAAAAGAGGGGTGTTATAAATTTGAAGCCTTTGTTTGTCTTTATACTTGTAGTCGTTTCATTTTAACTCTTTTTTTTTTTTTTTTTTTTTTTCCTGGGGAGTCATTTCAGGCAGTGCAAGAGAAATGCATTTGATTCATAAAAAAACTTTTTTATTATTAAAAATAATTATTTTTCAGAAATTTAAAACACTGCAAAGGAAATATTCTAAAACTATGTCAATATATAAAAATGAAAAATTGTCATATAAAATCAGTCTTTGAAATCATAACTACTCGTTTTATAGGCAAATCTATTCTGTTTATTATTATTATTATTATTATTATTATTATTATTATTATTTATTTAATTTTTTATGTTACTTACAATAGTAACATAAACTATAGTTTGTAATTAAAAGGATTCGGGTTAAATATTTTCTACTCATACAAATAAATATCTATATGTGCATGTGCGCGCGCAATGCGCCAAGTTTAAAGAGTGGAAGTCAAAATATACAAATCGAAAAACTCCACTTTTCTGTAAGATATCCGTAAGATACAAAGCAACCTTTATATTCTCTTAACTATTGATCATACTAACAAATGCAATAGGCATTTTTATGGGAAATTTTACGTAGTTTAATTTTGTAATTGACATTTTGTATCTAAATGAGGTAGTTTTCAAGATATTAATAAAAACTGAAAAGTGCTTCCTTTAAATACCCTATGCCCCCTCCGCTCTCCCCCCACGGTTGGGGACTTTTAGTATGTTGTTCAGGACAGAACACTTAACCTTATAACTGTGCTCAGTTTCAAAGCTATACGATTTTTTTTTTTTTTATGTTGATCGGTTTTGGGTCTTCGTTATCTGGATTTTTACCTAAACCACCACTTGCGCCTACTAACCTTAAAATTATTTAAAATGTACAAAACATGCTGTATTATCCTTACATATTCCCTATACATATATTTGTTTTGTACATTAGTAAATATTTGACCAGAACCCATTTATTAACACACTTTAGTTGATTTTACTATTGCAAAAAAGAATTTTTCAAGAAAATGTGTCATTTTATCCCGCTTTATCTCCTAAACTATTGATCATACAAACAAAATGTAATGTACATTTTTGTAGGAAATTTTACGTAGATTAATTTTGTAATTGACATTTGTTCTCTAAATGCGATAGTTTTTAAGATATTTAATAAAATCTGAAAAGTGCCCCCCTTAAATGCTCCCCCTGCCCCCCGCTCACCCACCACGGGCGGGGACTTTCAGTATGTTGTTCAGGACCCTCTTGGCTTGAGTATGCAAAATTTCAAAACTACACGGGTTTTTTTTTTCTATTTCTTCTATTTTGACTGGACAATATCCCCAATTTGAGTTCCAAATGCAAAATTAACGGAATGTCTAAATGCCTTAATCTAATGAACTGAAAATTTATATGCATGTTATAGGTCATCGTCACAGGAACTGCATAGTTTGTGTTGAATCTAGCCCTTGTATTTTTTTTTTTTTTTTTTTTTTTTTTTTTTTTTTTACAGAGACACAAAGAAAAATTCTTTTTCATTACATGGGCTCAAATTATTTAAAATGCGATAACGTCTTAATGCCTTATCCGATTGAGCTAAAAATTTATATACATGTTGCAGATCATTATTTCACGAACTGCACTGATATTGGCAAATCCAGCTCTTATAAGTTTTTACAGGGGCACAATCAAAATTTCTTTACCATTATGATCTATAAGCTCAAATTATTTGAATGCAACAACTTTAAAATAAGGAACGTACTATATGGAGAAAAATACTCAAACACCCTATTATATATATATATATATTCTAAAAGTTTTCTTACTTTAATTTATTTATACAACCGTTAATTACTTAATGTTCGCAAAGTCGAGTACAATCACTCCAAATTTTCTCTCTTAGTAAATGATGAACAAAAGAATAATAATTAGGATTAATGGTTTCTGGTTACTTTTTTTTTTTACTTAAAAATAAAATAATAGTAATAAAATTAAGTTAAACATAATTTATACATCTCATTAATCCTTTATCTCATAAACTTGTAGTCATTCGTACTCTTTTACATCGTGCAAAGCATTATTGTAGTAATTCAGAATTTTTAAATATTGAACTATCCAAAATTTTTTCTGATTTAATAAATAATGGTTGTCCCCCTCGTTTTGTTAAAAGAATTTATAAAGAAGAGTTGTATTTTTCATCTAAATCAGTTTATCCTAAAATTAAAAATTCTACTCACCGTACTACTATCCCTTATTATAAAGGTATTTCCGAAAATATCGCTAAATTGCTTAAAACAGTCAATATCTCTACTAGCTTTAAACCTCAACTCCGTATTAGTAACTTTCTCTCAAACTTTAAACCCGCTGCCCCCCCCCCCTAAAACGTCTTGGTGTAATGTATTGTATCCCCTGCAAAAATTATGATTCTACATATATCGATGAAACTGGCAGAACAGGTAAAATTAGATTAAAAGAACATAAACGCTCATATAAAACAGGTGATTTAAGATCGAAACTCGTAATCCATTCCCTCAATAGTAATCATATTCCTGATTTTGACAACTTTAAAATTCTAGCCTCTAATGCAAATTTATATGAATCCCGTATTTTTCTAGAGGGCGCTTTTACTAAAATGCAACATTCTGCCTTGAACGAGGCTAAAGCTATTCTCCTGAATATATAATCTTGTTATGATGTGTTATGAATTTTTTTGTAAATGTTGTGCTTGCTTGTTTGACACTGAGGAGGGCTAGTGTTCTAGCCGAAACGTCTGTCGTGTATTTTAATGTTTTTAATTAAAATGTATTTTTAAAGTTTTAAAATTTTTGTATTCATTATCTCATTTTAAATGTTACATTGGTTTTAATAATAATAAAGGTTATAACAGGGCTATCCCCTGAAAATGAGTATATTTCATTACCTTATCTATATCGAATTTCAATTGTAATTAATTATTATGATGTAATATAAGAAATAAAATCGTTTTTATAATAGTAATAATCGTTTTTATAATGGTAATTTTAAAATACTAAATATATACATATATATATATATATATATATATATATATATATATATATTTTTTTTTTTTATCTCAATTTTATCGTTAATCTTTACTCAGTGTATTAACAATTTTTTTCATAATGGAGTATGATTTAAAAATAATGTATGTAGTATATATATATATGTAGGATAGATGCACTAATTAATGGATCCTGTACCAGTATTAGAGACTTTCAAATTTAAACTCTAAAAACAAGTTTTCTATTTCTTGCATAGGTTCATGCAATATTCGGGGTTGGATTTACAACCCATCACTATTATTATCTTAAACTACAAATATTTTCAGCTATTTATTTTTAAAAAAGTAAAGGCTACTTTAACTAATTAAAATTTGCCCTTTCGTTCATTATGTTGTATTTTCTTGTAGTTTTCGACAAGAAAATAGAATCTTATTTGCCTAGTCTCTGTTTATTTCATGTACTCTTTCTTTTGATATGGCTAAAATAAGTATGCAGAATTAATTTATTGTACTAATTTTCTAATTCTATATTAACATATTATTATATGTTTATTTGGTGTCAACTGTTGATACCACAAAATTCCATCATGACCAGTAGTGGATAGCTACACTGAAAAAAAAATATATACCGCTTTCATCTAGAACGAATAAGTAGTCATTTTCTAAATCACTAAACTAGAAATATAGATTTCCGAGTTATGCGTATAAAGTAAACAAATAACCAGGGGCTCTAGAACGAACCAATCGGAAAGAATTCGACGCGGAAACTTTCCGCTATCGGAATCATCGGTTTCCAACCAAAATCATCCCGATATGCATTTTATACCCTAAAACCACCTTCTCGGAGAGGTGAGTCGGAATTTCTTCCAGAGCGGCCAAGGGCCGCGGTAGCCCAGTCGGTAGAGCGCCGGCCTTGCAATTGGAAGATTGCGGGTTCGGTACTCGAGCCGGCCAAAGACCGTCGTGTACGCTAATGGTGGCTGGTGCACGTAAAATCTGTCGTGGTCGCAATGTCCTTCACGTTCCCATCAAAAATTATACCTCTGGGGGTCACCGAAGCGAGAGAGCCATCCCTTCCGTGGAGAATCAAAATTGCGATGGCTTGTCTCCGGACAACCTCTAGGGGTGAGTCCCAGACCGTCGACAATTGCCCATCTGCGCAGCATTAGTGCGACGTAAAACCCAACCAACCAACCAGAGCGGCCAAACTTCTTTCGATATCGGATTAAGTTGACCAATCACAGACAAGATTATTTCATTCGCGCCGCGAGATTCCATTTACATTTTTTAGGTAAGCAAAGATGGCTGTCTCTCCTTGCGAGTGTGAACGTGTGTTTTTGTTTTGTTTAATAAGAGAAGAGTATTTATCTCCATTTTCTTATAAATACCGTATGTATTTTCTATATATTAAACCCGTGCTATTACCGAAATTCAATCTTTGCCAGTTACTAGCATTTTAAGGCATTGAATGTAATTGATTTTCTGCCTTAAAGTGTCAGTTGGTAGAATTTATTTTTTTATACAACTGTGACCGAAGAATTATTTACTATGGTTATAGGAACGTTGGATGTAATACAGGTAATATGTTTTTACTTTGTGCATATAAACATTTTTTTTTTTTTTTTTTTTTCAAATCCCTTATTTTTATTTTTATTTTTTACATATATTATCATTGTAATTGATTTATTCTGTTTACATGTCTTAAAGCAAACATAATAATATATATATATATATATATATATATATATATTTTTTTTTTTTTTTTTTTTTTTTTTTTCATTTTACTTTTCAAAGAATTTATCGTACTGTCATTCCCCAGAAGAAAAAAATCTGCAACCTTCCCCCCTCCCCCCCACAAAATAATAATAATAATAATAATAAATAAATAAATATAAAATAAAATAAAATAAAAATAGGTTTTAACTTTTCTGCATTTTCTAAAAGATTTAATATCAGAGTTTTTCGAATAATAATTTTTGGACTACTTAACTGTAGAAAGCAGATAAAAAAAATTGTAATTTGATGATAATATTATTTCTTAATCTAAGGTGAAAATGAAATAGTTAATAGCTATGAAAAATTAATCTTGTGTAAGTTGTTTCTAGCTTAAAACTTTTATGATTACAAAATAATGTGTTTACATTTGTGTTTCTCGAAAGTAGTGAAATAATCTATTTCAATCGATGTATTACCTTCTAGAAACATTACTAATTCTTATAGTCATTATTTTATATAAAAAACTTTTTAACATGTTGTGTACACTCATTTTTCATTTCATACTTTTGCGATGCAATTTCATATTAAAGTACAATGTATCATTCACTTATCTGTATGCAAATTTGATTTCGATTTATATTAATTTGTTCTAAAGTGTTATAAATACATTGCATATTTTAAAAAGTATAAAAACAATTGATATTAAAATATTGTTTATTTAAGAGATATTTTTTAATTCAATTACATAATTAAATGCTTATCAGCTTTTATTTTTATTTATTTTTATTTGCATGTTTGTGTATACCGTTTTTAGAATTTCTGTCAGAATTTACAGCATAATTTACAGTATTTTTACAATACACTAAAATATACTGTGTAATTTTATGACTTTAAGTTTTATTTTCATTTTGCAAGTGTGTTTACACAGCATGTGTAATTTAGATTGTAAAAATAAGTTTTTTTTTTTTTTTTTTTTTATTCAGTATTTTTTCTCTAAATAAGAAATGAGAGATTCTTATAGTTTTTGTTATACAGCTACAAATGAAATTTTGAAAGTGAATGTAGTATTGACGCGTTCTATCTCAAACTTACTTAATTCAATTACAATAAATTTTAAAAAGGAAAATTTTAGTTCCAGCGAAAATAAATAGTTGCCACAAATTTCTTTCAGTTTACTAATGTTTTACATATTTGGACTTGCATAATTCATAGATATTTTTTTTAAACTAGTATGTTGTGGCCACCACAAGACTTTCTTCTATATTTTCCTATACAAATTCACTCAGAAATAATATGTAAAAAAAAAAAGTTTTTTTTTTTTCTGTTTTTTTCAATCAAAGTAAAAAAAAAATCGAAAACTTTGCTTCAAATTATCACAGATTTATAGTTCAACCATTCGTTTTAAAAGTATTGACGAAATCTTTCGAAAGATACCCATCTTGAAAATTTACCTTCCCCCCCCCCCCCCCAGTGGGGGAAGCGATGCCCCCACATGCATAGAATTTTTTTCCTAGTTAACTATTAACATTATCAATAATTCATATTAATTTTACAATCACAAGTTAAAAATAACGCTCATAATGTACATTTATACGAAATTTTGTCCTATAATGCCATGTTAAAAGTTACAAAAAATGCGATTACAGCGCCACCTGCAGAGCGATTGATCCCCAAATCTAATCAGCACCACTCTATGTCAGGGTCCTACTATATACCAAATGTTATCAAATTTCATTCATTGGTTCGTGAGCTACAGTGTCCACAAAAATCGTGATACACACAGACAGACAGACATTTTCTAAAAACTATCAATTCGTGTTCAGGTTATCCCAAAACGTGTAGATCCGTCAAAAAACGGAGATTAAAAATTTTCGCGAATCCAATACTTTCTCTATATTTCATATAGAAGAAATTAATAAGATTTTTAGTTACAAAGAAAATATATAATTGCAATTTTCCTTGAGCTTAATTAATTTTTAATAACTTTAAATATTAAAGATTGTTATTCTTAATAGTTGTGCTATTAAGAATACATGATAAGAACATGCATACATGATAACATTAAAAGAATTGTAATTAGAGAAAAAATATACATGTATTTATTGTAATTTTTATTAAATTTAATTAATATTAAGTAACTTTAAATATTAAGATATGTTATTCTTCATACTTTTTAAATAAGAATTTTAGTTTAAAATATATATATATATATATATATATATACACCATGTATATTTATTACAATTTTCATCAAACTTAATTAATTTTCGATATTTAAATATATTTAAAACTTGTTATTCTTCCTATATGTACTATATTGAGCCTAATATATCACTTTTTTATTACTTTCCGAACACTATAGTGAGGAAAGTATTGTAATCATGTCAAAAATCCGAATTTGAGATTTTGATGTTTCTATACGTTTCGAGGTCCCCTGAGTCCGTTTTCCCTATTTTTACGATGATTTATGTATGTGTGTGTGTATGTATGTATGTAAGTGTGTATGTGTGTGAGTGAACACGCTAGCGTCTAAACTCTTTGCTCGAATGAGCTGTAAGTTGGTACGCATGTTGCAAGTCACCATAGCATGAACTCTATTGATTTTGATGAATGTAGCACTTATAGTTTATTTACAGGGACACAAAGAAAATTTTTTTATCATTATGGCCTATGGGACCAAAATCATAAAAGGGCGATAGCATCTAAACGCCTTATTCAATTGAGCAAAAAATTTGTACAGATGTTATAGGTCACAGTTGCACGAACTGTATAGATTTTGGTGAATTTAGCACTTACAGTTTTTTTTACAGAGGCACAAATAAAAATTATTTATCATTATAGAGAAAAGATCGAGAATTTCTAGTCTACATTAATCCTTTGTATTGCAAGAAATTCTTGTTGATTTACTAGATTTGTGTTATAAAACAAAATTATAGTTACTAAAACTCGCCTCTTGTCTTTTCATCTATTTACAGAGATTTATAAAAGAGATTGACCACCCTAATAGCGGAAAACGGTCTAGAATTCTAATAGGGGCTTTTAGAACTCGCTAGTAAAGGGAGCTATAATTTATAAGGATGACATGGAATTAACAAAACTACAGCCACAGTTTAGATTCTAGATGTCAGTTACATAATGTTTTTCTCAGTGCATGTCAACTGCTGGGGCATTTGACTTTTAAGGCCGGATCCACTACTAAACACAGCTCAATATTCTCCGAAATTCGGAATGTAGGATCATAGCCTCCTAAACTAGATGCCTGTCGCGTGGCTCGGAAACTTGGCGACACTTCAAGCGGTAGACAGCGCCACCTGATACAGATTGCGTGACTTTTTTATTCAATAGCCACCAAAATTATTAAAAGTGGGATTTGATATACATAAAAGGCGAATAGAATCGACGAAACGTCGATTATGTATATCATATATCACTTCTTAAAATTATTGGTGACAGTTGAATAAAAAAGTCGCGCAATCTACACCAGGTGGCGCTGTCTACCGCTTGAACTGTTGCCAAGTTTTCGAGTCACGCGACAGGCATCTAGTTTAGGAGGCTATGGTAGGATAAATATCAGTTCATTCTATTCAAATTAGATCGGAAAGCTTCAATATATATTCATTTAGGTTACATGTTTTTTTTTTTTTTTTTTTTTTTATGAAACACAGAATATAACTAAATATCTGAAAGAAAGGCTGGATAGGCTTTGTATTTAAAAGATTATCACACAAGGGGTGTTAATCACAAGGCCATTAAACTTTAAAGATACAATTTGTTTTATAGTTTATGATAAAAATTTATATATTTTTCGCTCTGACGCAGTAATGAACCAGAAAATACTTTTTTTTTTCTTTTAAATAAAATATACATTTTCAATGAAATGATAGGAATGAGCTGAAAATTTGGAAACTCGTATTTTTGATGATGCCCGTTCTATTTGTGCAAAAACTACTATAGGTCATAATTCATATCGTTTTCGAATATGAATTTATTAATAATTTCCATAATTCAGATAATGTTTTTTATTCAAAAATATGCATGGAATATGTCTGAGTCACTTCATTCTAACGCATAAAAAATTAAATAGGAATATAATAATTTTTCGGAATTTTATGCATTAAGTACAATTATAAATTAAACAACTGGTTTACAATAAATATTTAAACTTTAAAAAAATTTCACTGCACCATAAAACAAAGGAAAGCACTACCGATTTCGAAAGGACGTGGCCTTTCATCTTCAAGTGCAAAAAGGCTAATGGTAGTGTTGCTCCCCTCCCCCTCCCTTGGGATTTGTCCTGTATTTTAGTCTTGCTTTTGCCTTAAAGGTAGTTTCACGTGTTTTTTTGCACCTGAAGAAGAAAAGCCCCGTCCTTTCGAAACCGGTAGTGCTTTCCTTTATTTTATGGTGTTGTGAAGAAATTTTAAAGTTTAAATATATGAATTAATATTTCTCATATTTATTTAACATTCGCATCCCCATATTTTGACAGATTACAACTATATTAAAAAATGAGAGAAATATATAAACTATATACCTTTTTCTAGGCTGATCTGATACAAATAACCGAAAAAAAATTGTCAAAAATGGAGGTTGCCATTGAAAAAAATGCAGTCGATGCCAGTTTTAACACGTAGATAACACCCTATACTAACCAAAATCTAAATACACCTTTATAAACTAGACGACTAATAGATTGCCACCAACTGCATATTTATAGGGTATATATATTAGTCGGGAAATGGCCCTTTTTTTATGATGACTGCACACATATTTAAAAAGAAATTTATTTCAAGATAATAGTAGTCGAAGAATGCTTATAAAATTTCAGGCCGAGGGAACCCCGTTTTTTTATGATACATATTTAAGTACTTTCTGAATAGCTATTACCGAATAACATCTGAATGTTGACGTCAACATATCACGAGGCGTGGTTTTTTTTTTTTTTTTTTTTTTTGTACATTTATAGGAAAGTTTTGAGGAATTAACAAAAATATAGTTGGCACAAAAATGTGTGTTTAAAATGTGTTCACAATTTCTTTATATTAATAAAATGATTTTTTAATTGATTTATTTGTAATTCTAACAAAAAAGTTTTTTTTTTTTTTTTTTAATACAAAATATTAGTTTTGAATTACAAATATAAAAAATATATAGTAAAGTTAAAAAAAAAAAAAAAAATGGTTTTGTTAATATAAGCAAATACACAGAAATTTTTTTCTGTGTTTTAAGTTTATGAACAATATTTTTTGTATTGTCTTAAAAAAAAAAAAAAAAAAAAAAAAAAAAAAAACCAGGTATTTTACTTCTTATTAAAAAATTTATTTAAAACAAAATAACGTCAATAAAACGTATTTTGTAGTTTTAAGCCGCCTGCTTTCTATGTTATATATATATATATGTGTGTGTGTGTACATAAACACGATTGTGATTGTCTTATCCGATCGTGCTAAAAATGGGTATGTGTCGTGTAGATCACTATCGCACGAACTGAATAGATTTTGGTGAATCTAGCACTTACAGTTGTTTTACATGAACACGAAGAAAAATTCTTTATCTTTACAGTCCACTGATTCAAATTAATTGAAGTGCGATAGAGTCTAAACATTTTATCTAGTTGAAAATTGGTAGGCATGTTGTAGGTCATCTTCGTAAGAACTAATACATATACTGATAGGTAGATTGATAGATATTCCTGAAGGACATAAGTATTAAAAAAAAAAGAAGACACCTTATCCATTGCTGTCTATAAATTTAAATTAGCTGAAATTCGTTTTAATAATGTTTAAAACATTACCAAAAATTTTAAAAAAAAAAAACTGATACATGTTATATTGTTTTGCTAATGTATGATCATTATCCATAATGATGTGTGTATTATTTATAGTTCTTTTACATGGAAGTACGAATTAATTTATGCATACCATTTTCTATTGGGATAATTATATGAAATTCGTTACCTTTTCTTAAAAGAGGATTGAAGCAGATATTTTTTAAATTTTTGATGTAGAAGGATCATCACTGCAATTTAATTGCTTGCAACTGTTACTCTTTTACAGTGATATACACTAAAGAATTCGAATACATTACCGTCAACTTTACAAATATTCGAATTTGCAGGGAGATAGTATTCAAACAGCCATACTGTGTTTTCACTTTTGATTATTTACCGAATTATTCAATGATTCAAAATTGCTAAAACGGCTGATAACCACTAAATGCTTTGAAAGTCGTGTAACACTGAGAAAAAATTCTGTAACTGACATCTAGAATTTAAATTGTAGCTCTAGAAAAAATAGTTCCATGTCATCCTTATAAATTCTAGTCCCCTTGGAAAGTGAGTCCTAGAAGCCCCTATTAGAATTCTAGAGCATTTGCCTATATTCTCGAGGGCAAAGTTATTTAAAAATCTCTGCAAATAAATGAGACTATTACAAGAGGCGGGTTTCCGCAACTATAATCTTGGTTTATTACCAAATTCTAGAAAATCAAGCGAGAATTTCTCGCACTATAAATGATTCAGAATATTTAGAGTATTCAGAATATTGTTTCACCATCTAGAAATGTGTACACTAGAAATTCTCGGTAATTTCATCTATTCAGTTTATTGGCGTACCTTATGCGCATAGCTCGGAAATCTATATTTCTAGTTAAGGGATTTAGAAAATGGCCACTTATTCATTCTAGAGAAAGGCGGTATATTTCTTTTTCCTCGGTGAAAGCCACTCCAGAATATTTTTTATTATTATCATCATTGATTTCCTTAAAATATAGATTTTTAAATTATTGTTTTTGAGAAATTGCATGTTCTCCATAATAGTATAGGTAAAAGAACTTTGGCATTCGTAAAATTTTTCAAACTTTTTTTTTAAATGTTTTTACACATTTTTCAGGAAGAACGTAGCCAAAGGGATCGGAATCGAGTGCCCCTTCGAAATTAAATAAATTTTCATTTTTGACCAATGAAAGAAACTATGAAGTCATTCTCAGCCCCTTACAGATAATGTCTCTAATTACTCCGCTGTATTGAGATATAAATAAAGGAATCTGAAAATTGTTGTTGTTATCCTGTACGTTACACTGTTTGTTTTTCGTCTCTGTGAGCATTATTTGAAAAAGGAATTATCGCAAAACACATTTGGCCAAATTTAAAATATCATTCTACCCGGAATTCTACTCTGTTGAATTACATTGTACTTCGAAAACTACCGTAAAATACTGTTCAAGCCCCCCTTAGTCTTCAAGGAAAATCAGGATATGTTTCGGGAAGAGGCGGGTAAAAAGTATGACAAAAATATAAAAATTGATTTGTGTTTTCATGCTAAAGTTAAATGATATAAAAATGATTTTAAAGCAAAACATACATATATTTTTTAGTTCCAATGATTACAAGAAAAAAAAAAAAAAAGGAAGAAAGAAAGAAGAAAAAAGAGATTGAAATACAGTAAACTTTTGATTAATCTTCATTCATCAAACCAGTAAACTCTTTCTCCCCACTTCCTATAAAAAGTTTCGAAACATTTGCCGCTATTTTAGGAAGCTTATTTTTCTATTTTCAAATAATCAGCGTCCGATTTAATATTATACAAACCAATGTTTATATTCATAAAGGCGAATGTTTAAAAATAAATAAATAATATAAAAAACTGTCACCTATTCGGATATAGTCTACTGCTGTGCTCTAGTGGGCAGTTATTCGGTATTTTAAGAACAAACGAAATTCATCTAAAAGAGCAGAGAGGGGGAAGAGGAGCGTTTAATCGAGGAAGAACCCTTTTGCGGTATTTTACGATATATATTTATTTATTATTATTATTATATATATATATATATATTTTTTTTTTAATCTGAAACTTAAAAATAATTCCATAATTAACGATATGCAATAAAAACACGCTATAGAAAATGTGTAAAATATTTTATTGTAGTAGAAGCAAGACAAAGGACATATTAGGATAGGCAATGAAGAGGAAGAAGAACGAAATGTGAGCAGCATTTCAGGAAAACGATGGTAGAAGACACTAGTCAGGTGGAAATGACGTTGAGAGAAAATGGCGACAGCTACAATCCAGATGTTATCGGATTTTCAAGAAGACGATGATAGAAGACACTAGCCTGTTGGAAATGGCATTGGCAGAAAATGAAGACAGATGCAATCCTGGTGTTATCGGATTTTCAGGAAGACAATGGCAGAAGACACTAAGCAGTTGGAAATAGCGTTGACAAAAATGGCGGCAAATACAATCCAGGTGTTATCGGATTTTCAAGAAGACGATGGTAGAAGCCACCAGCATGATTCAAGTGGCGTTGCGAGAAAATGACGACTGGTAAATTCCAGATGTTGGTGGAATTTTAGGTGAATGAATGTAGATCTGATAGAAGACTAATATTTGATGGAAAGATGTTGAGAGAAGTTGTAGACTTTAAAAATATTGTTATTAGAAGCTTTCAATAGTCACAGGAAAAAAGAGCACAGTTTAAAAGCATAGGAAAAAATATTAAAGTGCAGAAATTCTTTCTTAGTATGAATATAATTAATAATGTAACATAAATCGGTAATGCAAGCAATATATTTATCAGCAGAACGAAAGTTGTTTAAGGTTATAGCTGGTAGTACCAATCGGCCGTGGATTTAAATTTTTCAAAAAAGTTGAATAGGAATCTGTAGATTTTAACAAAGCAAAATCAAATATTAAATTACTTTAAATATTATTCTGTTTTTTTTTTTTTTTTTTTTTTTTTTCATAGTCCACATTACAAATAATTTCAAGAAGTTTGTCAGAATTTAAAATAATAGAAAGATTCGAAATTGAGCAGTAAATTATTTAATAAAATATCCAATGTTTTATTCGTCCTCATTTGTTAAAATAACATAGTTTTTTCTAACATTGAAGGCCCGATTCCATTTTCTTTTTACCCAATCCTTAAACTTTCCTCCGAGATTTTTTTTCTGTTTAGAAGATCCATTTTTGGTGGGAATAATATTCAAATCATTCATTTCTGACGAAGAATTTTTTGAACAGAAAGTTTTATCACAGCATTTTTTTGCTGTAGTTTCATGTATGCATACTTTTTTAGAATCATGTTTTTCATCCACAACTAAAAATTTCTTATCTTTTTCAAAATTTGCTCCCCCAGCAAATTGGTCAACAGAATTTTCATCACGAATTTCTAGATTCGTACAACCTTCCAAAAGGTGATTAGTAAAGACAATTTTCTTGATTGTTTCGTTAGTTTCTTTTGCTTCAAATATTTGTACATCTGTGAAATTTGGTGGAACATAATTATTAGCAGGTAATTCTCTTTGACAATCTTTTACGGACAAAAACGGATGATTAAGCATTTGTCGAGCTGTTGGACGAAACTGAGGATTCCACTGTATCATTGTCCAGACGAAATCGTGAGCGAGACGTAGATCTTCGACTGTCATTTTGACTGCACAGAAAAATGATCTCATAATTCTGTAGAAAACTCTGGCTTTTAAAGTTTCTTTCAGAACAGACTCGACGTTACTTTTCCATGACTCGAAATCGTACGCATTCTTAAAGTGACGAGCTGGCCAATTTCCAGTAAGAACATTTAATGACATTAAACCGAATGTCCAGATATCAAAGGAGGTGCCATTAATTTTATGTTTTTCTGATTCAAAGAAACATTCTGGCGGCCTGAATACTTTTGGCGCCACAAGCCTTCTACAAGGTTGATTCTTCACATTCAAACCAGAAAAGTCACAAAGAAGACCTCTATCGTTAGCAGTTATTAACACGTTATCAGACTTTACATCTAAATGAACAAAGCCCACATCGTGTAAGTATTGCAAAGCTTCCAGAGTATCTCGCAGCCATAGACGAATTCTGTTGAGACCATCAGGATCGGCACGAAATTCGAGGCTCCTAATCGTTTTGTCCAGAGAAGTAGGTTGTTTTGGCATGATATATAATTTAACATCCATTTCTTTTAGATCAATGATTTCATATACTGGAAGAATGCTTTTGTGATCTAAAACGGTCCAGATACGCTCTTCCAGTTCCCACGAGTAATTCTTCTTGACAATTTTAACTGCAACAATCTCATTTTTGGGAGTGACGGCAGAAAGCACATCACCGAAACCACCACGACCGATTGGTACAACTGATGTAAAATTACATTTTTCTAGATACTTCTTCACAATATCATATGAGGACGAATCACCAGATTCCATGGCGATGAATTAGTAATTATTGAGAAGTCAATAACTTAAAAGATGGTAGTTTATAACAAAATAAATTACTCAAAATTCACCTAAATAATAGCCAGTCACAAATTAAAGTATTTTCTTTTTTAATCGCAAGAGAGCTTTTTAGATCTCAAAAATAGTAAGATATTTTGAGAAATATAAGCAATACTTTAATAATTTTACAATGCTTTATAAAAGACATTGTTGTTTCTTTGTTGGAACTGATTTCTAAATGTATACGATTGTTGAAAAAATTACATTAAAAAAAAATGCTAAACGCAACACATAATCATTGTTGCTGTTTTTTTCCTCATAATAACATTTTGATTTTAAACGTTTAATACAAATTTTGATTTATGTTTCTACTTTATCACATACTGAGTTTTGTACGATTCTATGATGCAAGAAAAGATGTGTATGTTAAGTATATCGCTAAAAAAGGTGCACATCAGTAATGTCTGTTGGGTATATGCACCATTCGTCATTGTATGCTCCATTCATTAGTATATTTTCTTATGATAATCATAATGATCTTCTAATGCTAAAGTTATGCCAAAGTAATTTTAGGAAATGAATATAGTAACCAATGCTAGGGAATGAAATACAGTTACAACATGCCTTTATATGGAATATTAAATTAAAACCTGTCGTACTAAATTAAATTCTGTTTACAAAAGCTGTAAGCAGATTTATTTATTTATATATTTATTATTAATAATAATTTATTTATTTATTTTGTACAGTTACAGAAAGGAATTTTCCTCTTAAAAAATTCATCTGACAAATCATTTTTTTTTTTTTTTTTTTTTTTTTTTTCCCTTAGAGTGTGTAGATATTATCTCAGAAATGAATGGTTGTAAATAAGTCGGACCAATTTTAAACTATCATTTTTAATACTAGATAGAGCGTTGTTGAATTTTATATTATATGTATTGTAAGTCATTAAATATTTACATTTACAAAGAAGGCCTCCTTAAAGCGCATATTCAGAATATAGTGAAAATAATTACAGAGATACTACTTACATAGGTAATACAGGATCAACTAAATTTATCTATAGAATCTAAATAAAAAAAGCTTCAAAAAATTAAAATACTTTTAAATATCTGGCGCAAAAAGGCAAAAAGTGCCCATGATTTGGCGAGCAACATCCTACCCCGCCAAATGCAAGTAATTTTAATGCGTTTAAGAATCTCTTGCAAAACAAATCTTTCTCAATAGAATTGCTGTAAATATAATTTGAAATTAATCGATGAGTTGCCTGTTTCTCATACAAACTTGTATATGCATGTGGCCTTTTATTAAAAATATTTCCTTTTAGCTTTGATTTTTTTTTTCTAATCTTGGGAGTTGTGAAAAATCTAAATTTCGGTCAAATAAGCATTTATGTTATACATATGTTTAGTTTTTTAATTAGTAATTGAAAAATCTTCTGTATTTTGCGAATTGCAAATAATTATTTTTTACTTTTAGTTAACGTTTAAAATGAATTTTACAATTTGAAAAATTAAATTTATTTTAATTTTTTATTGAAGACAATGTCTTTAAAAGTTAACGTGTGCAATGTTGTTTGGATGCTGTATGGGGAAAAAATACATGGGGAAAAAATATAGCACTCACAAATATTACAAAAAAGAAATTAAATTAAATACAATTTTGTTGAAATATTAAAAAAATATGAGTGTGTAAGTTATAAAAAAATTGGAAGGCTCTCCTGATTATGCATATCCTTCGTCTAACGAAATATCGCAAAATTTCGATGAAAATGAGTACACTACCGAATTGTCTCTTAAGGATGTGAAACATAAAAATAATATATGTATGTACATATATATATATATATATATATATATATATATATATATATATATATATATATATATACATTTATCATGTATAAGAAGAAGGTTGTAAATTACTGGCATAATGTGATTCATCGCGCATATTAAAAAGTGTACAAACAAAGCTTAAATATGTAAAAAAGTTATGTGAATTGTATCACTGGGAGAAACAAATAGAAAATGTAACGAATCGTATAGAAATAATCTGGTGTGTCACTCACACGGCTTTCTCTTACCCTGAAATTTAATACTATAAATACAGATTGTAGATTAAAGAGTAAGATAACGAGTACTGTTATGTAAATTTATGTTATAACAATTAAAATCAGGCTTCCGAACAGATTTCACTTGACAAATAATTTTGTGTGAGGGGGGCTACCACCCCCCTTAACCTACCCGTCTCATTATTGTACCTACATTTATATAGAATTCAAATCTGTTATTAACTTCAAAAGTTCCTTTGAAATTATCCAGACAACTTTCACACGCAACATTCCTTGACACTTCTCAATCTTGACCAAACTTTCCACTTAACAAACGTATTAACATCAAAATACAACAGCTGGATCGCCTGAAAATATTTGTTTATAATTTACTTTAAGAGACACAGACAAAGATCAAACGTTAAAAATTTGACTTTGGTATTTAGGAAGCGTCAAAACGTGTAAATATACAAAAAACCAAGCGATGAATATTTAATTTAAAAACTGCATTATTTACCATATGGCTAGGAATTAATTTCAATTCCTGAGCAGCTTTCCTGGACATGGTAAAATATTATAGTAAAGCACTTTCACTAACAATAAAAAAGATTGCTGTGGCTTAAATATTGGCAGCCCTGTATATCTTCTGAAGATTATGTACACACCACATGGTGCACTTAAATATAATCCTATATTAATAACACACGGCACAACCTGAAATACACTTTCATCAATTTTCAAGCATTGTCGCACTATAATCAACTTCTTTTGTGTAGCCCTGTTATATATATATAACATTGTATATAACAGTGTATATAATCTATCCAACAATGATAGATTTCCATACCATATTCTACATTAAACATCTTTTTACGCATATAAAAAATTTATATTCGTTTCATTTCGTTTAGTGCAGTCTATAGAATTTAAACTCTACTTACCTGCAATTTCCCCCATAGACGTAATGTATTTAAATTTTCCTGGGTGTCTCTGTACACGAACTATTTGCTTGTTCTCAACGAAAAGTTTAGTGTGGCATCCCTATATGATACACATTTAGAATACCGAGTTTGGAATTCCTGCTACTATTTGTTCTTGAGATACGCTGATAACAGACAGACACACAGACCAACCGCTAAAAACATGATTTTCGTATTCAGGCTACCTCAAAACGTGTAAATATAACAAAAATTCAGTTTCCAAAACTTGACCCAAAAACAATACTTTCTCTACCTTACGGGTAAGGGAAAGTAAAAAGGAATGAAATAAAAAGGTTTTTCTTGGAGAAAGAGGAAATTAAATCTTCTAAAGAAGCATATTTCAATATCAAAACGTATGCTTATAGAAATAAATCTGTTTTTATGCATTTTTGATTATCCAAAAACCTATTTTACTTCCCTTCTTAATATATGGTTTTTATTTAAACTCGTTAAGAGCTTAAAAGTTTTAATTCTTTATATTTTCCATGAAAATTCAGCTTAAAGTTCGAATCAGTTAACAAAAGATACACGATTCGAAAATTGCTGTTATACAAATGCACTTTTTTAAGTTAAACTTATTTAAATTAATTTAATACGTAGTGTTAAAAAAGTTATTTGGTAAATTTTATCTAACCAGTATAGTAAAAAGTAAATTATAATAGATAATCTGGTATGTTACTCACACGACTTTCTCTTACCCTGAAATTTAATTACTATAAATACAGGGAGATTAAGAGGTAAGATAACGAGTACTGTTATGTAAACCTATGTTAAACAATTCAAATTAGGCTTTGGAAGAGTTTTATATGATAATTAGTTCTGTGTGAGGGGGGCGGTCACCTACAATTATATAGAATTTAATTCTGTTATTGAAATTAAAAGTTTACTTAAAACTATACAGAAAATTTTCACTCGCAACATTCATTCAAACTTATCAATCTTAATCAAACTTTTAAAGCAACAAACTTATATTAACTTCAAAATACGAAATTTGGATCTCCTAAAATTATTCGTTTTTAAGTTATTCTAAGAGTAGTATAACACTAAATATCCAAAAAAAGTTGAATTTGTTTTCAATATTACTTATATATATATATATATATTTTTTTTTTTTTAATGAAAAAAACTCGATAACTTTATTTTAAATTATCGCAGATCGATGGTTCAACCATTCGTTTTAAAGGTATTGGCGCGAGCTCTTTTGAAAGATACCCATCATGAAAATTTACTCCCCTCGAGGGGGGACTCCCCCCCCCCCAGGGGAGAGGCGAGGCCCCTACATACACAATTTTTTTTTTCTCCAGTTGACTATCTCTATTACAAAAAATAAACATTCGTTTCATTTGGTTTAGTGCAGTCTATAGATGTTAAACTCTACTTACCTGCAATTTCCCCCATAGATGTAATGTATTTGAATACTTTTGAGTGTCCCTGTACATGAACCATTTGCTTCATCTCAACGAAAAGCTTAGTGTAGCACCCTCATATGATACACATTTAGAATACCGAGTTTGGAATTTTCTGCTACTATTTGTTCTTTAGATATGCTGATAACAGACACACAGACAGATACACACAGACCATTCGCTAAAAACATGATTTTCGTATTCAGGGGACCTCAGAACATGTAAATATAACAAATACCCACTTTCGAAAATTTGACCCTAAAACAATACTCTCTCTACCTGTAAAGGTAAGAGAAAGGTAAGAGAAACTGAAAATGTGTAAATTTCCAATATTGATGGAATTCCAATATTGATGGAATGATTAATTTCCAATACTGAAATTCGAGACTTAAATTTAAGTTTGAAATATTTTTTATCAAATTAAATTTTGATCTAAATAACTGGTTGTGAAATACATATTCTCCGAAAACAAAAAATAACGCACTGATAAATAATTGCCGTTTACAATTGTTTCATTTCCAAACCTTCATCTACGTTCCCCAGAACCCGAAATAGGATATTATTTAGGAGTAGTAATGATCGACAAAAACCACACCCCGGAGAGTATTTACTTCTTGAGTGTCAATATTAACCTATGGGAAATTTTTCACACATTATTTATTGTTATTATATATCCGTTTTGTTTTGCAATATTTTTAAATATAATGTCCATGTTTTGTGCAGCTGTCGGCTGGTTAAGGGTCCTTGATCGTCAGATACATTCTTTTCTCCTTCTCCATGTAATCCTATGGGATTTTTACTGCTTTGTATTATTACGATGTCTCGTCCAATAATAAATTTTTTCGGCTTCTTTTTTTCAATTGTACTCTTCAAATACGTCTCCCTTTTTCTTAGGGAGCATTTTTTTTTTTTTTTTTTTTTTTATTAAATATTTTATTTCACTAAGCAAACTTTTGGGTCTAATTTTAAATCCAGAAAAGAAATATTTAACTTATTTAAAAAAAAAAAAAAAGCATTTGCACTCCGGGAGTGCCGACAGAAGTGAAAACGTGAACAATTACGTGTGCATTTCTTGAATCGTCAGGAAATATTTTATTATGCAGGAAATACTTTTAAATGAAGTGTTTTTTTATTCATTAATATAAACTACTACTACAAAAATTATATTACAATTTCATTTAATGCGTTAACGGCAATAGAGACAGTGTCCGGAGATGAGAGAAGTCGTGTACAGCCGCACCAGATTGTAAAAACGTGAGAAAAATGGCGGCTTTGGCCTTTCTCACTGTTTTGTGAGGTCTAACTGCGACGTTGCCGGCTGCAATCTTTAAGAGACAGTGTCCGGAGATGAGAGAAGTCGTGTAGAGCCGCACCAGATTGTAAAAACGTGAGAAAAATGGCGGCTTTGGCGTTTCTCACGGTTCTGTGAAGTCTAACTGAAACTATTCCGGTTGCAATCTTTAAGAGACAGTGTCCGGAGATGAGAGAAGTCGTGTAGAGCCGCACCAGATTGTAAAAACGTGAGAAAAAGGGCTGCTTTGGCCTTTCCCACGGATTTGTGAGGTCTAACTGCAATAGAGACAGTATTCGGAGATGAGAGAAGTCGTGTAGAGCCGCACCAGATTGTAAAAACGTGAGAAAAATGGCGGCTTTGGCCTTTCTCACTGTTTTGTGAGGTCTAACTGCAACGTTTCCGGCTGCAATCATTAAGAGACAGTGTCCGGAGATGAGAGAAGTCGAGTAGAGCCGCACCAGATCGTAAAAACATGAGAAAAATGGCGGCTTTGGCCTTTCTCTCGGTTTTGTGAGGTTTAACTGCAATAGAGACAGTGCCCGGAGATGAGAGAAGTCGTGTAGAGCCGCACCAGATAGTAAAAACATGAGAAAAATGACGGCTTTGGCCTTTCTCACTGTTCAGTGAGGTCTAACTGAAACGTTTCCGGCTGCAATCTGTAAGAGACAGTGTCCGGAGATGAGAGAAGTCGTGTAGAGCCGCACCATATTGTAAAAACGTGAGAAAAATGGCGGCTTCGGCCTTTCTCACGGTTTTGTGAGGTCTAACTGCAATAGAGTCAGTGCCCGGAGATGAGAGAAGTTGTGTAGAGACGCACCAGATTGTAAAAACGTGAGAAAAATGGCGGCTTTGGCCTTTCTCACTGTTTTGTGAGGTCTAACTGCAACGGTTCCGGCTGCAATCATTAAGAGACAGTGTCCGGAGATGAGAGAAGTCGAGTAGAGCCGCACCAGATCGTAAAAACATGAGAAAAATGGCGGCTTTGGCCTTTCTCACGGTTTTGTGAGGTTTAACTGCAATAGAGACAGTGCCCGGAGATGAGAGAAGTCGTGTAGAGCCGCACCAGATAGTAAAAACATGAGAAAAATGACGGCTTTGGCCTTTCTCACTGTTCAGTGAGGTCTAACTGAAACGTTTCCGGCTGCAATCTGTAAGAGACAGTGTCCGGAGATGAGAGAAGTCGTGTAGAGCCGCACCATATTGTAAAAACGTGAGAAAAATGGCGGCTTTGGCCTTTCTCACGGTTTTGTGAGGTCTAACTGCAATAGAGACAGTGCCCGGAGATGAGAGAAGTCGTGTAGAGACGCACCAGATTGTAAAAACGTGAGAAAAATGGCGGCTTTGGCCTTTCTCACTGTTTTGTGAGGTCTAACTGCAACGGTTCCGGCTGCAATCATTAAGAGACAGTGTCCGGAGATGAGAGAAGTCGAGTAGAGCCGCACCAGATCGTAAAAACATGAGAAAAATGGCGGCTTTGGCCTTTCTCACGGTTTTGTGAGGTCTAACTGCAATAGAGACAGTGCCCGGAGATGAGAGAAGTCGTGTAGAGACGCACTAGATTGTAAAAACGTGAGAAAAATGGCGGCTTTGGCCTTTCTCACTGTTTTGTGAGGTCAAACTGCAACGTTTCCGGCTGCAAACTTTAAGAGACAGTGTCCGGAGATGACAGAAGTCGTGTAGAGCCGCACCAGATTGTAAAAACGTGAGAAAAAATGCGGCTTTGGCCTTTCCCACGGTTTTGTGAGGTCTAACTGCAATAGAGACAGTGTTCGGAGATGAGAGAAGTCGTGTAGAGCCGCACCAGATAGTAAAAACATGAGAAAAATCGCGGCTTTGGCCTTTTTCACTGTTTTGTGAGGTCTAACTGCAATAGAGACAGTGCCCGGAGATGAGAGAAGTCGTGTAGAGACGCACCAGATTGTAAAAACGTGAGAAAAATGGCGGCTTTGGCCTTTCTCACTGTTTTGTGAGGTCTAACTGCAACGTTTCCGGCTGCAATATTTAAGAGACAGTGTCCGGAGATGACAGAAGTCGTGTAGAGCCGCACCCGATTGTAAAAACATGAGAAAAATGGCGGCTTTGGCCTTTCTCTCAATTTTGTAAGGTCTAACTGCAATAGAGACAGTGCCCGGAGATGAGAGAAGTCGTGTAGAGACGCACCAGATTGTAAAAACGTGAGAAAAATGGCGGCTTTGGCCTTTCTCACTGTTTTGTGAGGTCTAACTGCAACGGTTGCGGCTGCAATCTTTAAGAGTCAGTGTCCGGAGATGACAGAAGTCGTGTAGAGCCGCACCCGATTGTAAAAACACGAGAAAAATGGCGGCTATGGCCTTTCTCTCGGTTTTGTGAGGTCTAACTGCTATAGAGACAGTGCCCGGAGATGAGAAAAGTCGTGTAGAGCCGCACCAGATTTTAAAACAATATACAGTATATAATTATTAACATTTCACATTAGCAAGTTAATTGTATGATACATTATTTGTATCATACAAGGATGGAAAGCGTCAGCTGACGGTGACGTGAGTTCAATGATTTTTGTTCACCCAAAAGTTTTCACTTCAAATGGAAAGCGTCAGCTGACGATGACGGGAATTCAAAGATTTTTGTTCACCCAAAAGTGCTCAACGCGCCTAAAGAAGTTTTCACTTCAAAAAAAAAAAAAAAATGCTTTCGGAGAAAATCAAACTTAGGGTAGGTAGGTAGGTAGGTAGGTTGGGTTTAACGTCGCACTAGTACTGCGCTATGATGGGTAATTAGCGACGGTCTAGGACGCACCCCTAGAAATGGTCCGAAGACATCAAACACAGGGAGCCTTGTATAGGCTGACCAGACCTAAAAAAAAAATCTATCTTTAATTATCTATTTACAGGTGTAATTTTTCATTCTTAATAAATAAGGACTAAAAATAAAGTATTATTGATTAATAATTTACTTTCTACAATTTTTTAAAACTTTGAAAAATGTCTTAAAAATAAAGGAAGTGCCCAGATATCCCCATTTGTCCCCACACTGTCAAAAAAAAAGTCCTGTTTGCTGCCAGAAATGCTCTGTAATTCAGAAAAATACGTTCTATCAGCGTAATTTTTCCGTTGATAGAACGTATTTTTCTAAGTAAGGAACCCAGCTCCCTTACTTAGAGGAGTTTTTCTCTCTTCTTGCACTTGGTCTGGGATACGAGCTGCGGTTCTAGCCCATGGAGGCTCAACTTTGTACTTGATCTCTTCGAAAGTGTTTCGAATGTTGGAAACCTTTTTCCGACCTTGTGTCGGCCTATGCTTCAAAGCATCACTTTGGATTTTTATTTCGCATGCAGAGGATTTTTCTTCTGAGGGAATCGTTATGGTAATCTTTCCGATTCCTAATGCTATTAATATTTCGCTGTACGTAAATGGTGACGGACGAAGGTAGTGTTACAACAGTATGGATGATGGTGGTTGTGTATTGCTACATAAAGATGAAGGCTTTTCCTGCAAACAGGTTCAACCCTACGGTTTGCTTTTCGAAAACATAGAAAACTGAGGCCAAGTGTTCTTGGTAGGACCACCGATTACCATACAGATAGGACAGTGAAGCTAAAATGCAAACAGAAGTGATAGTAGCTCCACTAGGGTCAACGGAGGCGAACTAAGAGCTTCTACATGTTTTAGGTCTACATGAATAGCATCTTTGATCAAAAATTCCTTTTCTATTTCCCGAGTAGTTGGTAGCAGGTTAGTATGTAAAGTTGTTCTTCTCTTTTCATTATTTTTAAATTCAGCCATCACAAAACTTTCTTCCATATTTTCCTATACAAATTCACTAAGGGCAAATAATTTATTAAAACTATTATTTATTAAAATTATCTAACATGATGAATGCAAATAATTTTCATCTTAGCGAAAACTAACGCTAAATACCCCAAAAAAGACAGTTTTACTGTCTATAAATAGCATCTTAAAAAATGCGTTTTTATAATGGTTATCTCATGTAACCCGTTTCATACAGTTGTATGCCATACAAGTTGAGATATAGCCTTCCCGTTATCAAGGAAATTTTCAGTATAGCAGCGCCATCTATTGGCCTATAAGCATCGAACTTGAATCAGCATAATGTCTCATAATGGCCTTCTCACATATCAAGTTTTGTTTGATTACCCGCAATGCAACCTTTAATTAAATTGTAGAAATCACTGTGTAGCAGCGCCACCTGTTGAGCAGTTGACACCAAAAGTTGATAAGTACTAATTTATGTCAAGGCGCATCTACATATAAATTTACGTGCAATTCTGTACAGTATCTCCTGAGATATAGCCTTCCCTTAAATTGCTGAAATAGCTGTATAGCAGCGCCACTTGTTGGCCAATAATATTCAAATTGCATCAGCATAATGTCTCATAATGACCTTCTTACACATCCAGTTTTGCTTGATTTCACGCATTAGAACCTGAAATATAGCCTCCCCCGAAATTGCAGAAATCACTGTATAGCAGCGCCACCTGTTGAGCGGTTGACACCAAAAGTTGATAGGCACTAATTTAGGTTAAGATGCATCCACATATAAATTTATATACAATTCTGAGCAGTAGTTCCGGAAATACAGTTGCCACAAAATTTTTGTCTCACACACATACAGACAGGCATTTTCTAAAAATGGTAAAAGCGTGTTCTAGACCTCTCAAGCGTGTAAATCCGTCAAAAACCAGAAGTTAAAAATTTTTACTAATCCACTACCTTCTTCTATTGAATATCCTTTCGAAAGGGGCTGTGACAGCATCTGTCACGCTTCACCATAGGATTTCATAAGAGCCCCCTTTCAAAAAGATATTGAAGAAAGTAATATATGAAAAGTGTGGATGTGTACTTCAATAATTTTGCTGTCGACCGTAGTATGTTTTCAAAATTTATGCGCTTAATATGACGTACTTGCTTTTTAAAATAAAATGCTTGTTTGTTTGTTTGTTGATAACATATACATCAGATTTGTATGCTTTACTTGTAGTCCGCTTGTAAATCTTCGTCAGATAATTACAGATAGCACATGACAGAATTACAATACGAAAAAATGAAAAAATCTGGAGTGACTCCACTCAACTTTCCGAACATTGAGTAATTAACAGTTTTGTAGATAAAGTAAAGAAAGAGGAGTTGTTAAACAAACAAAAGAGAGAAAACCATAATAGAGTGTTTGAGTATTTTTCTCCATATATTACACGATGTTTTATTTAACGCTACTGAACTTTGAGCCCATAGATCATAATGATAAAGAATTTTTCGTTATGTCCCTGTAATAACCTATAAATGCTAGATTCACCAAAATGCTTATAGTTAGTGCAACAGTGATTTATAATATTCATATAAATTTTCAGCTCAATTGAATAAGGCGTTTAGATGCTATCGACTTTTAAAAAATTGGTCCCATAGGCCATAATGATAAAAAAAAAAAATTTCTTCGTGTCCCTGCAAAAAAACTATAAGTGCTACATTCTCCAAAATCTATACAGATTGAGTATCTGCGGCCTAGAATATGTGTATAAATTTTTTGCTCAATTGAATTGGGCGTTTAGATGCTATCGCAGTTTTAAGATTTTGGTCCCATAGGCCATAATGATAAAGAATTTTTCTTTGTGTCCCTGTAAAAAAACTACAAGTGCTAGAGTCACCAAAATCAATAGGGTTTGTACTATGGTAACTTACAATATACGTACCAACTTTCAGCTTATTCGAACAAAGTGTTTAGACAGTAGCGTGTTCACTCACAGACATACACATATACATACATCATCGCAAAAAGTAGTAATAACGGATTCAGGGGACCTTGAAACGTATAGAAACATCAAAATTTCAAATTCCGATTTTTGACATGATTACAATACTCACTGTAGTGTTCGGAAAGTAAAAACACCCAGGCCCAGCGCGGGAATCGAACCCGCTCTACTACGCTCGAAGGCGATTAGTAGTGTGGTAACATAACCACTCGGCCACGGAGGGCCCAATAAAATGCTTTTGACGATCAAGTTTGTGCCGCCCAGACGGTGTAGTGGTTAGCGACCCTGACTTCTACACGGGCCCGAATTCGAATCCCGGAGAAGGCATGGATGGATGTATTGTTCTTGTTCTTGTATATGTTCTTAAATAAAGAATTGTAAACCCTTGTGGTGTGGATTATTCGAGATATGAGTGGCCCTAGAGGCAAGCAATAAATCTCATGTACTCATCAAAACCATACCAAACCAAATCAAGTTTGTAAACAATAACAAAGTTACAAAAAAAGATGCAATAAAAATAAAATGAGGGATTGCGTAAACTGGTGAGCTCCAGAAATCTACAGCTGCTGCTCAAAGGTCACTGTAGTCGCTTTTTGGTTACCATTAAGCATACGGGAGTGTCTTATCTGTACAGTAATCTGTGTGCAGGACTTGATAGGCAATAGCATTTCTGCAGAAGCGACATATCGACCGCTCTCGACGTAAATTTCGGCAGGATTCAGTGACACTCTTGGACCGCATGTACTCACTAGAGCTTAGTTCACTCAATGCTCAGTCTTTAGAAATCAGGACGTTCGTCTGACTTCCTCAGCTACAGCTCCTAAAATATACAGTGGGGCAAGCGCTTCTGGTCGAATGCTTAAAATATTGTTAAAAAATTAAGTTTCCCAGATAGCGCTGCGATCGAATTCTTTTGCTCAAATCGTAGAACTGATTAGCTTTTCCTAGTTTCGTCTGCTCAATCACGTGATCTAAGCATATAATTAACCAATAGAGAATTTTTTAAGCAATAAACTCGATCGTAATGACCTCTGGTGAGAGGCTTAATTTTTAAGGACCTGATTTGCTGGTCGCTTTGCACACTATGTATTTTAGGCGCTACCTCAGCTGCTATTATGCATGCCGAATGCTGTGCTTTGTGGTGTAAGTATTGCTATTTTTGCATTTATTAGGATTAGATAGTTTTATTCTTCATTCCGTGGGATGAAGAATGAAACATTAAAATGCGATTTTATATTGATTGCTTTTCTAATATAATTTATAGTTGTATTCGATGGAATGTATATTAAGTAGAGTACTGAAAACAGAACTTCCGTTTACAACTGTGATCACTGTGAGTGGCAGATCTTTTGTCTCAGAAGGAAATAATCTGGCGAGAGAGACGTTAAAAGAAAGGACACGCATTACTGCCTTGAACAATGAGTACGTAAAGTTCTATTTTCATTGTTTTTCCCAAATACTAATATGTCTTCAGATAATTTAGTTTTTTTAAAAATAATAAATTGCTAATAAATAATGTTTTGCAACCATACAAACAGCAACAATGAATAATGATAAGAATAAAAATAATAAGAATAAAAGATATTGTGTAGAAAGAAATTCATATTTTTTTCCTGTGGATAGAACATGACAAAATTTGCTTCTGAAAATTTCAGAGGGGTGGAGTATTCTTGATGCGTCCCTGGTACAAATGCTCAACAGACATAGCCTAAAAGACAAGAAGTAAGAGAAGAAAAAGATCGTTTTTTATTACAAGCTGTCGCTAGATGCCCTGCCATGCTGATATATTTCACGGTCAATTTGTTTGATGCTTCCGTATAAGAACTTCTAGCATTTTTACTTAATTATATAAAGTGTAAGGAAGTATAATAATTCCTATTTGTGAAATCGATTTTGTATTTCGCATAGCTCAAAAACGAATGATCGTAGAATGTTGAAAATTTATATGTGTGAATGTCATAATGTCTAGTTGTACACATGCAAGTTTCGTCTTAACACGAGCTCTCGTTTTAGAGATATCAGCAACTTTACACGATTTTTCGTGACGTTTGTATGTGTGTGTATGTATGAGTGTGTATGTATCTCGCATAACTCAAAAACAGTTGGACGTAGAACTTTGCAAATTGGTATATAGGTTTGTTATAACATCTAGTTGTGCACCTCCCTTTTTGGTCTTTCTGTGACTATCCGTTTTGGAGATATTTACGAAAATTATATTGATAATGGCAAATACACTAAAAAACGGCCATTATACTCGTGTATGACCTACCATCATAGAGATTTCAAAATAAGCTAATGGTAGAGCCCGTAATGATATTATTATGAAAGTTGTCAACACTTTTGGGTGTAGAAAAGTAATTTGTATAGACATAAACAGGTTCTAGTCGGCGAATGCATTTTATTTAATAAATATTCAACCCGTAAATAAAGCCCGTAATGATATTTTTATGAAAATTGCCGATACTTTTGCGTGTAGAAAGTAATTCCTAAAGACATAAACAGGTTCTAGTCGATGAATATTCAGCACGTAGATAGAGCACGTAATGCTATTGTTGTTAAAGTTGTCAACATTTTTGAGGGTAGAAAGTAATTCTTACTATATAAGCAGGTGCTAGTCGACGAATGCACTTTATTTTGTTTTAGTCTTGTTTGTCATTTAAAGAATTTTCGAAGAATTTAGTTCAGCGCTATAAAAAAAATAAATCTTTCCGGAAAATTTCAGAATTCTGTTCTTATTTAAGTTAGAGATTCCAGACTTTGGCAACCCTATCCCTAAACTACAAATTTTCACCAAATTTCGACGCAAAATCGCAAGAATCGATACCAAGACAAAAATTAGCGTTGGCTACGAACTTGGCGAGATTAGCGATCAAATTTGGTGGCAAATATTGTTTCAGGGTAGCCAGAATTAGCAAATACTTTCTCAATTTTAATTGAATTAATTGTTTCGATAAAATGTATAATTTTTCACCTCTAATTTTCGGCAAAGAGAAAAAAGTAGGCCATCTATACTCGAAAGATTATTATTAAACTAAGCTATGTATTTGCCAATGAGAGATTCTATAATAGACCCTTCCTGAAAAAAATTAAATAATTTGTATTGAATAAATTTTGTGTAAAGTTGTATAGAAGAAAATCATGTGGTGGCCACCTCATACTAGTTATTTTTTTCCCCCAAAATACTTTGACTACTTGAGGACACTAAATGTTCTTAAATTTAAATATTTGTATCTATTTCTCTCAAAATCGTGGTCAAATGCACAAGTTATTGCACAAATTATTGCGCAAATTTCGTAATTAACGAGTGTGAAATAAACACCATCGTGTTTCATGAGCTATGCACGAATCATGCATTGGGGCATTGCTCTTCAGCATATGGATTCTTATCTTGCTGGATATGTCTGAAGTAAAGAAAAAAACTTGTTTCCTGAAATTTTGGCAGAAATACAGTCGTCAGCAAAATTATCGAAGCACACATCAACATTTTTCATATATCTTTTCTTAGTTTGATCGCTAATTTTTATCATCGACTTACTTTTTTATAAACAGCATAAGATGGTTGGGTTTTACGTCGCACTAGTGCTGCGCAGATGGGCAATTGGAGACGGTCTGGGACACACCCCTAGAGGTGGTCCGGTCCGGAGACATGCCATCACAATTTTGATCCTCCACGGAAGGGATGGTTATCCCGCTTCGGTGACCCCAGAGGTATAATTTTTTTTATGGGAACATGGAGGACATTGCGGCCACGACAGATTTTACTTGCACCAGCCACCATTAGTGTACACGACGGTCTTTGGCCGGCTCGAGTACCGAACCCGCAATCTTCCAATTACGAGGCCGGCGCTCTATCGACTGAGCTACCGCGGCCCATAAACACGATAAATATTTACTTAACAAAACAGTATTAGGTGTACATCTTTTACATAGGAATTGTTGCTAATGCTTCAATGATTTTGCGGCCAACTATAACAGTTATATGACCACCGTAGATTGCATTGGTAGAAAATAAAAAAGTATTTATTTATTTAGTTGGTTATATATCGGGAATCTGTATCTGTCAGTGGAAAATTTGAAGACTAAGTTGAAATGTTCTATATTTTGCGTTCGCTCCCATCATATCATAATAATAAATGTAGGGTAAATGTTCCCTACAGATATAACTATTCTAATTTAGAAATTTTATGCTGGGATAGTTTACTTTGCACAAATATTCCTTAGCTTCCCTAACAGCACAGTTAGGCTTAACTTATCCACAGTACATCTTAAGGACGTTTCTGGGATGCCTTTTCATCCAGAAGACATCTTGAAGATATCCTGGGGAGGCGATGTGCTGTCTGGGAGATTCAACAGTTTTTTATATAAAAGAGTGTTTTACGTTTCAGTGCATTTTGTAATGTATAAATCACAAATTTTTTTAAATAATGTATTTCGGTTATGTCCTCGAAAAAGCCTTTGAATATGGTTTTCAATATCAACAACATTTCCTTCGAACCGGGGACAGTCCAGTCTCTTCTCATATAGGGTCTCTAAAAATTGCAGAATTGCAATGCCATCTATCGGCCGTATATATTTTGCCTTTTCAGTTTAAATTTCTTATTAATTTATCCCAATCATCCAACCAACTAACTCCCTCTCCCTTCCCTTCCCTCCCAGAGTCAGAAGAGCACGTCAATCAAGTTAATGTAAACAAATATTGCTATTGCTTTATAGATTGTTTGGTGATAGTTTCTTCGTATTATAAAGTGGAATATTCTTTGTGTTATTTAACACACAAGTAGAATATATTTATTAGGAATTATTCTTTTAGAAAATTTAATTCACGAATGTCGTAGAAACGTAAAAATTTGGAAAGTCCTAAAAACAGTCCCAAAATGCATTCTCAATTAAGTCAGATTAGCAGAAATCTTTTTAATGTATGTTTTAAAGATTTTAGGTCGACATACAGCGTTTATCATACTCTTAATGTTAAAAAAGAAATTGAAGATCGCCGTAAAAGAGCAATACTTGGAGGTGGTGATAAAAGGATTCAAGCCCAGCACAAAAAGGTAATAAATTTTATGCTATAAAATTAAAATTAGCGTTAAATAATCTGAAAGGAATGAGATTAAAATTTTATTTAATTTTAGGTGGTGCTGAAGAAAGGTAGATTCAAAATAACAAACCTTTAATACTAACATAAAAATTGCTTTAAAAATTCATCTCGTGGTGATTAATTTTGAATTTATAAAGATCAATTTAAAATAGATTTAATTTTCGTCGTTGTACAATGAAAATTATTGCATATGAAATATATTTTAGTCTTATGTTCCAAAGTGAAATACATTTCATATGTCGTTTATAGTAATTTACATTGCAAGCACAATTTTAATTGCTAAGTCAAACATGAGTTAGCTCTATTTTTTTATAAGATTACCAATGACAATATTTTACAAAAATATAGGATATCAGCTAAATTTTAGCTCAATAAAAATGAATTAAATTACTCTATTTTTCCAAAAAGTCTTCTGGAGTCTTCCAAAAAGTCTTCTGATTTACCAGCAATTTTAGCATACATTATACAGCCATTTTTTTTTCTTTTTCAAGAAGAAGTCCAAACTATTAATTATTGTTCCATTTTTAAAAGTTGCACTGTAGTCCACATAGCAGTGTTTTAAAACTGAAGAAATTTAGACATTCTAGGGGATGGGGAATTCCAGCAATTTACTTGCCAGTAGTGAGTACATTTTTGAGTGTAGCAAGTGAAATTTTAAGCTGTGGAAAAATATACCAAGAACTTCTGTATATGTTTACCATATTCCCTGTTTCCCTTAAATTCCAAGTTTAGCGACACTTTCAGAGCTGGTAGATGGGAAGTGCAGAGTTCAAATGCAGATAATGCTTGTTCCCTGCCATTCATAGTTTTTTGACGTTTCTTGTATGAAAGCAAGCTAAGAACTCTTAGAAAGACACCTCATAAGGGGCGCTTTTCCCATGCCTAGAGCTCTTATGTAGTCAATCGGCCCCAATACCACTTAAACACAGCAAAATAAATATGATACTAAATTTGTTTCTTTAATAGGCTCAGCATTAAAGTGTTTTTTAATTATTATTTTTTCCATGAATTTACAGCATGGTAGTGAGCAAAAAGTAATTTTAGACCTTGTATATTAGTTTATCAGTTTAAAAAACTGATTGACTTATTTGAAAAAAAAAAAAAAATCTGAAATATATTTTTGTTTTTAGATTTACTGTTTAAGTGTATTTTTCTTTGTAAAGGTATTTTTTTTAATGAGTAGCTGTTATTGCACAATGGGTCTAACATTTTTCGATTGCACTAGTAAGAAAATGTTCCTGGTTAGTAAAACTATAGTAAATTTCCAAGCTCAGTCAACCTGCATACAGAATTTTTCAATTTTCTTATCAAAGTTTATAATTCAAAACATTTTAAAAATAATAATAATTAATTAAATTGAAATTACTTAATTTTATCTTTTTCTCTTTTCTTTTAGTGATTGTAAGTTTGGCTAAATTTTACAATTCAGGGCAATAGTTTTTGTTGACATACAAATTAACATTTATACAAATAAACACTACTGCCCTGTATTATGAAGTTCTACCACAAGTTTTTGTAAAATGTATACTTTTTAACTTCTTGATTCTTTATGATTTTGTTTGTTGTGACAGGGCAAATTAACAGCTCGTGAAAGAATTCAATTATTAATGGATGCAGGAAGTTTTGTTGAGTATGACATGTTTTCAGAACATACTTGTACTGATTTTGGAATGGAAAAAGAAAAGGTATATATTTAAGATCATTATTATTATTTTAATTAATGATACATATTATAATTCAGAACTGTTTTTATGTATTTACAGAGATAGAAATTTGAAGCTGAATTATACAAAAAATAAGAATTTTTAAATCACACTCAGAAAATGTTATCATTAAATCAGACCTAATAAACTAAACAACATTTATTTATTTATTTATTTTTCTTATAAGATAGAAATAAATTTGTTATTTTATATGCATATTAAAAAGTTACTTTTTTTCTATTGAAAGGGGGTGGAGGGTGGGGGTAGATAATAAGATATAACTATATATACAGGGTGATTCAGAACTATTGTGTGTGCTAGACTGGCCAGAAACCCAGAGACTGAAAGATGCAAGATAGGTCACAAATAATGATAATTTATTACACAAAAATGAGTATACCGAGCATTTTTGTTTAAAAGAATATTTTTAAGCAGGAGTTCAAAGTTGTAACCTGCAGCTTTAATACACGCCTTGCAATGACAACATATCAATTGACGAATGTTCATTAGAACAACTGGTATATTCGACAATTACTCTGCTTGCAGCAATGATTCATACTAACAAATTCATTTCTGAATCCACACAGATTTTATACACTAGTATTTTCATGTAACTCCATATAAAAAAAATCAAGTGGTGACAGATCTGGTGAAAGAGGTGGCCCCAGAAATGTTTGTGGTGTGGCCGTGTCTAGGTATTAGTAAGCAATGTGGTAAAAAGGTACTGGAGCTCTATCATGTTGAAGTGAACATTCACTGTTGCATATGGGACAGTTGTCAATCAACAATCCCTGCAGGTCTTGAGCCAGAAAGGTGCTAAGTCTCTCCCTCTAATGTAATGGAAGCAAGTAGGGGCCAATTATTCTAGTTCCCCAGTAGTTGTTCCACTGTAATTAGCTGCCCTGAAAATAAGTTGCACATTTGCCATTTCTCTATTTGTGTCGTGATTCATCCTTCCTTACACTCATACACCAAAGTTACATGCTTCATTGCTTAATCCTTTCCAGTTTTTCTTGAGACCTGTTGCTTGTTTGGATTGCACGTGATGTTCAACCATATGTTCCTAAATGATTCTTGCTTGTTAATGGTTTCCTGGCCTCCATATAAATTTTTGAATAATAATTCCGAATCACCTTGTATGTTTACAATATATATCAGTGAATTATGTATATGAATTTATATCATTTGAATACTTTATTTCATGATTTATAATTTTACTTTTTTTTTTTTTTAGTATCCTGGTGACAGTGTTGTAACTGGTCACGGTTTAATACATGGACGTAAAGCTTATATTTTCAGTCAGGTAATTATTTTTATTTATTTCATTCAAAAACTTACCAATTCTCCCCTGTTTCTTTAAATGTATTGCATCATTTTATTTTAAACACTTAAACTTTTTATTTATTTTTTAATGACATATATTATCATGCATAAGCTTAATCTTAATTTGTGCATTTTGTTCATCCATCTGTAAATTTTGTCATTAACTGAGGAAAGTATTTTTTACATATTACAGAGCTCTTGGCAGAGTTAAAAAATGAGAGACAATGCCTCACCCTTACTCAGAAACAAAGTGAAATTTTTAAAAAGGAAAGTGAGAAGAGAAATTTACTTCAGAAAAACCTTATTTTCTGACCAAAATTTTTCTTAAAGTGATCTCTAAATTTCTTGCAGCATTAAAATTTCTATGTGAGAAAATAGAAAAAAGAGAGAGAGAGAGAGAGAGATTCTCATACTGTTATGTAAACAATAGTTGAAATATAATCCTATATTTGTTCCAGCTATTGTTTTTAAAAAATATGTTTGGATTTAAAATTATGATATTATTAATCCACCTACACCAGAGTATGTGTAATTATTCAAATAGGAAGCAAAAATTTTAACAATTATTCTTGAAAAATGTAATTTTTGACCACTCTATGTAATGGTACTTTATCTTTTAATGCAGGATTTTACTGTTTATGGAGGGAGTCTTTCATCTGTTCATGCGAAGAAAATATGTAAGGTAAGTGGAAACATGTATGTATTACTGTCGTAATTATACTATTTCTTAAATCTCAAGACCTGTCCTGGAATTTTATAAATATAGTATCAAATTTAGTGAATTTTTAAGTTGTATTAAATGTCCTTTAATGCACAAATACCCAAATTTGTATTAAATAAAAATAATTTGAAAAAAATATATATTTCATAACATAAACATTTTTTGATAATTTTGCTCTTATAAACTGAAATTTTGAAGAACATTTTATCTACTGCAATTTCCTATGTATAATCTGCAGGACAGATTATATACACCAGAAATTTCAAAGAAAAAATTACACCAGAAATTTCAAATAGAGGTGGGGGGGGGGGGGACTATATTGTCTTAGAAATATAGCTTTTTCTGTTATTTAAAATTTAAAATTTTGAACTAATTTATCTTACCTGCTCATTATACACAGAAAAATACATGATTATCTAGATTATTATATTCAAAATACATTAATCTAGATAATTTATACTTTGTTGCAAGAGATTTGTATAATTCTTTTAATAATTTGCTTATTTACATACTTCAGCTCATTCCCACCCTTCCTGAGATTTTTAATATGTATACACTATAATATTTATTGTTATTATTATTTTCATCCTTTACTTAATTCAACAGCATAGTTTTCAAATTTTGTGCTATTTTTTAAAATTATATTTAGGTTTATCTGCTATTAAATAATGTTTTCTTTATTTGGTATAGGTAATGGACCAAGCAATCCTCGTTGGTGCACCAGTCATTGGTATTAATGACTCTGGTGGAGCTCGTATTCAAGAAGGGGTAGAATCTCTTGCTGGTTATGCAGACATTTTCCAAAGGAATGTTTTAGCATCAGGTGTTGTACCTCAAATATCTGTCATCATGGGACCTTGTGCTGGTGGCGCAGTTTATTCACCAGCATTGACTGACTTTATTTTTATGGTGAAGGTAAAAATTTTATTATATTATTATTTAATATTGACATAGTAACACCAAAACAGTATAATACAACTAAACAAAATGCACACAGAGATATAGAGCTAAAATATTTTTGAATTTACTTTATATTGTGCACTTATAAATTAAGAGGCATTATTTTCTTTGTCTAGATAAAGTCAAATTTTGTGCTTCAGTAATTTGCCTTTTTATATACAGGACACTATAAGAGTTAAAACAAATAATAATAATAATAATAATAACACTTTTAAACATCTCTCACGATGAATTAGGCTGAATAAAATGTGCCAGTGAATATAGAGGTAAAAGAAAGTATTTGCAAAATTTCTATATTAAACTTTTATTCTTATATGTGTTATAAGGAGCAATGGCAGCATTACAGAAAAGGAAATTATTTTCCTGTTATAATACTGATATGATACATATATGTATTATAGAGTATTACTAAAATGATTCAAAGGAAATTAAAATTTTTATTCTAAAGATTAAAAAAAACTAGCATTATAAAAGAGATTTGAAAATACGTAAGTCCAATATCGTGATATCGCGATTTTGCATTGACAATATATCGTGATATTGAAATAGTGACATCGCCCACTCCTAGTTATAATCCTATCCTGCATCGGATGAAGAATCCGCGGATACCTGGTTTGCATTAATTTTTGACCTGCAGGTTTACCTGTAAAAAAAAATAATAATAGTAAAATAAAATAAAAAAATAAAAACAAATAAATATATTTAAAGGGGACTAATGTGCAAGCTGTACCTGACAGTACTAAAGTGAAAGTTGTACCTCAAGGGACTAATGTGAAAGTTGTACCTCACGGGACTAATGTGCAAGTTGCACCGAACGAACAAAGTATTTCTTTCAACGAAAATGCCTACTAACCCTGGATGATAGGTCTAATATATCGTATCATATTATATATCGTATTTATCGTAATATAACTCAATACTTATTTCGCTTCCTTCTTCGACTCATTTTAATACACATTTTGTATATGCATGAACAGCCCCCGAAAAACAAAAACATTAAATCATTAAATTCATTTTTTTACTTATTTTTATTTCATATTATTTCACGCACACTTTTATTAAAAAAAACTTTTTCGATATCGCTTGTAACGATACTGATTATTATTAATTTTCTTTTCTTTTTCTTTCAATAATAATAATAATAATAATAATAAAAGATTTTGATGAAATTCTGGCAAAAGCAGAATTTAGTTTAGGACGGAGGACTATTAGTTTTTTTTTTTTTTTTTTTTTTTCTTTTTTCAAATTATAACATCGCTTTCAAATTATTCAATTATATTTTCGATAAATTTTAGATTTCGACAAATGTCCAACTATCGAAATCGACAACGCAAAAATCCCATATTGAGACTAATAGGCCCTCAGTCCTAAAAAAACAGAAAAAATCATCAATAAAAAAGCAACTACAACCAAAAACATTATAATTGGTGCAATATAATGTTAAAAATTATAACGATATTCCTGTGTAAAAAATTTTGAATTAGTAAACTATAATCATTTTTCTTTATTGAGCAATCAACTCTCTGAAATCCGCCACAAATTTTAGGAAGAGAAGTAAGAAAATATTTAAAACCAAATTTAATATATGGTAATGATTATCAATTTTATAAAGAACTTGATTATTATTATTTTTTTTTTAATTCAATATTTAAATAAGTTGTTATAACAGCGATGGTTGCTGTTACAGTTTTAAAAAAAGGCATATTTTTTATTTGGCTTCTGTATAATGTTTTTTCTATAATCATATCACCAATTTAATCGCTTTCTATGTATATTTAATTATGCTTTCCTTATAAATTAGTATATATTTTCTTTTCTTTGTTTTTCATAGGATACATCCTATCTTTTCATAACTGGACCAGAAGTAGTTAAAGTATGTACTCTTGTAAATATTATGATTATCAAGGGCAGTTTTTGTTATTTATTTTTATTTGCAGATATACGTGCTATTTTTGTAACTTAATTTGTAAAACAGAAATGAGTCATGTACTTTTCCATTTGGAACCTTCAATTGACGATTTTGCTGCTTCGTTTCACAGTAACTGCGATAAACTATCAAATTTTGCTAAAAAAAAAATTAGCTAAATTTGAAGTAGCTCTGAAAATAATTAAAATTATTATAATAAATTTAAATAGTAAATAACTTAAAAATAATTATGATTCTATAAATAATAATAAATTCAAGCCAAAAAAATGTTGTATGTATTTTATTAATTACTAGCTATTCTGCCTGTTCTTCACATAAGGAACTACTTGGAATTAGATTCTTATTTGCTTTTTGTTCTGTGGTGAAGTAAATTTATAAAATTCAGGGTAGAAATGAAACACTTGAGATCGCAAAAATCTTACAGGTAGTGCCATAAATTCTTGACATAGACATTTTGTTACAATAATCATCTTTAGAAAAGTATTTCGCTGTAATGTGTGCCTTACACTACTCCCAATTAAGGGAAATATAGTTACTCATATCATCGTGCATTTTCTAAGCTAAATGTTCTGAATCAAAAACTGAGAATTCTATTGAAGAAATTAAGCTATTCCATCACTTGAACTTTTTTAATTTGTTGCTTTGTAGTGTTGATAATATTCAAATCAAGGAAGTTCATATTTATGCAAGTGGTAACAATAAAAATTGCATATGAAACAATCGCCAAAGTATTAAAATATTATTAATGTAATATTCAGTGTAATATATAAAACTGTCAGTATTAACTTAATTACAAATAAAAACAACCTTCCAACACCAAATGTGTTGTCGATAATGCTGGGGGACCCCAGTGAAAACGTTCTGGCCAAGAAACATGAAGTTATAAAAGGTTGTTTTTATTTGTAATTAAGTTAAGTTAATACTTCATATAGAGTTTTGGATTCAGTTTAACAGTCAATATTGTTGCAAAAAAATAAATGCAATCACTGTAGCAGAAACTCTATAAACAAAGTAATTAGTAAAGAAGCTTTTTTTAAAGTAGAAACAAAATTAAAATAAAGCAAAGTGATGAATGTTTCCCTTTAATTCAATAAAAAATGAAAGAAAATCATTTAAAAATATGATTTAAGTTAAAACCATGAAATCTCTTGCTGTAAATACACAATATATATATATAGTATGTGTTCCAAGAAATCTATCTATCTACATATATATAGATGGATAGATAGATAAATACTTTTTTTTTACATGTAGTAATTTTAGACCCCTAAAACCACATAGACCAATAAGAATAAAATTTCCTTAAATCAGGGATGAGATTTTTCAGCTGATTTCAGCTTTTTTTTTCAGTTTTTTAATTTTTTTTCCGATTTTGATGTGCATTTGTTACATCAGCTAATCTTATGAAACTTGAATGAATACTAAATGAAGATTAAAAAACATTTATTACTCTAATATAATAGATTTTATCATAAAAGTCTAGTATTTCATTTTCTTTGCGTACAGTTTCAGTTTTTTTTGTCTTTTAGCAAATCTCATCCCTGTTAAATTAAATTTACCTATGAGGACAGTTTGTTAATTATTGATTATTGAAAATATTAATTTTACTTATTGATTACTTTATTTAGTTTAACTTCAAACTTACCTTAATCTTATTCCAAGATTAGTTGCAGTTTAAATAATCTTGCCTTTGTGATGAATCGACATGGAAACAAAACAAAAAAAGCAAAGAGCGAATAAAATATATAATTGTGCTACCATACGTAATCCCAAAAAACAAGGTTATTTGTGTACTGCAAATGACAATAACTGAATGTATGTGAATAAATGAAAAATAAATTTTATAAATAGAAGCAAGTATTTATTATGCATATGAAATTGGAAAAATCAGTATTATATGCAGCATAGTGGAATGATCGTACCATCTATAAGCCATTGTTAAATATATATATATATATATTGAATTCTTTTTTTAAATCATTATTCAATATTTTGTTTTAAATTTTGGCCAAACTATAGCTGTTTATCATTTAACATTGCCAATTTTCCCAGAAGTTAAATACACAAGGATAAAAAATATTTACATGCAATATTTAAGCACACAGATTTGTTTCATTCTTCATTTGTCCCACTTGCGATTTTAGGAATTTCTAGCAGTTCTATATTTTGTTTTAAATTTTGGCCAAACTATAGCTGTTTATCATTTAACATTGCCAGTTTTCCCAGAAATTAAATACACAAGGATAAAAAATATTTACATGCAATATTTAAGCACACAGATTCGTTTCATTCTTCATTTGTCCCACTTGCGATTTTAGGAATTTCTAGCAGTTCTACCTGTTCTTTGCACAGTGGAAAAATTAAAAAAGAAAAAATTAAAGCAAAGCCAATTAATTTGACCTGTTGGCAAAAGAATGTTTATTCTGAGTTGTGAGGGTTATTAAGCTTTGTTCAAATCTGTTAAATATCACTACAATTTTCCTTGTGTAGACTTGTGTTTCCTTTGCTAGACAACCCCTTTCATCCTCTTAAGAGTTAAATTTCAGAAGATCCTCATCTTTTACTTAGGGCAACAGAAAAGTACCTTTTAGATTAAATTTACATTTTGGTTTCTAGCTTTGTCATATTTAATCAATGTGACATGGCTGTGGTTCCTTTAGATTTATTTTACTTATTTATTTTTTATTTTACCTTCTCTGTGTAAAAATTAAACTCTGTTTGTGAATCTTGTACAACAAATCTTTCATTAAATGTATATATAATATATGTATCTAATCTTTTAAAGCAGTTTATATTTTCTTTATTTCTAGATTTATTTAAATTTTTGTTTATTTTTTAAATTGTTGCTTTTGATATTGTATGCAGGCAGTTACAAATGAAGATGTCACTCAAGAAGAATTAGGAGGAGCTAAAACTCATACTTCAATATCAGGTAAATTTCACAAATTTTTAACTATGTTACTTTGATTTCATATATCACACCCTTATAAGAAAAGTGACACAAGTTTAAAAACGGCAATTTGAGGTTTTCTCTCATTGAAAAATATGTATGAGATGCCCTAAATACATGGAAAAATGTCACATCTCTATCTTGTAGTTTATCCGCTTGAGAGGCAATGCCAGTTTACAAACCAGTTTGCTACATCTATGATTACATTCATAAATAAAGCTGAACAACCTAAGTGACACAAGTCAGATTCAAAGTTTTTCTAAATTTTTTTATTTAAATTAGAACACAGTGAGACAGTTCAACAGACAAATAGATGAACCAAAGTCATATATCTTTGTTAGAAATTGTTGAAACTGCATAACCTAACTGACGATGCATGAGCAATTTCCACTTGTATCTCTCCGTGTATGTAAATAGTTTTATGTAGCCCTGTAAACAAATACTTGACGCTAATCATACCATATTCTATAAAAAAAAAATATAGATTTATGCATCTGATGAATTGATGCTAATTTCTTACATTATGGGCTGGGTAAAAACATAAAAATATACTTCAAAACATACCTTTCATCAACAGTAATGTAGTCTTTTAAAAGCCTTTTGTGAGTCACTGTACTAAAATTAATAACTCTATTTATAGTACATGCTAGAACCTATTAAAAAGTTTTGATGGAGAATTTTTCACCCAGATTTAGATCCTAGTGTAGTCAGTCTGTTTTAATTCAAAAAAAAAAAAAAGGGGGGGGGGGGGGTTCAATACGATTTAGAGTAAAACACTGTTATTACTTTTGTCATGTACTGTTAAATGCATTAGAAATGCAATTCTATCTAAAAGGACTATTTAAATGTAAGGCTGTGCCGATTAATCGGTTCGGTTAATCGATCAATGCTTAGTCGCGATCAATTTTTTTAATCGAGTTAATTGGATCGATTAATTCAATTAAAAATTTTCAAAATTCGATTAAAATTTTCAAATTATGAATTAAAGTAAAAATGCTGTTCTGCCTACAAAACATTTTTTCACATATTTTGCTAACAAACATTCTAAGAAACATTCATCAAACAATGAAAATAGCAAAAAATAAATAAATAAATAAATAAAAATAAAACCTCTCAAAAGAAGTTGTTACACTTCTGTTGATAGAGAAAAAAAGGAGGACAGTTATTAAACAAAATGCCACTTCATGTGCATGCGGGAGCAACACCACCTGTTTGTAGCCTTCTACAGAAAGTGTTGGCTAGGGTAATAGTATTCTCAGAAACAAGACGCTTTCAAAAAATGGAAATGCTATTAAAAAAAAAAAAAAAAAAGGGATTGAGATTTCCACTATCCCTCTGATGGGGGAAATGTCAACAGAGTTTCACAATATCTTTAAGCGTTTATTGTCTGTTCAGAATTGCTGATAGTAACTATTGAAGTAGAAACAGAAAATAACATTCTGTGTTCTAGTCCGAAGTGACAAAGAAGAACTGAAATATAAGAATTTGAGATTTTTATGGTAATGATATGAAATTTTGAGAATTCATTTAAAAATAGTGACAAGCGAGATGGACAAGGCCTGCAAATATAAAACTAAAATATTGTAAATTCATTTAATGTTTCTTTAAAAATTAATTGAAAAATTAATTTATTTAAAATAAATTGAATAAGTGAAAATATTTATATAAAATTAACACTTAAAGTCACTAATTATTACTCTGAAAATTGATTTAAATTTCAGCTATGAAACAGATATAATTGATTAGACAAAAATTTTTGAAAAAAAAAAAATCAGTCAAACTTATGAATAATATATATATATATATACACAATATGAGAGTTTTATTCATCATTGAAATAAAATTATATAAAGAAAAATGAAAACCGATTAAAAATCCAATTAATCGATTAATGAACTACGATTAACTCAGTTAAAACTCTTAATCGATTCCCACCCCTATTAAAATGGTCAAATGATAGCTATGATGCAATGATACATAGAACCATAAATAAAATTTATTTGAAATGTAATATAATTACAATTTTTCTCTTTTGAAGCAATCCCTTAAGACTTGACAAAAAATGCTAGAATTTTCAAACTATTTTCACCTAGAAAGATGATTTTATTTTTATTCTTAGACCGAGGAGAATATTTTTTTCTGAATATAAGGAGGGGCTGTATAAAAATAAAATTTCATATTTTAATATGTCTAGAGCCCCATGTACAAAAAATGCCATATCGGAAATCTACTCTTGATTTAAACCGATTTTATAATTGGAAGTATGTTACTATGATTGTTAGTTTAAGAAATAATTGTTTAACATGTTTTTTTAATTGCTCAGTATATTTATACAGATTTTGAGGGTATGTACATAGTTGGTAATAACATTTTAAATCCAATTTTTTATTTATTTATTTTTGTTAGCCATAATAAATGACATGTCATGAGAGTAAACCATATAAATATTTTCATCCCCCTCCCTATTTTATATAAAAATATCTTTAGTAAATTTAAAATTTTAAAGACATATCTTTTGTTAATAGTCATTAAGATTTATTCAAGCATTAAAAATTCTTATCCTGTTTTATATTTTTATAAATGCATAATAAATGTACTTTTTTGTTACATTGCTATTATCTAGGTGTGGCTCATAATGCATTTGAAAATGATGTGGATACTTTGTTAAATTTACGAAAGTTCTTTAATTTCTTGCCTTTAAGTAGTACTGATCCTCCACCAATACGAGAATGTGATGACCCTTGGTAAAGGATTTTTAATTTTTAGATTTTATCACATCCAAACAGTTTTTATCTTTTTAAACTAATAAGATGCTCCTAAATGTTTAATACCTTATTTATTATTATTGTTATTTATAACTCAAACATAAGGGAAAATATGTTATACTTTTATCAAAATTTGATTGGAAATTGCCTGATGTTGTGTCATGTACGGACTATAGCATGCATTTTTTTTTTTTTTTTTTTAAATAAAGAATTAAATTATTTATTTATTCAGATATTATATCAATTGATTGTTTCTTTATTGATTTTATGAAAAATAGAGAATTTTAAATGCTGTGAAAAAACTAAAAAAAAAAAAAAAAAATACGTGTGGCACTCGAGGACTGCCACGGTAAAGCTATTGCATAGCATTTTTTATCAACTTATGCAATTATAATTATTTATTTATTTTATTTATGCAGTATTTTTTTTTTTTTTTTTTTTTTTTAATTCAAGTTTTTTCTTTGATATTAATTCAAGTTACACTTTTTGAGCGTGGTGACAGATAAGAAAACAAATTTTTTCTTTTATTGAATAAATGAGAATATATCCGCAATGAGAATATATCAAAAATATCCGCAATCGATTTGTAGGTATCGAAAACCTCGATGTACCAAATTTGAATGATCTAACTCTATTTTTTGAGAAAAGGTATTTTAATAGGTTTTTAAAGGCCTGCAAGTCGAATGGGGATATTCAAGTTTTTTCTTTTGATATAATTTCAAGTTACACTTTTTGAGCGTGGTGACCGATAAGAAAACAAATTTTAATAGAGAAAAGGTATTTAATAGGTTTTAAAGGCCTGCAAGTCGAATGGGGATATTCAAGTTTTTTCTTTGATATTAATGAATAAGATAACAATAATGATAAGAAAACAAATTTTAATAGTGAAAAGGTATTTTAATAGGTTTTAAAGGCCTGCAAGTCGAATGGGGATATTCAAGTTTTTTCTTTGATATTAATTCAAGTTACACTTTTTGAGCGTGGTGACCGATATAAAACAAATTTTAATAGAGAAAAGGTATTTAATAGGTTTTAAAGGCCTACAAGTCGAATGGGGATATTCAAGGTTTTTCTTTGATATTAATGAATAAGATAACAATAATGATAAGATAACAATAATGATAAGTAAACAAATTTTAATAGAGAAAAGGTATTTTAATAGGTTTTAAAGGCCTGCAAGTCGAATGGGGATATTCAAGTTTTTTCTTTGATATTAATTCAAGTTACACTTTTTGAGCGTGATGACCGATAAGAAAACAAATTTTAATAGAGAAAAGGTATTTAATAGGTTTTAAAGGCCTGCAAGTCGAATGGGGATATTCAAGTTTTTTCTTTGATATTAATGAATAAGATAACAATAATGATAAGAAAACAAATTTTAATAGTGAGAAGGTATTTTAATAGGTTTTAAAGGCCTGCAAGTCGAATGGGGATATTCAAGTTTTTTCTTTGATATTAATTCAAGTTACACTTTTTGAGCGTGGTGACCGATATAAAACAAATTTTAATAGAGAAAAGGTATTTAATAGGTTTTAAAGGCCTACAAGTCGAATGGGGATATTCAAGGTTTTTCTTTCATATTAATGAATAAGATAACAATAATGATAAGATAACAATAATGATAAGTAAACAAATTTTAATAGAGAAAAGGTATTTTAATAGGTTTTAAAGGCCTGCAAGTCGAATGGGGATATTCAAGTTTTTTCTTTGATATTAATTCAAGTTACACTTTTTGAGCGTGATGACCGATAAGAAAACAAATTTTAATAGAGAAAAGGTATTTAATAGGTTTTAAAGGCCTGCAAGTCGAATGGGGATATTCAAGTTTTTTCTTTGATATTAATGAATAAGATAACAATAATGATAAGAAAACAAATTTTAATAGTGAGAAGGTATTTTAATAGGTTTTAAAGGCCTGCAAGTCGAATGGGGATATTCAAGTTTTTTCTTTGATATTAATTCAAGTTACACTTTTTGAGCGTGGTGACCGATATAAAACAAATTTTAATAGAGAAAAGGTATTTAATAGGTTTTAAAGGCCTACAAGTCGAATGGGGATATTCAAGGTTTTTCTTTCATATTAATGAATAAGATAACAATAATGATAAGATAACAATAATGATAAGTAAACAAATTTTAATAGAGAAAAGGTATTTTAATAGGTTTTAAAGGCCTGCAAGTCGAATGGGGATATTCAAGTTTTTTCTTTGATATTAATTCAAGTTACACTTTTTGAGCGTGGTGACCGATATAAAACAAATTTTAATAGAGAAAAGGTATTTAATAGGTTTTAAAGGCCTACAAGTCGAATGGGGATATTCAAGGTTTTTCTTTGATATTAATGAATAAGATAACAATAATGATAAGATAACAATAATGATAAGAAAAAAAAATTTAATAGAGAAAAGGTATTTAATAGGTTTTAAAGGCCTGCAAGTCGAATGGGGATATTCAAGTTTTATCTGATCTACTTTATACACAAATTTTACGCGTACAGCTATTCACTGTTGTACATAGATGATAGATACCTATACACCTATATACTTTCTCACAAACAGCTGCTTACGTATTCGTCCGATTTCGGAGTAGCTCGTCTCGATCCGTGCGAGCTTCGTACAGCCGAAGTCTACCGAAGTTTGCCGAACTGTGTTAGGTTTTTTTTTCGTTACGGAATTTTTCGATTCGGTCGCCGCGCTCAAAGCCCGCAATAAAAGCTATACAATAGCTTAAAAGCTTGCTAGCTCGATTATTATTATTATTATTATTTTTTTTTTTAAGTTTTTCTTATCAAAAGTATGCATTGAACTAATCATCCGACATTTTTTTTTTAGCGCTCAATTACATTGATTAATAAAATCAAAGTAATTTATTTTATTAATTTTACTTTTGATAATGCTGATCAGCTGATATTAATTTAAAGTGTATTATTAATTTTAATTCTATAAAAAATGTTTTGGTCTGTTTGACCCAAAACATTTTTCAATTACATCAAAATTGTTCATGCATCTCTTACATAAAAACCCAATTTTATTTTACAAATAGCTTTTAAAGCTAATTTTTATGTGAAAAATTTATTTCTTATGTCACAAACAATATATATTATTTAAATGAAAAAAATTAAAATAAATAAATAAGCAATTTGAGGCTGAATAAAAATCATGGAGTTAACTACATAAAGTAAATGACATCAAAACTTCTAGCTTAAAGTCTAATTGAAGTAGCAGTCAATTGAAGCAAGAAATACATTAAAGTTAAAAAAAATATGGAGTTTTTTTTTATTTTTATTTGTTATTATTCTGACATTAAAAGTTTTTACCAACAGTTTTTTTTTTTTCTAAATTATTAGGCTATTTTTTAGGCTGTCTTTGATATTTTTACCAGTATTCTTATTTTCTTGCTATACCAATTTTAAGTAGTTAAAAAATAAACAAACTTGAAAGTGATTTTCACGTCTTTTTAAAGAATTTCTTTCTTTTGATGCAATTTTTATTACCTATACATTTTTGTACATACAGAAAAACAAAAATTATCTTTTTTTCTGGGGCTAGCTAGCACTTATTTAAGAAGAAAATGCTGTTAACTTGGTCGAATGTCACAAAAAGCAGGAGTCATTTTTTCAGTGAATTTACCCAGTATGTCTTTATTTCTTTTGATTCTTTCAGTATTTTTTCTTGGAGTTTTTGTCTTCAGATACATAAATATGTTTCTAGAAAACCTGCAAAATTGTGTTTATTTTCAAGACTTCCTTCTTTGATTGTTTTGCATTAAATCACAAAGCACTACATTTCATCAATGCTACCAAAGGTATCAATTACCTGCTTCTCCATCCTTATGTTAAAATGATCTATGCTGTTCGATGGATGAAGCCAGGCTAGTAATCATAAATAGCATTACTTTAAGTATCTAAAATTTATTGTGTTTCACTTATTCAGTTATTCTTAAAATTATTTTTCAATTTGATATATTTCATTCACTGTACCCTTCATTGAAGATTATTATTTCTTGAATTTTTTTTTTTTTTTTAATTTAAAATTAATATTAGAATTTTTCAATAACATTTATCAGGAAATTTATCAGTTAAATGAAACTATGAAAAATTGGACAGTTAATAATTATAGAAAAAGCAATTCTTAATTGAAGAATTTAAAAAATTTTTGCATTTAGTGGATCTAAACAATAACTGAACAAATTTATTTGTGTAGCATGTATTGTTGCATAAATATATTTACAGCATGTTTTAAATACATGTACAAATAATAAAAATAATTAAATTATAAACTTCAAGGAATTTTGACTTTTCTTGAGCAACCTATTTATAAAATTAGTAATTGCTTATAGACTGTTTCTGTTATAAAAAGAATTTATGATTTTAGACACATTGTTTTGTTGATTTTAATATTAAACTATAAAGAACTTGTCGACTATGATTCTAAAGAAATGACTGCTAGTGGTAACCTGATGACTATCTTAGCTGAATGCAGATTATGTATAGTGTAACCATGTTTCTCATACCTAGTACTGAGGATGATTTTAAAAGCTTGGAGGGTGCCGAATTGACTGACAGATTGAAATTTGGTAAACATCTAGTCATTTGGCATTCCCTTATCACTATTTTCTCTCAACCACAAGGGTTATCACCCTTATTTTAAAACTGGACTCATTGAGTCAACACTTGTGCAGAAGTTCCCATGATAAAAAGAAATGTGGTTAAAGAATACCCTGTTATTATCTTCTTCGCAATGTCTTGTTGCATTGAGTAATAATGGTACAAAATTAAAAAATAACCTGTTTATTTAATGTAATAATTCATAAATCCTCTAATTTTACAGTTGCATGATATTATTATAATTATTTTGTGTTACTTTTTCACAGTTTATTTAATTTTAATAATATTAGATTCAGCAATATATACACTAAGAATTTTTTTTATATTTTAATATTAAAATTTTTTTAGCTGCTCTATAATATGAAATTGCAATATTCCCACAATATTTTTTAAATACCTTGGTAAAGTAACCTTAAAATTATTAGAAACAAAACCACTTCAGATTTTGACTACAATTGGAAAATACCACATTTTTGTTATTATTATTCCCAAGTATTAATTTTTTATATGCATTTCTCTTTCTTTTATTTATTTATTTTTTTAATAATGTGTTATAGTTACTTATCGTTTTTTGTTGTATTATGATGAAATGAGACAAATTTTTAAAAGACTTTTTAATTTTTAAGGGATAGAATTGTTCAGAGCTTAGACACAGTTATACCTTTGGAAACCACTGCTGCGTATAACATGCTAGATGTGATACTTGGAGTAAGTAATAAACTATCTCTCATTGCTTAGTTCTTATAATTTTCTACATTGTATAACGTAATGTTTAAATTTTTCATTCTGGAGAAGAATAACTCCGGACTTTAATTATATTTTTATAAATAAATAAATGATGCATATTTTTACAAATACTTCACTTTAAATGCTTAAAAAAAGTATTAATAAGGAATATACATGGTTTTTATTTTTCAATAATATCATTTTATAAAAAATAAGAAATAAAATGGTCATTGACCAAAACATGATTAAAATTATTATACAGTCAAATATTTCTTACAAGAAAAGTTATTGCAAATTTTCCAAATGAAAAAACATTTTTATTTGTAAAATTTGTGTTAGTTTTGAGGTATTATTTACTTCTTCAGTTTTTTCATTACCTCTTTGCTTAGGCAACTCTAAACATTAATGATAAAAATTACAAATATCCAAATCATGTTACAGATTCAAAATGTTCCATTACCAATGATATCCTTTATTTTTTAGTTAAATAAGTTATTTGAAATTATGTGATAAACACCGATTCACACCTGGTGTTTGTGAAATTTATGCAGTTTCCTTGCATAAATATCGCTTATATGTCCATCAGATCTTTGCTATTTATTCCTCCTCTCTCTCATAAAAGCTACAATTGTTTAATCACATTTAGTTATCAATTATGAAGTGGTTTTTTTTTTTTTTTTTTTTTTTTTATACGAATTCCTTGCACTAATATGCTTAACCTTTTGCTTACAGGTGGGAAAAACGTAATCCCGCGAAAAAAGGTGCTGAAGAATCTGGGGTCGGTCTTACCGTTGTCCCAGGCATTTTCACCCCTCAAGTATGAGATGCAGTAATTGATTTTCTCCGTGGGTGGCCTATTAATTGCTGGATAAGGGAACTGTGTAGGGATGATAATATTTAATGTGAGGGAAATAGGGGAAAAAATTATCTCTTGGGAGGACATTTAATATCATCCTTCGTCTTTATCTCGTTAGCAATACATTTTGTTCAGATGTTAGAAAAATAATTTAATTTCATTTTTTCTAGTCTTTTATGTATTATTCTATACCATAGAAGGATTGGGAAAAGGGCCAAGATCGCATTCAGTATGTTTTAATAATGAAATGTTTGTTTCATATTTCTTTTTCTTTTTTTCTTTTCATGTAATATTAAATAACATTAATAAAATTACTATCAAATTTTTGTTTCGGTACTCTAAAAAGCTTACTATACGAAAAGAGTAAATCACACACCATTATTAGCCTAGAAAAACTATTGTTTTCTATCAAAAAAAAAAAAAAATGTTTTAATCATTTCAATAAACCATTTGCTATAAAAGTGGAGAAAAATATAATATTGTTATAGTTGCAACCCGTGGAAAATACGGGATACGAAATAAATTGAAATAAGTACACATATTTCAATAATATTCCCCGCTTAATATTAAAAATATAGATACTTAAATAAGTTCATATAAAAATAATAATAATAAACAAGAAATTAATTCATGATCATAAATTATGAAACATATTCCGAGGCATTTTATTGGGAAAATAGAAAATGTACAGAAAGATATCCATGAAATGTATCGGGTAATCAATGCATTTTACTGGGAAAAGAATAAAGAAATAAAAGAAAGAAAGAATAAAACTACTAAAATCTGTTGCAGGCAGGTTTCTATTTTAATAACATATCCACGCATATATGAAAGCAAGCCAAAGTAATAAATATGCGTAAAATATGAAGAAAGAAAAGAAAAGGACAAAGAAAACGGACTTTAAATTCATTTTTAGTAAATCGTGCATTTCATTTTGCTAATTTCAAGACATCTTTTACTTAGCCTGTATATGTCTATCTCTATACACATATATATACAGAGGGTTTTCCAAAATGATCGAAATTCACTTTAATTTTTTATTAGAGATAAATTAACAAAAGATATTCAAAATATGTTCAAAATAAAGTAGATAAAAAAGATAGTATTAGGAAAGCGCTCTCCTCATTAATTTTATAAATCTTACATTTTTTATATACAGGCTTTTCGCACATTTTTTAGACGATTTTATTTCTCACTAAGAAAAAATCGTTTGCATGGAGAATTTTATTTTCACAACAGTTATATTTTTGGAAGTTTTATTTATCTTCTGATATTTATAATTTTTGTTTAGATGCAAAAATGCGCTTTTAAAATGGCAGTGGATGGAAGGATAGGTTTCCACTCTTTCCAAAGATAGTTTTTAGTGAAATCTTTATGAAAAGCATTTATCAGGAGAAAAATGGAAAAATGTTGCAGCAAAAGATGAATCTTGGGTCTATTTAAGTGGTTGCAATAAAAAAAGATCAATTTATTATCACAAAAGTGGAGAAAAAAAAATTTGCTACATGGCTCAAAGCATCAAAAGAGAGTTTTTCTAAAGGATTTATGATTGTCACTGGTTTTTTCATACAAGCGCAAGATAAAAGCAAAAAAATGTGACAAAAATGTCAAAATCAACTCTAAATACTCTCAAGAACATATTTTAATTCCAATTTTAAAAAATGAAAATCCAGATCTTTATCCACAATGCTATCAATCCGTTGAACTGCATCAAGACAAAACAAGCAGCCACACATCGCAATCCGCAATTGCTTTTCTAGAAAAAAATGGAACAAAAAACGGGAATTAAAACCATACCCTTCACTGACAATCCTGCTAAATCTTCTGATGTATCACTGTTGGATTTTTGTGTTTTTCGACTCTTAAAATCAACATTATCCAAACACCGACCTACAACGCTTTGTGGACTCTGGAAAGCCGTTCAAGAGGAGTAGAAATATATACCTCTTCCGATATTATAAAAAGCATTATTATCATAGAAATTATGATGTAGAATGTTAGTTAAGAACAAGGGCTATCAAACTGAACAAATAAAACACAAAATATGAGGGAAATTGCTTCAGTACACTCCATCAAAATCGTCTAAAAAATGTGCGAACAGCCTCTGTATTTAATTAGATTCCTCTAGACAAATTTGGTCAGTTAGAAAATTTTTATTTTCTACTCAACAAGACCACTAGAAAAATAATAAGTAGTGGATCTGTAGATCAGGAGATTCAACATCTTATTTCCATCCACATTATGCATTAGATCATTTTTATTTATTCCGTATTATAATGTATATATATATATTGATTCGATTGACTTGCTACAAAAACAGATACATTTTTGAGTTGGGCTGCTACCCCCTCAGTCTTCGCTGTATCTCTCTTTCTATAACTATCTCTCTCTCTCTCTCTCTATATATATATATATATATATACATACATGTGTATGTGTATGTGTGTGTATTCCTAATAACTGGTAGTCTTGTATTAATTCTATCTAATTCATAAATACTTTTACCAAATTTTATGCAAAAAAGATTACAAAGCATATCGAAATTATTTTGTGTAACCCTGTAAATTTTTACCAATTCTGTGCTCACAGTTTTCAAAAGAAAAACATGCTTTTAAAATTTTAGTACGTTTTCATTATATTTAATGGAGTGTAACCATGTTGAAATACATTTTTAGGAAATACCGACTGTAGACCGTAATAGTCCGAAATTCTTTTATGTATACTGGAAAAAAAGCCAGAGTGATTATATACGTCAATAATAAGAATACACCTTATAATTATAACTCATTAATTTTTAAAACTAATTTGACATCATTAGGATATTACAGTACGCCATCGTAATTCTTTCGTGTCGTCCCGTAAATAAAAATTTTAGTATATACATACCCTTTTTTTAGAGTAAACCTACTTTTAAGCATCTTTATAATGTACTCTAATTCCATTATGTTCAATACAGCATACACGCATTAAAGTACGCTTAAAAAAGAAAAAAAAATCCATAGGCTCTAATGTCATGTATTTCTTTTATGTGTCTCTGTAAATGAAGCATAAACATTTTATACATCAGAAAAAACTATTCAACTTATTGTACGTTTTTCATGAATAATTGTTCGAAATTTGACATAATTTGGATGATTACGTAACATTGTCGGGATGTTTTTGTAAGGTCCTGTATATTAATTAGGAAGCCTAAGCTCACATATTTTCTGCAGAAAACATAAGTAACATAAGTTTAAGCATCTCAGTAATTTACGCTAATTTCATTTTGATGATTGCAAAATAATGATGTTAAAATACTATGAATAGAATATACACCAAAACCATACAGCTTCCACGGGGCTCATGAATATGTGTACCAGATTGCAAGTCTATAGCGCGAATTCTGCAGCCGTTATCGCACGACAAACAGATAGACAAACAGACATACGGAATCCAAAATCTTTATTAGTCTCAACAGGGAGGACTCCACTAACATTTCAGCAGTAATAATAATAAAAAACGGATAACTCTATCTGTAAAATCAGCTGAATTATATAGTAAAAGAAATTGACTTAAGTAATTTTTTGGTATCATTTACAAGGCTTCGTTTAAATCCTGATCATATACAAATTGATAATCGAAATTTTTGCATCGAAAACCTCATATATGTTATGTATGTCTATAGAGAAAGGCAAACAGTAAGTCTGTCTAATTACGATGCTGAGTACATATGACCCTCAGTTTTACTTTATGTGACTTTCTAATTTGGATACATAATTATAAGTCATGTAAACAGAGAGTATTGTAATGATGTTTTTATTTTTTTATAATTATGTTGTTACTATAAAAATAGAAGACCGAATTGATCTAGAGTGTCATATAAAACTTTTAAATATGTGAATTTTTGTAGATTAACCGGAAGAATTTTTTCTTAATTTGAATACTTTTGGCAAATTATATTGCGCAGTCATCTTTATTCGGTAAACTATTAAACCACGTTTCAGTCTTTTTGTGACGCCTTTCATATAAGATTCAAAGAATCTTACTATGTCAAATAGGGACACAAGCTCCATTTGTGACCGAGAGTTTCCGATCTCAAAGCTGGTAGACGGGAGGTGGCAGGTTCAATCCTAGCTCCAACTCTTCCATCTAGCTGTTTAGATTTTTCCGTACTTTTCTCCGAAATTGACGTAATACAGATGGACACCTCAAACAGACCTCTCAGAGAAGACATATAAAGATTTCGAAAAGGCTAATTTTAAGAGATATTATAATATCTGAAAAATAAGTTTATGTTTTCTGCTCGCATTTTTTTCTCTTCAAATTTAAAGCACTACATATATGATTAAACATATTTATGAGTAAAAATAAATTAACTTTCAATATTAAATTTTATAACTTCCTATTTCATTTTAGGACGATAAATTTCAATATTAAATTTTATTTATACCTTAAAATTAGTCCATATAACTTTCATATGCATTTCGGTTGCAATCGCAACCTTCCTCAGATGAACTGTGACATCCATCGCTGCCGGCGTATTTGTTGTTTTCCTCCTGTCTTCCTTTTTTCGCTTCACTTCGCTTGTTTCGGTCGTTTAGGATCAGATGGTTCCAGATTCTGGGTATAGTAGCGTGTTCGCGTTCGTTAATTGCAGTAGGGTTAGTAATAATTTCAAGGGCTTCTCTTTTTAGTGCGTAACTGTGATTATTATAGTGAGCGATTTTTTTAGTTGTTATGGTGTTAATATTAATTGGGTTATAAATAGCTAATAAATTAACTTTTAAAATGATAGATTTTTTATAATAATAATAATAATAATAATCATTAAAACATGACAAACGTTACGGTTGTAAATCAGTCCTTGTCAAAGTTACATCCTCTCCCATGAATAAAGCTAAAATGATACTTTTGAAATACTCTGCTCTTTTTTGGTAAGTTTATTAGAATAACGTAATTATTGTGCTTGGGAAGTTTAGGTACTGATGAGGTGTAATTTACAGTCGAAACGCTTGTCACATTATCAATGTTTTTTAAGTTGGGATTTTATCTTTTATCGTCAGTAAATATATCATTTTAATGCTGACTTAATTTATCAGCACTGAGACATATTAATGCTTAATTATATTAAATTTATTAATATGCAAAACAAATTATTTTCTTTTATAAAATAAATTAAATTTTGTCGTAGTTATAATCTTAATATACATCAAAATCTGGTGTTGGTATGTCTCTAAAGGACAATTTTCAACTCTAGGGACCTTGGCCATAAAAGTCTTACAAAAGGTTTCTAGACCATATTCAAGCGAGTTTTGGGGAAAACCACGAAAATTTCCGGAACGTTAGCCCGACAAGCGCGACCAGGCTTCAAACCTGGGAATCACTGGTGTGTTAGCCTCTCGACCATTAAGAGGGAAAATTCCTTCCTGTTACATGGCTGTTAAAATTCATTAAATGCTAGCTTTTGATTCTTAAAAACAGCTAAACGTTAAATTTCTTTTAATTGCCTTCAGCTATGAAAATTAAAATAATGGAAATAATTATTTCAAATGTGTTTAGCGATGTTAAAACGAAAACAATAAGAGTAATAAAAACACATTTTCGTGTATTATTAAAGATACACTGTTTTTGTTAAATTTTCTATATAACAAACAAAAAGTATTAAAAAATTCCATTCTAGCGTATTTTATTACTTGGACAAAATCTCAAAAAAATAATAATTTTCAGCGTATCTAAAAAGGACAATTTGAACAGAAAAAAGCATTGCGTCTAAAAATATTATTGTGGACATAAATAAATTTAATTTATTATTATTGTAATTTAGGAAGTAATGGAAAATATCAGCAAAATTTAAATAAAAATCTCCACTGAAATAATGCTAATTTTCAACATTTAATCATGTATGTACCTAATTCATATTTAATAATTTAAGAAATACATAAAATATTTCATAAGAAGAAGCTTTTTTTAATTCAGTTCATTTTAATTTAAATATGCGTGTTTTTACTTATTTTGTATAAAATCTGAATCCTGCTTATTAAAAGAAAACATGAGTTTTTAATAGTTTTTAAATTCTTTAATTTCCATATTTTTTTTTTTTTTTTTTTTTAATTTTCCTGTCACTTCGCTTTTTAAAAAGTGAGCCTTTAATTGCTTTGCTAATGACAAAAAATTTCCAATTATTTTCGAAAAAGATAATTTGATTCCTGAAAAACGTTATCACTTATTTTAATGCCATTAAATCTGTCCAAGTATATATTTATCTCCATCAAGTATAAGAGAAACATTATTTATAAACAAGAAATGTTTCTCCTGACATGTGAACTCTTCTTATCTTTGTGTACAGGGAAAATAAAATCCCTCTTCTGGCTACCGCGACTTAAAAATGAGTTGTGTGTGTGCTAATGATCAACACCTGCCGCGAGTGACCATTAGTAAAGGGGGTAAAAGTTGCTTGAGTTTTCCCGTATGCAGAGCAATTTGTTAGGCTATCCTTCCCCGTTTTCTAAAGGTTAAAATCTACTTACAGTTATGAGATTTTCGGGATTTTAATGGAGAGTTTCTGTAAAACAAATAATCAATAAATTTAGTAATTGTATACTGATCAGTGATCACAACCCATGGTCTGGGAAAAAAATTTAGTGATCCACATAAAACTTTTTGCATTTATTAATATTTTACTTGAAATTATACTGATGTTAATTTTAACTTCAGGATTTTCTGAATTCTGAATGAGAGAAGGAATAAATGAAATAATCTTTTATCCCAAAATTTTATTGTAAATGTCAGTCTTAGTTATCACTTTAAAATAAAAAAACTTTTAAGCATTGTTCTATGACTTAAATAAGTATTTTTTGTTTTCCTTATAATAAAATAAATATTTGATGTTTTATATTAAATTGATTTATTTCATATTTTTTAAAATGGACATTCTCGGATTATTACTCTAGAAATTTATTTAAATTTGTTAATAATATTAATGGTCCACTGGATATTGAATTATAAATTTATAATCCCACGGGATTTTAAATGGTGAATTTAGTAGTGTGTGAAGTCGAAAAGGTTATTGACTGCTGCTATAGATAATCAGTAGATTAATTTGATAAATTTATCTAATAGTAGACAGATTTACTACAATATTTGGAGAATCTGAAATAGCCAAAGAATTTAATGAAAATCATAAAACAATCAACAAGAAAATGATTGTTAAAACAAAGTCAGAAACTAAAGTACAGTTATTTTATTTTAAAATAAATGTTTTCATAATTGGTAATTTGTAATTGGGAAGGGGGGGGGGGGCGATTAATGTTCTCTCTATCTATTTATAACTTAATATAAATGTTTTTTATTATATAAAGCTTTCTGCAAAATGTAGAGGTTTTTAAATTATTAAAACACTAAAGTAATATCATTTAAACCTTTTATTTATTTTATTAGGTTAAAAAGAATTCAGTGTCCAAACTGTCAAATATTGAATTAATTATACTTATGTAAAATACTTGCTTATCGCCCCCCCCCCCCCCCTTTTTTTTTTTTTTTTTTTTTTTTATCCATCAAATTGTAGTATTTGAAAAAGTTTTTTTTTTTTTTTTTTTAAATAAATAAATAATAATTACATCAGAGCTATTTTCTAATTTTCACAGATTGTTGATGAAAGAGATTTCTTTGAAATTATGCCTAACTATGCAAAAAATATAGTAGTGGGATTTGCTAGGATGAATGGAAGGACTGTTGGAATGGTTGGAAATAATCCAAAATATGCTGCAGGTGAGTAAGATTGAATAAATATAATTCATATATACATTTTTTTTAATACATCATAGCTGCCAACATTTTTAATTTCTATATCAGATTTATCACCAATATTTTTTTTTAAAGGGAAATGTCTCATATATTTTCAATGATTAAACAATATGAAAACAATTATAAAAAAAATTCTTGTATTAAGTCTCCCTGGGTACTTATGATAGATGTATTTATATTTTGTTGTTAATTGCAAAGAGAGATATGTTTCCCCCAATAATAAGCTGAAATTTCTCCATAGAATAACATGAAATTTGTTTTCCAGTAGTGATAGGGAAAGAGCCCCTTGATGGGGAATTATGAAGCATAAATACAGGACTGTGAATTTTAATTTTCAAATTACATGAGCATTCTGCCTTGATAGTAAAAAATAAATTTTTAAACTTGGCTCAGATTTTTGTAAACAAGCGTAAATGCTAGTAATTTAACCCTTTCATTCCCAATTTTTTCCATCTATAAAACAATAAATCTTAGTCATAAATTTATTTCAAAGGTAATATATGTAAATATTTTTTTTGAAATAGGAGTAATAGCAGAATACGAATTAATATAGCTAACAAAGCGACTGAGAGATGTTTATTTATGTTTAATATAACCATTGATGCCATTTAAAATCATAACTTTTCAATAAATAAAAATATCAAAAGTTTGGAAAAAATACATATTGCAATTGATTAAAATACAAGTTATATTAACATTAAAAAATAAATAAAAAATATTTCAAACAGTCAATTTACTTAAATTGCCCAAAACGGGATTCCGCTATTATTATCAGAATAGAGTAAAATATACTTTTATTTATCAGCAAGGATAGTGAAATCATCTAAAATGTATATTTTTCGGGGGGAAAAGGTATATTGTTCACTTTGAATCAGCAGGAGTGTTAGATGGTAAGAAAGAAAATCTGAAGTGTTATGATTTCAACTGGCATCACGGGGAATGAAAGGGTTAAAAATATACATGTGTACATTGCCTTTTTTATTGATCTATAATTATATTTTTATTTAATTTTTTTTTAGGGTGCTTGGACATTAATGCTTCTGTTAAGGGTGCTCGTTTTGTTCGTTTCTGTGATGCATTTAATATTCCAATTATAACGCTTGTTGATGTTCCAGGATTTTTACCAGGTAATATCTATTTCATAAGCAATTAACCCTTTAAATATTAGTAATTTTGCAGCATATCTGTTTAATGATTCATTTCATTAATACTGTGCATAGAACAAGTATAAAAAACTGATATTGTATACTACAAACATTTATTAATCTTATTCCGTAGTATAAAACAATATACCGTATATTTCCGAATATAAGCCAATCCGTATATAAGCCGAGAGTACATTTTTCCCTGCAGAAATTTGCCAAAAATTGCAAACCCATGTATAAGCCGAATTGAAAAAATACTCTTTTTAAAGTTCGAGTATATCGCCAAAATGGCAAAAATATTGCCAATCTATACAACCTTCAGGATAATCTGTCCAATGAAATTGCGCGAAATGCGTGCTTATCCAATAAAATTCCTTACCTTGCTTAGCCATAATGTAAAACTTTCGCAGTGTGTTCGGCAACGGCGATAGTTTTAACTCTGGCAACCCTATCAGAAGGGAGGCAAACACAGACGCGAACGCAAGTCCCGGCAGCTGAAAACGATGGTTACTGTAACACCGGGCGGGGAGACCTAACCCTAACGTCGATGAAGCAATGCCGCCGCTTGATGTTTACATAAATAAGCCGTGTAAAGACCGATTGCATCGATTTTTTTTAATGACGTATCTAAATTATTTTGTACATTTCTACTTTTCAGTATTTTTATCAGTGCTTCAAGGCAATCTTCAACAAAATAAAAATACTTCTATAAAAAAAACGAAGCTTTGTCGCTTTTGCTAGTGTAAGCCTAGAAACATTTTAAACAGAGATGATTCAAATTTAATTGTATAAATTAAAAATATGATCGGGAGTCCTGTTTTTTCAAGTTTCTCTTATACTATTTCTGAATCAGACAGAGAATTTACTCCGTTCGTGCACTCTGCCGATGACTTCAGTTACCAGCAGGTCAAAAAGAAATGTAAACACACGTGACTACATCGAGTGTTTCGTGCGTGAAATAAATTTAAAATTGCTAATTTAAGAGTTTTATATGTGATAATTATTTAAAAGTAAGGTTTAATATCACTATTTTACTTTATATATACTTTTTAAGCTTAAAATATATGTATTCAATCATTGTTTCTGAAGTACGTTTTTTGCTAGAAATGTTGATCCGTATATAAGCCGACACCTACAATTCAGCTTCCGAAAAATTTCCAAAAATTCTCGGCTTATACACGGAAATATACGGTATATATTTGTGTGTTACAAAAAAAAAAAAAAAACTTGTATAATGCTAAAAATACAAACAAAATTACCTTTATTGTTATACACTTTTTTCATTTTATGCCCATATATATATATATATATATTTTTTTTTTAATTAAAAATCTCTATAGAAGAAAGCTGTTAAATCTGCAGTTGCAATTTATTTAAATGCAATACAATGGCTTGTGAACTAAGGTTACTTTCTGGATTTACTTTTCGTTATTTATTTATAAAACCTCAAATATTATTTTATTGAAATTTTATTTTTTCCGACTGAGTGAAAATAATGCCTGGACCGGGAGTCGAACCCCAGATCTTTGACTTACAAGGTCAAGGCTCTACCAATTGAGCTATCTAGGCCGACAACCGGTCAGCATTACTCACTCAGACAACCATTAGGCAGAAACATCTCTGGTCTATCATGTAGATAGCTCAACAGAAATAAGCCGCAGGAAATGGAAAACACCATTAAACAATGGGAGAAAGAAATACAATTTTTATTAAAATCACACAATCAACTGGGGAAGAAAATAATATTTTAAGAAGAAAATCATATTTTTATCATATTAAAACTTCCACAGTTGATTGTGTGATTTTAATAAAAATTGTATTTCTTTCTCCCATTGTTTAATGGTGTTTTCCATTTCCTGCAGCTTATTTCTGTCGAGCTATCTACATGATAGACCAGAGGTGTTTCTGCCTAATGGTTGTCTGAGTGAGTAATGCTGACCGGTTGTCGGCCTGGATAGCTCAATTGGTAGAGCCTTGACCTTGTAAGTCAAAGATCCGGGGTTCGACTCCCGGTGCAGGCATTATTTTCACTCAGTCAGAAAAAATAAAACTTCAATAAAATATGATTTTCTTCCACAGTTGATTGTGTGATTTTAATAAAAATTGTATTATTTTATTATTTAAAATTTATAAAGAAAGGATTAATTATATATAACATACTATTGAATACCTAAAATAAAATCCTTTTTAAATAGCTTAGCATATTAATTTCGGGCACCTCGTGCCCATCCTTAGTGCCAAGTACGAAAAAACTCCGTTCTTCTTGAGATCTTCAAATCTATGCTGTCGTGGACTGTGGACATCATGTCTTTGCTTCGCTTCCTTTGCTAGTTACGTTTAAATACCTTAAATAAAATCCTTTTTAAATAGCTTAGCATATTAATTTCGGGCACCTCGTGCCCATAGCGTAACTAGCAAAGGAAGCGAAGCGAAGACATGATGTCCACAGTCCACGACAGCATAGATTTGAAGATCTCAAGAAGAATGGCGTTTTTTCATACTTGGCACTAAGGATGGGCACGAGGTGCCCGAAATTAATATGCTAAGCTATTTGAAAAGGATTTTATTTAAGGTATTTAATAGTATGTTATTATTTGTGTTTTGGTAACAGAAATAAATATGAAGTTCTTTATAGGAGAATCTTATTTGATAGAATAAGTTAAAAAGCCTACTTTATTTTTCCAATGAAGCTTTTCGGCCAGATACACGCCCAAAGAAAAAATCTTTGTTAGAGAAATAAAGTAGGCTTTTTAACTTTTTCTGTAGAAATAACTGTATTAAATAAAATTCAAAGAACTATAAATTTATAATTAAAAACCTAAATACCTTTCTAGTTCTTTTTAAACAGACGTTTTCACCTGGATTCCCGGCTTTCTTCAGGTGTTTTGATGACTTTGTGCTTCCTTCCACCTGTTGTTTCAATTTTAGATTGCCACCTTGATTCGTTGTTTCTGATTGGTTCTCTGTCATTACATATGTGTACATATGCAAGTATTTCGATATGTTTGCTGTTGATTGCATAGTTTTGTTTAAATAATTTACTTTTTTTTTTTTTTTTTTTTTTACTTTTTTGAAGATTTATTTTATTTTATTTATTTTTCTGGTCTTTGTTGATTTTGGATAATTCAGTTGCAATGCAGTTATATTTTATATCATTGAAGTGTTCTTTTATTCATTTATTTATTTTCTTTTTTGTCATGTTAATGTAGGTTTTTAATTTATTTTTGTTTTCAAATTCAATACAGTATATATCCCAGTTGTTTCAAGGAAGTTGATCGGATCTTTGTCATTTTTTATTCTTTGCTAAAAATTTGTTTAATGGGAATGAAAATCACACTTACTCGGTTAGAATAACCTTAAAATTTCTTCTTTTATCAAATCTCACATTATGAGGTGTTATATTTGGGAAGTAAGAGCACAGGGGTACTCTATAAATTATTTTTGATCTGCCCTTTTTAACTAGGATTTTCGCTAATTAAATATTATTTCTATTATTCTTTTTGGATCAAACATTATTTCTTTCATATCTTTTCATATATGTTTGTGTGTCAGTTTGTTCATTTAATTTCTGCTTTTCATCTGTTAAGTAAAACATTCCATATTGAATTTGACAGAAAAAATGTGCTTGATAATACTATAGTTTAGATTGTACTTGATGGAAAATTAAAATAACTATTGATCTCTTAGTATGGCAACGTAAATTTTGCAATTTTTTTAATGCTTTGTATTAAATTTTAAAAGTTCCTTAAATGTTTTATTGTTTCTTTTATAATTTTAGGCACAGCCCAAGAGTATGGCGGCATTATTCGACATGGAGCGAAACTTCTCTATGCTTTTGCTGAAGCTACGGTTCCTAAAATAACTGTCATAACTAGAAAAGTAATTATTATGTGTTTTATTATGTAAGAAATAATATTATTTAGGGATTAAATAATTTTTTTAATACTTTATTTTTATGAATACCATTGCTATCAGCAGGAAAGTACAGTCAACTCTCTCTAATACATAAACTTTTTTTTAAAGGTTGTGCAGATTATAGGTCATTGTTTTTGTTTACATTTATGTTTTGCAGACGCAAAGTGAGTTATTAATGCATAAGTAGACATTAAAATGGGAAGGATGATTTTTAATAAATTTCAGGATAAAATATTTCTTTGATATATAAAAACTAATCAATCATATGAATGTGAATAATTTAAGCTTACTCAAATAATAATAAAATATAAACATGCATATTTATTGTAAAATTACAAAAGGAAAAATATTTTAAGTGCAGAAATGAATAATCATGATTGATTATTTTTAGTTTTGTTAAACATCTTGTGTAATAGTAGTTTGTTTTAAATTTTAATGTACTTATCCTAGGCACTAATTTGTACAAATTGTTGGATAATAAATATATGAATCTCACTTTTTTTTTTTTTTAATTAATTTATTTAAATGTTACATCAGAATCGTCAAGGATATCAAAATTAAATTTTGTCTAACAGAAACACTAGTGTTCATATCTATTGTCAATTTTTTCAAAATCTCAGCTATAAATTTTTTTGTAGAAAAAATAGAAATAGGAAATCTTCATTGAAAAATAAATTGTGGGTTAGAGACATTTGCAGATTAATGGGGGCTGATTGTAGATAATTTTTACTTAGAAATCAACTCATTAAATGAAAACTCTTAATTATACAACTTTAAATAACTTAATTTGTACAGATAATATTCATATATTTTTAAAATTCCTTTTCTAAAACTCTAATACATAATAATATCGAATTTAAGTCTTATTGTATGCAGATTTAAAATAATAATAGTATTATTCTTTTAAATCTGTAAATAATACAAGTCTTTTCTTGTAATTTTACAAGTACGTAAGTAACATTGTAACATACAAGTAATTGTACAAATATTTTTGCACTACAAATCTTTTTTTTTTACTTTACTTTTCTTGCTTGTAAATAATACAAGTAATAATAATATTTGACTGTTAAAATTTTCTAACTTTGTCAAAGTGGATAATTATTGCATTACACAACCTTCCTGTTACTTATTATTATTATTATTATTATTTTTTTTTTTCAAATAGCTATATATTGTAATCAATATTTATGTTTCAGGCATATGGTGGTGCATATGATGTCATGAGTTCTAAACATTTAAGAGGAGATATAAATTATGCCTGGCCAACAGCAGAAATTGCAGTTATGGGGGCTAAGGGTGCTGTTTCGATATTATTCCGTGGTAAACCTGATGTGGTTGAAAAAGAAAAGGAGTACAGTGAAAAGTTTACAAATCCCTTTTCTGCTGCTGTGAGAGGTATGGCATTTAAAAATATTTTTATAGTAAATAAGATTTTAATTTTTAATATTACATTATATCATGTATCAAGTTTATACCAACAATGAAAATTTAATGATCAAAAAGATCACTTAGATTTATCGTTTAGTGGTCCAATAACACAAAATGGTAAGCAAACATACATTATACAATACAAGTGCCTACTTTTATGCATATATTTACTACATGTATCATTTCTTTTATGTAACAAGTATAAAGTTAACTTTAAAAATCTCTTAGAATTGTTGGAATTAACCATCAAAGAATACAGCTTATATTTTTATCTTTTATTGAACGTCAGATTCGAAACCATAATTTCAAGTTGTATGTATTTAATGAAATATCAAAATCTGAAAGATAAGCAGTAGAACATAAGCAAATTTGTTTCCAAAGAAGGAAATAATTAGTCTAATTAACTGTACATTTCAGATAAAAAAGGAAGCTATGCTTTTCTAATTTTTCTGAGATTTGATTTATGACTTTGAAAACTGCAATAAAATGTTTAAAAATTTGTCAATAGATTTGTAAGCCAATAGATTTGTTTAACGTAATTTCCGAGGAACATTAAATATGCCCATACATTTTTTGTTACAAATTAATCCTTGCATTATGAAAACAAGATTTTAACAATTTTACAGTAAAATGCACCAAAAAGTGTTGTTGAAAGATATGCAGAAACCGTAAACTGCAAAAACACACATCAATTATTTCAGATTGAAACTAGTATTTTGTGGCTACCACAAGACTTTCTTCTGTATAATCTTATACAAATTCACATATTCAAAATTATTTATTAAGTTATTATTTCTTGAAATTGTTTTCCCATGATGAATGCAGACAATTTTTGCCTCAGAGAAGTAGAACATTAAATGTCAAAAATAAGTTAATTTTGGGCCGACATCAGAAGAAATGTTTTTTTTTCTTTTTTTAAACTTTGATATCGATAAGATAACTTTAAAATTAATAACTTTGTTTTAAATTATCACAAAATCTATAGTTCAACCATCTGTTTTAAAGGTATTGATAAGTTCTTTAGAAAGATACCTATATTGAAAATTTACACACCCTAAAGGTACTTCACCCCCAGAGGGGTAGAGCGATGCTCTTACATGCACACATTTTTATTTTTTTTCCTAGTTTACTGTTATCATCAATCCCTGTGGCAGAAATTTATTATGCTTTCTGCGACAAGCTTCATCAACACAAAAATCTTTCTGCAGGATAGTTTGTGAAGTTAACATTTACGAATTCAAAATAAATAATTTTTAATTGTAAATAATATTCAGTATAACCAATGTATTTAAACTTTAACTGGGCACAAATGCACATATCTGAACTATTGCAAGAAAATACTCTTTTTTTTTAAAAAAAAAGAAAGGTAAATAAATCTATTGATCTTAATTGCTTCAGATTTTTTGTTCACATTGATATACAAAATTGTTTATAAAATATTCAATGAATTCAAACCATAAAATGCAGTAACACATAAAAAATAATCTGCAAATTTTTTTAAGCCATTTAAATCATGAACTGTCTAAATTAAACAAATGTTACAAATACTTTTAAAATTTCATTACTTTTTTTATATTAAATATTTAAATATATGTGTTTAAATACACAAATGCACTTATTTCATAAGGTGCAAACCAAACAACATAAAATATAATACAGAACTCAAAATTAAAATACAACAAATTAAAAGTAAAAATTAATATAGAATACTGAATGTTATAATGAAATATAAATAATTTACAACATTTATAGTTTTTGAGATTATTAGAAAGATGCAAGATAACATTCTAATACACAAGATTCATTTTTACATTATATACAAAGAGCATAAAAATGTGTATTTGAAATCTAAAAAATGTGATTTGACATTAAAGAATTCAGAATGTATAATTATACCATCATTTAAATACATAAAGTAAAACAGAATACAAGATCTAAATAACACAATTATAGACAAAGCATAGGCGAAATAATTTCATAAAGATTGAGGCAAGTGAAATATTTCATTTTTAAGGAAATGTTGAAATGGGAAATGTAATAGATTTCATGGATAAAATCTATAATACAAAAAAATGATTACAGATGAATGAAATAAATAGGAATCAATTAAAAGTAATATTTGATATTGAAAATGTATATGAATAAGTAAGTAAAAATAAATAAATAAAAGCATTTGCTGTTTAATTAGTATTATTCAAAACAACTACTATTAGATAAAATTCCTTTTGCTTACAAAAAAAAAAAAAAAAAATCAACAAAACTTTTGGTTTGATTTTTATTCAAAATAACTATTTAACTTGCAATATTTCAATTAAAAAAATAAACATTTTTTAAAGATTCAAACGTTTAAAAAATGAAATGGACAAGCTATAGAAACTAACGATAAGAGTATTTTTATAAAATAAATTAATAACTTTTTTAACAACTTCATATGCTTAAACAACAAAATTTAAAGGTAAGAATTTTAATCACAATTAAAATAATTAATGATTAGTACAGAAAAAAATTAGAAAAGTTATCAATTTTATAACTTAAGATACCCATTAATATTTATTGCTAAGATCTTTTACTACATATAAAATGCTAAAAATCAATAAAATATTTTTAAGATTAATTTCTTAATTTTCTGTTTTTTGAAGCAAAGTTTGAAGCTTCATTTTTTATTTTGCGTATAACTACAGAGGTTACAAATTTCCCCATAGTCTTATATATTTCTTATATATATATCTTACATATTTGTGAAATGTATTGCATAGTTTTAACCAAACATTAAAATTAATGCAGCTTTTAAAAATTTATGTGTATTTACAGTCAGTAACAAAAGTGTCCGAACACTAGCAAAAATTTCTATGTAGAAAAAGTGCACTTCATATGGTTTTGTTAAATAAATCCTTGTCGCATCCTATTCTTAGAGTAAGAACATGATTCGATAAGGATTTATTTAACACTAGCAGGCTACGCCCGCTTCGCTGGTCACTATTTTTAAATGAATCACAATAATTAATGAAGTCTCAAAATTGCATTGATTTTTATCATGTGATAAAAAAATAAAAAACAGATTCTGATTGGGAAAATGTCGCACCGGGTCCCCACTGCCTTCGGCAGCGTAGACCCGTGCGCTGTGCGTGCGTATTCCTTCACCATCCTTATGATTTCTGAAAATTCCATGTTATTACTCATAAATTTTCATTCTTAAGAAAAGGAATTAAAGAAAAATATCATTTAGCATCGGATAAAAACTCGCACCGGGACCCCACTGCCTTCGGCAGCGCAGACCCATGCGCGCACGTGTGAGTGTCAAAGAAGGAGACGCCAAATGTTTAATTAATAAAAAGTAATCTCTTTAAAATAAATAATCTTGACTTGCAGAGTTTAAACTATTGAGCAGATGAAAAACGTTACTGAGTTAATTTGAAGCATAAATAAAAAAGTGTTCTTGAAATGAAGACGATTCATATTATAACAAATAAAGTTTATTTTTGGATGATTCAATGTAGATGACAATAAATAAAATATCAGCACTTAAATATAGAACAACATTACTTGTAACATCAGCTGGTGACTACATGCATCAAAACAACTTTTTATCACAGAAGAAAAAACATATCTATTGAAGACTTGTCAAACACATAACAAAATATATTTTTACTTTACTGATTATAGAAGATTAAATTTAGATTTTAATTGCCATTTACTGTTTATAATTAAGAGACCAGCTCCTAAAGAAAAAAAAAAGAAATGAAGCACCCACATTGTGTAAAAAGATCTATTTATATATGCCAGACAAATTAATATGCATAAGCATAACGTTAATAAAACAGTTAAATCAATTGAAGCTATAAAACAAAAAAAATGACTGGTCAAAACAGAATGACGTCATCGTCATACGAACGGAATCGAACGAAAACAATTAGTTATGAATTCTTTTTTACTTAGTGAAGTGAATGTGAAAGTTTGTTTACATTTTATGCCACGGAAGCTAATTTACTGAAGACTATAAAATAAGTGATTTTTTATTAAATGACAGGAAGATGAATTAAATGAAGTTAAAAGTTAAGTAAGTTATCAAAAATATTTTAATAAAAGTCTTTTCAAAAATTATTTATAATTTAATTTATATAATAGAGCATTGAGTTTTAATATAACTTAATTAATGAAATATTGATCTAAATAAATATTATAAAGTTTAATATATAATAAATTATTTAAACCAAGACAATAAATGGCAAGAACTTTTATAGAAAATCCTATAGCTGTTATTCCTAACAAATCCCCCCCTCTTGACATTTATAATCTCAACATTTATAAGAGGTAAGGAATAAAACAAACAGCTTAAATTATGCCTTAGGCACAAAAAGTTCCTTAAAATAATCTCTCTAAAACAAGCCCTAAAAAAAAAACAAAATTTTTTTTTTTGAATTCACAAAAGTCCTCAATATATACATAGGTATACAAATCAAGGAAAATAATGACCACATCATTTAGCTTTAAAGTTAAATAATTACATTCTCTAACTGCAAAAAAAAAATATATATATATATAAATTAAATACAAAACAATTCACAGAAAGTTACTTTCCTCATATATACAATACAAATAATCAATTACATTCACTCGCACATGCTGGGGCCCCAGTCTTTCAAACACTCATACAGAAAGAACTTTTCAAAAAAATTTAGAAAAATATATAAAGAATGTACAAACAAAATATTTAACTCCAGGCATTGAATGGGACCTAATGACATTTCCAATTCAAACATAATAAAACTAGGACTTACAAAATTAAAAAGTTTAACATGCCCGTGAACAGATCCTTTTGAAAATATAAATCTCCCAAAAGACAAACCAGAGAGACATCTGACAAATTACAATGGCACCCTCTACGAGACGTTACCGAGGGCTGTTCTGCCTCACTAAAATCTATCTCTCAAAAGACATATCCTCAATTAGATGGGAAAGTTAATTATTCAATACCTGGAAAGACTCAAAAAAATATATATATTAAATACAAGAATTTTATAAAACAATGTACTAACAATTCTGTAAAACAATGTACGAGCAATAAATTCCTTAAAACAATGTACTAAACCATAAATTATTTAAAACAATGTACTAACAATAAATTACAATATTTTTTATGTACAAAAAAGATTCATAATAAACTTTTCAAGATCATTTCTGGACTGGGGTTTTGTGAAAGGATCACTAAGGTTAGATTTACTTTTAATGTATTTAAGATCAAATAATTGTTTATAAACCAAATCTCTAACAAAAAATAACTTTACATCTATGTGTTTGCTTCTATAGTTCTCTATTGGAGATTTTACAAAGTCTATAGTGGCCATATTGTCAACAAATAAAATTGATTTTTCCTTTTGACCAAAAACTAAATTTTTATGATAACATTCTTCAAGTATTCTATCAAACCATATTAACTCTTTAGAGGCTTCAGTCATTGCCACGAACTCAGCTTCCATTGTGGAAAGACTGACGCTCTTTTCCTTAAAAGTTCTCCATTCAATTGGAGACCTACCTAAAAGAATTAACTGTCCCCCCATAGAAGTTCTGTCATCACGGTTTGCAGCAAAATCTGCATCAGAATAAACTAGGAATTGAATATTATTGCAAGTTAAGTCCAATTTTAATTCACGAGTACAATTGACATATCCAAGTAGTTTTAAGAGACCATTCCAGTGATTAAGTCCAGGATCTGACTGAAACTGACTAAAAATATTAGTAGCATAACTTATATCTGGACGAGTTCTGTTAGCAAGAAAAGACAAACATCCCAAAATATTTCTATAGGGGTAATTTAACATTTCTTTAAGTTCATCATTTGTTTTAGGAGAATCTCTCTTAGAATAAACTGAAGTTTTACATATAGGAAGTGAAGAAATAGGGAAATTAAAATTTTTATACCTTTCACATACTTCTTTAATATAACTCTCTTGATGTATGTAAAGTTTCCCATCAACTTCCATAAACTCAACTCCTAGCAATTTTTTAGTTTTACCTAAGACTTTAATATCAAAATTAGAACTTAATAACTTTAACAATTTATCTGAAATTTCTTTACATTTACAAAATAAAACAAAATCATCAACATATAAAATTAGAACTGCATTTGAATCAAATATGTACACACAATTACAACTCTCCAACTTTACAAAACCAATATTTAACAAAACCTTATGGATTTCATAAAACCATTCCCTGCCACTTTGATGCAGGCCATATAACGCTTTATTCAATTTACAAACTCTATTTTCTTGACCTTTAACTACAAAACCTGGAGGTTGTAACATGTAAACATCTCTATTCAAACTAGCATAAAGATATGCACCAGTCACGTCACATTGGGTATGAATCCATTTATTATAAGAAACAAGAAGAGAAAAGAAAAATCTAACTAAACTAAAATTGACAACAGGGGAAAAAGTTTCATCAAAAGATTCACCCTTTATTTGAGTGTAACCCTGTGCCACTAAACGAGCCTTAAATCTAACAATTTTTCCAGTCTCATCCTTCTTTACTGTATATACCCAACGACAACCTACTGGATTAACATCTTTAGGAGGATCAACCAAATTCCAGACCTGTCTAGCTTTCATAGTATCCATTTCACTCTCCATAGCACTTAACCAGTCAGGATAATTATCCGACTTTAATGCTTGTTTGTAAGTTTTAGGAATAGACACTTTATCTAGTCAGCTAGACTCGCTTAATTGGGATACAATCTCCTCATTATCCAATTCATCAAGATCAGAAACAGGACCCTCATAATCATTTTCACCTCGAAAATCAAATAATTCAGGTTCAAATAAAAGTTTATTTTTATCACAGTAAGTTTGCACTTCATTTAATGAACGCAAACGCTGTGTTTTTCCTTCCTGAAAATAATAAATGTCTCTTCTGGAATGATCACTACGCATTTTGGGCTTCCTTAACCAAACTACCTTTTTCAGTTCTGAACTTATAGGAGGACTAGGTAAACAATCATGGGAATTATCAGAAGGATAAAAATCGACTTTAGCTTCCTCCCTGTGTTCACTTGGAATAGTAACCTCACTATAATTCTGTATCTCAGAAAAAGGGTTGGTGCCCATCACGGCTCCACTGCGCTTAGTTTTAAAAGTTTCATTCTCATCAAATGAGACATTTATCGTTTCGACCACCTTTCCAGAATCGGGCATCCATATTCTATAACCCTTAGTTCTATATGCATAACCTATAAGGTATCCAATTTTTGCCTTTGCTTCAAGCTTATTGCGAAGCTGACGAGGAACACCTACATATGCAAGAACACCGAAAGGTTTTAGATGCCTTACTGAAGGTTTGCGGCCAAAGAAAAGTTCAAAAGGAGTCTGCTTCTGATCAGAATGACATACCCTATTCCAGGTATATGTAAAGTGAGACATAGCATCAGGCCAAAAACTAGCATGCAAACCTGAATCATCTAATAAAGTCCTAGCACCATCTGCAACAGTTTGGTTATACCTTTCTACAATGCCATTCTGTTCCGGAGAATAGATATTGGTAAGTTCATGTGTAATTCCCTTTTCAGAGAAATATTTCTTAAGGTTATTTCCCAAAAATTCCCCCCCATTATCAGTTCTAATACATTTTACTTTAGAGTTCAGAATATTTTCAACTCTATTTATATGCTTTTGTAAAACATTACAAGCTTCTGATTTTTCTTTGAGGGGATAAAGGGAAACCTTTCTAGAATAATCATCTATAATTGAAAAAAAATATTTTTCTCCGTCACGTCCATTTACTGGACTAGGACCCCATATATCTGCATATAACAGTTCTAAAGGATGTTTGGATCTAATGACATTCAAAGGTTTAAAGGAAACTCGCTTATTTTTGTTAAGTTTACATGTCTCACAATTAAATTTACATTTACTTAACTCAGGATGACCAATGACATTATTTTCTTTAAAGGTACGAAATAAAGATGAAATACCTATATGTGCAAATCTACAATGCCATAATTTATGTTGGTCCTCAACTGAAGTATCAGCTACAAAAGCAATTCTATTTACAGGTTTCTTAGTTAATTTTGGATAAACATAATATATTCCATTTTTAAGATAAGCTTTAAATAACAGACTATTACCCTGTGTCACTTTCACTACACCCCCAGATCCAGAAAAACAGCCTCCCATGAGGTCAACACGTGGGCCAGAAATGAGATTTCGCCTAAGCTTAGGACTATACATGACCTCTTTAAATTCCACAGTTCTTTTTCCAAATTTTAATATAACAGTCCCTTTACCCTCTATCGGAAATTCGATATCATCAATGGCAATAGCCATTTTTTCAGAAACCAATGGTTTGTAATCTACAAAGAAATCTTTATGCTTACAGAAGTGATGTGTCGCGGCGGTGTCGAAACACCAGTCTGTTTCACTACTATCTTTCTCAGTTAAACAAGCATCAACATAAGAAATAAAAGGTTTTGACTTACAGTTTTTATGTCTAGTACCTCTATAAAATCTTGACCCTCTGGAATGTCCACTTCTAATGTTATTTCTTCCTCTAAACACAGAACTTTGTCCTGATGAAGGAGATCTCATAGGAGAAGGACTTCTACTGGAAGGAAAACTTGAATTTGGTCTTGAAGATGATCTTTCTCTTGGTCGATCCATACAACGTTGATTAAATCTCGGTACATCTGATTTTGAAGAAGACAAATTTTTACACTGATTATTTATAAATGGACATTGATTTCTGTAATGACGATTACTTCCACAGCAATAGCACACACCACTTTTCTTTCTTATAGTGGATTGAGCCTGTATATTACACACATCTTGATTTCTCACTCGTTGTCGAACTTCCTCAGCTATAATCTCCTGAACTACTTCTTTAAATTTAAAATCAGTGTCCTTCCATCTTAATACTGATTGAACAGAAGTGTCAAAATTTGAAGGCAAAAATTTAAGAAATTGATAAACCGCGTACTTTTCTGAAAAAGAAGAATCAATCTCTTTAATTTGATTAAATAATCGGTTAACTCTTGAAGAAAACAACGAAATTGTTTCATCAGGTTGGATTCTTGCCTCACAAAATTTATTAAATATTTCCATATGATATGAACGATTGTCAGGTCTGAAATTTTTTAATAATTCTTTCCATAATGTAACTGGATCTTCAAAATTTTCAACAAGTTTTCTATACTGTGGTTGAATGTTTAAATAAATTATAGAAATTGCTGTATTACACCTATTTTTAAAATCAAAAACTTGTTTCTCAAATTCAATAGTTGACTCTTTTTCTTTTAAAACAGGCAATTTCTCAGTCTCATTTACAATGGACCACAGTCCCCTCTCCATTAGGAGGAATTTCACATCCTGTGACCATCCATCATAATTAGATTCACTCAATTTCTCAATTTGATAATTGCTAGCCATAATTTATCAAAAAAAATCTAAATTTTAATATAAAACAGCAAAAAAACTCAAATAAGTTATAAACATTAAATTTATAATCGCTCCCCCCCGTCAATAACGATCGTAATTTTTATATATACTTCATAACTTTACTGAAGACATAACTTCAACTCTTCATGAAAGTCGCAAGAATTTCAAAAAAAAGTCACAAGAGCTAAATATACTTCATAAATATAAAAGTTTCTGCAATATATCATAATCAAAAACAATGTCACTGCCTTTATTTGAACTCAACTGCTTCATTTTATATCTTAAATAATCAAAAAATGAAATTCTTGAAGGTAAAAACTAAGTTCAATAGCAATGTGATACATTAAATAGAGAATAGACATCTTGCAGAAAGAAAAAAATTAGCTCATTTCATTATCATATTTAAATACGATCCATCCTTCACGGGAGAAACTAAAACAAAATAAGAAAAACCACAAAAGATAAAAAGTACTTTGATTCATGAACTTGACCTATATTCACCATCTTCCATACGGACGATAATCAAAACAAACATGACAGCTGCTTCAAAAAAGTAATGACGCCCATAACCTTTATCTGTCAAAGAAGGAGACGCCAAATGTTTAATTAATAAAAAGTAATCTCTTTAAAATAAATAATCTTGACTTGCAGAGTTTAAACTATTGAGCAGATGAAAAACGTTACTGAGTTAATTTGAAGCATAAATAAAAAAGTGTTCTTGAAATGAAGACGATTCATATTATAACAAATAAAGTTTATTTTTGGATGATTCAATGTAGATGACAATAAATAAAATATCAGCACTTAAATATAGAACAACATTACTTGTAACATCAGCTGGTGACTACATGCATCAAAACAACTTTTTATCACAGAAGAAAAAACATATCTATTGAAGACTTGTCAAACACATAACAAAATATATTTTTACTTTACTGATTATAGAAGATTAAATTTAGATTTTAATTGCCATTTACTGTTTATAATTAAGAGACCAGCTCCTAAAGAAAAAAAAAAGAAATGAAGCACCCACATTGTGTAAAAAGATCTATTTATATATGCCAGACAAATTAATATGCATAAGCATAACGTTAATAAAACAGTTAAATCAATTGAAGCTATAAAACAAAAAAAATGACTGGTCAAAACAGAATGACGTCATCGTCATACGAACGGAATCGAACGAAAACAATTAGTTATGAATTCTTTTTTACTTAGTGAAGTGAATGTGAAAGTTTGTTTACATTTTATGCCACGGAAGCTAATTTACTGAAGACTATAAAATAAGTGATTTTTTATTAAATGACAGGAAGATGAATTAAATGAAGTTAAAAGTTAAGTAAGTTATCAAAAATATTTTAATAAAAGTCTTTTCAAAAATTATTTATAATTTAATTTATATAATAGAGCATTGAGTTTTAATATAACTTAATTAATGAAATATTGATCTAAATAAATATTATAAAGTTTAATATATAATAAATTATTTAAACCAAGACAATAAATGGCAAGAACTTTTATAGAAAATCCTATAGCTGTTATTCCTAACAGTGAGGATATACGTGCGCTGTGCACGCATATTCTTTCCCAACTCAAACTTTTATTAAGAAAATAAAACAAAAAAAAAAAAATCTTTTATCATCGGGTAAAAACTCGCACCGGGTCCCATGCGCCTGAAATCAGACTTTTATTCTTAAGAAAAGAAAATTTAAAAAATCATTTCTCATCAGGTAAAAAGTCTGACCGGGTCCCCACTGCCTTCGGTAGCGCAGTCTCTTGCGAGCTGCGCGCAATATTCCTTCCCCACCCTTCCAGCCCCTCCTAATTAACCTACATATACCAATTTTGAACGGTCTAACTCAATTAGCTGAGATGCAAAAGAAAACCTAATCAGGACCCCTTAAAATTGTAAATCAGGTGAAATCTCGAATTCCACTTTCGATAATATAAAAGAACTTTAAAATATCTTTCGAATGATGTATTCGAAATAAATTAATCATAATTAGAATTTGAAATATTGAAATTAAAAAATATTACAGCGCCATCTGGCGGTACAAATTTCTGTAATCTATTGTTCCATTCCAGATCAACAAAGCTTTCAAATGATGTATTACTTATGAAATTATTTTAATTAGTAGCGGAGATACAAAAGAAAACCTAATCAGGACACCTCAAAACGTGCAAATCGGGTGAAATCTCGAATTCCACTTTCGATAATATAAAAGTACTTTAAAATATCTTTCGAATGAAGTATTAAATATAATTTAATCATAATTAGAATTTTAAATATTGAAATTTTAAAATATTACAGCGCCATCTGGCGGTAGAAATTTCTGTAATCTACCGTTCAATTCCAAATCAACAAAGCTTTCAAATGATGTATTACTTATGAAATTATTTTAATTAGTAGCGGAGATACAAAAGAAAACCTAATCAGGAGACCTCAAAACGTGTAAATCACGTGAAATCTCCAATTTCACCTTCGATAATATAAAAGTACTTTAAAATATTTTTCGAATGATGTATTAAAAATAATTTAATAATTATTAGAATTTGAAATACTGAAATTTTAAAATATTACAGCGCCATCTGGCGGTAGAAATTTCTGTAATCTACTGTTCGATTCCAAATCAACAAAGTTTTCAAATGATGTATTACTAATGAAATTATTTTAATTAGCAGCTGAGATACAAAAGAAAACCGATTCAGGAGACCTCAAAACGTGTAAATCACGTGAAATCTCGAATTCCATTACTTACGGTCAGTGCTGCCAGATTGAGGGAAATTTTTATTTAACTCCCACCACTAAATTTTAATTGAAACGGTTTGGTAATTGTTTCGAAACACCTTTCACAGAAATTGTCTACGTAATTAGATAACCGTTACAAGTAAAATTTAACGGTGGCTGTTGAATAAAAATTTCCCTCAAATCTGGCAGCACTGCTTACGGTAGTCGGTTAATGGAAGGTGACAAAAATTTTTGGCGTCTACTGTTGAAATTCAATTCAAATAAGTTTCAAAATGACATATTACTTTTGAAATTATGCTAATTAGAAGCTGAGATACAAAAATGATATAAACACTATTATAAAACGACTTATGTCTGACTTTTTCGTAGTTTTCTCCAAAACTTGCTAAATTCTGGGCTAAATACTGTTAAAAATTAATAGTACGAAATGTGAAAGGAGTATCAGAATTCGAAACTCTGCAAAATATAAAAGAATAAAAGCGTTCTGGGTTTTCCGTTGTTTTCTCCGAAACAACCGTCCCTTTTCTACGTTTTTGCCCCTTCCCCCCCCCCCCCCCCCCTTTTCCGTCCCTTCTAATAATTTTACACTTGAAAATATTCGCAATCGATGTATCTTTCCTTAGAACCTAATAATACCAATTTCAAACGCTGTAACTCTTTTTTTTTTTTCCTTTGCCCCCCCCCCCCCCCCCCAAAAAAAAAAAAGCCCTTCCTAATAATTCTACACTTTCAAAAATATTCAGAATCGAATTATCGGGCGTTAAAACTAAATATTACGAAATTTCAACGGCATATCTCAATTTAAAATATATACTGCAAAATATAAAACAAAATTTAATCTAATTTTTTTGTTTATCCGGATATTTTCATGAAAATTGAACAGTAGCTTTATAATATGCTGTCTAAGCCGAATATTAATTCAAATGTAACATGAGTAAAAATTGCAATTTTTATCCCCACTGTAAAACACGTGACATCTTGATCGGTTACTATCATTTCCTTTTTCATGGCAGACGGTCGGCATTTGAAATGATGTTGCCACAAAAAATTCATACTTTAGTTAATTTTAAAAAATCTAATTGTTGTATCGATAAGCCGCTTGCACACTTAAATTCAGAAAAAGATCCCCTTTCATTTGGTACCAAAATCGTAACAATCGGACTAATATTTCTAATTTATTTTCCATTTTTTCTGCTTTTAACTCCATTAAAATATCTATTTTTATGCAATCGCGGTAAATTCTGAGTAATTGAGATCGCTTTTTGATTAGACATGGGTCTACATTTTAATTAATATCTCCGGAACTAATTAAAATTTTTAAATTCTGTTTTCACTATCAACTCGGGAAGGCTTCTGAGCACCCGTATGTCAAATTTTGTACTTCTGCGTTCAGTAGTGGCTGCACGTATAGATGCACAGACAGAGAGACAGACAGACAGACATCTTCTTGTATTATTATAGAAAACCGTATGAAGTCTACTTTTTTTACATAGGAATTTTTGCTAGTGTTTGTGATATCTATCAATTGTCCTCACACATAAAAATTGTTAATTTTATAAATATAAATGCTTATGTTTCATTATATATCTATTAACTTACCTTTTATTTAAATTTAAAAGTTTTCTTTACTTAAATTTCGGTCAGCCATCTTTGCCTGCATCACATTTTAACGATCGATGTGTTGTTTACATCGTTGCCGTTGCCAATCTTGTTCTGCATAATTTTTCTTATTTTTACTGTTGCCACTTCTACCAAAATAGTTATAGTAAATTGTATTTTCAGCTGTGGCCGTTGAGTGGCAATAGTAATGTATTGTTTATATGTAGATTTTGACATTTCAGTCAGTATAAAAAGATCGCGGTAGGTGTGTTAAGGGGCAGTTATCAGCAATGGCCAGCTAATCTTCAATTACAAATGAAGTAGTAGTTTTGTGAATAGTTGAGCAGCTTTAAGCTGCTGTTGGCTAAGCACTGGAGTATGTGCTCTTGGTGTTATTACAGCTAAGCTAGTTATGCTCTTTTGGCTATTGCATGTTTTTTAAGAAACGATGGCTGCCGTTGTTAAAAATTTACATATGTTAAAATTGTTAAGTTTGACTTTTGTTCCTTTTTAAAGGATAGGGTTTTCGTCATTCGCGGATGATGGGAATTTATTTTTGAAAAATTGATAATCGAAGTTTTTGAAATGAGACTGTTACATTTGAGGTTTAATTGATGTTATATATTGTTTAGCTACTTTTTAAGTAGCGTTTGTTAAGTTTGAAACGTCTGAAGTTGATTATAAGGTTAAATTAAAGTCTTCTAAATTAAATCGTATAATTAATAGTGTGTGAGCATAATCACCATTATTGCTACTTTGTGTTAATATATTTAGTCTCACTTTCGCTGATCAACCTGGAGATCGCGGAGGCTCTGTGGTTGTTCTTAAAGTGCATTGTCATCAATATTTGATTGTGCTTATTGCTATATCTGGTTCAGCACCTGAAAAGGTAATCATGTTCTTGTTATACTTTTGAAAGTTTAATATATATTTATACCTTGTTGAATAAAATTGTTTTTTTTTTGTTAAAACCTTTTGTCTTTGCTGTGTTATAACAGTTGAACACTGGTCAGGTTATTTTTATTGAAATCCTTAAAACTTAAAAGATTAGTGTTTCCACTGTATGGAATTTGCTTAATAAAATTAATTGAAAAATAGACATATTACAAAATAGATATATTAGAGGTTATGGGCCAGTTTTTTGAGGGTGTCATCTTTTAAACTTGACCAGTTGTTTTTTTTCTGTAAAATTGATAATTAGTAACTATTTAAAATGGCTTATAATATTGTACCTCAAATCACCAAGTTAAATGCAACTAACTACTCTGGTTGGAAGTGTGACATTAAATTTTTACTTATGGAAAAAAATGCTTATCATATCGTCAGTGGTGACGAAACTAAGCCCAAAGTTAGTGAAACCGTGACTGAGGAGGCAGTGCAAGACTTTAAAAGAAGGCAGAATGCTGCCATGTCAATTTTATATTTAAATATTGATAGTGAGTTTAGAAGTTTAATAAGTGAATGTACTGACCCCTCAGAAGCGTGGAAAATTTTAAAAGTTAACTTCCAGCCAGATAGTAGAAGTCATCATATGAAATTATTCTCTGAAATTATGACATGTTTTTTGGAACCTGGCGAATCTATTGGTGTTTTTGCAGCTAGAATATCTAAAATTGCTGATCAGTTAAAATCCATTAATAAACCTATTGCAGATGAATATATGTGTTTTCAAGTTTTGAGATACTTACCTGATAAATTCGATCAGGTTGTTCAACAAATTCTTCATTGGCCTGATAAGGACTTTACTTTTAAGAAAATTATTATTGAGCTTTGTGCCGAGGAAACGCGTCTCCAACTTAGGAATTTTGATAAAAGTAGAACTGAATGTTCTATAGAGGCCCAAAATGTAAAATTTAAACGTAGGCCTGTTTTTACTTGTTGGAGGTGTGGAAAAAAGGGCCATGTAATTAAAGATTGTAAAGTTAAATTAAATAATGATCTAGCTGCAAAAGAAAAGGAAAAACCACTCAGAAGTAATTTTCCTAGGAGGGGTGGCTCCGGTCAACAATCAAAACGTGATAAAACTCCTAAAGCTCAAAATTTTATTGCAGAAGCAAATTTAAGTAGTTTTGATAGAGAGGGAAGCTGGGCTTATGATACAGCGGCCTCTCATCATTTCTGCAAAGATAAATCTTTTTTCTGTAACTATTCTGAAATTTCTGGTGATGAGTTACACGTGGCTGTTGATGGAGTCACTTTTCCCATTACTGGCAAAGGCGAAGTGGAGTTGAATTTTAATGGGACTGTTATTAAACTCTGGAATGTTTTATACTCGCCGAACTTGAGGAAAAATCTTTTGAGTGGTTCTAGATTCGACCAGGGTGGTGCAAAATTTATTGTTGAGGCTGGCAAAATAAACGTGGTCGACAAGTATGGTTATTTTCTTTTCTCTGCTAAACTCCATGACGGGATTTATTATACATTCCCTAAAGTACTTAAAAACAAGCACAGTGTTAAATTGAATGGGGGGCAGAATGTTAATGAAAATCTAAATGATAATACTGAAATTTCAGCTTTTCCTGTAATAAAACCTGTTAATATAAAAGACTTTGATACCTGGCATCTTCGTTTTGATCATCTAGGCCCTGATTTAATTTTTAATACTATCCGTAATTCTGCTGTTAAAGGTCTGCCCAATTTAAAATCAGTTGATAATTTTTTTTGTGATCCCTGTCATGTGAGTAAGCAAAATCGTATTTCTTTTAAACCTTTAAGTCATTCTTCTTCCAAAAAACGTTTAGATCGACTTTTCATGGATACTTGGGGTCCAATTAAAATTCCTGGCAAAAAGGGTGAACGTTTTTTCTTGTCTATAATAGATGATTTCTCTGGTAGGTCATCCGTTTACCCCCTCCAGGAAATATCTATGTGTTTTGAGGTCTTTAAAAGACATGTTTTGGCCGAAAGGTTTTTGGGAACCAAGTTGAAGTCTACCAGAACTGACAATGGTAAGGAGTTTGATAATGATTCTTTTAAGGTTTTTTGTAGAGAAAATGGAATAAATCATGAATTGACAAACTTTTACACACCAGAAGAAAATGGAGTTTGTGAGAGGTTCTACCAGACAATCATGAACTGTGTTCGGGCAATGTTAAAGTCCAGTGGTTTATCTGATGATTTTTGGCCTGAAGCATGTTTACATTTTAACTATACATGGAACAGGGTTTGTCACGGTGGGAACTCTAAAACTCCATTTGAACTCTATTCAGGAAACAAGCCTTCTGTTCGACATTTAAGACCATTCGGTACTTTGACATATGTGGGTGTCCCAAAGGTCAGACGTAAGCACAAGTTAGACTCCAAATCAAAATGTGGTGTCCTTGTGGGCTATGCATTACGTACTCGTGGTTACAGGGTCTGGTTGGAAGAAGAGAAGAAAGTTGTGGAAACTATAAATGTATCTTTTGTTGAAAGCGGTGATGTTCTGCGCAGTGGAGTGGTGATGGGCGACTCTTCTTTTGAGTTGGTGCTTGTCCCAGAGGAACAACCACGGCCCGTTGACCGGTACCTTCTTCCTGGTCCGGAGCCTGGTACCTCTGGGGTCTTGCCCAGCGAGACTGAAGTTGTCGTCCCAGCCGTCTCTCCTGTTACTCCTGCTCCTCAAGTTACCCCCCACACTACTTCTCCTAACTGGATGACCAATCCCATATGGTACCGGAAGGTTGTACTTCGTCCTAAGGGGAAAAAAGTCGATATTTACTATTATCCTGATGGAGAGGGTAAAAGGTGTTGTCTAAGGTCACCTAATGATGTCGAAAATTTTTGTAATTCAAATAGTATTGATTTTAACCCTGCTGATTTTGATTTTTCTAAGTTTAATAATTTTTCTGGTGTTGTTAATCCTAGTGTTATACCTTCCGCGTCCAGCACGACTAGTTGACTAGATGTGGTGGTCCCGAGAGCGTATAAACAGGCTTTAAAATCCGCACAATCTGATGAGTGGCATGGGGCTATGTTGGAGGAATTGGAATGTATGGCCACGAGAGGTGTCTGGCATCTTGTGAAACTCCCTGAGGACAAAACTGTGTTGGGAAACCGCTGGGTTTACACAGTAAAGCGTGACGAGTCGGGCAACATTGTCAGATACAAGGCTAGATTAGTTGTGCAAGGTTTCAACCAGGTCCAGGGTGAATCCTATGATGAGACCTTTTCGCCTGTAATAAATTTTTCTGTTGTTAGATTTTTTTTCTCCCTTTTAGTCTCATGTTACGGTTGGTTTAATGTACAGTGTGATGTCAAATGTGCCTATCTGTACGCTCCCTTAGGGAATGAGATTTACATGAGGCAACCAGTTGGCTTTGCTGAAAAAGGTAGAGAGGACTGGGTTTGTAAACTGGATAGAGCACTGTACGGATTACATCAATCAGGCAGGTTATGGTTTTATGAATTAAATAAAGTGTTGTTGGAACTTGGTTTTAATAAATTTGAAAATTGTAACTGTGCATATTCGTATTATGATTTCTCTGTTTTACTGGTTTATGTTGATGACATCGTTGTTTTTGCCAGGACTAAATCTCAAGCTAATGATATTTTAAGTTTATTGAAATCAAAGTTTGATTTGAAAATTTTGGGTGTCACACGCAAGTTGTTAGGTGTGGAGTTTGAGTATACAGATACAGGTGTTTTGATTCATCAAAATCAATATATTGATGAAGTGAGTGCAAGATTTCAAAATCACCGGGTACCTATCTCCTCCTTGCCTATCGTCAAAGGTATCCAGTTTTCAAAGAGTGATTGTCCTGTTATTCAAGCAGACATCGATGAAGCTTCTCATTTACCTTATAGAAATCTTTTGGGTTGTATTTCTTTTATTTCAAATCGCACAAGACCTGATATCGCATATGCTACTAACATTTTCTCACAGTTCCAACAAAATCCAGGTATTAAACATTGGCAGGGCTTACTTAAACTCCTAGGATATATAAAAATACACCAGTCAATATAAGCTCCATCTTAAATGCACACAAGTTAAATTAATTTCTTATTCTGATGCTGATTTTGCTGCTAATAGGGACGATTACGTTTCTATGGGTGGCCAGTTAATTCTTTTGGATAGTGCTGCTGTTTCTTGGCGTACTAATAAACAAAAGGGAATTACCATTTCTACAATGGAGTCAGAATTTGTTTCTATGTGTGATTGTGTTCGTGAGCAGGATTGGTTTTACAATATTTTATGTGAATGTTCTAATTTAAATCTTATAGAAAATACTAAAATATATATACCCACTTTATATGCTGATAATCAGGCTGCCATACGTTTTACAAAGTCCAGGATTGGGAATTTCCATACACGTCATGTTAATATTAAACTGTTTTTTATAAGGGATTGGTTTGATGAGGGCAAATTTCACATTGATTATATTTCCTCTAAATTAAATCTTGCCGACCCGTTTACGAAGCCGTTGACAAAAAATGATTTGTTAAAATTTATAAAAGTGATCTTTATATAAATCTTTTGTGTTTGAATTAATATCTTCGCTTTGCAGATGTTTTTCATAAATTTTTATATTATGTTATCATGGTGTGAATGTGTGTGTGAAATCGTGAGGCGCCTTGCGTATTTGTTCATTTTGTATATATATTCATTTTCATAATTTTTCATATACTGTATATATATCCATTATATTTATTCTTGTACATAAAATTGAATTGCATAATATAACTGTATATAATTGTTATCAGAAATTAATATTGTATATAATGTATATTTTCATATCATCTTTTCTTTAGTATGTCTGCGGGGTGGAGAGTTGTACTTCATCACTTGAAAATCTAAGTTTTTGTCAATGGTTATCTTCATAGTAACTAGTTTATTGTATCACTTGTGATACTTCTTTATGGACTGTGGGAATTTCATGATGGTATTTTGTTAACTAAATTTATTTTTTTATGTGCTGCGGTGGGGGGCATTGATATCTATCAATTGTCCTCACACATAAAAATTGTTAATTTTATAAATATAAATGCTTATGTTTCATTATATATCTATTAACTTACCTTTTATTTAAATTTAAAAGTTTTCTTTACTTAAATTTCGGTCAGCCATCTTTGCCTGCATCACATTTTAACGATCGATGTGTTGTTTACATCGTTGCCGTTGCCAATCTTGTTCTGCATAATTTTTCTTATTTTTACTGTTGCCACTTCTACCAAAATAGTTATAGTAAATTGTATTTTCAGCTGTGGCCGTTGAGTGGCAATAGTAATGTATTGTTTATATGTAGATTTTGACATTTCAGTCAGTATAAAAAGATCGCGGTAGGTGTGTTAAGGGGCAGTTATCAGCAATGGCCAGCTAATCTTCAATTACAAATGAAGTAGTAGTTTTGTGAATAGTTGAGCAGCTTTAAGCTGCTGTTGGCTAAGCACTGGAGTATGTGCTCTTGGTGTTATTACAGCTAAGCTAGTTATGCTCTTTTGGCTATTGCATGTTTTTTAAGAAACGATGGCTGCCGTTGTTAAAAATTTACATATGTTAAAATTGTTAAGTTTGACTTTTGTTCCTTTTTAAAGGATAGGGTTTTCGTCATTCGCGGATGATGGGAATTTATTTTTGAAAAATTGATAATCGAAGTTTTTGAAATGAGACTGTTACATTTGAGGTTTAATTGATGTTATATATTGTTTAGCTACTTTTTAAGTAGCGTTTGTTAAGTTTGAAACGTCTGAAGTTGATTAAAAGGTTAAATTAAAGTCTTCTAAATTAAATCGTATAATTAATAGTGTATGAGCATAATCACCATTATTGCTACTTTGTGTTAATATATTTAGTCTCACTTTCGCTGATCAACCTGGCGATCGCGGAAGTACAGTTTTTCATCCTGTTTTCCCATTGATCAACCTGGAGATCGCGGAGGCTCTGTGGTTGTTCTTAAAGTGCATTGTCATCAATATTTGATTGTGCTTATTGCTATATCTGGTTCAGCACCTGAAAAGGTAATCATGTTCTTGTTATACTTTTGAAAGTTTAATATATATTTATACCTTGTTGAATAAAATTGTTTTTTTTGTTAAAACCTTTTGTCTTTGCTGTGTTATAACAGTTGAACACTGGTCAGGTTATTTTTATTGAAATCCTTAAAACTTAAAAGGTTAGTGTTTCCACTGTATGGAATTTGCTTAATAAAATTAATTGAAAAATAGACCTTCAGTCAGTGGCGCACCCACGGAGGGGGCTTAGGGGGCTCAAGCCCCCTCCAGAACCTGCTGACATGGTACAAAAATTTTGATATGCATGAAAAAAATATTCAAACACAGATATTGTAAGCAAAAATAAAGTTTATAAATTAAACATTAAATATTAGGGATTTTTGAAATCCTTACATTCAAACACAAAAACAATGAACTAGTTCTTTGTTTTTTAGTTGAAATATACCCTAGACATTCCATTGCAGTTTATAGATAGCTTCTAAAGTCCTAAAGCATATACTGTTATCATGAAATCGAGGGAATATCTAAAAAGTCAGACAGAAAAAGCAATCTAATGTGGAAGTAAGCAGGGATATATTTGTCAGAAAATTGGGATAACAGGCTCATACAATTTTATATTTTAATTCATGAGTATTTATAGCATCTTTGTGAAATATTGTTTTATCCTTGGGCAAAATTAACACATTCGCATTGGCAAATGAAAATTCTTGTTTGATATAAAATAAAAATTAGCCCTGCTCTTAGTCGTTCCTCTAAAACAATATTTTAAATTAAAAATGAAATTTGCCTATTCTTTAAATACTTTATATGCCACTAGCACATATACATGCTAGTGAAATTTCACATCAGATGCTGAAGATAAAATGTAATTGATTTAATCACAAACACGTAAAATTATTTCTCTAAAAATATAACGATTTAGAGGAATGCCAAAAGGCGTAGTTTACAATTCAAAATAGAAAAATACCCCGGTAACAATATGTTAAGATATTTTACAGATGCTTCTGAGGGTGGAGTCATTTATTTACTTTTTTTTTTTTTTTAATCACGGTACGTAGAACATACAGTAGGATACATGCACAGTTTTAATTTTTGCCTCTGATGTCACTGAGATCTAAGCTCTATTTTTGGATAATACAATTTTTTCCTGTTATAAAAATTCAAATTTCATAATATATATATAGAAAACTATTGAAATGAATTTATATATATGAGTTTAAAGATTAAAAAAACCAAAAAGAGAATTACAAACCAATGTGCAAAATTGCAGCAAAAGGAAATGCGAAACTTAAATGTAGGAATATGTAAACAAATGAGTGAAATAAGTGAAATTAAACCCCAAAAAACACTGAGGTCTTCATCAGGGAGACCCCTCAGTGTAGGGGTCTCCCTGAAGGTGTTTCTGAAAGGACAGTAGCAATTAGCTAATTTCAAGGGTGATATTTAAGTACCGACGAGTAGCCCCATCGGCCGAAGTGGGTTTGTTTATCAGGTCAAAAGTTTTATTTTATTTCATTTTATACTTTCTTGTATACCTTCAGTTATTCCTTATATCATCGTATATGTTTTAAATGAATTGATGTAATTTTATAAATTTTGTAATTTTATAACTTTTTTAGTATTTTATACATTATATACATGTTTGATTTCTCTTCAGTTAATGGTGTTTTTCAGTTTGGTGAGAAGTTGGGGGCTAAGGATAGTTATTAGCTAATCGCTACTGTCCTTTCAGAAACTTCTCTTTCACAACCCTTTACTGAGGGGCCTCCCTGATGAAGACCATAGTGTTTTTTGGGGTTTAATTTCATTTATTTCACTCATTTGTTTATATATTCCTATATATATATATTATACTGGAATACAATATCCTGTAATGAACTCAGAAAGATAACGCTTGAAATATTTGCTAACTGAGTAAATTAAAATTCTAAGTAATATGTTATGTACTAGAATTAATGTTTTAGGATATTATGAGGTTCTGCCCCCTGCTTGCTGTGTTGACTAACACCCACGTACACTATGAGTCCGACTTGTTTCTGTTAACCGAACCGAACAGAACCTAGAAGAAGCATCGTCCTCATACTCCAGATAATTGAAAAATATAGCTATGAAAAAATGCACACTGAAATTATGTTATAATTCCTACATATCACAACTGTAGCTTTTATTTAGCTATAATTATCATAATTTCTTAATTACTTACGTGTTACTACATATGCATGTAAAACATCGCAAAAGAGTATTAAATTTCATCAAATTTTATTTTCAATGGAAATATGGGGGGAGGGCATTTCATTTCGGGCGAATTTTATGTTCACTAGCTTGTCATATTGTACACCACATTTTAAAAATCATAAATGAACCTAGAACTTTATGTTTGCAAGCTCAATGCCAACCCTAACTGACCGAACTACTGTAACTTAACATTTTATATACTGATATAAATTCCTCGATTGCGCAATTCAACTTAAATTCAATTTTATTCATTCATTCATTTATTTCAAAAGAAATATTTAAAGCAGATTCTTTTCTATATATATGTGTGCGTATATGCCCATAAACCTATTATACAGGACCCAATTATTCTTCAGCCCCCTCCAGACAGAAATTCTGGGTGCGCCACTGCCTTCAGTCTATATTAGTTTGGACACTTTTGTTACCGACTGTACTACCATGCACATATGCACGCTTCGCATACATTAAAGAAAAAAAATCACTAGATGCAACTAATTTGTCGTGCGTAAATCAGAAAATGTATGAAAATCGGTACAGCAGCAATCACGCATTTATTTAAAAAAAAAATCACTGGATGCAGCTATTTTGTTATGCATGAATCTGAAAATTCATGAAATATGAAATTCGGAAAATGGTCGCAAAGCCACATTCTTTCGAAAAAACATCTTTTTGCAATACAATAACTACACACGACACGAGCGGCAGGTGCGGCACAAAAACAAAATTTGGATACACGAAAATGAAGTTCCGATGTGAAGAGGTTACCAGTGAAGAGTTTGGATACACCGAATCATATCACCGCATCATGAATCGCTAATGCATGCCATATCAAAGCTAACCCAAGTGAGTTACATCCGCTCTATCTCCTCTCCTTATTCAGGATTGAGGCGATCATATCTGCAGAAACGGAAATTTGTTCTGCAGAACATTTTATAAACCATTCTTTGAGTTTCTTTCTCTCTCTCTCTTTTTTTTTTTTTTAACACAATGGCAAAATTTGACTTAAGCAAAATCTTTCTGCAAGAACATTTAAGTTACTGCGACATTGTCGCCATGTTTCTGCCACGGGGTCATCAATAATTCATATTAATTTTACAATCATGCATCAAAAATAACTTTCATTATGTACATTCAAATGAAATTTTGTTCTATTCATTAATGTTAAAAATTTAGAAAAAATGGAATCACAATGCTACCTGTTGAGAGTTTGATCCCCAAATGTAATCAGCACCAGTTTAGGTCAGGATCCAATTAAATACCAAATTCGGTTGAATTTCGTTCATTGATTCATGAGATACACCATTCACAAAGTATGTGATATACACACAGACCTTTTCTAAAATTGGTCAAATTGTTTTTTGACCTCTCAAAATGTGTAAATCCATCAAAACCAGAGATAGAAAATTTTTACCAATCCAATCTTTTCTTCTTATGTATAGTGAGAGAGAAAGAAGAAAGTAAAAATATAGTGCTATCAGATATTGTTCCATTTAGTTCTCTATCATATTGTAGGTATAGGAAATTGTAATATTTGGACCAGTTTTTATGTTTTGACGCATGGAGACTCAGAAAATTATAAAATCAATGTTATGTTCTGTATCAGTTTGTTAGTTATAACAATTCCAATTGTTCCACTAGTCAGCATAATTTTGTTAGTTTATTAGGCTATGTAGGTATTATCTCAAGAATGAAGGATTGCAAAGAAGTCAGATCAGTTTTCAAATACAGTAGAGGATCTTTATAAAACACACCTTGGGACCAGAAGTAGTGCATATTATAGAATTTTGCATTATATAGATAATTTTACAAATGGTAAAACTTATTGAGTAATCATGTTCAAATATTGCCTGGAATAGATTATGATAGTTACATTTGAGAACCATTTCAAAAGATAATTCTATATTTCATGCTATGAAAAAACTTCAATAAAATTTCAAATTTACATAAATGATTATTTAAATAACTTAGCAGCAAATACATTAACATTATACTTAATGCTGCTTTTCAAATCATTTACCAGTATTTTAGTTTCTGCAGTTTTGTTGAATTTTTATGATTATGAAATTTAGTTTTCTAGTTAGAATTTCTTGTTTTAATAAATTTAAAATATTTTATTCATTAAAAAAAGAAAAAGATTGGCATTATAAAGATCTTCAACTGTACCAGTTATGGTATTGGCTAGAATCCTATTCAATTTCAACATTTTAGTTTGTAAAATTTGTAAATTATTTTCAAAATTTATTTATTTATTTATTTATTTATTTTTTTTTTTTTTTTTTTTTTAACGTGACAAAATAAAGCAAAATTTCACTTAAACATACATTGTGGGGATTATTTTCATCATAAAGAAGTCAGATTAGCTTTAAAATATCATTTGTGATTCTAGCTAGAACTCTATTAAATTTTAACATGCTGCTTTAAAAACTTTGTAAGTTATTTAAAATGAAAGAAAAAAATATTTGTATTATAGAAATTTTTTACTTCCAGTTTTTGATGAATTTTCATGTTCTGAGATATCCTGAAAATGATTTAACCATTAAAAAATAAATAAATAAATAAATAAATCTTTGTGTCTGTAACAAAAATTTTGTGTCAGCTCTAGATCAAAAACTAATGCATAGAATTTGATATATATACACCCCGCGACAAAAACATGGGAACAAAGGGTTTTTTCTTTGATTTTTCATAAAATAATGTTATCTAAATTGTGCTTATCATTTATTATTATTATAAAATAACACTAATTTATTATCATAACAAAATATTATCATATCAAAAACATATTAAATATTCGAATCATATTCAAAATATTCATATTCAAAATAATCATGTTCAAAAATTAAAAAAAAAAAAAAAAAAAAAAAAAACTTTGTTCCTATCTTTTTGTCGCACTGTGTAGTCTTAAATTAGAGAAATTTTAGCCTTAAAATTTTTCTAAATGAGTCTTAAAACAAAAATTAGTCCAGGAATAGTGTTATTTTATAATAATAATAAATGATAAGCAAAATTTAGATACGTTATTTTATGAAAAATCAAAGAAAAAACCCTCTGTTCCTATCTTTTTGTCGCGGGGTGTATATATTTTTTATTATTTAGTTGTACCCTGACATAAATTGGTGTTATCTTCTATTGTATACTGCCCAATAGATGGCGCTGCTAGCTGCAATTTTCTCCCATTTCTGGGAATTATACACAATAGGTGGGATATCTCAACATCTATTGTGTATAACTACACCAGTTTTGATATGGGAGATGACCATTAGGGAAAATAATGCTGATTTAATTTTGGTGTATATTGGCCAAAAAGTGGCACTACAATTACCTTCTGTGATTTTCCATATGGCTACATCTCACAATCCATTGCGAAATTCGCACCAAATTGCATGCGTAAAATCTTTATTATGATGCAGATATGGTTAAATTTTGCTGCATGTTGACCAGTAGGTGTACTGTTATATAAAATGATATAGAAGAAAGTTTTATAATGACTACAACATGCTAGTTTTCACATAAGATGTCTGCATATATTATAAGCAATTAATTATAATTTGGAATATTCATACCTGACCACAGGCAAGAAAGTTGATTTAGTATTGTAGCATTTACGAATGTTAATTTAATTCTTTGGATACTGTTGGTTTCATGTTCTTAATTTGGTTATTTCCAATTTTATTTTTTGCTTTTATTTTATTTATTTATTTTTATTTTATTTATTTTTTTATTTTATTTTATTTTATTATTATTTTTTTTTTTTCACTTATAATTTTAATCGAACATCTATATTTTGATTTAAGAAAGATGAATGAGTGAAGTTTTGTTCTGGTTTCTTCAATAGAAAAAGAGGCAGCTGTGTCATATGTGCAAAATCAAAAAAGCTAATTTAAAAGGGGAGTAACACATATAGGGTAGATTATTGCACTATACTAGTGCTGAGAACGTGTCTTTGAAGCAAATTTTATATTTTGATATACTTTTAAATATTTTTACATTTAAATTCAACCATTAAAAATTGAAATTCAGTTCAAATAAATAACTATTCCAGATATTTTCTGTGGTTTTGTAATTTTTACCTGCAAATATTTGAATAAGAATTAAAGGTTATTATTTAGAAATAGTTTATCAAATTATCTTTTTATTATTATTTATATATATGTAACCATATAGTATTACCAACATGTTTTAGCAAAATACAAGTCTTTTAACAAAATTATTTAAAAAAAAAAAACTAATATTAGTTTAAATTCTGCTTGGCTGTTTTTTTTTTTTTTTTTTTTTTTTAGAAATATATCTTTTGGAAATCCATAAAAACTTGTATTACATTAAACTTTAATAGAAGAGGTATTGCTTTTTTCTTTTAAAATTGTATATTTCTGCCAACTTTAACACTTGGCTCTACCCATGAAAAAGTAAAGAATAAGCAAAAAATACAAAAAAATTTTACTGCACCCTCTCCCCCACCCTTTTTTTTTCTTTCTTTTCTATTTAAAAAAAAAAAAAAAAATCCTCTTTAAATCACCAAAGCTTAAATGCCATATAATGCATATAGGGTAATTCTCCTGTAATGTAATTTGGTTTAGATTGATTAAAATATTTTCCATTAAAAAAAAATCAACTTTATAAGTAATCATTCTCTTAAATTGTTCTTCCATTTATAAGAAAAATAAGTTATTGATTTATTCCTTTCCAGGTTTTGTCGATGATATCATTGATCCTAGTACTACAAGGATGAGACTTTGTAGAGATTTAGATCTTTTGCAGAGGAAGAAAATGGAATCTCCATGGAAGAAACATGCCAATATGCCACTTTAAATTGTTTTGTTGTGTTATTTTCTTTGTGCCAATAATATCTCAATACCATTTGACTGTGGCATTATTATCTCCAATTGCCAAATTTATTATTTTGTGCCTTATAATGTAATCTTGAGATAATACTGCATTTTGAAGAGCTTAAAACTTTGAGAAGCATTTTATTAATATTATGTTTAAAAAATTTATTTTAAAGATAATCAAAATATTTTGAAGGTTAAAATAAATTATATATTTGATAATAATTATAGTAAAAATGCTCAAATCCTAGATTATATGCATTTTATAATGTATTATTAATGCAAAAAGAGTAATTTTTTATAAATCATTTGATGTTTATCAATTATTTTGTTATGTCCATGATATTTTTTATATTATTCATGTTGAGAGGGAAAAAACAAGTAATTATACCCAAAATTGAAAAAAAAAAAATAATAATAATAATACTATTTAAGTATGTATAAATGTTAAATTTTTACAATATCTTATTATAATGTTTATATATAATTTTGTGGTATTGAAATGTGAATTTTATAAACAGAGGTATTATAATATCTAGTGTTAAGACATATTTTAGTCTACCAATAATAATGTGTCCAAATTTTTTGGACACAAAACTAAATTAATTTTGGACCAAATTGTTTATATTAATAGGATATTGTCATTTAATCTGATGGCTATATTTGTAATAAATATTTTAATTTATGGTTAATGATTTACAACTAACAATTGGCTTATACACACACAGATATTTTTATTTTAATGATTTTTTAAACAATTTTATAGTACTTGAAAAATCTTGTCTTAAATAATTGTGTGATTCAATAATTCAAGTGATATTTATGCTGATAAATATTTAGAACTAAGTGCCTTGAATAACCTCATTTGCTTTAATCTCTTGTTGTATTATTAAGTTTCAGTAACACTAATGGCATTATTAATGGCACTGTTAATGGTTATATTGATCACAATTTATTTGATAGTATCTAAGAGTGACTGCTTAAAAGACTAATCTTATTTTACCATATTTTTATTAACTTCAATTCTTGTTTGTTTGTTTGTCCAGTACAAATCTTGCAATCGATATTTAACTAACTTCCCTACTAGCTAGACATTTGAAACTTTCAAAATAGCTCGGATCCCGATGACAACACAATACTTCGAAGCCTGATTTTTAAATTTTTGATTAGTTTTCTTTTAATTAATTAAGATATGAAATTAATAACCTCTTAATAGCTTAAAAAATAGCCATTAAAATATTAGCTATAATTTAATTGTTGCCAAAAAAAAAAAACTTACGAGTTCATTTTCTTTTGACATAAAAATACATTCATTTAATTAAATGTAAAGGTTAAAAAATTATAAAAAGTTAAATTATGCATCTCACAAAAATTAACGTCATTATCACTTTAAAAATTTTATGCATGTAGATAAAGTACTAATGTAGTTCTATAGCTATGATTCAACCAAAAATTTAAAAACCTGGTGTATAAAAAGTTTTTTTTTTATCTTATAATTATTTATATCTTCATTTTTTCAAATTGTTGAGCCATGTATGTATATATATGTATAATCTTGTTATATTGTGTTGATAATATAGATATGTTATATAGTCATAATAACGCTTGTGCTAAAAATTTAAGCCTAAATTTTCTAGTATCAAAAAACTATTTCAGTTGAATAAGAATAATAATATTTTTATATCTTCAAATTGTCCAAGTTGTTGAACTATATATATATAGGGTGTATGAAAAGTACAGAAACAATTTTGAAAACTTATTGTAGACAAAATATTAGCAGTAGAAAATAAGAAAGTTCATAATTTCAAATGGTATGGCTGTAAGTTTTATACATATCATTCATTTTACACTCTATGTGGGAGCCGTGTGTGAGTCAACAAATGTCAACACAATAATTGGACTCTAACATCAAACTGATATAACTTTTCAGAAGACCTACAGAAAAAGTCACAAGAGGTGATATCAGGGAATCTAGGAGGCCATTTTAGGCCATTGATCAGTTAGTTGCCTCACCACTATTAATCCAAAGATAATGAAGCTCTGCATTTACACAGAAGCACTCATCTACAATGACATTAAAATCGATAAATAACATAAATTTTTAAATGTATATTTGTATTTTTAGTACAATTTGTATACACAGGGTGTCCAAAATGTAGTTTTACACTTTAAATAATCATTAAAATCAAATAAGGACACACTCTTTTTTTTTTTTTTTTTCCGTGTGTGTGTGTGTGTTTCATAAAATGAATATCAGAGTTTATTTTGCAATATCCAAAATAAATCTTTACATTTTAAATGAATAATTAAGAACAAATAAATGCACATACAGTGTTGCATGTACCATAAACATACTTGCCAACTTTTCCGGTTTTCCCGGAAGACTTCCGATTTTTTAACGTATCTTCCGGTCTTCCGGACAGATGATGAAATCTTCCGTTTTTAAAAAAGTCGCGGATATCGTTCGTTTTAAAAAGAAAACCCAAATGTTCTGCGAAAACTCCTGATTCTCAATCTTTCTCCATCCGTAACATAAATGTCAATATTCATTTCAAACTTGCTTTATGAGATTCTAGAACATCTAAAGAAATAGAATTGTTAAATATTTCTTGCTGATGTGATTATTTTTTGCCCCTCCCCCCCTTCCTTTATTTCCAACTAGTGATCAGCAGTCAAATGTTCTGCAGAAGTCTTTTGTTTCCTAATCTTTATCCATCTGGAACATAAATGATAATATTAATTTTAAACTTCTTTCATTAGATTCTAGAAGTAATGTTGAAAGAGTTTAATATTGCTTACTTTGTAATTATTTTTGTATCCCCCCCCCCTTTTCCCTGGATTGTGATCAATGATCAATTCTAGAAACAATAAAGCAATGGAAGTGCTCAATATTTCTCACGTATGTAATTATTTTTAGATCTTTATTGCTGAATTTAATGAATCTGTTTTTTTTTTTTTTTTTTTTTTTTCAATTAAATTTAAATATTTGTATGTCATGTTTATACCAAATGTGTAAACATGGGGAAAAAATGAAGAATAAATTTTTTAGGTAGGAAAATTTTTTTCAAATCAATTTAAGAAAATTAATAGTTGGTTTTATGCACATTTGAAACTGATAATTAGCTACTGCTTTTTTTTTATTAATATGTATGATTAATGTACATACACAAAAATCACATTCTATTTATTTAAATAAATTAGTTATACTTAACTTAACTAAGTTTTTTGTCTATTGTTAAATAAATTTCTTACAGATTCTGTTTTGTAGATAAATTTATATGTTAAAGAGGAATAACTTCATTTAAAACTTTTATATATTTAGTATAATAATCTATAGTGAAACGTTTTTATAGATTGCTTTTAAACATTAAAATTGTAAAACTGTATTGTTTATTACATCAAAGAGTAAAAAAAAAAAAGTTAAAAAAAAAAAAAAAAGTCTCCCCCTTTTCTATGAAATCTTCTGGTTTTTCAACAAAAATCTTCCCTTTTTTTATTAAAATTGGTTGGCAAGTATGCATAAAGAATGTTAAGATGTGTTGTATGATTTCAATGTACGGACCATTAATCATGTATGATACATTGAGTATATACGAAATTTCTAACTACATTCATTAAGCATTGCAGAATGAACACCACCAGGAATAAATCCCTATATATATGTATTTTACAGTCAGTTTTTTTCCTTATTCTAATTTAATGATTTTTTCAATAAAAACTTAAATTAGAGGTATGGATACACTTTTCTGCACCAAGCACTCTGCTGTGTTACTTATATCAGTGTCATTGTAGAAGCAACAATCTAGATGACTATTGTAATTCAGATTTTAGTTCATCACTATTAAAAACATGTACATACTGCTATTTATCTTACTCTTTATTTAAAATAAACTTTGATATTTTCTCGACAAAACACAAATTATAAGTATATATTATTTTTTGTTTATTTGCAGTATAGTTTTTAAAGTGTTAAGATGCATTTCAGCCACCCTGTATAATCTTGTTATATAAATAATAGGTTATACAATCATAATAATAGTGATGGGGAAAATTTAAGCCTGAATTTTATCATAATCAATGTGTTCAGTTATTTGTTCTGATTGTTGAATTTTACTTGTGTGTTTTTTTGTGTTTTTGTCACAGAATGGTGAGTATGCATTCATGCATGATTTGATTGACATATATTGTTACAAAGTTGATCCAACTTTTATTTTTAGAAATTTTATAAAGTCCATTTTTTGTATTTACTCTGTTGAGTTGTTGTTAATGTTAATATACTCTAAGAACATTTTTATATTTTATGTGTTTTATTGCTATTATACAAATATAATATCTAAAATATAAAAAAACAAAATGTTTTTTTTATATACATATTCATTTAAATGTATCTTCCAGAGGCATTTTCAAAAAAATGATCTGATTTTTTTAAAACATTTTTTTAATATAAAATTTTGTACATTGTACATTTCTTGTAATCTCTTATTTTATTAATGACTTTTCTGCAGCGTATTTTTGTTAATGACTTTTCTGTAACATATTTTTGTTAATAATTTTTCAGAAATGTGTTTTTGTTCATAATTTTTCAGCAATTTTATATGTTTTGTTGTTATGTAATAATGATCTGATCTTTAGTTGAATAAAACTTTTTAAAAATGTTATTACCTTTTTTCCGAATTCATTGCTTTTGATTTGAAATATATCAGTTTGCCATTTGTGAAAATAAATAAATAATGCTATCTAAGGACCAAATAATTTTAAATTTTCTTTTGTAATGCAGTTTACAAACTTAAATTCAATCTTAAACAGTATTTAATTTTTGAATGAAAAAACTATCTTTTTAGAATGCTTGTATATGAAATCTGTCTGTCTGTCTGTCATCTTTTTTTTTTAATATGAATTTAGTGTAGAATCTTCATTGAATCTTCTAGAATCTTCATGCAACAACCTTTTGGAGACTTTGTAAAAATGTCTAGAAGCTTCATTGAATCTTCTATAAAATTTGGCTTTCAGAATTTTCTAAAATGTTCCAGAGTTCTAAACTCTTCTATGAAGTTTAAAACTTATGCTTTTTATTTATGTAGAAATTAATTTTGTACATAGTTAACAAACTAAAAAAAAAAAAAAAAAAAAAAAAAAAAAGAGTTAAAGAAAGATTTTTTAAATGGAATGTTTTGAAAAATGGAAGTTTTTGAAAAATTGTGGTCAACTTTAAGAAAATAAAATAAAATTTGAAAAGTATTCAAAGTTGACGAAGGAAACATTTACTCCTGAACAAAAAGAAACTGCTCAACTTTGAATGCTTTTCAAATTCAATTTTTTTTCTGCAAGCTGACGAAAACTTTCCTTATTTTCCACTTTTTAGGGCACCTCTGTAAAAATATTCATTCTATTTTTTAAAATATTGTTTTATTCTTCCTTTATTTCTCCTGACGTTATACTGCCTTCTACAACTTGAATTACTTTTAATCCCGTGCAGTGAGTTTTTATTATAAATACTTTTTTTATAAAAAAATGTCATGCATAAAATGTCTTCTGCATACTCGGCAACTTCTCACTGGAAGAATCAACATAGTTACGCTCATCAGTGACTGATTCTGTCATACTTAAAAAGGCTTAAGAGATTTTCTTGGGGACTGTGTGTGAACGCAAGTTGCCACCTTAAAATATTAATTATTTTCATACTTTAGTTAATTTTAAAAAATCTGTCTGATCGATAAGCTGTTTAATCCAACTGATTCAGAAAAATCACCCCTTTTATTTGGTTCCTTATTAGTAACGAATTTTTTATTAGATTTTTTTAAATTAATTAAAATATGAAAATAACAGCTTTAAAATAGACATTTAAATTTGTAATTGTTGCCTTTTTTTATTTTTTTCACCATAAAATAAAATATGCTTTCACTTGAAAATAAAAATAAAAAAAAAATTATAAAATATTAAATTTGCTCATGGATATAAAAATATGACGTCTATAAAATAATAATAATAATAATAATAATTTTAAATTTTAAAGGTAACGAAGAGATAAATAAAGTGTGGAAATTTCGCACGGGCTTGCTAGCAAATGCATTAATTGAAGTGAGAAATAAATAAAATGAAATGATCATTTTTCAGCGGGTGCCTTAGTGGCCTTCAACTAACTAGTCAAGAAGACTGAGAATAAGAACAAAATGATTTTGTTAGAATCAAGATTTTCTGTGTGTAGTAGGCATAATAGATATTATTTTTTATTAATCAGATTTGAAAAATCTTACAAGGAAACATTCAAAAGGTGTCGTCTTCAAGAAATATTGAAAAAAATATATGTGATTCTACTCTTCCTAAAACAGAGCTGCCAACCTAATCTGGCAAATTGTTTGTACCGCCCCTTTTCCTACACCACTTAATTTTTAGAGTATTTGTTTTCTTAATTCATCGTAAATATATTTGAAAAGTATTACTCTAAAAATTTAGTGGTGTACAAAAAGGGGCGGTACTAACAGTTTGCCGGATTAGGTTGGCAGCTCTGCTAAAACACCAGAAAGTGAAAAAAAATTATCGGCTAAAATGAATTACAGCGACCAAAAAAAATTATCAAAATTAAGCATATTTGGCGATTTCACATTGTTAGGCGATTGATTTTGAGTACTTGGCAGAGAAACAAAACACGGTTCTGTTCATACACGGCAATCTCAGTGCTAGCGAACTGAATGCCTAACAGCGCTAAATCGCCAAATATGCTTAATTTTGATCATTTTTTGTGGTCGCTGTAATTCATTTCAGCCGATAATTTTTTTACTTCCTGGTGTTTTATGAAGAGTTAAATCACATATATTTTTTTCAATTTTTTTTAAGACGACACCTTTTGAATGTTTCCTTGTTAGTTATAAGAAATTTATATAAGAAAAAAAAAAAAGAAAGAAAGAAAAAAAGAAAAAAATATGCTTGGTTTTTGTTAAAAGGTAAAAACTTTTAACATTTTATTCAAAATTCATCATTTTAAAACTTCCTTCCAAAATTCAACTATCATGAATTTTTAATAAAAATAATAAAAACGGAGATGATTTATTTAAAAAATTGAAATCGGAAATAATTATTTAAACTCCGGAAATAATTTATTTAAAATCCAGAAAAATCTATTTTTTCAGTTAATATGCTCTGAAAAATTATTTAATAAATCCAGAAAATAATTAATAAATATTTCCCAAAGTCCAGAATAATTCCCAAAATATTTGGTGAATTATCATCTGAAAATTTATTTGAATAAGTTCTGGATTCCTCTATTTATTTCAAAAAAGTTATTTCTGATATTTTGTATGTTCGAAAATACATCGTTTTCTCTCTGACGCTATGACGTTAGCTATTTCCGAGAATTTCTGCTTGAGTTCGATGCCCTCCCGGAAGTACTCCTACGCATTTTCAAAAGATAGCTTCATTACAAAATTTTCAATAAAAAATAGAAAAAATAAATTATTCTTTCAATAAATCAAAAATAAATAAATTGTGAATAAAGATAATTTACTTTCGTCAACTCTAATTAACTTTTATTTATAAAATAAACTCCAATTAAAAATAATTGAGTGAGCTATTTGAGTGCGTACTAATTCGCCGGTAAATCAGCACTCCTAGGCGGGAGATTTGGGAAGGAACGCCGACAGATTCTGACGAAAAACATCGTACTGTAAGGACGTGCGGTTCGAGGTCGGCCTAGCGGCTCTGCCGTTAGATATGGTCGTTAGGTGTGACTCGGGCCGTGACTTCCCTTCTTGCTGTTTATTAAATAATATCATTATTCTTCATTATTTACGATATCAATTTTCAGAACATTAATATATAAATTTTACAAAATCAATAAGCTGATCCATCAAGAATTAAGATTGCGTTTTGCATCGTTTGATCTGTCATCCCCAGCAACTGATCTTCAGGAGAAATTCATATGTAACAAGTGTTGCTTATCCAAAAAGCTCATATGTGAGGGAGCTCATCATTATATCTGCAAAATCATCATTGCAAATGGATCCACTATAATATAATCAGGATTCCAGGATAATTCCGAACTCAACTTAAGATATGTCATCGAATCAGATTCAAGAGAATCTACTTCAATTTATTTCGTCAGCATTAAGAGGAAATGTCAATAAAATGTGATTTACGTTCGACATCATCGATAAACATCATTCCTGGTGTATAAAGATTTATTTATACTAATATATGATCAATTTTAGCGAGGCAACGCGCCAACTGCTCAAATATAAATTTCATACTATCGTAAATAATTGACTGTGAACATTTTTGATAATAACTCAGAACTGAAGAACGTTAGTTAAGTAAATAAAAGGAAAAATAAATTAAGAATAATCTTAAAGTGAATTTCATTTAAGTAATATGAATATCATACCTAAGAAATAATCTGATCAAAATAGCAAGATGTCAATTTATTATGATTCTTATTATTCTTTGATGTAAAATTGGGTGCCGGCCCTAATATATTTATTCTTATAATTACAGAAATAAATAGAATCCATTTAAGTGATTTAATGGTGCTCTTTAATTTTGTTTTAACTTCATTTATGTGTTCATTTCTTATTTATATTACAGATCGGAAGGTAAGCTTTATAATAATTATTTATTTTTTTATATATTTTGATGACCATAATTAATAATATTTCATTTTCAGCAAGAGAGTATATTCCCAGTTATTTGCCGATAAAATGGCACTTATAAAAAATCGCCGCATATTTAAAGAAGTCCGCCGTTATCTGTTTATACAACGCAATGCTATCTGTTTATCTCTTAATGAATCAACAATACGGCCTTGACCCACTATACGATACTTCTCTCTCTTTCACCACACGGCCTTGCATTCACCTACATACCCAAACAAAAAAATTAATTAATTATAAATAATATTTCCTTTTTAATATTTTATCAGTTTTAAGATAAACCTATAAGCTTAGTCTTCAGCATTTCAAATTTGAAGAACAAATAGTACAGTAAGCAAGAATTGGATTTATTGTAGATTTCTTTAGAAAAGTAAAATTTATTGTATAGACATCATAAAATGTCTATTTATATTGCTTCTTAGCAGCACTCATTTTTTAAATGTGTGTTTTTAAAGTCAAAATAAAAATATATCTTGCATAAAATAATAAAATTTTATGCTGGATAGCAAGCAGGCAAATCTGCAATAAGTTTGTTCTCAAAAATAAATGTGGCCATAGGAGAATCGACCTAAGTCGCAGATTTGTTAGTGATTAGCTGTTTTGTTCTCTAAAAGACCGGGCTATGTTATATGACATCATGATCTGCTTTGTAAAAGTTATTGCAAGAAACAATTCTCATCACGCTGTTTCAATTAAAGATGAAAATTTATGCTCATAACCTTTTCGATATAATTTTAAAATATATTATATAGTATACTAGCAGGCTACGCTCGCTTCGCTGGTCACTATTTTTAAATGAATCACAATAATTAATGAATTCTCAAAATTGCATTAATTTTTATTATGTGATAAAAAAAAAGAGAAAAAAAAATTTCTCATCGGGAAAAATGTCGCACCGGGTCCCCATTGCCTTCGGCAATGTAGACCCGTGCGCTGTGCGCACATACTCCTTCACCATCCTTATGACTTCTCAAAATTCCATGTTATTACTCATAAACTTTCATTCTTAAGAAAAGGAATTAAAAAATATATCATTTAGCATCGGGTAAAAACTCACACTGGGACCCCACTGCCTTCGGCAGCGTAGACACATGCGCGCTGCGCACGCACGTTTGAGGATATACGTGCGCTGTACACGCATATTCCTGCTCAACTCAAACTTTTATTATTAAGAAAATAAAATTTAAAAAAAACTTTTATCATCGGGTAAAAACTTGCACCGGGTCCCAAACCCATGCACGCTGCGCGCCTATTCCTTCCCCACCCTTCCAGCCCCTCCTAATTAACTTACATATACCAATTTTGAACGGTCTTACTCAATTAGCTGAGATGCAAAAGAAAACCTGATCAGGACACCTTAAAATTGTAAATCAGGTGAAATCTCGAATTCCACTTTCGATAATATAAAAGAATTTAAAAATGTCTTTCGAATGATGTATTAGAAATAATTTAATCATAATTAGAATTTGAAATATTGAAATTTTAAAAAATTACAGCGCCATCTGGCGGTAGAAATTTCTGTAATCTATTGTTCCATTCCAGATCAACAAAGCTTTCAAATGATGTATCACTCATGAAATTATTTTAATTAGTAGATGAGATACAAAAGAAAACCTAATCAGGACACCTCAAAACGTGTAAATCGGGTGAAATCTCGAATTCCATTTTCGATAATGTAAAAGTACTTTAAAATGTGTATCAACTAAAATAAGCTTTCAAATGATGTATTACTTATGAACTTTTTTTAATTAATAACTGAGATACAAAAAAAAACTGATTCAGGACACCTCAAAACATGTAAATCTGGTGAAAACTTTCGATAATTTAAAAGAACTTTAAAATACCTTTCAAATGATGTATTAAAAATAATTTAATCATAATTAGAAATTGAAATTTGAAAATATTACAGCGCCATCTGGCAGTACAAATTTCTGTATTCCACTGTTCGATTCCAAATCAAAAAAGCTTTCTAATGATGTATTACTTATGAAATTATTTTAATTAGTAGCTGAGATACAAAAGAAAACTGATTCAGGACACCTCAAAACGTGTAAATGTGGTGAAAACTTTCGATAATTTAAAAGAACTTTAAAATATCTTTCGAATGATGTATTAAAAATAATTTAATCATAATTAGAAATTGAAATATTGAAATTTGAAAATATTACAGCGCCATCTGGCGGTAGAAATTTCTTTAATCCACTGTTCGATTCCAAATCAAAAAAGTTTTCTAATGATGTATTACTTATGAAATTATTTTAATTAGTAGCTGAGATACAAAAGAAAACCTAATCAGGACACCTCAAAATGTGTAAATCAGGTGAAATCTCGAATTCCATTTTCGATAATGTAAAAGTACTTTAAAATGTGTATCAACTCAACAAAGCTTTCAAATGATGTATTACTTATGAAATTTTTTTAATTAATAACTGAGATATAAAAGAAAACTGATTCAGGAGACCTCAAAACGTGTAAATCTGGTGAAAACTTTCGATAATGAAAACCTAATCAGGAGACCTCAAAACGTGTAAATCGGGTGAAATCTCGAATTCCATTTTCGATAATGTAAAAGTACTTGAAAATGTGCATCAACTCAACAAAGCAAAGGCGTTCTGAGTTTTCCGTTGTTTTCTCCGAAACAACCATTCCTTTTCTACGATTTTGCCCCTCCCCCCCCCCCCCCCCCATTTCCGTCCCTTCTAATAATTTTACACTTGAAAATATCCGCAACCGATTTATCTTTCCTTAAAATCTAATAATACCAATTTCAAACGCTGTAACTCTTTTTTTTTTTTTTTTTTTGCCCCTTCGCCCCCACCTCCCCCTCAAGCCCTTTCTAATAATTCTACACTTTCAAAAATATTCAGAATCGAATTATCGGGCGTTAAAACCAAATATTACAAAATTTTAACGGCATGTCTCAATTTAAAATAGTGCAAAATATAAAACAAAATTTAATCTAATTTTTTTGTTTATCCACATATTTTCATGAAAATTGAACAGTAGTTTTATAATATGCTGTCTAGGCCGAATATTACTTCAAATGTAACGTGAATGAAAATTTGAAAAAATTTTAATATTGCAATTTTTCCCCCACTACAAAACACCTGACATCTTGATCAGTTACAATCAATCCTTTTTCATGGCAGACGTTCGTCTGGCATTATGATGCAATGGAGGTGAATTCTCACTCATTGAGATCACTTTCAGGTTAGACATGAGTGGACATTTTAATTAATATCTCCAAAACTAATTAAGTTACAACTTTCATTTTTGCGGCGTTGTCTTTCTCGGGTCTTAAACATTAATTGTGCCGAATTTGGTCCCACTCGGTGAAACGGCCTAGGATTCTATAGTGGACAGACAGACAGACACACAGACTCTGCTCTTTTATATATATATAGATGTATATATATTGATGTGTTTCTTTCTTTTCTTTATTTCTTTATGGGTTTTTTTTTCTTGGTGGGGGGGGGGGAGATAGAAAATTGAAATACATGGCAAATCTAGAAGTCTTCCTAAAAATCAAGACTTAACAGCAACATTTCTGCTTATAGTATTTTAATATTATTTTGCACCATGACTTTACAAAAAAAAAAAAAAGAAGAATCCAATTTTATACGTCACAAAAATTAGTAATGTCATTTTCATTAAAGTTTATCTTAGACAATCAGATAAAAAATCACAATGTAAACTATTTTTCACATGTTTTTACTAATTAAATAAAATATAATAATTTGAATTCAATTCAGTTGGTTTGTTTTCTATTTGGAGCTGAACAAAATAACATAATATCCATTAGTAAAATAGATTTAAAAATATATATATAGATACAATTACTTGTGTTTTTATTTAAATTATTATAATAACCATTGCTAAGGAATGCAACTTCATATTTTAAATTGAAGGAAAATAATGTCAATACAGAATTCAATTTAGAACTCTAAACGTAACTATCTCTCAAACTTTTCCTCTGTGTGCATTTGTAAACTCTTATGTTCTGAAATAGATTACTTCTTATTATGCAAAATTCAAAATGGCCTACCAATAATTGCTATAACATTTTTTTTTTTTTATCTGAAAGAAATAAGACTCTGCCCCTAATATTAAAATGGTTTGACATAATTTAAAAACAGAGGTTTACAATGTGTTGTTTACATTTGGCAATATTTATTGGATTCCCAAAGATGCCAAGAATAAGATAAAAAAAATAAAAATAAGAGAAACGACACATAGAAATATGAAAACAGATTTATTTCCCATTTGTGATAAAATATATCAACAGAAATATGAAAACAGATTTATTTGCCAATTGTGATAAAATATATCAACACAGAGACAACTGTTTAATCTTACCATTTATATTTATATACACAAGTTTCTGCAATGCAAAAATAGTAAATTTTCTTTCATAGTTCTCACAGTTATTTGCTTTTTTAAAATTTCGTGCAAGTTCAAGGTAGAGATAGCTTTATAGATATAGGAATGTTTTGATAAAAATGCGAACACATTTAAAATATTCTGGTGTAGCAGTCGCACGGCTTTCTGTTATCTTGCATTTGATTGCTATAAAGACAAATTGCACATTAAAGTGTAAAATAAGTACTATGTATAATTACATTTAAAAAACAATTAAAAATAGATTTAGGAAAAAGTTTTTTGGGAGGAGTGGATGGGGGGACATATATTTCTGTATTAGAAGGTTACTGCCACTCTTAACCCCTCTATTTCCCATTTGAACATAGTACCTATATTGATTTTTAAAATAATGAGACTGTTATTAAATTTAAAAGTTTATTTCAAATTGATCAGACAGCTTTTAAACATTTTACTTTCATCTAAAATGTTTTTACACTCATCTGTTGCCTGATCAGGAATTTTCATCAACTTTAAAGTAGTTTTTTTTTTTTTTGTAAGAACTGTAAAAAGTTTCATGTATGTAAAATGGAAAAAAATATCAAAGCTTGTTAAGTTAAAAAGACAAATAAAAAATAAATAAAATATCATATGATATGTTTTCTATTATTTTTTATGTTTAACACAATTTGCGTATAACTCAAACAAATGAACATATGAACACAAAATGTGGATGATGTGTTCATTATCAAATGTTTTTTTTTATTTTCTCTTACCCATTTACATGATAGATTGCTCAAAGGTCAAATTTTCGAAATTACGTTTTTCTTATATTTGCACATTTTGAGGTCCCCTGAAGCTGAAAATCCAGTTTTTAGTAATTGGTCTGTGTGTGTATGTGAGTATTATCAACATATCTGAAGAACACGTATATATATATATATATATATATATATATATGATATTGTAAGCATACCATTTATATTTCTTTTACGGGGATACAGAACAGTATTTGAGTACATTATATGATCCATTAAACAACATATAACTTGGACTGAAATACTTAAAACATGTATTTTGTTTTTCCACTTTGTTTATTAAATGGCTTCTTTCATTTAACTTATTTAAACAAGGTGGCCACTAGTCAGGAAGTCATGGAAAAGTCAGGAAATTTAAGTGGGTCTGGAAAAATCAGGGAATTTCATGTAAAGTCGGGGAATTTTGACAGTTTTTATGAAAATAAGCGATATTTGAAGGCTCATTATTGTAAATTGCTAAATTATTTACTAATTTTGTGGGGGTTTTTTTTTGGGGGGGGGGGGGGGGGGGCGAAGGGGTAAAAAACTGTGTAAGTCAGGGAAAATGAAAGATAGTCATAGAAAAGTCAGGGAATTTAGAAATGTTCTAATGTTAATCACTGTGTTAAAGAACCTTTAATTACTAAGTGTTCAGAGATTTAAATGGAATCACTCCATATTTTTTTTTTTTTTTTTTTTTTTAACATTAAAAAAATTCAATGGATAATATATTAATGGAAATTTTAGGGTTACACTTAGCCTCACCAATAGCAGTGAGTAACATAAATAATTATTATATATCTACATATTTACTTACTTAATTTCAAACAGCAGTTTCAAGAATTACAGGAACGTGTGACTGCAGGCTAAAAAAAGCAGTAAGTTTCACCCAGTGACTATTGTGAAAGATTTGCCACTGGTATGAAAATTACTACTCTTAATAACCTTTGCCTTCTTAGATTTTTGGACATTTTCTGTGAAGAACTTCAAGGGCAAGATGGAAACAAAAGCTTATGATGGAAACAAAACAATAATAGCATAATTTCACATACACTTAAAAACTGAAAAAAATCAATGAAATTAACAGAAATAAATTATTATAAATACTTAATTTTTAAAAGAGAAAAATACCATGAATTTCAAAAACTCGTAACAATGATTTTGGGTGATCAAAATAATAGCACGGTTCTTCATTAAGTGAAAACAATAGGCACAAGTGCAGTATGAAAGCAGCAGTGATCATTCTGCACTTGTACCTCTTTTTTATTTTATGTCTCATGAAGGCAGTGACGTACATGGGAAGAGGAGATGGTTATGAGGGGGCTTCCAAAGAAACTACAGTTTAAAGTATATGTACCTGATGAAGTTGTGTCATGCCATTATTTTGATTTGAAACATTCATTGTAATTCCAATTTAAGCCATAAGCTTCTGCCTAAAAAGAACCAATGTACAAAAAGTAAATCGTAGAGCGACAACACCAAAGCCAAAACAATCCATTTATGCAAGATCTGACTAGACAGGGCAAGAGGGACCAATCCCTGTCTTGCACATTGGATTGGTCTTCTGAATCAACCTTAAAACTTGCCACTTTAAAGTTATAAGTTTAAGTGAAGAAGTGCAAGGAGAACCTCCAATTAGGGAGCCCTAGATTTAATTTTGCCCCGCCTCTCAAGAGTTATAAGTTCGCCACTGGATGTAGGATCATGCCATTATTTTGATTTGAAACTATTATGAGTTTTTACAATTTGTAGTGTTTGTTCACAAAGTTTTTTTTTTTCATTACTTTTTACCACTAAGTTTTCAGGCATTTTACTGTAACTACAATGGCAACGTTGGCTATTTTTTCACCAGTTTTTAAATTTGGCACAGTTTATCATATTTTACAGCCTTCTCTCCAAACATTCATTCATTTTGTAGCACATTACTTTTTTGTTATTTTTAAAAAAAATTCACTTGAATAGAAATTGGAATGATTGAAATAAATGATATAGATTTTATATGAAATTTCTCAAAAAAGAATAGAAAGGAAGAAAAGAAAACATTTATGAAAAATCTGTGACAACAAAGTGTTTTTGTGGGAAAAAATCATTTTAATTATTTCATCTGAATAATATTACATAATATTTATGTTAGAATAGTAACTCTACCACTAGTAATGCACACACACCAAAGATTTTTTTGTGTATTAGGTAATTACTTTGATCAACAAATTAAAATAATAATAATAATAACAACTCCCAATTACAGAGCTAAGCTATTAATATAAGCTGTTTAAATACACAAAATAAAATTGTCATTTAAAGCAAATCAATAAAATAACAACAATAATAATAATTGTAATTTAAATTAAATAAAATATACATCAGCAGTTTTAATGAGAAACTTTAAATAATTATAAAATGCAAAAATATTTAATTTTATTAAACAAATAAATGAAAATATAAACTATTATAAATACTTTTAAATTGTTATTTAAAAAAAAAAAAAAATAAATAAAATAAAATTTAAATTTAAATTTAATCTTTTCTAGAAAAAATAACGTGCTAAATAATAGAATAGCATGTTAAATATCCATTACGCTTGAGAAAGTAATGACAAAAAATAATACCTGGTGTCAAAATTTTTCGGAATACGGTGACAGGAGATTAATTGTTGACTAAAGCAGCAATTTTCACCTGGTGGCATGGCTAATATAACTACAACCATGGTGAAAATTACTTTTTCTGCCATACATCCTATTACAGGCACTGAGCCACTCCATAACTATTAAGAAGAAGTAACATTCAAATTAAGATCTTTTAACACTTGAATCGTATTTGACCTTAATTAGCTCAATAATCTCTTCAGATCTGCTGATTATTGTGCAGTTGTTCCATTTTTACTTTCCAAACATACTATATAAGGGATTTAAAGGTCTCTTGTAATCATAAAAGTACATTGGAAGTTTTCCAAAAACCAGGTTAAAATACTGAAAAACTTATGTTAGCATATATCTGTATTAATTTTATATCATTATTAAATTGATATTCATTCAATGGGTAAATTTCTTCAAGATTATGTCAAATACGTAATTTTTACTGGTGTGATACAGTTATTCTAATGTAATATAGTCGTTATCTTTTGATTCAAAAATAGATACAAATAAATAAGTAAATAAAAGAAAAAGAAAAAAATCCACCTTAAAATACCCTGATGCTTAAGATAATAATAAAATTAGGAAAAAGAAAGAAAAATCGTTATCATTAATAATAGCCTGAAAATTTGATTTTTATTTAGTCCTGAAAGTCTGTAATTTTTAATTTATAGTATGTATTCCATAATATAAATAGTATACATTATTTTTGGTAATCAATTTATAGTATGCATTACATAAATTGGTATGTTTGCATCTCTGATTTCTAATTTTTTATTTTATTTTATTTTTATTTATTTATTTTCAAAATTGAATTAACTCACAATTTTTAAACTTTGATAGTTTTAAATTATTATTAAAGAAAATAAAAATCTTCAAGTGTTTTATTTGCAAGTATGCTTTGAAGATTTTGTGTTATTTTTCTGCCAGATGAAAATATCATCGGAAAATTAAAATTTTGCTGACACTTTGGCATATAATTTTTCCTTCTCGAGATTTGCGACAAAAAAATATTTTTAGAATTGCAGTTTGGTCAAACAAATGATTTTGAAACCATCACAAGTAATTGATTATAATATTAATAACAATAATAATAATTATTATTATTATTATCGTTTCTCGAACACTTTATTAAATCTTTATTTATGTAAAATCATATTAGGGAAAAAAAAAAATCATTTCTAAGATTTACCATTAAGGTTTTGAATGAAAAACATCTGAAAATTCATTCTATTATGAACAAAGGTTACAAATAAAGATTATGTTATGCTAACTTCAGAATCATAAAAAAAAAAGTATGTTATGTTTATTTTAACGGCCCTCTTCACTTACCGTCGCCGGAAGCCCGAGCCAATGTTATTCTATGGGGAAATTTTCTTTACAAATAACTTATTAACTAATACATATTTTTAAATTCTGTTTTCACATTCAGAAAGTTACCAATTGTTAAACTGACGGAACTTTTTTGAAAATGTATTTTTTTTATTTTTAATATTTTATTTTGAAATTGCAAAATGAAAAAATTTCACTTATTGAAAATTCGTATTTTGCAGCTTCAAAATAAAATATAAAAAATTAAAAAAATTCGGTTTTTAAAAAGGTCCGTCAATTTAACAGCTGGGAATTTTCAGAATGTGGAAACAGAATTTAAAAATATGCATTAGTTAATAAGATATTTGTAAAGAAAAATTTCCCATAGAATAACATTAGCTTCGGCTTCCGGCGGCGGTGAGTGAAGCGGGCCCTTAATATCATTTACTCTGTAATAAGAAAAACAACGTAATAATTTTAAGGTCAAAGCAGATTAATTTACTCTGGGATTCTGTATACAGTTTTTGAATAAAAAGCATTTTAAATTTTTAATTTTCTAAAACTCCAAATAAAAATCATATGCTAACTTAAAAAGAATGAATAAATAAATATTTTATGATTAATTTTATTTTCTGTATAATGAGAAAAATAATCTGGTGTGTCACTCACACGACTTTCTCTTACCCTGAAATTTAATACTATAAATACAGGTTGCAGATTAATAGGTAAGATAACGAGTACTGTTATGTAAACCTATGTTAAACAATTCATATTAGGCTTCTGAAGAGTTTTATATGATAATTAGTTCTGTGTGAGGGGGGCTACCGCCCCTCTCAACCCCCCGTTTTATTAATGCACCTACATTTATATAGAATTTAATTCGGTTATTAAAAAATATTTCTCTTTTTAAAAAATAATTTATTAAAATTATTATTTAAAAAAATTATCTTTTATGATAAGGCAGACGATTTCCATATTAGAGAAGTAGTTTAACACCAAATATCCAAAAAAAAGTCCATTTTATTCTCAATATAAAAGAAAAAAAAAAAAAATACGATTTTTTTTCAAAGTTTTTTTTTCGTTAAAAGTAAAAAAAAAAAATCGATAACTTTGTTTTAAATTATCGCAGATCGATGGTTCAACCATTCGTTTTAAAGGTATTGGCGAACTCTTTTGAAAGATACCCATCATGAAAATTTACTCCCCTCGAGGGGGGACTTCCCCCCCAGGGGGGAGGCGAGGCTCCTACATACACAAAAAAAATTTCTCAGTTAACTGTCTCTATTACAAAAAATATATATTTGTTTCATTTGGTTTAGTGCAGTCTATAGACGTTAAACTCTATTTTCCTGCAATTTTCCCCATAGACGTAATGTATTAGAATTCTCTTGATTGTCCCTGTACACGAACCATTTGCTTGATCTTAACGAAAAGCTTACTGTAGCATCCCTATGTGATACATATTTAGAATACCAAGTTTGAACTTTCTACCATAATTTGTTTTTGAGATATACTGATAACAGACAGACACACACACACTCACAGACCATTTGCTAAAAACATGATTTTCGTATTCAGGGGACCTCAAAACGTGTAAATATAACAAAATCACGCGTTCGAAAATTTGAGCCAAAAACAATACTTTCTCTACCTTATGGGTAAGAGAAAGTAATAACGCAAAAACTTTAAGATGGAAAGAAAGATTAGAGATAAGAAAAGCTGATTAATTTATGCTTGCATGTTCAGAATAAATAAATAAATAATCGATAAAAATTAAACAATGAATTAGAAAATTGTGAAAAGTGGTCTTTTTATCATGGATTTTATTTTTTAAATTGATTTAAAAAAAAAAAAAAATGCATAGAATCTTGTGTTAATTCAAATCCTTGAAAAAATCCACGATAATTTTAAAAGCATCGGGTAAAAAATTATTTTCAGAAAACATGGAACTTTGTAAAGTATCCTGTGTATTTATAGCTCATTGGGAGAATAAATATGTTCTTAAAATCATTTTAACATTTTCTGATATCTCTTTTGCAAGTCCGAATTAGTTAAAAGATTAAAGCTGATTCGTGATTTTTTTTTTTTTTTTAACAGCTTCAAAACATCTACAAGAATAGAAATTGAATTATAGATATCATTTTTTAAATGTTAAAGCTGTATCAAACATCTGGCCTTTTTTTTTTTTTTTTGTAATGTATTCTTCTTTAAAAAAAAAAAAGAAAGAAAGAAAGAAACTTTTATCAGAAATGTCAGTTTTAAACGAAAAAATATATACAGCAGTAATTGTTGCATTAAAAACTAAGGTTATTTTTTCCTACATATTTAATAAATAAATATTACCTGCACTGACTTTCTATATTTTGTTTTCCAGATGCTCTTCTATATTTTTTTGTTTTTCAGATGTTTCTTCTCCACTTCCTCGCGCAACTATTAAAAGCATCGATATTTATGCGAAGCATCTTTCTTGAAATTGTACTTCGGAGATATTACAGCATAAAGAAGTAATTTCCCCGCGGCGGCATGATCTGCTATAGTTATGGCACCGAGCGGAGAAATTACACCCCTACACTTTTATCAACCTGGTTTTGCTCTTATGAAAAACTATTACTATCATATTGCATTAGTGCTAAAAGGAAAATAAATTAATACAAAAATAAATAAATAAAATAAAATATATAAAAATTCACTGAGAAAAAAAATTGTAACTGATATCTAGAATATAAATTGTGGCTCTAGAAAAAGTAGTTCCATGTCATCCTTATAAATTCTAGTCCCATTGAAAAGCGAGTTCTAGAAGCCCCTATTAGAATTCTAGAGCATGTTCTTATATTATCGAGGGCAAAGTTATTAAAAAAATTCTGCAAATAAATGAGACTACAAGAGGCGGGTTTCGGCAACATTAATCTTGGTTTATTACCCAATACTAGAAAATCAAACGAGAATTTCTCGCAAAACAAAAGATTCAGAATATTGTTTCATCACCTAGAAATGTGTAAACTAGAAATTCTCGATCATTTCGTCTATTCAGTTTATTGGTGTTCTTCATGTGCATAGCTCAGAAATCTATATTTCTAGATAAGGGATTTAGAAAATGGCCTCTTATTCATTTTAGAGAAGGTGGTACATTTTTTTTCTCAGTGTTTATTGTAGATTAAATAGTGAATTTTTAAAATAAAATCATTAATTAATTACATTTAGAGATACATAGTAATAAAAATTCTTAGTAGAATTTTTTTAATAATTTAAAAGCTTTAGAATAAAATTAATTTTAAGACTTTAAACATTTTCAAATTGTTTTATGTATTTCAATGTTTATTGAAAATAAATAAGATTTTTAATTTAGGTTAATTTCCTATTTTCAAATTTAATTGAACTTATATGAATATTTAAAATTTTTTGCTAAAGGTAGATGAAAGTTAATTTTTTTTTTTCAGAAATTTTAAAAAAGAATATTATGTTTCTTACAAATTTATTTTTCATTGAATCTATCAAATAAGTACTAAAATTTCCTTTAATAATTATTTAAAATATTAGAAAATAAAATAAAATATAAAATATAAATAACAATAGCAGTAATAATAGCAAAAACAATAATAAACGAGAAGACATTTTAAAATAAATATTTAAATGAAAAAATCCTGAATAAAATCTTTGTAAGAAAACACCATTAAAGTCAATTTACTTAACATTTGTTTCGAATCGAAATAAGTAAGCACGACCCTTTATCAAGACAAGAAATTAAAAGCACAAGGTCAGCATAATAGTACTGCGTGCATTTGCAATTAACGGTGTTTCCTGAAAAGATTTTATTAAATATTTCTCAACTCTAGTATTTTGGTGTATCTGTAAATAATAATAATAATTAAACTTGATTTATATATACATTTAAAAAAAAAAAAAAAGAAATGTCGCATCAAATATATTTTTTAATAATATTATTTAATGCATAAAAAGTGAACAATTAGATTTTTTTTTTTAATTTAGTAAGTAAGTTAAACACCGAGTGGAGAAATTACATCCCTACACTTTTATCAACCTGGTTTTGCTTTTATGAATAATCATTATTATCATATTGTATTAACGTTGAAATTAAAATAAACTAATACAATAAATAAATAATAAAAATTAATTTGTTATAGATTAAATAGTGACATTTTTCTTAATGAAATCATTAATTTATTAAATAATTTATTAAGCTTAAATACAGTAGTTTTTAAAATAACTTAAAAGTATTACTGATACTGAATTTCCAATAATTTTCATAGAGTGCAAAAGGCGAACAAACAGAAAATTGTATTCTTAAAAAACAATTTGTAAACAAATAAGAGAAAGTAAAAGTTTACCATATATGCAATTGTTGTCTGTGTAGATTGAGAATAAAACATATATCTTTTATGTTTAATTACTTGCATCTTGCATCCAAATAACCAATAAAAAGGACTGGAAGTAAGTATCTTCTTCTGATTCCTTTTTCTTATAATCATCATATTATAAATATCAAGGGTAAAGAAAAAAGATAAAGCTTCATTGACGTTCTTTGATATAGGCTGTGGATATACATATCTCAAATGAAAATAAGGCTAAATTTAAAAAGTGTTTTCATCCCGGTGACATAATATAATAGCAACTGTCACCGTGGTAAAAAACACTGTTTTAAATTTAGTGTTCAGATACCTTTGTCCTAGATGGCCTTTGAACTAAATGATGGCAGTGTTGATTAAAGCTGGCTAACTGTGCTAAGGTGCTACGTCTGAGGGAAATGCCCTCCATGGAGGTCTTTCCAAGAGATCCTAAATCATATTTACGCCAATTTCTGAGAAAACTACAGAAAACTAAAAAGTAATAGGTCTATGAGCGTTAGTTGAGACTGACCCGGAATCTCTCGTCTTTCAGCTTTGAGACCTGAACCTCTGGACCACTTGGAGCTTCTTTCACCAAGATGTGAAAATAATGAAGTAAAACAGAATTCAGTTTTCTTGATAGAAACACTCTATGAAAATATCATTTTTTTTTTGTTGTTGTTGTTTATTCGTCTATTCGATGCTATTAATATTTACCATGCTATATCTGATGTAACATGGTTATTAAATTTTAATCTAGCATAGTATTAATTTAACTAAACATTAATTTAACAAGGTAGGTTTGTATATCCTAGTTTTTCACCAGATAACGGATTTTCTTTGATGCATATCATATTGCTTGCATTTTTCCCTATAATGAATGAAGTGAATTCCAGATGACTTCATGCCATAACAATGTTGTATAATACTCTTAACCTGTACATTAAACTGCTTCAACGAAGCAATTTTTTTGGCGCAAACTTGTACATGGATTGGGTTTCAAAATCTACTTTTACAACAAATTTAATAAAATCATAACAAAATTGTTCAATAGTTAGACTGATTTAAAATAATAATTAAACATTTTTGTTTATTTATTATAAAGCGTATTTTTAATCCAAGTCTGCGAGTTCTTACACAAAATAAATTATTATATTTCGTAGCTTTTAAAAATTAAATTATTTGGGGGGGGAGGGGGGCAGTTCATAATTACCGTTATAAAAAAAAATCCACAATTACTTTTCAATTATTATTCAAAAAATAAATAAATGTAACGACATTCATATGTATATATCTATTTTTAGTTTCAAATGGATAAATTTGTTTTGTTGTTTTGCTATAACAATCGTAAATTGCGCATTTTTTTTTTTTTTTTTTTTTTTTTTTTAGTAACTAAGTTATTTTTTTGGCCTTTCACAGGTAGGTAGGGGCCGTCCAGATGTTTCTGAGATTACCTATTTAATTAAGAAATACTTGTTATTCGGTAAATTAAGATCTATATTATAAATTTAATTAATTTAAAACTATTTCTAGGTAGGTTTTTCTAGGAAAAATGTACTCAGTACATTTTTACAGATTAGATGGAAACGATATACAACCCTTGTTGACTTCCTCTTGTAGTTTTGACTAACTAGTGCGAGAAATAATCACAGTAACTGCTATGCTTGGTAAGAGCTGCTAGATGGAAATGAAATAAATAAGTACTATCAACATTTACTGGAAATAAAAAATAAAAAAAATAAAACTGAAATCGAAAGTTTCAAATACTTGCAGTCTGAAGCTCCTCACACTTTTCTAATATTCATCATTTAAGGAAAGTTTTGCTAAAATTAGTTGGATAATTCCACCCGGTGACAATATCCTTAATTCTGTCACCAGAAGTAGAATTACCGATCTAAATTTAGCATTTTTTTCGTTAAAACGTTGATGGAGATTCATTTAGTCGACTTTTCACTCTTTCGAATACTCTTCAGAAAACTGTGGATGAAATTATCTCTCGAAAGTGATGAAACAGTTTACTTTTTCCAAGTTTCTTCAGATAAATTTGACAAGTTTCCTTCTTAAAAAAAAAAAAAAAAAAAAAAAAAAATACAGTATGCAAATGCATACCTTTTCCACTAAAAAACCAACAATTTTTTTCATTGAAACTTTTTTTTGAGATAAAAAGAAAGAGACGGATATTCAGATTCATAAAGTAGATTTTTACCTATTAGAATATAATATCAGTATTACATTTATATTTATAATAAAACTAATAAGGATAAAAAAAAAAAAAAAAAAAAAAAAAAAAATGCAAATATTATAAATAAAGCAACTGAAGTTCAACGCTATATTTCTTATTTTAAAAGCCCCCGAAAAAAAAAAAAAAAAAAAAAAGAATTATATAGAGAAAGAACCTTACATGTTTATTGAGTTTTGTTTTAAAAGAGAAGATGCATCCTACCTTAAAAATACATAAAACAGAGATAATCAATTTCATTGTTTTTAAGATATCCTCTCACCCTTTTTCGTAAGGAAATAATTGAGATTTATTACTTCTGAAATTATTAGTATTTCCAGGAACGATTGAAGATTTAATTGCTTACTGTATGTATGTTTTTGGATTTTTCTATTTAAGATAGATGCAACTTTTTATTATTATTATTATCAATTTTCGAATATGCAAAGAATTTTTATTTTCAAAGCTTGCGTGAAATACATAGATGCAAACAATAAATATACTCGCATTTGGGCATTCTACGTTCACATGCGCTTTATTTTTTTAATCCATTTTTATTTATTTTTATTATATATATATATATATATATATATTGGTAATGTATTTAAAAGAGTTTTCTTCAGCTTTTCTAAACTTTGATATAATGTTATATTGTAGAACTATTATTTCATTGTTTAATATACTTTTTTCTTTAATTTAAGCATATTAAAAACTTTTAAATTCAATCAAATGTAAAAAAAAAAAAAAAGAAAAAGAAAAAAGAAAGAAAGAGGAGAGAGAGAGAGAGAAATTAGCATTTCTGAACTAAACAAAAAACTCTTTAAAACTTTCACAGGTACAGGGATGAAATTACTTAACATATAAAAACTCTAAAAACTACTAGAAATATGCAGAATGGATGGTGGTAAGAAACTTATTAATGACGTACTATATGGATATTACTGAAAGTACTTATTTATACTTTAAAAAAAAAAACGTTCTTTTAAGAGTTTTAATATAGTCTAAGCCAAGTTAAGCATTCAGAATGAGAAATTTTAATAAAAACAAAATAAATCAACATGAAATTCAAAGACAGCATAATTTTTTTAAAACTTATAAACTCTGCACCATATAAAAAAGTTATTACCAAATGAATATCAAATGCACGCTTTAATATACAGTAATAATAACAGTAATAATTTTTAATTTAACAATGCTAAATTTTTACATCTGGTCTTAAAATGTTATTCCTATTTTACTTTTTAAATTTTTGGTCAATTTGTATATATAAAATATATAATGTTAATGAGTAACATATTAAATCAATTTAAGGATAGTATTTTATTTAATCTAGTAAGTTTCTGGGGGAAAAGATTAAAATCATTAAAAAAATAAAAAACAAATAAAAAATCACGTATGATCAAATTTATTTTATTTATTTATTTAATTTTAAGTATTTAAAATAATGCATTAAATTAAAACGTCAAACATCTTTAAAAAAAGAAATAAAATAAATAAAAATAAAAATAAAAAGAAGCAAACGAATTTAAAAATCATTCATTGTAATATTAAAATTTTAGGAAAAATAATCTAATATTATACATTTATATTATGTAATTCATTATACAATATTTTAAATTTTCATATGTGACTGGCTAGTAATTACGCAAAATCTCATGTTAAAATTTTTTTAATATAATTATTATGAAAGAACATACAATGAAATAAAATTCGCAATAAATTTTTTATCGCTTATGAAGGTAAAACATAACAATAACCCCCCCCCTTTTTTTTTTCTTTTTAAGGGGGGGGGGATTAAAAAATAAAATAAATAAAAACACCATGTGTATTTTTAAGTATTTTAATGGTAATACTACTTTTAAGATAGATAATGTATTTTAAAATAATAATAATAATAATAATAACTAACTAACTAATTAATTACTTAAGACCAACGAGCTAAAATTGAAATACAAAAAATTACATAAAATTGAATATGGAGAAATTTCATTTGAAATTCAAGTGTAACTTTTGGAGCACTTTACAAATTAACTATTACAGGTTGTGTTGCTGTACAACTAACAATCATAAAATAGGTAGAAAAGAAATAAAAAAAAAATATTTTTTTTTTTAAATATTTAAATAAAAATTAATTTTCCTATAATTTCATAATTTAGATAAGAAGATGTCCTATGAAAATCTTTGAATCAGTAAAATTCCAAGCGATTGGTTGAAAGATACTTCAAATAAAGCATGTTAATTCTGCATCCATCGAATTATGCGATGTTTAATTATTAGTTTTAAACGTACCCGCAGCAGAATCTTAAACAAACTCCTGTTTCAAATAATAAAACAATAGTAGGCAAATATATAAATCAAAATATATAGTAAAATAAAATTAAATAATTATAGCAATATAATAGTAAAACAGTTAGCTGTAAAAAATAAAAATAAATAAATAAATAAAATTAAAAATTAAAAATTAAAACTTAAAAAAAAAAAAAAAAAAAAAAAAAAAAAAAGCTTGCTTAAATACCGTCTTTTGTAAATTTAGTGTCAAAAATATATTTATGAATATATTTACTATTTTAAATAGTATTTAAAATGCATCTTCCCTTTCCACCACCCGTGTTACACAAAGCAAAAGTTCTGTAATAATAATAATAATATCTGAAAAATAGGTTTGTTTTACTACAATATATATATATATATTTTTTTTTCTAAAATAAATTAAAAATAATATTTAAATAATATAAAATTCATATATACACTGTTAAGTGTCAAAAGTATTTTAAACGAAATTAATCCTTACTAAAATACTATAAATTTCAAAACATAAATAAATAAAAAAACTTCTTTAATCTTATGACACAATTTTATAATTGTTAGAAAGCACATACATTCGTGAATACTTCTTTAAAAATATGAATTAATAGCATCTAATACCTTTACAAAAATGTATATCACATACATATTCTAATATATATAAGTCTACGATATGAAAATAAAAGACGAAAGTTAAATGTATATACATGCATACAAATCTAGAAAACATATAGGTATTGAGGGGAAGCGATAAAATTCCACCAGAAAATATTAAAAAACATTTTAAATGCAGTTGAAAGGGAAGGGAGGATAGCAAAGATTACAAAGATCATTTACTTAACAATAGAAAACAGTTATTGAATTTATAAATGAATTTAATATTTTATCAATTTTTATTTGAATCTTAAACTGTAATAGGCAACTTAAATAGGTATGATGTGCCGTAAAATCAGTTTGAATTCTTTGATGCGTGTTCTCAGAAATATATTTATAAAAGACATAGTCAACATTAGAAACTATCTCAGCCTACTATGTTTACACGATTGATTCATTACAAAAAAGTTAAAAAAAAAAAAAAAAAAAAAAAAAAAAACATTCATAAATTACAGTTATAAATAATTTTTAAATATCAATACTAAATTAAACATTTGAATATTTTATAGATTGAATTTACAAAAAAAAAAAAAAAAAAAAAAAAAAAAAAATCCCCAACTGCATACAAATAATTTTCCATGATATTTTAATATGGTTTTGACTTAGTAAATTTATTATTATTATTATTATTATTACATAATTCCAATAATTTTATTTATTCATTTATTTTACTTGTTAGATTTTTACAAAAGTTAGAAATGGGAAAGCAGATAATTATTATTTCATCAAATCCTAATAAAATGTATATCAAATCAATATGAAAAATGTAAAGAGATAAACTACAATCACATTCTTAAGGGAATATATATATATATACATTCAAAAATAATATTAAATTGGTGCGATTATATTTCCATTATATATGAACACACTAACTAAAAGCATATATATTGGCCAAGTTAAGCATAAAAACTCATTTCTATACCGAAAGTTTTCGATAAATGATTTCACTCCTTTATTTATTTATTTTTTTTTTAAATTTGTATATTAAAAAATAATAATTAAATAAATAAATAAATAATGAACAAGTAAAAAGAAAATCTATTGATCTAGGGTTTAAATGAGTACAAAATTTTTAATAAGATAACAAGAAACCTCTAAAAAATCCAGCAATAAAAATTTTGAAAAACTTACCAAAACTGCAGGTTCGGCATGCGCAAATATCCTCTAACTATAACAGTCCCATAGAAATGTCGGCCAAAAAGCACAGCTCCCGAAGGAGAGCGACCCTCTTAAATAAAGTAAGCTATCTGGAATTTCTAAAGATAGTTGAAATGCCAACTGATATAGAAATGATATCATCACACGTGTTAGGGGGTGATTTTCAAGGGTAAGAAATATTGTTAAGATTATATTATTTAACGAGCTAATCAGTTTACTATACTCTAAATTCATGAGTAATGAAACACATCTGGTGGTCAGTCACTCGGACAAAAGTCTAGATATGCTTTTGTCCGAGTATTATCTCTTTATTAACTCTAAAGTTTGCTAAAGATAGCCTGTTAAGAATGGTCAAACGCTGTAATTGTTTGCCGAAAGGAGAGATTATCGTATACATGGATGATGTTTTGGCTGATTATCGAGAACTGAAAAGGGAAGAGAAAATATTTGTTCGAAATTGAAACAATTGAATGAAAATCCTCTCCTCCTCTTCTTTAAAAAACGCTGTTCAATATAGTTAGAAAAATGAATGAAAATGAAGTCATGTCAAAAATTATTTATTTTATTTTATTTTAAATTTCAATTATAACTTATCTTACAAATAATGAGTTTTTCTTATTATTAGCATACTTTTAGGGGAAATTACCAGATTATGAAATTTAAATAAGTGACATATTTATTACTCTAACTTTTATAAATACGTTTACAGTGAAACGAAATTTAAATCTATTATTAAGGGTAATAGAATGTCCAACATTAAAAATGAGGCATAGTAAATAATAATTTATAATTCTCTTGTAGGGAAACACAAAAGCAATCTGATATATTACAGTTTATGGATGATCATTATATAATGAGTATTTTCATGTTGAAGTACATTAAACAACGAAAATTTACATGCAGTATATAGATTCACTGCAGAATATTTTACTTTTAAAATGGTATGCATAGTATTTACAGTGATTTTACAGGGACACACAAAAAGTTCTGATGGAACGATTAACTTAAAAAAAAAAAAAAAAAAATCAGGAGTTTTTGTTGTAAATTCATGTTTTATATAAACTGTATATTTCTACTTTAATATAAATATATATTCTTTTTTATTTCAGTGAATTACAGGTAATCTATTTCAGATAACTTGTAAACTGAACATTTTAACTCTTTGAGCGTTTACATTTTTTTTATAAAAGTTAAAAGTATAATAATAATAATAATAACAATAATAATGATAATAATAAAATTTATTGAAACTGACCTATAGGTATCTTAGCTAATCCCTAAAATATTATAATCCCCAATTTATTAAATATATATTAGGTTGATTTCTTTAGAAATCGACCTATTGCAATCACTTCGTTTATCTATCTATCTATCTATCTATCTATCTATCTATCTATCTATCTATCTATCTATCTATCTATAATGAAAATTTTGTCATCACGATAACTCCCGAAATAATACTCGAAATGGAACCAAATTTGGACAGTGGACTGATCTTATAAATATCTTGGATGAGTTCGTTAACCAAGTTGCTCCGACTTTTTGCTTTCAAGTGGCAGCCACTTCAAAATTTCAAACCGACATTGTAAAAAGCATATTTAAAGCAAGATTTGCTTGAATTTTGATGTAAATACAGGCCACATAAGGGTCTCTATGAAGTTTATTAATGAAGTTTATCCGCCATTTTTAATAAAGTGGCAGATATTTTAAGTTAAGCGGGACCACTTGAAATCAGGCTACCACTTGAAAATTTAAAATCACTATAACTTCCGAAATAATACTCCAAATCGAACCAAATTTGGACAGTGTCTTAACTTATCTTATAAATATCTTAGATGAGTTTATTAACCAAGTTGCTCCGCCATTTTGTTTTCAAGTGGAGACCACTTGAAAATTTCGAATTCAAATTGTAAAAAGCGTATTCCGAATTTGTTTTAAATTTGATGTAAATATAGACCACATAAGGGTCTCAATAATGTTTATTAATGAAATTTATCCGTCATTTTTAATAAAGTGGTAGATATCTTAAGTTAAGCGGGGCCACTTGAAACCACGCTAACCACTTGAAAATTTAAAATCACAGTAACTTCTGAAATAATACTCCAAATCGAACCAAATTTGGACAGTGTCTTAACCTATCTTATAAATAGTTTAGATGAATTTGTCAACCAAGTTGCTCCACCATTTTGTTTTCAAGTGGAGACCACTTGAACATTTTAAATTCAAATTGTAAAAAGCGTATTCCGATTTTTTTTTTAAATTTTGATGCATACATAGATTATACAAGTGTCTCAAATAACTTTATTAATGAACTTTATCCGCCATTTTTAATAAAGTGGCAGATATTTTAAGTTAAGTGGGACCACTTGAAATCAGGCTACCACTTGAAAATTTAAAATCACTATAACTTCCGAAATAATACTCCAAATCGAACCAAATTTGGACAGTGTCTTAACTTATCTTATAAATATCTTAGATGAGTTTGTTAACCAAGTTGCTCCGCCATTTTGTTTTCAAGTGGAGACCACTTGAAAATTTCAAATTCAAATTGTAAAAAGCGTATTCCGAATTTGTTTTAAATTTGATGTAAATATAGACCACATAAGGGTCTCAATAATGTTTATTAATGAAATTCATCCGTCATTTTTAATAAAGTGGTAGATATCTTAAGTTAAGCGGGGCTACTTGAAACCACGCTACCACTTGAAAATTTAAAATCACAATAACTTCTGAAATAATACTCCAAATCGAACCAAATTTGGACAGTGTCTTAACCTATCTTATAAATAGTTTAGATGAATTTGTCAACCAAGTTGCACCGCCATTTTGTTTTCAAGTGGGGACCACTTGAAAATTTGATATTTAAATTGTAAAAAGCGTATTCCGATTTTTTTTTAAATTTTGATGCATACATAGATTATACAAGTGTCTCAAATAACTTTATTAATTAACTTTATCCGCCATTTTTAATAAAGTGGCGGATATCTTAAGTTAAACGGGACCACTTGAAATCAGGCCACCGCTTGAAAATTTAAAACCGTGATAACTTCCGAAATAATACTTCAAATGGAACCAAATTTGAACAGTGTCTTAACTTATCTTATAAATATCTTAGATGAATTTGTCAACCAAGTTGCACCGCCATTTTGTTTTCAAGTAAGGACCACTTGAAAATTTGATATTTAAATTGTAAAAAGCGTATTCCGAAATTGTTTGAATTGTGATCTAAATACAGACCACGTAAGGATCTCAATGAAGTTTATTAATAAACTACATCCGCCATTTTTAATAAAGTGGCAGATATCTTGTGTTAGGCGGGGCCACTTGAAATCAGGCTCCCACTTGAAAATTTAAAATCACGATAACTTCTGAAATAATACTCCAAATCGAACCAAATTTGGACAGTGATATTATCATATAATTATCTTGAATGTTTTCACTGGGCATTTTGTCCCGACATCTTGTATCTAAGTTCCAGCCACTTGAAATCACACTGCTACTTCAATATATGCCACACGATAACTTTTAAAATACTAAACCGATTCAAATAAAAGTTGGATAGTGAACTTATGGTTCAAATATCTAGGATAAGTTCACTTGGTGACTTGATCCGCAATTTTATTTCCAAGTGGCGGCCACTTGAAAATTTGTCATTATGGTAACTTTAGTAATACAGAATCAATTCGCATCAAATTTGGGTAGTGGATTTATCATTCAAATATCTCACTTAAGTTCGCTGGGTATCTCACTCCACTTTGTTTTACAAGTGGTGCCACCTGAAAAATTCTTATGACGATAATTTTTGAAATGCTCATTTAATTTAAACTAGAACTGGACATATCTTCTTATATATCTTCTTACATATCCTCTTCTGGACATATCAACTTATCATAAAAATATACTGGATGATTTCGATGGGCAAGTTGTTTTGTCATTTTGCTTCCAAGTTGCAGCCACTTAGACTGCCACTTGAAAATTTGCCATAATAATAACTTTTGAAACACGGCACTGATTTAAACCACTGTTAGACAGTGAACCTATGCTTCAAATATCTTGGATGTGTTTGCTGGGCTTATTCCACTGTATTGTTTCCAAGTGGCGGCCACTTGAAAATTTGTTAACACGGTAACTTTAGAAATACTTAATCAATTCAAATCAAAGTTGAAAATTGGATTTATCATTCAAACAACAAAAATCTAGAAAATTCACGTAACTCGTGAACCAATCACGTTATTGCGTCCATCTTTGGTATATCGATAATAAGTATTTTCTCGCCAAAAGTCGCCAAAAAAGTCGCCATAGTGGAAAAGTCGCCAAATTTGGCGCCAAATCTATTACCTGCGTTGCTGGATCTTTTTAATGCGTTTTTAAGGAAAAATTAGGCTATTTTAGTGCTAAAACAAGCTAGAAATGCAGAAAACTGACATTTTATCAACTTACTAATTGAAAGAATTTCTACAAAAAAAATTATTTTCAAATTTGAAACGATATTTTAGATGAGGAACTTTCTCTGTCATTTTGATCGAAGTGCCAGCCACTTAATTTTTCAACACGATGACTTTTGAGATTTTGAATTAATTCGAACTATATGTGTACAATAGACTTATCTCACAAATACATTTCATGTATTTGTCAACTTATCTCACCATTTTGCTTCTAAGCGCCGGCCACTTGAAAATTTTAAATTCACATAAAAAGGTATTTATGAACCGATTTGCTTAAAAATCCATATGTGCGTAGCCTACATCAATATTTCTACCAAATGCATTAATAATTTGTAGCCGCCATTTTCAAACAAAATGACGGCTACTTGATAAGGAAAAAGAAATCAACCTACCCTTCCGAATAAGCCGGAAGGTCTTGTATAATCCGTAAAAGCTAATCTTCTTTAGTATTCCCAAAACAACTTTGCTGTTCTGGAGCACACGGCAATCGAGGAGAGTCCATTTTCTTGGATTTATCATTTCTAACACAAGACGTATCAAATAGGGTAAGTTTTTACACATTCCAAAACTCCTTTTTACACTTAAATGCATGAAATTACTATTCAGGGGAAGTAAGGACTTTTTCACCTTCCAAAAAATCGATTTTTCAGGTACAATTCAAAATGCTATGAAAATTTTAAAATAAACTGTATCAAAATCGAATAAAAATTGCGCCCACAACGATTAAAAATATAAAAGATAACTGGTACATGTCATTCGAAAAGTTAACATTTGTATTTGATTTTCTTTTTTAACACTTTCCAACAAACTTGAAAAATGTTAATGACTTCGGTTTGTCCGTCTGTCTGTCCGCGCTCTAATTCCCGTAACTATTCATGGAATTTCTTGAAACTCAAATTTGTTATTCAAGTTCACTATCGGATGTTACATTAAAATACAGTTATTTAATTTAAAAATCGGGTTTAGATTTTCAAAACATAGTAATATGTTGCACACTACATTTTAAATGAGCAAAAGTTTTCTATTTATTATTATTAATAATAATTCATAAATAAAATCAGTCAAAATTCACAATTTTTGATTTCGAATAGGGTGTACGTGCGGAAAGAAAATATATTTTGACTCATTATCATTACATGAAATAGTTTTAGTTTATTTGTCTAACATGCTATAAGTTATTACTCCCAACATACGTGAGCAAACTTTTATGAAATTCTTAATAATTAAAATAGAAAATAATATTTCGGATTATACCTGAGAGAATGCATTTTATTATTTTATAGATTCTATATTCCTTTATTTATTATTATTATGATTCCTATTTTAGAAAATAAATACATAAATAACCGGATGTTGCACTCACACACTTTCTTTTACTCTGCTAGTTTTAGAACAAACAGTTTTATTTGGTATTTATTTGTATTTAAAAATTTATTTAAAATTTTGCATATTATGCTGTAGAATTATATAACATAGATATCAAGAAATCAAAGTAGTTCAATGTCTACGATTTTATTAATCCCCTTGCAATTTGATTATATATTTTACTAGTCTATAAAAGACAAAATCACACATCCACTCTTTGACACTTACTAAATTTCAAGTGGCATCCCCAAAAATGATTTTTAACCCTTTATCTACAGCATTATGAAGCACGCAAAAAATACATTTGAAACTTTTTTTTTTTTTTTTTTTTTAGTTAGGGTATTTTTTGAAGATATATTCAATAAACATTATACATATCACCTCATCATAATATAATAACACTGCGCTGCAATTTTTTTTTCGACCCTGATACCGTTCTTCACGATTCTTATGTAAAATGACCTCCTGAATCCGAATATGACTCCCATTTTGCCCAGTCACTCCCATTTTGCCCAGTCACTCCCATTTTGCCCGTTTTCTCGGGACACCACCACTTCCCCCAATTTTTATCACTGTTCGGTCATTTTATGGCCATGAATGTGATTTGGAGAATGAAAAAATAATTAATTAAGTACTCAAAAACAAAAAAATATATATAATGTTTAATAAATAACATTAATAATAGATTTAAAATATATATATAATGCATAATTTCAGTGGTAAATCCTCCCCCCTCCTAAATTTTTCCCTTGCCGCAAATGTTCATGTTTCATAATTTTCCAACTCTGTAGTATATTTTATAGTTATAGATATTTTATAGTTAAAATAATCCTTTTCCCTTCTAAAAATCAAATTTATAGCCATAAAAGTTTTGAAAAGTGATAAAAATAGAGGGCCGTCCCTAAAAAAAAGGGGGGGGGGTGTGATAGGGCAGAATAGGCGTCATTTTCGGATCCAGGATGTCATTTTACGTAAGAATTTGCCAAAATGGTGTTGGGAGGTAATTCTTATGCCGAGCAGTGTACTTAATGAGGATTTAGTGAAGTGGTACTCGAGTGTACGATTAGTACATAAAGGTTGAAAAAAGATATCAAGACCGAAAGAAAAAATATTTATTTTTTATGTTCCTTATATTTTTTCTAAGGTTGGTGGGGTAATCTTGAAGTAATATGGGAATTAATTGTAGCACACGAGAAGATTGCGAGAAATGCCAAGCAATGACAGCGAGAGCTCTATAAAAAATCCTTTCTGGAACAAAAATGGTTACATGCAGCGTCTATTTCCGTGTAGTGAAATTTAAGTGAGGTATATATATTCTATTCTTATAAGTACCTTTGACATTTCTTTCATAAGTTCCATTTTGTATGCGTTTTGAAAGTAATGGTACTGCAAAATACCATTAGTAAACAAAGGGTTAAAAGACCAAATTTTAATTTCCTGCAATTAATTGTTTTAAGTTATGCTTGAAGAATAAATAAATAAATAAATAAATAAATCAGGCGCACAAACACACAGATTAACTGTTAAAAATATGACTTTCGTAATCAGGCTGCCTCAAACCGCGTAATTCTAATAAAAACTCAACTTTGAAAATTGTTCTCCAAAACCGTGCTTTATCTATTATGTGAGTAAGAGAGAATAATTACACAGGCCGACATGTGAAATTTTGATTTTATAATTTTGGCTGATTTTTAAGTTTTTTTTTTGGTGTTCTGAAACCGAAAATGAAGTCATTTGTTCTCTATCACGTATAGATTTTTGTCAATACAGGATGCCTGCATATACAATTGCTTCCATTACTCTTCCACTAATATAATTATATAGTATGTTTCCATGATTAATTAATCATAGATGCCTATTGTTGTAATTGTGAAGCACTAGTGCGACTTAAAACCATATCAACAAACCAACTGATTGTTATGATGGTATATGTAAGAAATCGTGTCGGTAAACACCCTGTATTGACAAAAATCTATACATGATAGAGAAAAATGGACTGCATTTTCGGTTTCAGCATATTAATAAACATAAAGATCAGCTGAAAACATCAAATCAAATTTTGTCAACTTCATTTTTGTAGGCCTGTGTTATGATTCTTATAAGCATTTTTCCTAGTAATAATATAATTTATTAAAGCGCTTTCATCAATTACGTCCAATAGAAGAGAATATATTTAATTAACTTTGGGTAGCCTTGTATATTATTTATAAATCATAAATACAAGATATAATGTACTTAAATTTAACACAGTAAGAAGAACACAATTTGAAAGGCAATTCGAACAATTTCCGAATATACCACCCAGTATATTCGAATCCTTTTGTGTGGATTTGATAACGAATGGTGAATTGCTTATTATATCATATTCTGTAGAAAATATACTTTTGTGCGTATAAAAAATATGGCTAATTTCATTGTGTTTAGTGAAATCTAAAAGCGTTAACTGCACCAGCGAAAAAAGTTCGTCCATATTAGACGCTTTTTTTTTTACTTCCATTACCCTACTACCGTAGGTAATGGAAGTATTGTATTCGGTCTGAAAATTCGATATCGGGTTTTCACCTGATTTACACGTTTTAAGGTCCCCTGAGTTCAAAAAAGTGGTTTTTGGCAATTGGTCAGTGTGTATGTATGTGTGTGTGTGTATGTATGTGGAGAATCTTCTGGCTACTATAGCTCAGAAACTAATAAAGATAGAGCTACGAAATTTTAGAATTGAAATACGTCTGGTGTACAGATGAAATTTCCAAATTTTGATGAAAATTTAAAAACCGGAAGTGGGACATCGGAAACCGGAAGTGGGACCGTAAGTCCGTATCTCAAAAACGGCTCTAACGATTTTCTTCAAACTTGCTATATAAACACTCTGTTAGATGTCCTTTCGAATGATATAGTTGGTTAGTTCAGGAAAATTGATAGGCGTCCTGTATAAATAGCTCAATTTCAGGCCTCGCAAAGGCGTTCCTTTAAAAACGGTTGTACGGATTTTTTCCCAACTCGCCATTTTAACTCACTTTTAAATATGCTTTTGTATGTAATTATTGTTTTCCTGTCAATAATTGAGTTTAACCGGAAGTGGGACATCGGAAACCGGAAGTGGGACCGTAAGTCCGTATCTCAAAAACGGCTCTAACGATTTTCTTCAGATTTGCTATATAAACACTCTATTAGATGTCCTTTCGAATGATATAAATGGTTAGTTCAGGAAAATTGATACGCGTCCTGTATAAATAGCTCAATTTCAGGTCTCCCAAGGGCGTTCCTTTAAAAACAGCTGTACGGATTTTTTTCAAACTCGCCATTTTAACTCACGTTTAAATATGCTTTTGTATGTAATTATTGTTTTCCTGTCAATAATTGATTTTTTGTAAATGTTGGTATCTCAAAAATGGCTCTAACGATTTTCTCTTTAGGTCACTTTTATGTTTTCTGATCACATTATCTCTCAAAAATGCATATAATACGTGTAATAGTGGGTAATGGAAGTCGTGTGGTTGTTTCACACCAGATTTTTTGGTATTTCTCTGCACAAAAAACTGTCGTATCCGATCTCTAAAAAAATTCAAGTAATATTCCCATGTAATACAGATATGATGGCAATATATGATGCCAAAATTGGACTTTTCTGTAATACCTGTTTTGAATTATGCTGATAACAGATTCACACACAAATAGACAAGCAGCCAGACAAATAGACCCCTCACTAAAAACCTGATTTTTGGATTCAGAATATCTATCTATCTTCTATAATAATAAATGGAAAGGTTTGTCTGTCTGTCTGTCTGTTCTTTTATACGTTCAGCCCCTATTGAACGCAGAAGTACAAGAATTGACATACGGATGCTCTGGAGCCTTTCCGATGTTTTCCTCGAAACAGAATTTAAAAATCGTAATTAGTTTCGGAGATATTAATTAAAATGTTGACCCATGTCAATCGAACAATGACCAAAAATCCTTATTGCTTAAAAAGAGGCATTCTATCAGCATTCAGCAGACGATTTTAATGGCTGTCTCTAACGGAAACAAAACATGTGCAAGTCATTAATGTCACATGATCTTTAACTGGGGTTAAAAATTGCAAATTTCAAAGTGCTTCAAATTTTCTTTCTCGTACACAACACTTAATATACAACCTATTCAGCACAAAACCAACCTGCAGTTAAAATTTCATCAATTTTCATTAATAAACAAAGCAGTTACATTTTAATTGCAAATTAAATTTTATTCTAACGCGTAATCTATCTTTCAATAGACGATAGGAGTTCCCATAGCAACAAAATACATTTGAAGGAACTAAAAAATACTTTTTCTTTTTCTTTTTACTTCCATTACCCGATTACCGTGGTATATATAGGTTTTGGGGAAATAAAAAATATTTATTTTTCTTTTTACTTTCATTTACAAAACTACCGTAGATAATGGCATTAGAGATTTCACGTGATTTACATGTTTTAGAATGTCCTGATTAGGTTTTCTTTTGTATCTCAGCTACTAATTAAAATAATTTCATAAGTAACACATTATTTGAAAGCTTTGTTGATTTGGAATTGAACAGTAGATTACAGAAATTTCTACCGCCAGATATTTTAAAATTTGGATATTTCAAATTCCAATTAAATTATTTTTAATGTATCATTCGAAAGATATTTTAAAGTTCTTTTAAAGTATCGAAAGTTTTCACCAGATTTACACGTTTTGAGGTCTCCTGAATTAGTTTTCTTTTGTATCTCAGCTACTAATTAAAGTAATTTCATAAGCAATACATCATTAGAAAGCTTTTTTGATTTGGAATCGAACAGTGGAATACAGAAATTTGTACCGCCAGATGGCGCTGTAATATTTTAAAATTTCAATATTTCAATTTCTAATTATGATTAAATTATTTTTAATGCATCATTCGAAAGATATTTTAAAGTTCTTTTAAATTATCGAAAGTTTTCACCAGATTTACACGTTTTGAGGTCTCCTGAATTAGTTTTCTTTTGTATCTCAGCTACTAATTAAAATAATTTCATAAGTAATACATCATTAGAAAGCTTTTTTGATTTGGAATCGAACAGTGGAATACAGAAATTTGTACCGCCAGATGGCGCTGTAATATTTTAAAATTTCAATATTTCAATTTCTAATTATGATTAAATTATTTTTAATACATTCAGCATTCATTTACACACAGTTCATTACACACAGTACTTCCACGGGGGTGTAGATTTTCAACATGGACATCTTTCGAAAGATCTCGTCAATACCTTTAAAACGATTATTTGAACCATAGATCTGTGATAATTTAAAACAAAGTTATCGATATTTTTTTTTAAATAACGAGAGAGAGAGAGAAAAAAAAAAAACATTTCTTCTGATATTGGAAAAAAATAGATTTTCTTTCGGCATTTATAATGTTAGTGATTATAATTCTGTCAGATAAAAATCGTCTTCATTTATAATGGAAAAGAATGCAATAATTTAATAAATAATTTGTATTGCATGAATTTTGCGTGAAATTATATAGAAGAAAGTCTTGTGGTGGCCACATCATACTAGTTTAAGATGTATTGATTTTTTATTTATTTATTTATTTATTTTAATTCGATTTATTTTACGGTTAAAACTTCCTAGACCACTTAATGAATTATATAAAAGTTTAGTTATCCTGTTAAGGTTTTGATTATCATTAAGAGAAATTCGATATTTTCATTCTTCACATTAATTTATCATTATGTATATAACGTTGTAAGTTACAGTGACTAATGTTGATTTTTTTTTTTTTTTTTTTTTACTTTCCGAAATAGGTAAAGAAAGTATTTCAATTAAGAAGGAATTCGACATTGAGATTTTGGTGTATTTATACATTTTGAGGTCTCCTGAGTTCATTTTAGCCATTTTTACGGTGATGTGTGTGTGTACGTATGCTTGTATGTGAGTGAACACGATAATGTCTAAACGCTTTGTTCGACTGAGCTGAAAGTTGGCACGTAAGATATAGATTACCATGAATAGCACGAATTCCATTTATTTTGGTGAATCTAGCAATTATAGTTTTTCTTTTTACAAGGACACAAGTAAAAATTCGTTATCATTAGAGTTTATAGGCTGAAATTATTCAAAGTACGATAACATCTGAATAATTATTCGATTGAACTGAAAATTTATATGCATATTATAGGTCACTGCTGCACGAACTGTACAGATTTTCATGAATTTAGCACTTACAGCTATTTTTTTTTTTTTTTTTTTTTTTTAACAGGAGCAGAAAGAAAAATTCTTCCTTATATGGCGTATGGCTCAAATTGTTTAAAATACAATGGCGTCTAAACGCCTTATTCGAATGAACTGAAAATTTGTATACATATTATAGGTGACCATCGCACAAACTATAGAGATTTTTGTGAATCTAGAACAATTAGATTTTTACAGGGACACAACGAAATATTATTTATCATTATGACATATGAGCTCGAATTATTTGAAGTGTAATAGCGTTAAATTGAACAACATGCTATAGGGAGAAAGAATCCTCAAAGAACCTATTATAATTTTCTTTTTTATTTATTTAACGATTTATTTTATTTTAATTTATTTATACAACCGTTAATTATTTAATATTCGGAAAGGCGAGGGGGAGTCAAATTATTACATATGAATAGTTCCAGTCATTCGTTTTAAAGATATTAACCAAGTCTTAAAAAAAAGAAGGGAAAAAAAAAAAAAAAAACTAGTATGTTATGGCCACCAGAAGACTTTCTTCTATATTTACTTATACAAATTCACTATGGGCAAATAATTTATTAAAACTATTATTTATTAAAATTATCTAACACGATGAATGCAAATGATTTTCATCTTAGAGAAAACTAACATTAAATATTCAAAGAAAGACAGTTTTATTGTCTATAAATAACTTCTTAAAAAATGCGCTTTCATAATGGTTATCTCACTTGTCAAGTTTCGTACAGTTATATGCCATACAAGTTGAGATATACTTTTCCCGTTATCGAGGAAATTTCCAGTATAACAGTGCCCTCTATTGGTCTATAAGCATCCAACTTGATTTAGAATAATGTATCATAATGTTTTTCGCACACATCATGTTTTGCTTGATAATGCGCAATTGAACCTGAAATATGCCTTTCCTTTAAATGCAGAAATCGCTGCGTAACAGCGCCACCTGGTGAGAAATTGACACCAAAAGTTGATAGGTACTAATTTATTTCAAGGTGCATCTACATATAAATTTATATGCAGTTCTGTGCAGTAGTTCCTGAGATATAGCCTTCCTTTAAATTGCGGAAATCGCTGTATTGCAACGCCACCTGTTGGCCATTAAGCATTCAAATTGAATCAGCATAATGTCTCAAAATGACCTTCTAATATATCAAGTTTTGTTTAATTATACGCAATAGAACCTGAGATATAGCCTCTCCTATAATTGCGGAAATCGCTGTATAGCAGCGCCACCTGTTGAGAGGTTGACAAAAAAAAGTTGATAGGCACTAATTTAGGTCAAGGTGCATGTACATATAAATTTATACAATTATGAGCAGTAGTTCCGGAGATACAGTTGCCACAAAATTTTTTCATACACACACACATACAGAGAGACAGACGGGCAGACAGACATTTTCTAAAAATGGTAAAATCGTGTTCTAGATCTCTCAAAACGTGTAAATCTGTCGAAAACTTTTACGACTCCAGTACTTTCTTCTATTGAATATAGAAGGAAGTAATAAATAATAATAATAATAAATAAAAAATACTCATTTTAAAAATTTTCACCGTCTGCGGTGGGAGGGGTTGCTTCGACATATACAAAAATCTTATTCTGGATTTTAAATATAAACAAAATAATAAATTATTTAAAAAAAAAAAAAAAAAAAAAAAAAAAAAAAAAGGCTCATAAATTGTAAGGTTTATTGAAATTAAATATTAATGAATGGTATTTAAACAATATAGTAGTTATTTAACAGAAAAAGGAAATGTTCTGGCAATCTGTGAAAAATATTAAAGATTTTAAAAATTAATTCTCAGTTTAAAAGAGTGTATATATATTAGTTAAAGGAAATAATATTATATACGCATTACTGACTATATCTGAATGTAAAATGGTTGAATTTTCATTCAGCTTTACATATTTTTCCCACAGCAGCAAACTTATGAAACATTTACTGATTTATATTAGCAAGATGACTGAAGAATATACTAATTTAACATTCGAAAGAGTGTAAAACATTTTTCCTTTCTTCTATATTACAAGAAATTATTCCATTTGTAAAATTTTCGACAACCAGTTTTCGATAGATTTACATGTTTTCAGATATCCTGAACACAATTTAACCTTTTTAAAAAAAATGCCTGATTGTCATAAGCAAGTGTCTGTGACAAGTAGGCTATCAGTCACATAATTTTTTCTCAGTGTTGTTCTTCAATTATGCTGATAACAAACATACAGACACGCAGACTAACCGCTAAAAAATGCCCTGATTTTTGGATTAAGGGCAACTTAAAATGTGTAAATACAAAAAAAATTCAATTTGAAAAATTTGACCCAATAATAATATTTTCTCTTACCATTATATGGGTAAGAGAAAGTAACAATGTTCACGAATATTGTTTTACTGAATTCTTACTAACGTTTTAATCTGTCTGAAAAAGAAATGCGTGTCAATGCTTATTTTTTGGATGTTCAGTGCACGCTTGAATATTTAGCAGCTAATTTATGAACGAAACCTCTCGAAATTTACATTTTCTAAGTAGGTTAATTTGTTAGTCTGTGTAACGAAATCTCATGAACAAATAATCGCAGGTAGGTCGAACCAGTTTTAAAATATTATTTATGGCACTGGTAAGAGCCCTTTTTATTTGCACTATTCTAATTAAAAAACTTCAGAAGTTATTCCAAATTTTCGATTTTCTTAACATGGGAGAATAGGGCAAAATTTCACTTAAACATGCATGAAAAAAAAATATTTTTATCGTAAAGATGTAAGAACAGCTTTTAAATATCAGTTTTGATGCCGTGATGAACATCACCAACTACATCACATGCTACTTTGAAAATTTCGCAAGTTATTGGAAATTTACGAATTTCTTAACATTTTCAGAATAGGGCAAAATTTCGCATAAATGTCGGTTTCGAGGGATATTTTCATCGTAAAGATGTCAGACCACCTTTAAAATATCATATAACATACTGGCATAAACACCCTTGACTATGAATTTTTTAATTTGAAATTTCGCAAGATATTCGAAATTTACGATTTACTTAACATGGCAGAATAGGGCAAAATTTCGCATAAACGTCCATTTTGAAGGATATTTTCATCGTAAAGATGCCAGACCACTTTTAAAATATCATTTAGAATATTGACATGAACATCTTCGATCATGAATTTTGTAATTTAAAAATTTCGCAAGTTATTCGAAATTTACAATTTACTTAGAATTGCAGAATAGCGCAAACTTTCGCATAAACACCCATTTTGAGGGATATTTGTATCATAAATACATCAGACCATTTCTAAAATGACATTTATGATACATGTTTGAACATAATTCACTACAAATATTCTAATTTTAAAATTTCGCAAGTTATTTGAAACTTAAGATTTTATGAACATAGCAAAATTGGGCGATATTCCATATAAATTTGCATTTTGAGGATTGTCGCATCGCATTGGAAATAGTACGGAATTGCATGAAAACTAAATTACAAAACTGACCCCACTAAAATAAATTAATAGATTAGATTAAGGTAAATATATCAAATTGAACGGTGGATAGCCTGTTAGGCGTGGACTTCATTCTATCACTGTGTCGAGTAGAAGGGTCAAATTCATTTCTTACAGCATGAATATAATATGTTCCGTACAAGAAATTATGAAAACATACATGTCATGGGGAAAATGGCAGCTAGTTGGAATGTTTAATACACGCTTGAATATTAAAGTTAATATTATCGTAGCTAATTTATGAACAAACACTCTCGAAATTTACATTTTCTAAGTTCAAATATGCGTTTCTTTCTGCGACAATTACACATCCGCTCCCGATGACTAACAAGGATAAATAACATAAATAAGGAACAAAGGCATTAAAATGGTTAGTTAAAAGATGTATAGTTTGGCAACAAAACCTTACGTAATTTGTTTCTAATCGGTCAGATTGAGACTCACAGATGACTAAAGGAATTTCTGCTTTTGTATCGGTATGTTCGTTAATACATTCTCGAAAAAAGGGGATGTGAAATGTTAACAAGATAAAAATTAGTTGCATTCAGATAAAGGACCATAACAAGTTAAATTTTTATCATCTTGACCCATGACGAAGAACGAATATTTTTCTGTTAAACCTGATAATCACATATTTTCCTTTTGTATTACACTTATTTTTCTACAAATGGCTTTGAAACTCTTTATCAATGTTTTTTTTTTTTTTTTTTTTTTTAAACTAGTATGTTGTAGTCATCACAAAACTTTCTTCTATATTTTCCAATACAAATTCACACTATTTTCTATTATGAATGCAGACAATTTTTAGTCGACAGAATTATAATACTAGAGTCGAAATGAAAATTTTGTACCCTACAGACCACATACAAAAAAACAATTTTTTATTTTATTTATTTTTTTATTTTTTTACAAAAAAAAAAAAAAAAAAAAAAAAAAAAAAAAGTCGATAACATTGTTTTAAATTATTGCAGATCTATGATTCAACCATTCTTTTTAAAAAATACCGGCGAGTTCATTTTGCAAAATACACATGTTAAAAATTTACATCCGGAAAAGATAGGCAGACAGGCATTTTCTAAAATCATAGATATAGTAATAAGACATAGACTGATCAGCGACTGGAAAAAAGTTATACATTTTTTTTTCGGGAAAAGTCACTTTAATGGCTGCCTCTTCCCGAGTATATCACACACAGGAATACACACGGATAATTCAGCAAATAAAATTTATGAATAATTTATTTACTAAAGGTGAATGAAAAACTCCAGACACAGTTTCAAATTCATTTTTCTTTTTCTTCTTTTTTTTCTATACTCTCTAATGGCGGATTTTAGAACTTTTTTTCGGCATCAAACATTTTTGCTCGATAACATGGGGATGATTGATCTATACATATTACTATATCTATGTCTAAAATCAGCCAAACCGTGTTCTACACGCTCAAAACGTGTAACTCTATCAAAAACCAAGAGTGGAAATATTTATAAAACCAATGCTTTTTACCATTAAATGTACAATAATAATAATAATAATAAGTTAAAAAAATAAAAATAAATAAATAAATTTGCTTTAAATTATCACATTAACATGATTCAACCATTTTTTTAAAGGGTTTTTTTTTTTTTTTTTTTTTTTTTTTTTTTTTAACAAATTTGTTTGGCTGATACTAGCATTGAAAATTTACATTATCGAAAGAGAGGGGGGTTGGAGTGATGTTCCTTCACACACAAAATTTTTACCGGATTAAATATTACCATTATTAATACAAATTTACAAAAAAAAAAAAAAAAAAACTATTGAGTACATTTTTACGAAATTTTGTCCTATATTGCCATATTGAAAATTATGGGGGGGGGGGGGGATGATCGGGCAGCATCACTTGTTGAGCAGTATGCACTAGATGTTAAATGTTAATAGATATCAATTTGTATCAATGTGGGTGCCACTAACTATAACTTTTCATATAACTCTTAAAAAAAAATAAATAAAAAATATACAGACACGATATTATTTCATTATTTAAAACATGAAAATCTGACATTGACAGATTTTAATTTAGTGCCAGAGGCCTACTGCTAAACTTGTTAATATTGACAAACGACAAATTCTTCTTTAGTTAATTCGTGACGATCTAAATTCCATGATAAAGTTTTCATTAAATCAAACCAATGTGTTTCAGCTGCAGTACTGTAACAAATAACGTTGGAAGTCCAAACTGTCTTATAGCCGCAAAACAACGTTTTTTCTCTTTTTCCCAATGAGGGGGAGGTGTGCCTTGGGGGAGACTCATGTCAAAGGTGTGCCTTGGGGGGGGGGACTCATGTCAAAGTTGTACCTTGGGGGGGGACTCATGTCAAAGTTGGGCCTTGGGGGGACTCATGTCAAAGTTGGGCCTTGGGGGACTCATGTCAAAGTTGTACCTTGGGGGGGACTCATTTCAAAGTTGTGCCTTGGGGGGGACTTCATTCAATAAATCCCCATTCAATAAACCGACTGACCCTTAGCACTATTAAGAGTGACGTATAAAAATTCGATAACGCTGTACCGACTGAAATAGGGGTACCTTGTGGGGGACTCATGTCAAAGTTGTGCCTTGGGGGGACTTCATTCAATAAATCCCCATTCAATAAACCGAATGAAATAGGCCTTTAGCACTATTAAGAGTGACCTATAAAAATTCGACAACGCTGTACCGACTGAAATAGGGGTACCTTGGGGGGGACTCGTGTCAAAGTTGGGCCTGGGGGGGGACTCATGTCAAAGTTGTGCCTTGGGGGGACTTCATTCAATAAATCCCCATTCAATAAACCGACTGAAATTGGCCTCTAGCACTAATTAAGAGTGACCTATAAAAATTCGACAACGCTGTACCGACTGAAATAGGGGTACCTTGGGGGGGACTCATGTCAAAGTTGGGCCTTGGGGGGACTTCATTCAATAAATCCCCATTCAATAAAACCGACTGAAATAGGCCTCTAGCACTAATTAAGAGTGACCTATAAAAATTCGACAACGCTGTACCGACTGAAATAGGGGTACCTTGGGGGGGGACTCATGTCAAAGTTGGGCCTGGGGTGAAATAGGCCTCTAGCACTAATTAAGAGTGACCTATAAAAATTCGACAACTGTACCGACTGAAATAGGCCTCTAGCACTAAAAATAAAAAATAAAAAATGTCAAAGCAAGAAAATATAAGTATTTTTTAATATTTTTGTTGAAAATGATAATTCAATAACTGTGTTTTGAATTAGTTGACCAATTTCTTTAAAGGATATTGACAAAATCTTTTGAAAAAACACTCATATTGAAAATACACCTCCTCCCCATCCCCTTGGAGAGCGATGAAGTAGTCAGTTTTTGCGTAGCGGTCGATATTTCTAAATGAATCTATTTTCAAAATTGCCTTATTCGTCAAATCAAATCAGTGGCTAGATGTCGTGATATATAACCGATAATTAAAAAAAAGATCATTTAATTATTTTTTTTTTTAAAATCAAAACAGCGGGATTCGAATCATGAAATGTAATTTAAATTTTATTACTTATGAAAATTAACTTAGCGCAAATTCATCAAAATTATAGCTAATTCATTTGTCGAAGGGACAGTACCCAAATACCCAAATTTATTACCACCCCCACCCCCACCCCTTTTTTTTTCATTCTACCTGAATCCGATCCAGATAATACAAAAGTGCCATAATTTTTTTCAGTTTGACTATATTGTCATTTACATTATTTTTAAATATTTTAAAATTACTTATTACTTATTATAATCATTTATTTATTTTTGCGTTTTTCTTTAATTTAGCTAAATGTTTTAACCATAATTTAGCAGTTTATAGAGGTGATCAAGAAAGAAAACTGCCAAATCGCGAAGTGGTGGTCCTTAAATAGAATTACATATACTCTTTTAAATTATCTTTTATTCTTATTTGTTTCAAATCACGGGTAAAATTTATTTTTTCTTAATACATTGTTAAATTTGTGCCGTCATTTTTCACCGTTTTCATGTGTATTTCCCATTAGATTATTCCTTCCTCCAAATAATGATACGGATTTATTTTCTTTATTTCAACAAATTTTTGTAGCTAGGACGTTAGTCTTTAGCATTATGTCCGGGAAACTTGGGCTTTTTATTATTAAGAAGATATTGATTTCATTGCGTTATTGGAATAATTTTTTCATTTGTAGCCTGTAGTACAGAAGAGTTTCTTTTTCAGAAAAGTCTTATTTTACAGTACTTTCACAATTTAAAAAATTGGAAAATTTTCTCTTTAAAATTTTTTGAAAGAATGGCCACCACATGACTTTCTTCTATATTTTATTATACAAATTCAAGTAGTATAATTTATTTATTAAAATTATTTTCCATGATAAAGACAGACAATTAATTAAACGTTTTTTTTTTTTTTTTCCAGTTATTTCCTTTGTTAAAATTGAAAGGAGACACACGTTTTGAGGTGTCCTGATTAGGTTTTCTTTTGCATCTCAGCTAATTGAGTTAGACCGTTCAAAATTGGTATATGTAGGTTAATTAGGAGGAACTGGAAGGGTGGGGAAGAAAGAGGCGCGCGCATCCCCTAACCTGTACGCGCGAACGGCACTGCGCTGCCGAAGGCAATGGGGAACCGGTCCGACTATTTACCCGATAAGAAATTATTATTTTTTAAATTTGATTTGAAAAGGAATATGTGCGCGCAGCGCACGTATACCTTCACACGTGCACGGGTCTGTGCTGCCGAAGGCAGTGAGGACCCGGTGTGAGTTTTTACCCAATCAGAAATTATTTTTTTTAGGGGGCACGAAGGGTCAGAGAAGTTATACGCGCGCGCAGCGCGTGTAACCCTTAACTTATGCGCGCGCGCGGGACTGCGCTGCCGAAAGCAGTGGGGATCCGGTGCGACTTTTTACCCGATCAGAAATGATTTTTTTTTTTTTTTTTTTTTTTTTTTTAAGAATAAAAGTTACTGTTAGTGATTCATTAATTATAGTTATTCATTTAAAAATGCGAAGCTCGCTAGTTTCCTTTGTTAAAATTGAAAGGGGAAAAAAAAAAAAAAAAAAAAAAACGATAAATTTGTTTTAAATTATCACAGATCTATATTTCAACCATAGATTTGAAGGCATAGATGAATTATTTTGAAATATACCCAAATAGAAAATTTACACCCGATGTCCTACATATACCAAAAATAAGTCCCTGTTTGTTTTTTACTATCAAATATATATATATATATATATATAATAAAGATGATCTATTAAGCATAGTAGAAGCCAAGCAACATTTAATTTTCCATTGAAAAGCTAAAAATAATTTGTATTACGTACATTATACGAAATTTCGTTCCATATTGCCGTATTAAAAATTATGAAAAAATGTAATGACAGCGTCACTTGATGGCAGATTGATTCCTGAATGCAATTAGCACCAGTTTAGGTCAAAGTCCAACTAAATATCAAGTTTGATTAAATTTCGTTCATTAGTTCGTGAGATATAGTGTGCACAAAATTTGCGACACACACACATACAGATAGGTATTTTCTAGAAATGATCAAATTGTGTTCAGGACGTCCCAAACGTGTAAATTCACTAAAAAGTGAAGATAGAAAATTTCATGAATTTAGTTTATATATACATATAAACTCGTCAAAGCCATTTTTATCCAGCAATGTTTGATCTACGTTACTATAACAACACTGTTTGCAGAGCCGGATTTTTGGATGTTGAAAAAAACTAGTTGGCATAGGTGGACTCTGCTCAGTTCCCCATCATATATATGTTCTCCTAAATATCTAGTACAGGACATACAATATTCATGCTAAGAGAAATATCTTTGATTGATCGCTCGACATTGTGACTGATTGAAATGCCCCACCTAACAGGCGACCCATCGTTCAGTTCCATACATTTACCTTATCCTAATTTTTAATTCATTTTATTAGGGTCAGTTCTATAGTTTAGTTTTCATGTCATTTTTACACTATTTTCAGTTGAACAATCCCCAAACTGCAAGTATACATGAAATATAGCTCTATTACGCTGTATTGATAAAACGTTATATACTCTATATTTCTCCACCCAATTTAAATTTTAATTCATCAGAAGTCAAATTATTATTAGAACCAAATTAATATTATGATATAAAACGCTAACGACATTAAATCAAAATCATTCAAAGAAAGGCTTCAAAATAAAGTTCATGTTTGATGACCCAGTTTTCACACTTCCCAACCCAGGCAGGACAGCTTTAGTGCAGGACCCCCATGGAGATTTTTAATTTTTTGTCAACATGCTGGCGATGCCTTTTTATTTATTTATTTATTTATTCATTTTGGCATAACTTTTTTGTTAAAAAAAAAAAAAAACTAGCACCTGTTATGATTATACTTTTTATTATTGAGATTTTGATCAGTTAACCCTTTGTGGTGCAAGGTAATTTGGAGCATTTAAATTACACTGCCACCGGAATTTACGAACAAAATTAAAATAAAAGAAATTTTAAATTTTCAGGTTAAAAAAAAGGGCCTTTTCTGCTATGTTATAAATGTAAATTTTTGCTAAAAAATTTCCGGGATGAGTTTTCACACTTGAGAATTAAAATTAGGTGTTCCATCAGTGGGAACACTGCGACTGAAAGGGCTAATGACAATAGTTCATATTCTGATTATATCTTTAAAGCATTGTGAGGTTTAAAATGGCAGTTCTGAAGATAGTAAAGATGCAGCTTCTAAAAATACATTTTTCTATAGAATGATATCATTAGACAAATGTTGTCATTTTCTGATTAAATCATTGAACTGAGTCCGTGTGCTTAAATATTGCTTATGTATAAATATTATTTATTATCCTCATGTATTTCATTAATTACATCCCTATCATATCGTACCTACAAAATTTAATTGTAACTGGTCCCCGCTAGAGAAATATTATATAGATATTCCATTCTCATTACAGATTCAATTTTATTGCCAAAGCAACAGATGTATGATATGAAAATAATCCATGAAGCTCTGCCTTTTTTACATGCTCTAATTAACACTATAGAAATTTCAATGTTACCAAATAATCATTTGTGGCTTAATCAATGCAATATGATTTATAGCCTATTCAGAAACTTTATTCATAAACTGGAAATGCACCCAGGTAATCTTTGGATATTAAACTGGTGATAAGAACAGAATATAATACTAAAGAGATACCAACCATCTATCTTCACTTCATGATGGACCTGTAACAGCTAAAGGCATTATTTTTTACAGACCTTGCTTCACTGGTATTTCATTCATTTCTTAACTAATTTGATTGCCTAATTCTTAATGATAGGTCTGTTTGTGAAGGAGTTGTTAAAAAATCTAAGTATCTGCAAAATATATGCAAATGTTAATATAATAAAATCAAAATTCAAATACTGTGTCCCAATAAAATGATATTCTAAATACATAGCAATATAATTCCTCTTTTTTTTTACTTTTATTATCTGACTATCAAAATTAATGGAAATATTGTATTAGTCAAAACTTTCAATGTCATTTTCATTTATTTTACACGTTCCTCTTGAATCAAAAGCATGTGTTTTGGAAATTGGTCGGTGCATAAGTATTTTCTAACTATGAATCACCAAAAAAAAAAAAGATAAAACAATGAAACTTCATAAAGTAGGTACAATGTACAGATGGGGCCGTGCCCTTTGCGGCCGTGCCCTTAGCGGAAATCTACAAACCCGTGTCCTTAGCGGAAATGTTATCTTCCCTCGGTGGCGTGCTTTCAGCATACGTGCCTTTAGCGGAAAAGTATAATAAATTTAAAAATAAATTATTAAATAAAAAATCTGGAGTGACTCCACTCGACTTTCCGAACATTGAGTAACTAACAGTTTTGTAGATAAAATAAAGAAAGAGGAATTGCTAAACAAACAAAAGAGAGAAAACCATAATAGAGTGTTTTTTTCTCCATATATCACACGAGGTTTTATTTAACGCTACTGAACTTTGAGCCCTTAGATCATAATGATAAAGAATTTTTCGTTTTGTCCCTGTAAAAATCTATAGATGCCAGATTCACCAAAATGCTTATAGTTAGTGCAACAGTGATTTATAATATTCATACAAATTTTCAGCTCAATTGAATAAGGCGTTTACATGCTATCGCACTTTTAAAAATTTGGCCTCATAGGCCATAATGATAAAGAATTTTTCTTTGTGTCCCTGTAAAAAAAACTGTAGTGCTAGATTCACCAAAATCTATACAGTTGGTGCAAATGCGACCCATAACATGTGTACAATTTTTTTGCTCAGATTAATAAGGCGTTTAGACGCTATCACACTTTTAAAAATTTGGCCCCATTGGCCTTAATGATAAAGAATTTTTCTTTGTGTCCCTGTAAAAAAACTATAAGTGCTAGATTCTCCAAAATCTATACAGATTGAGTATCTGTGACCTATAATATGGGTATAAAATTTTTGCTCAATTGAATAAGGCGTTTAGATGCTATCGCACTTTTAAGATTTTGGTCCCATAGGCCATAATGATAAAGAATTTTTCTTTGTGTCCCTGTAAAAAAAGTATAAGTGCTAGATTCACCAAAATCTATAGGGTTCGTACTATGGTGACTTACAATATACGTACCAACTTTCAGGTTAATCGAACAAAGCCTTTAGACGCTAGCGTGTTCACAAACATACACACATACACACATACACACATACACACACACATACATACATCATCGTAAAAATAGTGAAAACGGACTCAGGGGACCTCAAAACGTATAGAAACATCAAAATCTCGAATTCGGATTTTTGACATGATTACAATACTTTCCTCACTATAGTGTTCGGAAAGTAAAAATGAGATCTCCAATTTTCCTCTACACTTTATCCACATTTAGCACAGGCTATATTTTGCTTCAGAAGTAACCCGTCGCAAAAATAGGTATGAGTACTGTAGAATATCCGTTATTTGAGAGAATGGTGATCTGTAACCATATACAGTTTAATGAATCACAGTACTCCATACGAAAACGAACATTATTGCCATTTTATGATTTTATTTAAGTTTTTGAGAAAATATAATTAAGCATTACACCTTTTAAAACTAAAACAAAAATGAAAAATCATGAGGTATTCATTGATTATCAACACTTTCCAACTGTACTTATTCGTAGTATCGTATAACATTCTAAGTTCTTTGTCTATATTATCACACAATGGACAAGCAGAAAGACAGACATATAGACTAATTGAATTCATAATCACTCTGAAACATTGTTGGAAAGTGTTAAAAATGCCTAACACAAACAGATATGCTGCTCTTAATTTCCTATTTGCACCCCTTAATGTATCAAAACATTTTTGCGTAGTCCTGTAAATGTGGAGGTTAAGCATATTATAGTTTATACAAAACATTTTCTTAGCATATAAACAATAAATGCGAAATTCTTTGATTTTTTGATGAAGTTATTTAAAATGTCTCCCCAAAAGCGTTTGGCATTTTTTGGATGTCCCTGCACACAAACCAGTGGCATAGGTTCTATTAGAGCCATTTTAAGTAGGGAATAATCAATAATGAATTTAAATAACAAATATCATTAAAAAATAAATAAATAAAATAAAATAAAAATAAAAACTGGTATGCAGTGGCCATCACAAGATTTTCTTCTATATTTTCCAATACAAATTCACTAAGTGCAAATAATCAATTTTTATCTTAGAGAAAACTAACACTAAATATCCAAAGAAAGACAGATTTATTGTCTATAAATGACATCTTAAAAAATGCATGTTTATAGTAATGTCACATATCAAGTTTCGTACAGTTATATGCCATTGAAGTTGAGATATAACTTTCTCGTTATCGAGGAAATTTGCAGTATATCAGAGCCAGCTATTGGCCGATAAGCATCCAAATTGAATCAGCATAATGTCTCATAATGGCCTTCACATATATCACGTTTTGTTCGATTATAAGCAATAGAACCTGAGATATAGCCACCCCTTAAAATGCGGAAATCGCTGTATAGCAGCGCCACCTGTCAGTCCATAAGCATTCAAATTGAATCAGCATAATGTCTCACAATGGCCTTCTCTTATATCAAGTTTTGATTGATTATACACAATAGAACCTGAGATGTAGCTTCCCCTTAAATTGTGGAAATTGCTGTATATCAGACATCAGAGCCACCTGTTGAGCGGTTCTTATCAAAAAATGACAGGCACTAATATAGCTCAAGGTGCATCTACACGTAATTTTTTATGCAATTCTAAGCAGTAGTTCCGGAGATACAGTTGCCACAAATCCCCCCCCCCCACACACACACAAGTGCTAAGTTATTAAAATTTGGTTTGTAGAAATACCTCTCATAGAACGAAATGCTTTGGAATACTTTCGGCTATTCCTGTACATAAACCAATAACAATATTTACTCCATTTTCCATAGAGAACACTCCATAATGAACATATATCAGTTCGAGAATGAACATACCTTCTTATTTCCGCTAAGGGCACGGCTTCTTCTATTCCTCCTTCTTCCCTTTGACTCCATTCCGCTAAGGGCACGTTCCGCTAAGGGCACGGTCGCTAAGGGCACGACACCGTACAGATGAGTCTGTTAAGTTTTGGAGAAAATTGGAAAAAACAAAAATGGGTCATGGAAGCCAGAATTGGACCTGAAAATCAGTATATCCAATATGGCTCTAATGACTTCCTTCAAATTTGTTATACTGTCAAAAAAAAGTTCTGTTTGCTGGCAGAAATTTTCTGTAATTCAGAAAAATACGTTCTATCAACGTAATTTTTCTGTTGATAGAACGTATTTTTCTGAATTACAGAAAATTTCTGGTAGCAAACAGGACTTTTTTTGACAGTGTATATAAACCTTTGTAAGATGCAATTTTGTACATATTAGGTGGTTATTACCGGAAAATTAATAGGTATCCTGATTAAGTAGGTTAATTTTAAGTCCAGAAGTAAGAGAAAAACAGCTCAATTCATATTCTTCAAACTCACTATACTAATTCCCTTTTAGATGTCCTTGTGTATGCATTAGTTGATTTCTAGTGTACAGATGAATTTGCTAAGTTTTGGTAAAAATTGAAAAACCAGACATAATACCAAAAAATTGGAATCTCCAAAATGATTCAATAAATTTTCTTCAAATTTATTACATAAACCTCATTTTAGAAGACATTTTGTATGCATTAGTTGGTTACTAACAACAGAAAAATATACAGCTATCCTGATTAGGTAGGTTAATTTTATGTTTCATTAATGTGTTTCTCCGTCTTCCCCCCCCCCCCCCCCCAAAAAAAAAAAAAAAAAAAAAAAAAGCATTATCAGTTTTCTCTAAACTTGCTATGCAAACTTTTTTTTTAGATATCCTTACGACATACATATTACTTCGTTTCTAAATGAAAATTAAAACATGTCTTGATGACTTGGGTCGATTTTACATCTTCTGACCACACTATCACTAAAAAGAGTTTATAATATGCCCAGTAGGGGCAATGAAAGTTGTGTAGTTATTACACACCAGATTTTTAAAGTTGAGATTTTATTCTTTTTTCCCTTTAGATAAGAATATACATTACTTAAGGAGGTAGGGTGGTGTTGCGTGGCTTAATTAGTTGGGTGGTTTGTTGAACATAATAATCATGGATGATGTTTTGGGTATACTCTATACGGGCGGTGTTCAGAATTCTAATAACTCTGAATTTTGACAATAGATGGCAGCACTATGCAATTTTGATATAATTTTAGAATATTAACATTAATTAAATTCATTCTTTTTTCATTGTATTTTATGTGTTTTAAACGCTAAATTAATTCTTTTTTCTTTTATTATTATTTATTTTATTTATGTTTTCAATTAATTGTTAGTTATACTTTAAATAATTTCTTTTTCAATTTGCTGTGAACTTGTCATGTTTCTGCAGACCTATTCTAGTTTGTTCTTTTTGTTGTGTTCTAGCGGTATGCTGGAAAAATTCTATTCTAACGTATCAGCTGAAATAAAGTCAATAATTCAAGTTTATATTCTATTTTGTGTATGTATTCAAGCTTTTATTCATTGTTTCAAAAATATGATGTTATTAATTCAATTGAAAGGAAGGTGAGTCCTTCAAATTCATTTTAAACTGATAAATGATTTAATATAATTTAAACCAGCGATTTTTAAAACCATACAGTCCACAATTCTATTCAAAAACCCTCCATATTTTTGGTCCGTCGAGCCGGATATATATTAAATTATGAAATCTTTTAGTAAAAATTAATATTTTACAAACTTGAAAAAAAAAAAAAAAAAAATGTTCTAATGGCTTCGAAAATTGAAAAACTAAAAGTAAAAAGAACTATTATTCGGTCGTCAGTGACTAAATTTGAAAACAAAGCGATAAAAGCTTTGGAAGCGGATCCTTTAGACATTCAAGAAATAAAAATTTTGAAAGGTCATTTGCATGAAAGGCAAACTCAATTAGAACAAATTAATAATGAAGTTGAGGAAGTTATTTCTGATTTAGATGAATTAAAAAAGGAAATTGAAGATAATGAAAAATGGACAGAGAAACTTACTCGTATAAAATATCACATAGAGTCAAGATTAGAACTTTCTTGTTTTCAGAACACTGAAATTGTAACACAGGTTACTGAAAATTCTTGTTCTGTTTCGAAGCAATCTATTCACCTTCCAAAATTTGATTTGCCACATTTCTCTGGTAATTTGGAAGACTGGTTAAGCTTCAAGCAAATATTCGTAACCACTATTCATGAGAACAGTCAGCTTTCCGATTTGCAAAAATTACAATATTTAAAAGCGTCTGTTATTGGATCTGCCAATAAGTTAATAAAAGGCTTTCCAATAACTGAAGCAAGTTATAAGGAAGCTTGGGCAACACTAATTTCTAGATTCGATAATAAAAAAAATCTAGCTTATGCCCAGTTAAACAAATTCTTTAATTCGAAATCTTTGAAACCAAATTGTCGGAAATCTATGCTAGATTTATTAGATAGCTGTAATGAAGCAATACGTAACTTGAAATGTTTAGGATTTGAATTTAATTTATTTGTGGATTTAATTCTTGTTTATAATTTGCAAACAAAATTGGATGATAATTTAAAGAAGCAATGGGAATTATCTTTAGATAGTGATTCTTTTCCCACCTATGATGAATTTATTTTGTTTCTTGAAAAACAAGCGAGAAGCTTGCAAGATATTACTGATAGTACTTATTCTAAATCTGAAAGTAAACAAAAAGTAGTATTTAAAAAATCTGTGTCTAATGCTGTAATATCTAATTCAGATATAAAATCCAATAATTCTATCTGTTCAGAATGCTCGGAATCTCATGCACTTTTCAAATGCCCACACTTTCTTAAATCTGTTGAAGATAGATGGAATATTGTGAAGGGTAAAAAACTATGCATAAATTGTTTACGTGGTAATCATTTCGTTAATAAATGTTTGATTTCGACAAAATGTCGACAGTGTAATGCTAAGCACCATACACTTCTCCATTTCGAGAAAAATAAAGTTAATTCTCCACCTGTTATTAAAAATACTAATCTCAACATTGAAAGTCCATCCTTTGTCAACTCTAGTTGTTTAACCAGTACCCAAGAGAGTTGTCAAACTTTGTTATCGACAGCTATGGTTCTTCTAAAATCAAATACTGGAAAGTTTGTGCCATGTAGAGTCATGGTGGATTCAGGAAGTCAGAAATCATTAATTTCCAGCTCTTGTGCTAAAAAATTAGGGTTACCTATGAAAACCACAAATCATAGAATCTAGGGCGTAAATAATATCGTTGCAGAAACTGCTCTTTTTGAAGTTAATATTATTTTAAAGTCTTATTATAGTAATGAAATCTTTGATGTGAATGCTTTAATAGTAAACAATGTTACGGTAAATCTTCCTAATTTTGTTGTTCGAAAATCTTCATGGCCTCATTTGGAAGGTCTATCTTTAGCAGATCCTAAATTTTATGTTTCGAGTCCAGTTGAAATCTTGCTTGGTGCAGATTTATATCCCTTAATAATTTTAGGGCAATCTATTCTGGGTCCTAAAGGTACTCCATGTGCTTTAAATTCCAAATTGGGATGGTTACTCTCGGGTGTCATACATGCAAACAATTTTCAGCATTCTAAAACTGTCTTTAGTTGCCATGCTACAGTTCAGTTAACTTATGATCTTCAGAAATTTTGGGTAATTGAGTCCCTTCCAGCTGCAACACCAATTCACAGTTCTGAAGAAAAATACACAAAAACTGTTAGACGAATTCAGTCTGGAAGGTACATGGTGGATCTTCCCTTTAAAGAAGCTCCAAATTTAGGTGACTCACAATCAAATGCTTTAAAACGGTTTTATTTGTTAGAATCCAAACTTAATAAAAATCATGAGCTTAAGGAGCAATACCATGGCTTTATGCAAGAATATATTGACTTACATCATATGGAACCAGTCCCAAATTCTGAAATTGATTCTAAAGATTATTTTTACATGCCTCATCATGGGGTTTTGAAAGAAGATAGTACAACTACTAAATTGAGGGTGGTATTTGATGCCTCGGCTAAAGGAACATCAGGCCACTCTTTAAACGACTTTCTTGAAATAGGTCCAAAGTTGCAACCAGATTTGTTTAAACTTCTTCTTAAGTTTAGAACATATTCAATAGCCTTAACCGGAGACATCGCCAAAATGTACAGACAGATATTGGTAAACCCCAAACATGTTGACTTTCAGCGAATCTTTTGGCGATTCCAGCCACATGAATCTATTGCGAGTTTCAGATTATTGACTGTAACATATGGCACAGCCTGTGCCCCATTCCTGGCTATAAGGACATTGCACGAACTAGCCAAAGATTATAGTTCAGAATTTCCTATTGCTGCGCAGTCAATTTTCGAGAACTTTTATGTGGATGATTATCTTGGTGGGTCGCATTCAATTGATGCAGCAAAACAATTGGTCAAAAACCTAAATCACGTTTTAAATCAAGGAGGCTTTACACTTAGAAAATGGGCTTCCAATGTACCCGCAGTCATTGAAAATCTACCAGAAGATCTTAAATCCACTAGGCAAAATGTAAAATTTTCCGAAGATTCCTCCCAAAAAATCTTAGGCTTAGTTTGGAATTCAGCAGAAGACTTATTGAAAATTCATTTGAATGGCGTCAAATCGGTGCATACCAAGCGAGAATTGCTATCAATGATAGCTCAAATCTTTGATGATCCTTTTGGGATTTTAGCTCCAACCACGATCATGTTAAAAATCATGATGCAAGAGCTTTGGAAAGATAAGTGTGCTTGGGATGATCAAATCCCAGTTTCAATTTTAAAAACTTGGCAAGAATTTGATTCTCAAATTGAACTCTTAAAGTCCATTGGCATACCAAGATATCTGAACTGTGAAACATCTCCAGAGAACCACATAGAGATCCATGGTTTTTGTGATGGATCTGGCAAGGCCTACGCTGCAGTGGTATACCTTTGGACACTATCTTCTCTAGGTGAGATTTCAGTTAACTTTGTCGCTGCAAACACCAGAGTTAATCCTTTAAAACATGTCACGCTTCCGAGAATTGAGTTATGTGCTGCATTCTTGCTTGCACAATTAAGTTCCACAATATTAGAATCTTTAACCTTTAATGTAAATAAACTTTATTTGTGGTCCGATTCACAAATTGCTTTAAATTGGATTGAATCTCCTCCAACCAAAGGAAATCAGTTCGTAACAAATCGAGCAAACAAAATCAAATCACTTGTCCCACAAGCAGTGTGGACTTATGTTGAGAGTTCATCGAATCCGGCAGACTGTGCCTCAAGAGGCATTCTACCGAAGAGTCTTTTGCATCACAAATTGTGGTGGCTTGGGCCTGAATGGCTTAGTGCTAGTGTCAAGTTTCCATTATTCCTAGTCAAATCTTCAAATGTTAAGTCAAAAAATTCTGAAGAAAATTTAAGTCATGTTGCAACATCCAGTCATAAAGCCTTTCCTGATTTTCTACTCAAATTCTCTTCTTTTTCAAAACTTTGCAGAATCCTTGCATTGTGTTTGAGATTCATTTATAACATTCGTAGTTGTAATCGTAATTCTAGACGTATTGGACTTGTCAGTACGCCTGAAGTTTCAAGTGCTATTACACATATTCTTAAATTGATTCAAGAACGAGAGTTTTCGGTGGAACTGAATTTGCTCAGGAAAAATCAACCTTTACCAACCAACAACAAATATTTATCCTTAAATATATTTCTAGATGACCAAGGTTTAATCAGAGTTGGCGGACGGTTGTCCAGACATCAGTCACTTAATCAAGATCAAAAATATCCGGTGCTTTTATCGAGAAATCACTTAATTACAAAATTAATTGTTGAGCAATATCATAAAAAACACTTTCATGCTGGTGCACAACTGATTCTTTCCCTAATTAGACAAAAGTATTGGATACTAAATGGTCGCTCTTACATTCGTCGAATTCTAAATGAATGTATTTTGTGCAAACGTTTGAAGAAACAAACTTGCCAACAAATTATGGGTGAGTTGCCAGTCGAACGTATAACTCCAACTCGACCTTTTTCAAAGGTGGGACTAGATTTTGCTGGCCCACTCATCACTAAACCAAATGTGCTTAGATCTAAAGTTAAATTGAAGTCATATATTTGTGTTTTTGTCTGCATATGCACAAAAGCGGTGCACCTAGAAGCTGTTTCAGATTTATCTTCATCAGCTTTCTTAGCATCCCTAAAACGATTTGTTTCTAGAAGAGGACTGCCATCAGACATATTCAGTGACAACGGAAAAAATTTCAGAGGAGTTGCTAACTATCTTAAGCAACTAATTCGAATCATTAGTTCTGCAAATGTTCAAAATTTTGCTACCAGCAACTTCATCAATTGGCATTTTATCCCACCATATTCCCCTCATTTCGGTGGACTGTGGGAATCTGCTGTTAAATTGACGAAAAGTCACCTACTTAAAGCTTGTAAGGCTACCATTCTAAATTTTGAAGAACTTACTACTCTTTTATGTCAAATAGAAGCCTGCTTAAATTCCAGACCATTAACACCACTTTCTTCAGATCCATCTGTTGTTAGAGCCCTCACTCCCGAACATTTCCTGATAGGAGTTCCACTCCTTGAGATTCCTGAAAGTGGGAATTCACCAAATCTCACTTTATCTTCTCGTTGGACTCTAATCCAGCGAATGAAGCAAGACTTCTGGAAGCGATGGTCTAGAGACTATCTACATTACCTGCAAAATCGACCTAAATGGTTCACTCCACGAACTGATCTTCAAATTGGGGACTTGGTTGCTATTCATGATTCACAATCTATTCCTCTCCAGTGGAAGCTGGGTAGAATTATTCGTACCTATCCAGGACCTGATAATAGAGTTCGTGTAGTCAGCGTTTGGACTCAGAGTGGTGAAATTCAACGCCCTATTGCTAAAGTGACACTCCTTCTCCCGGTGAGGGAGAATGTTCAGAATTCTAATAACTCTGAATTTTGACAATAGATGGCAGCACTATGCAATTTTTATATAATTTTAGAATATTAACATTAATTAAATTCATTCTTTTTTCATTGTATTTTATGTGTTTTAAACGCTAAATTAATTCTTTTTTCTTTTATTATTATTTATTTTATTTATGTTTTCAATTAATTGTTAGTTATACTTTAAATAATTTCTTTTTCAATTTGCTGTGAACTTGTCATGTTTCTGCAGACCTATTCTAGTTTGTTCTTTTTGTTGTGTTCTAGCGGTATGCTGGAAAAATTCTATTCTAACGTATGAGCTGAAATAAAGTCAATAATTCACGTTTATATTCTATTTTGTGTATGTATTCAAGCTTTTATTCATTGTTTCAAAAATATGATGTTATTAATTCAATTGAAAGGAAGGTGAGTCCTTCAAATTCATTTTAAACTGATAAATGATTTAATATAATTTAAACCAGCGATTTTTAAAACCATACAGTCCACAATTCTATTCAAAAACCCTCCAGGCGGTTAGAAACTGCTCATTATCATGAGAAGCTTATTCTTCTGATTGACTGTTCAAATGTCATCATATTTACATTGTTTCTCAAAATAAGTGAATTTACCAATAAGATGATTAAATATCCATTTTAATGTACTGTTTCTAACTACTCGAGTGGAGCATACCTAAAAAATCATTCACGAGACGCCACTGATATATATCACTACATTTTAATTATCTTCTTATTTTTGATCCTATGTATTTCATTCAGCACACTTATTTGATTTGAAATATATTATAACAATTTTACCGTTAATTATTATCAATGTTTATAGAATTAAATAATTATTTTAACTTTAAAATTGGAGTTATAAATGTAATTAATAAATAACATAAGTTTAAATCAACATCACAGTAATTGTATATTAAAAAAAATAAGCTTATTTATGAAAGAGTTTAAGATAACAGTTAAATTATTATATCAAATTGAAATTAACTTTAATTAAGTATCTGTAAATAATATGAAATATTACCTAGTATCAGGGGCGGACTGGGTCCTTTGAAAAGGCGCATACCTTGGATTTTTGTAGGGCGCAAGTCGTTCATTAGTTAGTTGTATATAACGGAAAAGAGGTAGTCCAGACGCTTTCTAGATAAATAGTAATTTCTTACATAATAATCTGCTAAAGTTGCATGTTTGTATGTTTTTGTTCGCATTCCTTTATCCTTTGAGCTATCGGTTCCAAATTTTGTACACACAGTATTTAACAGGGGAGACACATAATGATGTATTTTTAATTATTAAATTTTAATTAGTTTTTTTAAATTACTTTTTAAAACTTTTAGCTTTTAACATTAGCTCTATGGAAAAATTTTATTCTTTTTCATTATTTATACTGAATTGTACCTTATTTTCACATGAAATAGTGGAAACGATATAAAATACAAAATACGTGACAACAATGCGTGACTTTCATTTTTTATTTACGTAATATTGCAATTACATACACATTACTATCTGTTGCAATATGATTCATATTCAAGCCTCAAAATACTAAGAGTCTCTTCATTTCAGAGCTTTGGTGACCGAGTTTGCTTATTATTAAATGATTATCGATTGCTGCAAGCTTTTCCTTTTCAATCTGCATCATAAGAAGGGCCTGAGATAATGGCAATAATAGTCTGGTTTTAATAAACTTGCGGATAGGAAAAGACCCTTCACAGCTGACTTGTGTCAAGGGGATAGTGTAGTTAAAAAGTATTTATTATAATATTCCGTATATAAAACTGAATACATATGTTGTAGTCAACTGTATCATTATACACACACTTAATACAGATTTTCAATTCTTCTTCCGGTTTACCGGCGCTTCGTTCCTCATCTGTTGACTCGTAAGTATAAAAACCTTCCTATTTATCTGATACTAATTGCATTTCCTAACGTTTAGAAATTTTAGTGTTTATCTGGATCCAAATATCAACTAGCGAGATTTAATTCTCTTTGAGTTTTGCTCTGTTAATATCTCCAATCAATGAGCAAACTTTATCAAGTGTAGTCTTTATTCCATCTTTCTTGTGCTGGGAAAATCTGCGTGGTTTGAAACTCTCAAGGTCTAAGTACAAGTCCTTTTGATCAGAAAACCTCATGTTCATGTTCATGCTCCGATTTATTTTATCCATGTTGCTACAAAATACTCTGACTTTAAACCTGTCCTCTTCACTTGATTTAATGAAGGCATCCTCTGATAAATCACCGTTATTTTTATTCGTATAGTTCTTTTCCGAGGACAATTCGATAACTGGATAGGCTTTCTGCATCTAGGGTGAGATGTCTGTCATAATTTTCTCTTCAATGGCTGCATTCATGTACGAAACAAACATTCTTGCAGCCTCTAACACATTATCAAACTCGTTTCTGTTTTCTTTTAAAGGCTTCTGGGTTATAACAATAAATGACCAAGCTTGTGCAAAGTCCAAGATTTTTGATTGTAAATAGTTTGATAAAGGTGTTGTTGAATTAAAGATTAAAAAAAAAATCATAGCAACTAACACCGTTTCAAAAGAGACAAACTTAGAGAGAAGAACATTAGCTTGATTTCTTGTCTTTGAATTGAATACGTTGTAATTACTTAAGACATTCAAGGTTACAACTAGGTCAATAAAAACTCCTTTTGGTGGGAAAACTCCTGGGTGTGAAGCTCCTTAGATCTTCGTAGCAGCATCACTTCTCGTGCTCCATTTAGTAACTCTGATCACAATTAAGCGAACCTTTGAATTTTGCCCCAGATACGCAGTCAACCTCTTAAATATTTTTTTAATAAATACTTGAGTTTCTTGCAACAGCCTGAAAAGCTGGGACACATCGAACATCATAAGATTTAAAACATGAGCAAAGCACCAAATGTGTACGTGATTAGGCGCCAGATTCCAGAACCTTGAGTTTTGCTGAAACGCCATTGTACTCTCCACCCGTGTTTGATGCTCCATCAAATGAGTTGGCAATGCAGTTTTCAATTTCCAGTTCTTTGATTTGTAACATAGAGAAGACTTGTTTGAAGAAGACTGCCAGCTGTAGTCGATTGCATAATCTTCAGTCCTAATAATTTATTTTTCCTTTTTCTCTCTCAAACACATACCCCAAAACAATTGCACATTGATCATACCCAGATACGTCCATCGTTATATCCATCATAATCTTGCTTAATTTCAAGAACAAAATCATCTATTATTACTTCCTTAAGGATGTTCATTATTTTAGTTACTGTTGCTTTATTTAAAAACGAAATTTGATTTCCTCTTCCAGCTTTCCTTCTCTTATTCTGCAAGGACGAAACGTTCTTCTTTCCAAAGCAACTTTAGTAATTTCAACCACACTTTTAATATGGTTTCCAAGACAGTCATTCTAATTGGAGAGTAAGGAGAAATTTTCCAAAAAACGTCCATGTTTGATAGATGGGCCATCAAGGTAATGAACTCTTTCTTTCTTGCTGCTCCTAAAAGTAAGTCCCTGTTTGCCAATCAATTTGATCACATCAATGACACCATGCAAAACTTTTCTTCTCTCGGCTACCTTTTTCTTCTTCTTGCTTAACGGATTATCAAAAAGCATAGCGTCAATCATTTTCTTTTGGCTATGCGCCATAAAACTTTTCACTGACGTGAGTCAAGGTGGGAGTTGGATTTTTTATACCCACCCAGAGTTTGTGTATTGTGCTATATCGATCGAAACCTTGACAAAACACTATATATAAATACTGCAATATAATTTTTTGGTCTTAGAATTGCACGAAATTCAATTTCGCTTTAAAACTTGACCATCTTTGAGTATAGCATAGTAAACCTTACTGTCAGATGGTAAAGATGTTGAGTCTTCATGCTGGGCTGGTTTTACAGGAAGGAAAGAAAAGAAAAACAGGCAAACTAGCGTCTTTTGAATTCGACACTCTCACCCACAGATTTTTTTTTATCACAGACCTGCTATTCCAGTAAATGGTACCCATCCACATGATCTCCCTACACTGGCAGTTCTTTTTTTTTTTTTTTTCGTTAAAAATGACAATTCTAGCTTTAAAAATAAAAACAAAACATATGTCATAGTTTATGTTTTTCTGCATTTGAAATGAAAATCAATAATGTATTATGGGGTACATACAAATGAAACACTACCGTTTGTAAAGCCGTTTGCAAGCGTTCCAAATGTATGACTACAGTCGGCAGCAAAAGTATCCGAGAACTAGCAAAAATTTCTATGTAAAAAAAAGCACACTTAACACAGTTTTGTTAAATAAATCCTTAACGAATCACGTTCTTAGACTGACTAAGAATAGGATTTGACAAGGATTTATTTAACAAAGCTGCATTAAGTGTATTTTTTTTACATAGGAATTTTTGCTAGTGCTCGGATACTTTTGATGCCGGCTGTATTTGCAAAAAACTTGTAAAATTTACGTAATCGAAATTGCAAGCGTTCCGTTTGTATGTAACCCTAAAGCTGTTTTTGTAAAACCAAAATCGTAATATCTGAGCATGCGCTAAGAAATCGAACCAATCATTTAACCAATCCGAAACAGGAATATTTCTTTCTCTTTGTGCAATGCAATACGGACATCGAACAGATATGCAAGCTATATCTAATTAAAGCTCAATGAAAAAATTGTATGATTAATTCATTGATTCATACTTTCCAAGGAATTATATTAAACACAAGCAAATCGCAAATTCTTATCGATTACAGTCGTATGCATTTTCGCCGAAAACTTCCTTACACAGGATAGTATTTCAAGATTTTTTTTTTTTTTTTTTTTTTGTGGCGCCATCTGTTACCATATTAAAAATATATATTCATATTACTAATTTTTCCCCCCATTCCTTTAAAAAAAAAAAAAAAAAAAAAAAAACCTTTTAAAATTAACAAATTTTCAAAATTTGTTATTTTTTAAAGGTTATATTTTATCAGTTAAAAACTTCGGTTAGAAAAGGTGGAGATAGACATTTAAAATCAAAGGAGTTTTTTTTTTTTTAAATATAATTTTTATAATTTCTGATATTTCATTTCCATACTATATTATGGAAAAAATAGTTGTAAAAGAATAACCTTAAAATATTGGTATTTTATACGAGTAAAAATTTGCATAGTATAATTTATTACTAGAAATTTAATGAGCAAATTAACTTGCTAAAAATATTAAATTCCTTTTTTTTTTTTTTTAACAGTATACTTTTGCTGAAATATACTATTTGGATAGAATAAAATGATATAATCTTAAAAAGGTAAAATATAAAATACATAAATAAATTATTCAACAAGACTAAGTAAATATGTTATTTATTTATTTTTAAGTAGCATAATCTATTTACAAGTGCAAATAAAATTATAATTATAGAACATAAAAAAAAAAAAAAAACACTATAAAATTTATTTTAAATTAAATTACTTTGCCTGATAAATTTATATGATTTCAAAAATATATCTTTTTATAAATAAATAAAAAAAAAAAAAAAAAAAACTGTCATATTGTAATTGAATATCATTCTATGTTCGATAGATTTTATTTTCATGATTCATGCTATGTACAGTCGGCAGCAAAATTATTGAAACGCTAATAATAATTCCTGCTTAAAAAATGCGCGTCTAATACTGTTTTGTTAAGTAATTATTTGTCGAGTCATGATCTTAGTCTTATGCTGTTTATAAAAAGTAAGCTGATGACAAAAATTAGCGATCAAATTAATATATATATGAAAAAATGGATGTGCTTTCTTTCTCGGTTCTTTCGATAATTTATAAATTCTGTCTTACTTTTAATTACTTCTAACATTCTTTTGGTCACATTTAAAGTAAAATTAGGAAAATCTTGGGATTTTATTTTTATTATGTGGAGTACGCTTAAATTTTGTGTATTTAAATTTCACGAAATTCATCCCCCTTCCTCTCTAACCAATACATAATTGATTAAAAGCAGGGGGTTTAAAATTGGTTAAGAACAATGTAAAATATTAAGGTGGAGGTGTTTTAAACTTTATGCCGTGAAAAGATTTAAGTTGCACATGATCCGTCAAATTTTGACGAGTATTGACTATTAATTAATTAATTGACAAGTGAAATTTTCTGTAATATAGAGAGGGTGCTGACTAATTTAACCATTTCTGCAAGTCCCGTCATGTTACCGACACATCTTATTTGCCTCATTAAGTATTATTGCTTTTTTATTTTTACTAACATTTTCTCACGTAATTAAATCAGAACATTATTAAATTGTAAGAGTAACAGGGCGTTCACTTGGAAATAGGTTTGCAAAGGGTGTATGGTGTTATGACTAGGGTGCTTTGGACCCTCATTCATCTTTACTAGAGCTCCTTCAATACAGGCTGGCTCATCAGGCATTTTGTTTCCCACTCAGCGATTGTTGCCCACGCGGTACGAATTTCAAGTGTTATCAAATCACATAAAGCGGGGGTTCTGAAGCCGAAAATTGCTCAAATCATACCAGAACTGCTTTTAAAACGTTTAGATTCCCAACAGATGAAGAAAGGCGAAAGAAATTAGTTATTAATTGTCCAAAAGAAAATTGGACGCTTAGCTTTCAATCACAAATATGAAGTGTAATTATGATACGATTCCTTGCATTTTTTGTACCAATTATTTGTTTTTATTGCTGTTTGATTATTTAAATGTTGTATTTTACAACCTACACTACTTTTCAAAGCGTATAAATATTTCAAATTAACTAATTTAACAGCAACAGCGATGGCTACTTTTTACAAGAGTTATGAGAAAATTTCGCCAAATATTACCGCCAAACTTATCAAGTACAAACAATAATTCGCTCTTCTGTTTAGGCAAACTCGCCATTTTAGGCGATAAAGACGCCGAGTAATACGTCTGCAACTGAACGTCGCCAAGCTATATTTCCGCTGGGCAACAATGATCAGCTGTGAGCCAGCTCGTATTATAGGAGTCTTAATCTTTACCTAAGGCGTGAAAATAGCCTCTAATAAAAAAGTCAATGAAACATTTCCTGACTATCGCCCATGAGGGCGCACCAGACTATCGCCTATGAGGGCGTACCGGCCTGAGGACCGGTGGGCCGGCGGCCCAGTCCGCCCCTGCCTAGTATAAATATTGATATCCTTAAAATTACTCAATTGATAGATGATTTCAGATCTCATTTTAACTGCATAACCATGTTTTCTACATTTTGGTCAAAAAAAAAAAAAAAAAAAAAAATGTAATTAATAAAAATTTTCAAGGATTTCTTGTTCAGTTTTAATTTTTGCTTGTTTAATTATTATTATTGTTATTGCAGAAATTATTAACTCCATTTTAACTTTCTTCTTTGTTATCATTTGGTCTTGCAGAGGATTAGGGGAAAGTTAGGTGCCTGCCAAATTGTTTTAACCGGTTCTATGGTAACCTCTGCTGCTGCTTCTTCCACCCCACCCCCTCCTTCTGTTATACTTTATTCATGTTTGATATATATGATCTTATCTCTCAATATCTCAGAGGCAACTAATATTGAATTTTTCAATATTGTTTGCTTTGTATAAGGTTTCACTTTCATATGCAATTGTTTATTGATTGATTCAAATCCTCTCTTACTGGTGTTTGATCAATGTAATGATGAATTTTATATACATTTTAAATCTTTGGTTTAATAAAACAGCTTAATTTCGATAAACTTAAATATCATTAAATTTTGTTTTAATAAAATAATTTTAAATTTTTGTTCTCATAAATAACTTAATTTCATTTTAATTTCTGCTTTCATAAAATAACTTAATTTCAATAAAATAAATATCATTTACAGTGAACTCTCGTTAAGATGGCCCCGTTTAAGATGGATTATTACATACAAAAACAGAATCCCGGCTAAGGCCTATAGGAATTGCATGTAATAAACATCGCTTTATACATACAATTCATTCGTTAAGATGGACATTTTTTTTGCCTCAAAGCTTACTTTCTTCGAAAAAGAGTCAGTTCCCAAAATCTTTTCAAATTCAATATTTTTTTTTCTTTTAACATGAAAAGGTTCAATAATAAAAGGGTTAATCTCTTTCACTCTGTGCTATTACACTGTGGAAGGTAAATAGTATTGATTGACAGTGACAGTTGAGGTCAACAATTTGCACCTGTCTCCACTTCTAATGTAGACACATAGCAAAGGATTTTGTTATCTAGTTGTACTATATGAAGAAAAGAAGTTTTGAAAGTAAGTATCAGTTTTCATGCTTTTATATTTTTAGTGAATAAAAGGGTTCGAGGAAACAAATTTTCATTCGTGTTATACTGTGTATGTGTACATAATAGTGATTTTAGAGATCATATAAAACCTCAGTTTATGAACTCCTGTTATAATGGACTCTCGTTAATATGGACAAAAACTGCTGGCCCTTAATTGTCCGTTTTAACGAGAGTTCACTGTATTAATAAAATCTATCTATATTAATAATTAACAACTAAAAATAAATAAAAGAAAGAAAAAAAAAAAGGAGCCTTTGTTTAATATACTTTTTTTTTTTTTTTTAATTCTATGAATTGTGAGATATTTTTATTTCACATATAGATGGTGCTACTCTGTTTATTGATCTACAAGCTACTAAAAACATTTCACATCACAGAACACTGAATTCATTTCAACAAGGAAATTAATATTAATTTAAATTTAAGTATAAACCAGATATTAATATCTTTATTTTTAATTTCGATTATTATTACAGAAATATAGTATTATACAAAATGCAAAAGAAACACCCACTGCATAGTTATAGATTTCCAAATGATGTGAATCTATGTCAGCGGTTGCGAAAGTGTTAACACTTATCTTGAACAAATTATTCCGATTGTACATGATTTTATTAATTTTTTTCATGTAAGTTAGTATTTTTCCAGTTCCTGTTTACTTTCCATTTAATTTGTGCATTAAATTTATCTTGCTATTATGTTTTTTTTGGTTACATGTAGTTTAAGTGAATTGGACAGTGATATCTCCAAGAAATTTACCCAATATTTGCGTACATTAATTAATTACTACCCTTGAAGTAGTATTGTTTTAATACAGTAGAGCACCGATTATCCGTGAGTGCGAGAGTCACAAATTTGTTTTAAATTACTAACCTCCAAAAAACCCAATTTTAACTCAAGCCAACAACAGAGAAAATACAATAGGTTCTACAGTGCGAAGGTTGAAAATTACCGATATGTTTATTGTGCATTGTAATCCCATAGGCCTTCTCGGAATTTCTTTGACGGTTTTAGGAGGAAATAGATCTTTCCACTTTAGAAATAGGGGTTATACTGTTCTACCACATATTTAAGATAAAATTCTTTCAGAGCAGAATAATTTTATTTTATTTATTTATTTTTTGGTTAACAATAAAACATACAATACAACAATAAAACAGTTTTTTTTTGCTGAAATATGTTTTTTCATGTTTGCACCCCATTTTACTCTGTTTTTCAGGTTATCCACAATTTTCACTATTCGTGATGCCCTTGCCAACAAATTCCATGGATAATCGGTGCTCTACTGCATATGCCTTCATTCTTGAATTTGGAATATCTTTTTTAACTACATCTTCCATTTCTTCATGTGATATTTAATTTTTATTTCTGTAAAATGTTTGTAAAAGTTTTACACATATATATAGGGGAGACCCGTGTACCTAGGACCACCCCACTTTATTTGAATAATATTTAGTTTTAAGTTTTAATGCTCTATTGGGCGAGTAACAACACCAATGGCTACATTTACAACCACTTTGAAACCATTGAGGAGAAAGTTTTTACAAGTTACTTGTAGAAAAAGAATTTACATACTTCAAAGTAAAATTTTGCACCTCATCTCTTTTGCTATTTCACAAAGGTAAGTCAAATAATTTTCTTTCATTAGTGTATAATTTTTCTTGTTATATTGAGTAATAAATGAGATATTTAATTAGTTCTCTCAAAAAGGGTTTTTTAGTGGAAGGCATTTTTAATGAAGTTACCAAAACTTGTACCTAGTGCCATGGAAGGCCCTAGGTCCAATTGCAACCATATTCTTCATGTTGTCACAATTTAATTAAAAAACTTTCATAATTAAATGAAGGATATTGCTTCAACCCATCACCAGTCATAAGCTTCAACCGTTGGACAGAGGTGTGTTTGGACTTTTTAAAAAATACTACAGTACAGCCTGTAGTAATTGGATGCTGGCAAATCAATAAGTATATATGACATTGCTGAAAATGTTGACAAGTCCTATCCATCTGCCTTTACTCCTATGATCATTCTATCAGGTTTTCGTGTATCTGGCATATGCCAGCGAATCAGAACATATTCACTGAGGATGAATATTTAAGTTCAAATGTGGCCACAGACAAGCTCCCTCCATAAATTTTCAAAAAAAGATTTTTTTCAGGAAGAAAGTGAACCAATAATGATGGAACTGGATATGTCTGTTTCATGTTCTGTTGAAATTTTCGAAACCTTCAACATCTAACATCTTTTTGTGTGTCATGCTTGAACAAGTACAACCTTTTCCTAAAGCAAAACCTCATACAAAAACTACTCAAAGAAAAGATGTGGCCAAAAACCAGGAAGATCTAGAAATCTAAGAGACACTTCAGAAAAAAGCAAGAAATACAAGAAAAACATGCTATTAGAAAATTCCAAAGGAAAAAAAAAAAAGTGAAAAATTCGCTGTTTCAAATTCAGGCAACATCATGATAATTATTATATGATAAATAAATGTATTACTTGATATTGTTTCTTTTATAAAATAAATATACATTTATATGTTTGTTTTCTATTCATTACAAAGTGAAATCTAATTTTCAGGGTATGACACTAGGTATACTGAGGCCCTAGGTACAATGAGGTCTGGCTCTAGGTACAATGTGGTTTGACCCTAGGTACAATGAGCGTGTGTGAAGTTTATTAAAAAACCTTCTATTTGTCAGAATTTATTATTTTAAGTGTTTATATTAATCTCAATTAACAATAATTAGTTCTAAAGATATGTACATATCAGTTTCAAGAGTTTTTACAGGACAGGGGCTCTGTTTTTGGGCATTAAAAAAAAGTAGCCCTAGGTAAAATGAGGTCTGGCCCTAGGCACAATGAGGGTGTTGTATCCAGGACCATGTATGAAGTTTATTTAAAAACCTTCTATTTGTCGGGATTTATTATTTTATGTATTTATATTAATCCCAAATGGAAGTAATATAAATACTTCCTAAAGATATCATAGTGATAACATAGTAACATAAAGATATCAAGTACATATCAGTTACATAATTTTAAACTGGTCAAGGGCTCCGTTTTCGGACATTGAAAAAAAAACGGCCCTATAGTCCATTCATTCTATCGAAAGAACAAAACTAAATAAACGCACGTGCGGTTTGGCTGCGGTGAAAAACCTGGCATTCTGCCAGGAGTGCCAAGCAGAAAGTGTGAATTTCTTTTTTTTTTCCTTTATTTGCACTGTTTTGCTCGTGCTATTGTCTGATTGTTAAATTTGATAATTTTTTCGTGTGATTTCGTATTTTACCATAATGGAGAGTGAGAAAAGTTCTTTGAGTCCAGTGAAGAAGAGAATTAAAAAAAACCCTTTAAGTAAGGGTGAAAAGGATATGATTTTAAACGTTTATAAAAATGCGCTTGAATCAAATCCTGAACTTTCGATTTCTGATGTAGGAAATGAAGCTGCTCATATAACTGGGGTATGTAAAGCTTCTGTTTTCCGAGTGATTTCAGAATATAAAAAGTGCGGTGCTTTAAATTCTCCGAAGACAAAAGTACGTAAACGTATTTCAGAAGATATAGATGATTTTGAGAGGAACGCTATTAGGAGAAAAGTACATGAATTTTTTTTTAAAAATGAGCTACCGACTATAGATAAAGTTTTGAAAGTCGTAAATGATGACCCTGACTTACCAACCTTTAAAAGAACAACCTTTTATCATCTTCTAAAAGAATTAAATTTTACATATGCATGAAGATCACGAAAAAGTACTCTCATTGATAAAGACGAAATAATTGTGTGGAGAAGAAATTATTTAAGATAAATAAAAACTTTCAGGGAAGAAGGCCGCAAAATATATTATATGGACGAAACATGGTTAAATGCAGGACACACAGTTAATAAAGTTTGGAAAGACATTGCAATACAATCTTCTAAGCAAGCATTTTTATCTGGTCTTTCTTCCGGACTAACATCTCCATCGGGGAAAGGTAAACGGATTATAAATACTCATATTGGCAGCGAATGTGGCTTTGTGGATGAAGGACTTGACATATTTGAATCCAATAAAAATAAAGATTATCATGAGGATATGAATTCTGAAAAATTTGAAAAGTGGTTTGCCAATATTTTACCTCTACTCGAAAACAACTGTGTAATCGTAATGGACAATGCTCCTTACCATTCTAGGAAAGCCGAAAAAATACCTAATATGGAAGAAACAGAAAATTGTCGATTGGCTTTTAACAAAAAATATTAAATTTGAGGACGGAATGTTAAAAGCTGAATTATTGCAATTAGTGAAATGAAATAAAAGCAATTATGACAAATATATTGTAGATGAATTGGCAAAAGCGCAAAATAAAATTGTCTTGCGACTACCCCCCTATCACTGCGAGCTCAATCCCATAGAACTAATTTGGGCACAAATGAAGAACTTCAATGCGAAAGAAAACAAGACATTTAAAATTTCCCATGTAAAAGATTTGTGCATGCAAAGCATAAAAAAAATCGGCGGTGAAGAATGGAAAAAGTGCATCCAGCATGTAATTAATGAAATAGAAAAGAAAATGTGGGATCTGGATAATATGATAGATAATATCGTCGATTCCATGGTAATTGAGCTTCACTCAAATTCTTCAGCTGCATCTTCTGAAAGTGATTTCTGAGGTTCTCTAAATTTTCTGAGGTGTTCTAAATTTATGATATTAATATTTTTCCATAATATCTGAAAATTGCTCTATATATAAATAGTAAAGTAAAAATAACATACAATAAAAATTGAATATTATTGAATTAGTTTTTGAGTATCTCAATTTGTAACCGAAGTAGTTTATCCGATTTTCGTAATTAATTAAATCATATATATTGATGAAAAATAAGCCCCCCCCCCTCTCCCACCCACCCAGCACCTTCGGTATACCAGCAAAACATCTCGCACTCTTAAATTCAAAAATAAATAAAATAATATCTGGTACTGTATACAAATCTGTATTTGCTTGATAAAAATTGCTAGAAAAAAAAATTAAATTCTCCAAATTGGGGATTTCGACTGAAAGTGAACCTTCTTGGCTATTTTTGTGCAACCCTTTTATTTAGTTTCGTTCTCTTCTTTCGTTGAATAAACTATAGGTACACGGGTCTCCCCTATATATATGTATATGTCTGACAAGGAAACATTCAAAAGGTGTCATTTTCAAACAATATTGAAAAAAATATATGTGATTCTACTCTTCATAAAACACCAGAAAATGAAAAAATTATCGGCTGAAATTAATTACAGCGACCACAAAAAATTATCAAAATTAAGTATATTTGGCGATTTCACACTGCTAGGCGATTGATTTTGAGTACGTGGCGGAAAAGTAAAACGGTTCTTTTCCTACACGGCAATCTCGGTGCTAGCAAATGTATCGCCTAACAGTGCTAAATCGCCAAATATGCTTAATTTTGATATTTTTTTGTGGTCGCTGTAATTAATTTCAGCCGACAATTTTTTCATTTTCTGGTGTTTTATGAAGAGTAGAATCACATATATTTTTTTCAATACTTTTTGAAGATGACACCTTTTGAATGTTTCCTTGTGAGTTTGATTGGTGGAGGTAAAGGAAATGTCATCAATAGAGAAAGTTGAGCAACATGAGCAGTAGTACAATACTTAATGAAACACATAAAAAAATTATTTAATACAGTAACCAAATTATATTTATTTGAAAAAAGTATTTACATGGAACTAATTTAAAAATTATATCACAGGGAGCACTTTTTATAATTTTATTAACATTGCATAGTATCATTCTGCAAAAACAGCTTCGGTAATGTCACAATCATTAAAGAAAAATTATATTATAAATGCTACCACAGAAGAAGCAGTTAAATTTAAAGAAAAACATAAAAGATATTTAGCAATGAGTTGAAATCAACAAGCTGTTCTTGTATGTCACAAAGAAAAGACATAAATTAAAATAATCTTTGAGCATTAACATGTTGAAATAAATTTCCTACTTTGACAGAAAATACCATATAAAAGTACAAGGCATTATAAAAATTGTATCTGCATAGTTTTGTATACATCAGTTATCCATATGAAATACAAAATCAATAACAAAGAAAACTTTTTCTCACACGTATAAACTGCACCTTGTACAAGGACAAAACAGTTAATAAAATAATTTTTTTTCTTCATCTATATACACATTTACAGTTTTACAAGCCAATAAAATATATAATAAATAACTTAGTGCTATAACAAGAAGTTACACAATTTATATAGAAGATATAGGTTTTCGAATATAATAAAGAAAAATGAAAAACAAGTACTGTAAGATTAGGACAGAAAAGAAGCAACCATTAACAACATCAGAGAAAAATGTTGTAAAATTTTACAAATGATAAAAATTAATTTTGAAAAGAGAATAAGTAATGAAAAACGAATAGAACATGTTCTCTAACACTTATATGCATGAAATATTTCTTTATTATTTTTAAATCTATAAATAATATTACATTTATGCAATTCTCAAAAGAAACTTATGTATCCTGGAAATAATAACTTCACATACCGACTCAAAAACCGGGTAAATCACTTCACTGAGCACTTATCTTTTTTCACAACAAACTTAAAATTCAAAGCTACATATTCATGAAAACTTTTTACTTTGATCTTTTTACACATTTTGATGTATGAGGAATCAAAAAATTATAAAACGGATGCGGGTTATATCCTATTATGTCCTATATGCAGGTTAGTATTAGCTTGTTAATTAGTTTGTGAAGACATTATCTCAAGAATTAATCATATAAAGAAGTCTGATCAATTTTAAAATATCACTTATAAAACTTACTTAAAATATGACTTATACTGGCAAAAACTCTATTAAATTTCAAAATTCTAATTCGAAAACATCCTAAGTTATTTGAAATTTAATACAATCTTAGCATAGCAGAATAGGACTAAGTTTTACATATACATGCATTATGAGGATTATTTTCATCATAAATAAATTGAATTAGTTTTTAAATATGATTTATGATATTGGCATGGACATTAATATACATTATCAACATTAAACTTCATATAACATTTGAAATTAAAGATTTTTATAAACATGGTAAAATACAGCAAAATTTTGCAAACATTTGATTATGAAGATTATTGCATGGACAATTGCATGCAAATTAAAATACAAAACAGACACCAGTAAAATTACATAGTAAATTAGGATAAAGTTAATGTATCATAGCAAGTGAGATAATCTTATGAATGAATTATTGCATGGGAAATAGCAGTGAATTGCACGGAAACTAAAATATGAAACTGACACCAGTAAAATTATTTAAAAAATAGGATAAAGTTAATGTATCAAAACAAATGGGGGTAATCTTAGGTGTCATTTCAGTCTCTATCAGAGCTAAGCGATCAATCAAGTACATTGCTCTTATCACAAATATAGTTGTGTTTGTAGTAAAGGTTTATGACAACAAATATACAATGGAGAATTTAGCAGAGACCACAGATTCCAACCAGTTTTAAGTATGAAGGTCATATATCATGGTTATAAATTTTAACATGAAATATAATTTAAATTTCAAATTACTATAATTACCTTTTTAATTTGTAAAAAAATAAAGTAGAAACACCTAACAATTTTGGCCTTTATAAATACAAAAAATATAAAACATTTCCAGGCATCCCAACAATTTTTTACCTCAAATATATCGACTTTATACAACTCGAAATTTTTAGACTTAATAGACTAACACTAAATAAATTAATAACTAAATAGATGAAATAACTATAACAGTGATACACAAATTAAGATTTTTATGTAATGAAATCTATTATACATAAAATATTTAAATGAATTTTGAACATACATTAAAAAAGAGAAAATGCCCACCTCACAACCATTCACTTGCATTCCCTCTTTTTATTTATTTTAGTACCTGGATAACTGAGTTCACTTGGTCTCATTGTAAAAATCATTTGTCGTGTAGATACAGTCATTTGTTTAAAGATAATTACATTGATCATTTGTTTGCCCAGGGTGGAGTGTGAGTTACCACTGAAAGCTTATTTTCCTGGAGATAAGAAAAATTCAAATTGAATTACCAAATCAAATCTCTAGCAATAATTTCATATCAAATTCATTCAAGCAGTTTCCTAGAAGACAAGATTTCTACTATACATTATTCTAGGGCAGTGATGGCTAACTTTTTTTTTTTTTTAAGAATAAGGCAAATGAGACAGTTTTTCATCTAAAAAAAAAACAAATCGCTAATTTTTTTCCCCCTAAAGATGAGAAAAAAATCTAATAGATTTTGCACCTCAAAAAACATTTACTTCCAAACTTTCATCAAAATCATTCTATCCATTTTTGAGTAAATCCAATTTTTGCCACATGATGCAACTAGCTAATAAATGATTAACAGAGAACGCAAATTTTCATGAAGATGTGGATAAATCAGATAGGTTTCTCAATTAAAAAAAAAAAAAAAAAAAACACTTCATGCTAAGTTTTTATCAAAACTGTTAGAGCCATTTCCTAGAAAGTTTGTTTTGTAATTTCACAACGTCCAGAGTGCAGGCTGATTGTAAACATTTATCTTCCTGAAGATGAGGAAATTTCAGTTTGAACAATCACATATATATATATATTAAAAAAAAAAAAAAAAAAAAAAAAACCCAAACCTTATTTAAATCTTTCGAGCAGTTTCCAAGAAAACCAATTTCCAGACATATTTTGCTACAGTGGAGTGAAGGCTAACACAGCAGTAAGCACTAATTTTCCTCGAAACAATAAGTATTTATGTAAGATAAGTTTTTCATAAAAAAAACTTATTTTTATGTTTAAAACTGCTAGATTTATTTTTAGAAAACTGAGTTTCTGCCATATTTTGCGATAGTTTGGTTGGAATCGGTTCAGTGGTTTGGCAGGAGATATAAGTCACCCATACACCCACATACAATGATTTTTATTCATATTAAGATATACAGCTCCAAGTGACTTATTTAAGCATTGTTATTCTCATTCAGTATCAAGTTATAAGACAGCCAGCGGACTTCTTATTTTGATCAGTTACTGTTAGTTGGCAATAGACGTGCAGACCTTCAACACAATTTTTTTCACCATCTGCCAATTAAAGGGTTAATAAGACTTTTCTTGAGGGGGATTTGTGACAGTAAATTTTATCATAAGTTGTGTTGTAGTAATAACAACCAATGGGAGATTTTCTTCATATAAGTTAAACTATGTACAAATGTGTACTATTTATGTATCAGAATAGATGCAAATTACAGATATCTAATTTTTACAGACAAATATAAAGTTGCTAAATTTTAAAAAACCTCTTAAAAAAAAAAAAAAATAATAATAAAAAATAATTTCAGTAACAATAGTGGACATATAACATTTTAGAAAAAAAAAAAAAAAAAAAACAAGCAATATTTTATTGCCCTATTATATTTTAAATTGTCTGCAAAATTTTAGATAAGTGATAGTCTTTTTCAAGGATGAATTTTAAATTTGCTTTTCATTAATTAGTTTTCACCAATTAAATAATTAATACTTAATATTAACATTGTTTCATCTTTTCAGCAAGTATGAAAGTCTTTTTACGTTATGCATTAACTGTGAAACCTCACCCCCCCCCTTTTTTTTTTGCACAAAATAAGATTATAAATGAATATCCACAGAATTGAGTATCACATTTTCATACTCAGATTTTACATATTATTTTTTTCATAAATTATTAAACAGATATGCTGAAAAAATTGTTTAGCACTGAATGGGTGAAAAAAAATAAAAAGTGTCAAAAAAAAAAAAAAAAAAAAAAAAAAAAAAAAATTAAATTGGAGAATGTGTATGTATGTATAGATGTAGAATGTTATATATAATTAATTGAGCATCCAACACTTAAATACAAATTATAATGCAAAACTTAATATTTTACTCCTACATGTTCTAAAGTTTAATTATTTATTTTCAAATAAACATCTTCCTTTAAATAAATAAATAAATTCTGGCAAAATTAGTGTATGATGTTTAAAAAAGAAAGAATTAATCTTTATTTTGAGAGGAAAGAAAGTTTTTAATTATTAAAGAAGTATTTAAAGAATTTATTAAAATGTTCTTCTGCACAAAATAGTTTCGATACTGGAAAACATTTTTCTATTTGGTATTTATTTTTTTTTTAAATTTAGATGTGTATTATATACTGACATCTGAAACAATGAAAAGTACGTGTTTTCTACAATAGAATCATTCAAAATTAAAATGAAAAATAAAGATGAATTTTATGAATCACTTAAAAAATCCTGGCACATTACCTGAGTTAAACAATGTAGCAAGAAAAAGATAACTATCAACATCACACAGTGACCAATTACATGTTTTGCTGAGCCAATTTTTAACAATCAAGTAAATTCAGCAATAACCAAAATTATGCTTAGAAGATTAAGAGGTTACATGGGTTTTGAAGGTTAAAAAAAAAAAAAAAAAAAAAAAAAAAGCATATTTCCTTTTTTTTTTTTTTTTTAATAATAACTAAAAATTCTGAGCATATAAAAACAGCGACATTTAAACAATATTTTCTATAAAATTTTTATTAAAAAATTTGGGAAATTCTATCTAGAATCCTGATTTCCAAACACTCTTCAGAAAAGAAATCTCCTGATTTCTCAAAAATTAATGCAAATATCTTATTCCAATTTTACCTACTTTTTCAAAATAGAAATGACTAGTGCTTGAGGGACAAATTTAATTTTTTTTTTTTTTTTAAATAAAAAATGGAATCTGATTTTTTTTTTTTTTTTTCGCAAAAGCAGTATAATTTTCAGCATATTTTACCTCATATATAACATTGTAAAATTAGTCATAAGTGGAAAAAAAAAAAAAAAAAAAAAAAAAAAAATCCTACATTCAAGCATTAGTCAATTCAATTTTGAAGAAGTGTGCAAAATTTCAAAAGATTAGTGCATTAGTTTTTGAGCATTATAGTTCAAAATTTTGAATTATATATATTACAAAAAAAAAAAAAAAAAAAAATTACAATGCAGTTGATTAAAACTATAAAAATTTAAGTGTTGATATGGAATACATATTTTACAAAACAGCATTCAGCAAATTATTATTTTCAAGAAAGATGAATGAAATATTCAGTAGTAAATATAAAACTCAATAAAAGGAAAATTTTTTGTAATAGTGTGCTTAACTATAATACAAATGTACTATGAAAATTACATACTCTATCAAAAGAAAAAGAAAAGGAAGGATCTTATTTAAGTTTAATTATTTTTAAATTATTTATTTAAATGAAATAATTTTTATAAAATATTTAAAGAGCAAACATATAAGTGAATAATTTACAATATTTATAAGATTTTGATGGAAGTAATCAAATATAGTGGAATCTCATTAGTTTGAACTCCATTAGTCCAAAAATCTCGTTAATCCAACCCGATATCCGTTAAATTATAAATATGCAGAAATCAGGGGCGTAGGAAAGGGAGGGGCTCAGGGGACCCAAGCCCCCCCCCCTCTCCCTTATTGATTATTATGAAGTTACCTTCTAATGGCAAATAAAAGAATCACCAAATTAAAACCAAATTTAATGAGTTATAAACGCTAATAATTGGTAATATTTTATAATATAGATAATACTAATAATTAGTGAATATTAATTAACATCTAATTATTAATTGATTTTGAGTCATTTTTAAAATGAAATTTTTTGAGCCGCTCCCACGATTTTTGAATTTGCTACACCCTTGGCAGAAATGGTTAATTATGAATGATGAACCCAAATGTAATTTTAAAATATGCTGTATATTTTACAGATAAATGGACAATAAAGTAATTCCATTTATTTTCAGATGCTTTTACATAATTAATTTACAATAATATAATATTATAACCCTCCCCACTAGTTTGTTCTTTTGCGCTGACGCAAAGAATCAAACATAGCAGATGACAATGTTTCCCCATCACCTAACATGATGCCAATAACTGTAATATTAGCATTTTGTCCTATGTATCATGCTAATTAGAGCTAAGTGCTAACATAAAATATTTAGAATTTTAATGTTATTTGTACAATACATAAGTATGGATATACAGTACTGTACAACATAATGGAATACTGTACTGGAATTAATTTAAGATTTTTTTGCACTGTTTAGTAAAGATTCAATTTTTGTGAATTCAAGTAACTATAGTAAAAAAAAAAGTTATTTCTTTTTCTTTTCCTTCTTATTCATTAGTCAACAATACGTGTAATTAACAATATTGAAATTTTTAAATGCTGTAGTATTACTGAATAATCTTATCAGTATTGTATTAATATAAGAAGAGTTCTACTTTAAAAAGTAATTTTAAATAATATTTTTATCATGAAACTTTTTTTTAAAATTTGCTTGCAGGAATTTAAAACTTTTTAAAAAGAACTTCACAGAAAATAAATAAAACCTACCTTTAAAGTAATGATTCTAGTAAGCATCTCACAAAATTTCTATTAATATTAAAATTTTTCGTAACACATCAATATAACAAAAACATGCAACATTAAATATAATAATACACAGAATTCTGAAGGAGTTAAAATTCTTAAATATAAGTTAAAGATCAAACAAGTTGTACTGATAATAGTGTTGAACTAGATGCGAACTTCTTTTATTTAAGTTAACTTAATTTTAATACTCTATAGTTTTCAAGAAAAATGGAAATTGTTATTTAGGTTTATATTTTAATGACATTTTTTTTATTTACAAACAAATTTTTTTGACATCTGCCTATACTTAATTTTATAAGTAATATACAGTTTAAAACACACTTACATACACACAAAGGTGGTGTGTAATAACAAGGTAACTGCTCCATATATTACTTAAGAAAAAATTAAATATATTATTAAAGTTTAATAATATATTCTATGAAAATTTGCATAATATTCTGTGGTTCATTTTTAAGTTAATTTGATAAAAATATTTTCAGGAAATAAATTTATCAATGAATCTCCAAATACTCAAATATATTTATAATATACTTTTAATCAATAATAATATAAAATCGAGGGAAAGAATTAAAAAGAAAAAAAAAAGTGATGAGCATTAAAAAATAAAATAAAATATTAGAATTTTATTTTTTTAATTAAATAATTATATCAGATATCATTCTTGACTCTTGATATCATTTTATGTGTAAATTTTTAATTTTTTGGAAAATTTGACTCATTACTTTTGCAATTGTAAATAAGACTTGTCATGCAAAAAAGATGATTTAAGACATTATAATTTTATAAAGTTTCTTTTAAATTACAGATTCTTGAAAAAAAAAAAAACTTTCCATTTATTTATTAATAAAATTAATTACTTATTAAATAAAACTACATTGATAATATTATCATACAGATACGTATATACTTTTAAAATTATTTTATTTATTTTGCATAAACAACATGCAGTTTGTTTCAGAGTGAATATTAAAAGAAAGTTATAATTTTCTCCTAGTTTAGGATTTTATGCTGTTTTATTTAAATTGTCATGTTCAAATATATCTAAAACAGAATGAGTAATATTTTTACATTAATCCATGTTTCAGGCAATAATTTGAAACTGACTTAAAATTTGACTCGCAATTCTACAGACAATGAGTTAATGCAACTCTCATATTCGTAAGTCCAGAGCGACTTACTTAATATTGTCATATTTCAACGCATATGCAAGCAAATTTAAATACGGAATATAATTTTTTACTATTATTCAGGAAAAAAAAAAAAAAAGGGAGCAATCATTATATGAGTTAAATTTTTAAAAAGTCTAATGATATTATTGGAAACTTTATCAACATAATCAAATGATGAATAAAAATTACTTTAAATCTGCCTTTTAAATATGTAATGCTTTACTTTTCAGTCATAAAGGCTTTTAATAATTATCTAGTAGTTTTAAAATCAAAGAAAGAGAAATTAATGAATATTTAAATGTTTCATAAAGCTAAGAATTGAGATTTAAAAAAAAAAAAAATATTTTTTAAAAGGATTCATAAATTAACATTTCAAATGTATTTTTAATAAGCTTGAATATAACAGCTATTAATAGCAAGTGACAGTTAAAAATCTGTTTTACAATGGAAAATTAAAGTAATAAGTTTCTTTGAAGGAATAAGTTTAGAAATAAAATTTTAGTTTTAACAGGAGTATCATGAGAATAATTTTTTTTTTTACAATTATTCAGAAAAAAAGAAAAATGTATAAGGTATATGAATTGAGAGAGAGAGAGAAAAAAAAAAGTAGCAATCCTTATATAAATTAAATCTTTTAAAAAGTCTAATGAAATTATTGGAAACTTTATCAACATAATCAAATGATGGATAAAAATTCAGATTTTAAATCTACCTTATAAATATGCAATACAGTAAAGCACTGTTTATACGTCTCTCATTTATACGTCTTTTACATTTATACGTCCTTTTAGTGAAGTCCCAATTCATTCCTATTCATTTTTTTAATGCAAAAATTCTTCGTTTATACGCCACTAATATTGGTTATACGTCTTTTCCACTTTACTAAAATTCACAAAATTTATGGACCTGCCATCATTTTCCATTCTAAATAAGACAGATTTTTCCTAGGACACATCTTAAATGGAGGGACACAGGAAAGATCGAAGAATCAATTGAATTCACAGGAGAATTTTTAATACTCATAGACAAGCAGCAAATCAGACGAATATTAAAGATTTTTAATGTTATTAAATAACTCTCTGTATCATTGGCGTCAGCACATAGGGGCAAGGGGCACTTGCCCCCTCCTGGAAAATTCGAATAAGTAAAAAATTATTTTTGAAAATTACAATTGAAGCTTTAAAACTATATCATTAGAATTCAAAAGACTAAATGAAATTTATGTCCCAGAGCCAATTAATTAAGAGACAAACCGATCCGACCTGCATTTATAGGTTATCTGTTGCCTCTAACCTTCCCCTGCAAACAGATTTTAAATCGACTTGACAGTAAGTTTTTCGGATTAGTATTGGTTTTGAATAAGTTGTATATATTTTTTTAAGTAAAATATTTTAGCTTAAATTACACGCATAAAAATGTGTTGAAGTAAATGCTTACGCACAGGCTTACTTAATCACCTATATCAATCAGCCAACCATTTGAATCTTGAATCTAACTGAATTTTTAAAAATATGCTGAAATTTTGCAACTTTAAGTTTGCCCCCTCCTGAAAAATTCTCTGGCGACGCCACTGCTCTGTATGGACATAAATCGTGTGCTTATTATTAAAGATACGCAATATATATAATTAACATTCAAAATGTGTTCTTAAGAATTGTAATATAATACTCAATATATATGTAATTAGCACACAGTCATGCAATAATAGTATGATTTTTCACTTTTTGTAATAAATCTTTTTTAAAAATTAATTATTGTCTTAAAAAAAAAAAGGATAATATGCAATTACTTAATAAACTTTATTAATTAGTATTTTCATATAAATTTTGTTTAAGTGTCATTAAATTTGTTGTAATCAAAGTGTTATTATTAAAATTTCGATTATACATCTTTTCATTTATACGTCCTTTTACACCAGTCCCTTGGAAGACGTTTAAGCAGTGATTTACTGTACTTTACTTTTCAGTCATAAAGGCTTTTTATTATGTAGTAGTAGTTTTATAAAGAAAGAAAGAGAAATTAATGACTATCTAAGTGTTTCATAAAATTAAGAATTAAAAATTCAAAGAAAAGTTAAGTTTTTTTTTATAGGGGTTCATAAATTAACATTTCAAATATATTTTTAATAATCTCAAAAATAGCAGCTACTATCAGCAAGTGAAAGATAAAAATCGGTTTTACAAAGGAAAATTAAAGTAATAAGTTTCTTTGTAAGAATGTGTTTAGAAATAAAATTTTGCATTAATAAGAGTATCATGTGAATAACAATACATACCATAAAAGATATACTTATTTGAAATAAATAAATAAACAAAAAAGACAAAATTGCATAAGCATTTTGTTAGAATGTAATAATATAATGATCAAATTGTGATAAAATTTAATTGATTTGAATTGTACATTAAATAACAGACTAAAAAAATCAACAACTTAACGTTCATTTCAACATAAAAATATATTACATCTAAGGAACCTGAGTAACCTATAACAAAAAATAAAATTCTAAAAATAATAATAAGGAATTTAACAATGAGGCAGCTCTTCGGCGGATGAAGGCTGCAACCTTTGCATCTGGAAGCTGGATCTTTTATTTGCTAATTGTTCCGCTCTTATGGTTAAATCTGCTGTGAAGTCATCAACAATAACAGCATTTCCAGTCTTTTCACACATATTGGCCACTATATCACTGTTGGGATCAACCATGTGAGAGGGAATATAAAAAATAGAATCATTCAGAACAGCTGTTTGTCTTTCAAATTTGGGCCTATCGTCCATTGGTTCATCTTCGGAATTTGTACGTGAACTTTCAGCTGTCCAAACTTTTGGTGGCGTAGAAGGCAGATGTGAATCAGCACTAAAAGTTTCTGAAGCTTTAAGAGAAGCACTTAGATTGGGATAACTGGAATGATGTGAAGTCTGTCTCAAGTAATTTACATGCAAAGCATTTCTCACAGTTGGAACTTTCTCCTCTTCTTTTAACGACTCGTATGACTTTTCTAGCAGCATAATGTCATTTAAACCTTTATCGAGTGAACAACTTAATGTGCTAGAGGCATCTTTATTTAACAGAGGCATTTGAAGACTGTTTTGGCTAGAGACTGATGAATTTGGCATCATGGCATGCACTTCTCTTTTCAGAATTTCAAATTCAGACTCACTGGGTTTCAGTGCATTCTGGGAAGGTTGTTTCACAGGATCATTAGGTTGATTTGTAAAGCCATTTTGTGATGTTTTGTTTGAAGACAAAGTTATTTTTATGTCAGAATTTTGAACTTTAAAGGATGCATTCAATACTCCATGAGGTTCACTTAAAAGAAAAAAATAGAATAAATTAAGAACATATATATAAACTTTAATGACAGATTTTGAACATTTATGGACTCCACACTTCTGAGATATATTTAATAAAATGAGAGAAAGGGAGATTATGTATATACAGGCAAGATCAAACAAACTATCATTTTAAATTACAAATGAGAAATAATTTAATTAAGTTTCCAAATTCACTATAATTCAAATATATAAAAGTAAAAATCATAAGTTATATTAAGAATGAAAAGAATAAATCTAGAATCATTACAAAATTATTTGAAATAGAATCTTACTTCATAAAATAAAAGGACACATTTAGTCGCTTCTACATAAAATAAAAATCAGATCTGAAAATATATTTGAGGACAAAAATGATTTTAATTTTTCCAACTTTGCTAATGCTTAGTAAAAAATAGAAGGTTAAAAACTATGAATTTGAATATACAAATATATAAGTTTAAATGTGCTTTATACATCTGTGCATTCAAATATGTAATTTTTATTTTTAATTACTTTGCATAAAGGCCATATCTTCCCATGTTTAAATTAATATACACTTAATTTATTTTGAATGCAGTATTAGAGCTTTCAGTTTGCAAGTAATGTGCTTAAAAGGCAAATCTTAAACAAATAAAGGTTTTGCAATGAAAAAGTAGTTTAAGAAAAGCAGATCAACAGAAATATTAAGGGAAAGAAATAACTCTGTAAACAAGAACTGGCGACAAGTTTTTTTTTTTTTTTTTTTCAAATTCCTGGAGCCCCGGTAATAAAACATAATGTTAATTCCTAACTTTTGCAGTCCATAAATTTTCTTTTGCTGATTCTTTACACAAAGAATTTTTGGTCTAATATGGATAAAAATAACAAATTAATCATATTATAAAAATGGCTGTTCATACTAGTTAAACATCAGAATATATACATGGAACTAATTAAAGCATGGCAAGGAATTAAGTAAGAAATTAATTAAGGTACCACAAGTCATAGAAAAATAAGTCAAAAAAACTATTTATTTGAAGAGAGGGGAAGAAAAGGAAAGAAAATAGGAAATATTTATCACAATGTCACAGCCAGAAATATTTTTTGGAGGGTTTCAAAGTTTAGTACATAATGTTGAGTGTTAAAATTGAAGTTTAATTCGAAACTTTTATACCCATACTAGCAGACCCGGCCACGCGTTGCTGTGACTAAGTTATACGTTGAATTATACGGCTGTAAACTATTTAGTACAGTCAAATTATTATTTACGAACAAAGACGAAAACGTTGTAGCCGATGTAAAAACCCACAGGGTTGAGATTTGAGACTTAGGTCAAAATTTGGAAGCGATTGATAAAAATTTTCGTAGTGTTGATATTAAGCACAAATTAATTTTATTGTAGGGTCCTATAAATTTTAATGGAGAAGTGATATATATTATTTCTAATGCTACTTTGGATAAAATTGCTAAAATGACTAATATATAAATTAAATTCTATTAAAATTCTATTAAAATAAAAGTATAAAAGAAACAGACGATTTTAAAATCAATTTTTATGGAGGAGTGAAATATAATATATGCTATAATGGATAATTTTACTATAAAATGACCTCATCATTTTAAATATTTTAAAGAGGGCAACAGCTGTAGTTATAAAAAGGAAAACAGTAAGGCTAAACCAGAAAAATAAGTAAATTTGATAAATATTTTAAAACTTTAAAATTGGAAATCTTATGAAATATTGGACATTTAAAGTAAATACATGTATCATTTTAAATAGAAAAAGATTTTGGAAAAGTTTAGTGTATTTTAACGAAGTGATGAGAAGTTTTTGAGTATGTTGAAATTTTAATAGTAAATTCAAGTTAATAAAGATGGGAAACATTGAGGATTAAGATAATAATAATTATAAGATAAAAAAAAAAAAAAAAACTTTTTATATACCATGCTTTTAAATTTTAATATACTAATAATATACTAATTAAAAGGAAAATGATAAATATTCTATCATAGTTTGAAGTCAAATTTGTTTTCAAATGTCTAAATAAAATATCTGATGTAAGATACTAATATTTTGCAGCGGAATAGATTTCATTTCTGTCATCCTTGGCGAAAAAAAAAGAATATCGCCAAATTATCTGGCGAAAATATTTAATCCCTTTCAAAAATCATGGTTATTTTAACAACTTATATTAAAAGAGTAATGAATAATATGAAACAATATTTCGTACAATACATATATTACATGTCATACATACGTGCAATGAATAATACATATTACATTTCGTACAATGCATACATCTGGCATGTATATTTTCGTGTTACGCTTTTGATCGCCAAATAATAATAATAATAATAATAATAAAAGCCAAGGGCAACAGAGTTTTGAAATTTAAAATTAAAATTTTGTTACTTTGACAGCAAAATAATTCAATCTGACACTCGCGATAACTAATACATATCTATACCCAAATATAAGGATTAAAATCGGGAAATAAATTTCCTCGATTTTTAATAATTTCTTACAAAAAATCCAGTGGGCAATTAACATAGGAAATCTTTTTCTTGGCTGCACAGACGGTCAGTGAGTCACACTTCGCTTGCGTATAGAACTCATAGATATAGTATAGCATATATAGAATAGAGTGATCATTGGGGAGAAAAAAGTTATTCCTTTTCATTTGGGAAAAGACGACGTTTTTACCAAAATATGGCCGTCTTTCCCCGAGTGAATACACACGGGAATACATACTAATATTTTAGCAAATAAAATTTATGAATAATTTATTTGCTGAAGGGGAATGGAAGACTCCAGATACAGTTTCAAATTCATATTTCTTTCTTTCTTTTTTTTTTTTTTCAATACCACTTAATGGCTGTTTCCAAAGCTTTTATTTATTTATTTATTTTTTTTTTTTTTTCGGCATCAAAAATCTTTGTACGATAACATGGGGATGAGAGATCTATATATATTACTATATCTATGATAGAACTACATTAGCACTTTATCAATGTGTATAAAATCTTTAAATTGATTATGACGTCAATTTTCGTGAGATGCATAATTTAACTTTTTATAATTTTTTAACGTTCACGTTTGATTAAATGTATTTATTTTTATGTCGAAAGAAAATGAACTCGTTTTTTTTTTTTTTTTTTTTTTGGCAACAATTAAATTAATGGAACTCAAAGATATTTTGGAGCAACTTTAATAAAGGTCTATAATTAACAAATAATTGCAATAAAACAATATTGTGACAATAAATTGAGATAAAAACTATCCTATCTCTCAAGTTGGACCAAACTGCACACAGTGTGCAAAATTTCATTAAAATCGGTTCCTTAGTTTAGGAGTTTACCCCGGACAAACATCGTGACACGTAATTTATATATATATACAGATATAAAATTTTTGGAGATGTTTGAACCCTCAAAATCCCCCTTTAGCTACAACCTTGATTTGTCACAAGCACCACTTTTTATTCAATTTAAAAAATATACTACTTTCAATAAAAGATAGTGCATTATAAATTATAACATTCAAATAAAACTTATGTCCAGAGATTACAATGAAATTATATTAATGTTTCTAGATTTCATCTGATACAGTCTTTAAAACTCCAGCCCTATAAAAACTACATGTAAATTTTACATAAACTGTATGAAAATTGAGAATGGATTTAAAACATTGGAATAAAATACAATGAAAAACATGTTTTTGAGTAAAAAAATGTTTAATCTGTTTGCAGCATTTAAAAAAATAATAAGAACACTTTCTCTATATGATGTTAGGGGGCATCCATTAATTACGTGATGTGTTCAGGGGGGGGAGGGGGTCGAGCCGAATCTCACCCAATCTTTTGTGGGGTAGAGGGGGGGGGGGGGGGGTAATCGGCAAATATCACTTAATTTTTTTCCCACAAAACACTGTAAAATTACGAGGAAATTGAGTTAAATTCAAGTAAAACATGTTTCTTGACTTAGATATGGCAAAATCTGACATAATATTTATCGTGGCTATCCGAATGCTGCGAAGCAGCACAGTAGCCTTGACATGATGATTTAGAAAAGAGATGCTGCAGTACATGCGGTATCTACTTTGCATCCATCACAAGAGCTGCAGAGCATGGGCATGTGGTTCACAATGCACTAGCGCACAGTGCGATCATCACGGATTGTCACAAGCACAAGACGAGCTACTGAGCTTCTGTGTGCAAACGACAACAGTTTAGAGTGGCTAAATCAGAGCAAAGTTGAAGGAGCAGATGATTCTACTGAAAATCACTTGGATATGTTGGTTCCAACAGTCACTCTTGAGACTGTGCACAAGTCCCCATGGACTGAATTAGAATAAATATTATTTTATTAATTTTAGTAGTTTCTATTTAAGTATTTTATTGTTCAATTTTATTACTGTGATTCTAGTGTTTTTTGAAATAAATCCAACGTATTTACAGTAAAAGTACGAATTTTGAAAAATCTCACGCGAGATGGGGGGAGGGGGGGGGGGGGGGGTAAAAAAATCTTTAAAACTGCCTCATGTAATTAATGGACACCCCCTTATTAAGAGTTCACTTAATAATCTACATACTACAAAATCTAATTTCTAAGTTTGCAACTGTCACATTTCTCAATTAAAACATTAAAAAAAAAAAAAAAAAAACTTTTACTTAATTTGTGATAAAATTGCTCTGAACAATTTTCCAAGAAAACTTCATTCCTATTTATAACATTCACTGAATAAATTGTTTGACATTTATCTACTTTCTTTTGATCATTCAAACAAATTTCATTATAAAAACTCACACCTTACTTACTTGCTTCATTGATTTTGTTAAGTACATTCTGCAGGGCGCCCTGCTGTCATTGGTGGCAGCAATGGTGTAGAAGTCTTGCAACTGTGCTTGATGTTTTGTATGACGTTGGGCAGATCTTCCTAACAGATGGTGCAACAAGCAAAACATCAAGCACACCTGCAAGACTTCTACACCGTTGCTACCGCCAATGACAGTGACGTGTTGCGCAGAATGTACTACGACCCAAAATGAAGCAAATAAGGTGTTTACTTTAATTAAAGTTTTTAGTTTAATGCTTTGAGTTATTTCATCTTTAAAATTTCATTATGTTTACAAAGAAATATCATTATTTTAAATGAATTATTTTGAAAATATTTTCATTGTCATAAATTTAGTTATATCATTTATTTTTTCCCAACCAATTTATATAAAGTTGTGAAACATTTACCTATTTACAGACAATCTGGATTCTATGAGACTAAATAGGTTAGGTAAAGTGGCACTCAAATCACGTGTCATCAATCCAGAGTAAATACGAAGCTAAAAGAAAAAGTAATCTTCTTAAATATATAAACAAAAATAATTTTACATTATATATATATAAAATATTAACATAGCTACTTACTTGTGCTATATTTTTATTTAACAAAAATACTCCATATTCAAAACAACGTTTATCTCGACTTTTAGAAAACAAAGGAAACCTGTTACAAAAAATAATTTTTGATAATTAATTGCATGTAATTTTATAAAATAAATAAATAAAAAGAAAGTAAAGAGAAAATTTATCAGTGTACATTTCTTTATATAAAGCATACAAGTTTTATAAAAGAAAAAATGCACAAGTTATTAAACTTGAATAAATTAGAACACAAAACAATATTAAATTGTATTTTTGCAATTTTAATAGCAAAAATAATAATAAAAAAATACATATTTTAAAAGCATTTTACTTTTTAAAAGAAAAATCTTGAACTTAGTGATAATTTTATGATTCATTCAGGGTTCCCACTCCATATCAGAATTAAAATTCCCCGACTGACTTTTCCAGAACTGTTTTAATAAAATTCTAGGTCACTAAATGTGGTTTGCAACATACAACATAATCAAAACTAGTATGTTGTGGCCACCACAAGACTTTCTTCTATATTTTCCTATACAAATTCACCCAGTAACAATAATAATAATAAAAAAAAGATAACTTTGTTTTAAATTATCACATATTTTTTGTTCAATCATTCGTTTTAAAGGTATTGACGAGACCTTTCGAAAGATACCCATCTTGAAAATTTACCTCCCAGTGGGGGGAGCGATGCCCCCACATGCACAATTTTTTTTTTTCGTAATTAACTACTACTATTATCAATAATTCATATTAATTTTACAATCACAGGTTAAGAATTACTCTCATTATGTACATTTATACAAAATTTTGTCCTATACTGCCATGTTAAAAATTTAGAAAAAAATACAATCACAGTGCCACCTATTGAGCTATTGATCCCCAAATCTAATCAGCACCAGTTTATGTCAGGGGCCAACTAAATACCAAATTTGGTTAAATTTTATTAAATAAATATATATATATATATATACATATTTTTTTTTTTTTTTTTTTTTTTTTTCCGTTAAAAGTAAAAAAAAAAAAAAATTGACAACTTTGTTTTAAATTATCACAGATTTATAGTTCAACCATTCGTTTTAAAGGTATTGACAAGACCTTTCGAAAGATACCCATCTTGAAAATTTACTCCCCTCGAGGGGAGGGGGGGGGGAGTGGCGAGGCTCCTACACATACAAATATTTTTTCCCAGTTGACAATCTCTATTATAAATAATTCTCGTAAATTTCATAATGATTACTAAAAAATAATTCTCTTTATGCACATTTATACAAACTTTTGTCCTATATCACCATGTTAAAAATTTAGAAAAAGCGGGATGGCAACGCAACCTGTAAGACAATTTTTACCAAAAGTTGATAGGCACTAATTTATGTCAAGGTGCAACTACATACCAATTTGTATGAAATTCTGTGCAGTAGTTCCTGAGATACAGTTGCCACAAAATTTTGTCACACACAGACAGACAGACAGACATTTTCTAAAAATGGTCAAATTGTGTTCTACAGCTCTCAAAACGTGTAAATCCATCAAAAACCCGAGGTAAAAAATTTTTACGAATCCAATACTTTCTTCTATTGAATATACAAGAAAGTAATAAGTAATATACACAACATGAATAAATATAGCTATATTTTGCAAAGAAAAACCTACTGTTAATTAACATTATAATATGTTGACATTAAAGAGTGATATATCTGTAATAAAACAGTATGATTGAGCCCAAACGCAGAAAGCATGCAGCACAACTACAAGTGCTGTAGATTGCTTAAAGCTCTGCAAAATTAATATTTAGAAAAGAAATACCAGGCTTGAAAATATAATTTATGCCTTTAGATTATTGTATTTGTTGTATATTTTCAATTTATTTTCTATGTAGCAACAAATTTCACATATTTTATGAATTGCTGATACATTTTTGTGCTACCACCTTAGTTCAGCATTCTTGGATTGCAGACAACTTCACTGCAGGTAGATACAAAAATTTCTGCTACTGGGTTATAGAGAAACTTAAAAAATGTATTTTTATCTGGACATTTATTACTCTGGAATATTACAGGGCACACCCAAAAATTGTCTAGGGTGCACCAGTACAGTCTGGCACATATTTTTCAGAACCACCAGGGTGGCAAACAACCAAACTTTTCTGAATTCCCTGACTTTTCCATAACTATTTTTTTTTACCATTTTCTTTGATTTACACTGTTTATTTCCCACAAAAACATTACAAAATCAATGAACAAATTAGCAATTTACAATAACAAGCTTTCAAATACAGCTTATTTATACAAAATTTGTCAAAGTGCCCTGACCTTACATGAGATTCCCTGACTATTTCATGATTTTTTCCAGACTCACTTAAATTCCCTGACTATCCCCGACCAGTGGGTAACCTGACCACTGATTAAAGCCGTAAGTGAATTTCCAAATGAGACTGCTTCTTTTAAAACAAGTTCTTTTCAATACAACTTTTGAAAACATAATTGGAATATTTACATACTCTCTAGTTTTGTCAGGTAAATGACTTGATATATGATCTGTAATTGTCGATCGAGAACCATAAAAATGTATAGAGTATCTCAGTGGAACATTAAGGAACTGTGAAATCATCAGTAACAAATGGCACACATAACCTAAAGCGATAGCTATCATAGTTTCATCACGACCTGTAACAGATTACATTAACATATAAAATACAGAATAATTTATAAAAAAATCTGAATATTAGCAAACTTTAAAAATCTTATACTTTCATACAATACTTTATTGCAAGCAAAAGCAAGATATTTAGAAAAAATATGTAAAGTCATGCTCAGTATAGTTTTATATCATTTACTACTAACATATATTGGATAATACATTATTTTATTTACAAAGGATTAAAATTCATTAAAAACAATTAAAATTACCTTACATAAATCCTTTTAAAAAATGAAGAGCTTACATATTACATAAATCCTTTTAAAAAATGAAGAGCTTATTAAGCCCCCAAGCATTTTGTTGTCGTCAAGCTCTGATGATGGCTCCAGTCGGAGATGAAATATATAAGCTCTTCATTTTTTAAAAGGATTTATGTAAGGTAATTTTAATTGTTTTTAATATATTAAATACTTGAATTAATTCTCTCTACTGACCAAGTAAGAACAGTAGTTGTACTAGTGTAGCATAGCGGACACCAGGAATATTTAATAATAGAAACAGTAAGCTTTCAGATCTGTGTGTGACTTGTGAATGGAGTGAAAAGAACATACCTATTCACTGCTTTAAAAATGTCAGGTTTTATACCTAAAAAAATCTCATTGTAGCTGAAGGACACTACTTTTAATAAATTATCTTGTACCATTTCCTATAAGAATAGACATGTGTTTTCTATCCTACAAACAGCTAGAAATAATTCAAGTAACCCAATATCTAAAAAGTGATGCTACCAATATATGTAAAAAGTAGCTATACTTAGAAATATTTATTCATGAATTCATCAACCGTGAATATTCATTTTACGTAAAAATTGGAGTGTAAAGGTTGATATATTTTTATTTACCAACTATGTGAAAAATACCAGAGCCGGGAATCGAACCCGGGCACCTCCGCTTAACGCACGGATGCTCTACCACTGAGCTACCCTGGCTGACAACCAGCTAGGCATTTCTCCCATAATATTCGTTGGTCAAGTCAGGGTAGCTCAGTGGTAGAGCATCCATGCGTTAAGCGGAGGTGCCCGGGTTCGATTCCTGGCTCTGGTATTTTTCCCATAGTTGGTAAATAAAAATATATCAACCCTTACACTCCAATTTTTACTTAAAGTAGCTATACTTATTTATTTCATACAACTTCTGTTAATATAAATTTACTAAGTTTTAATATTATTTTGTATATGGCAGCTATGAAAAACAGCTTTGATTGGCTAAAATTTCAATTATAATGAACTGTTTAAACAAAAAAGATATAAATACTAAAATGTATATATGGGATTAATTTATTTCAAGTATATATTCTTTCATTAATATTTCCTTAAATGGATATATATATATTTTTTTTTAATCTTATTGGTCATGGGTGTTTCAGTGATCTTGTATCTGTTGCTTGGCTCCTACTTTGCTTAATAGATCATCATTATTATATATATATATACATATAAATAAGTTTAATAACTCAACATACTGTAGTTTAAATTATGAATAAGCTGAATTAAATATGATACTTTAATACTTTTATTCTGTTTGAAAATACTGAATCAAGCACTTAAGAAAAATGTAGCATTTTATATTTTGAAATGGATGTAACAAAAAGATAAGACCAGATAAATATCTCCAGAAATACATCTTTAATCAAAAACTAAAAAAAAGGTATTCAATATATATAAAAAAAAAAAAAACTATTAATGCTAAAACTTTGAATAGAAAACCATATTTGTATACACACCATGAAAATAAAGGGGGAAAAAAAAGGAAAGTAAAATAAATTGTATTTACCAGCAAAGTCTTCTGAATTTGGCAAATGCACATCATGAATGCTAAAACCCTTACGGTCCGGAAACTAGAAAGAAAAACAAATGTATGTATATATGAAAGGATAAAATAAGCAAGATTCTAAATTAGTATTTAAATTAATATTAAGTGATATCTTAATAGTATTGAATCAGAATAAATCTTAATTTTAAGAACAACTTTGTGAGAAATTCTATTTTAGAGCCCCAGTAAAGTTAGTTTTTCAGCAAAACACATCGTAGCGCGGGAATCGGAGTTAGAAGAAGTTTAATAATCAAAATTATGCAATAGTCGAAATAAGCGGCAATGCATTGCGAAATACGAAATCCTGGATATCTGGGTCAACCAATAAAAGAATGTGGGCTGGATTTTAGCTCACTTAACTATCCAATAAGAATTCATATTAGGAGTTTGGTCTCGCCCCCAAATATCCATATTTAAACGGGAGCACCTGAAAATCGGCGCCTTTTTCATGGAAGTATTTGCTTAATTAGTTCACGTCCATAACAAGTTTAATTTAACGGTCCCAGGAGGGGATTGGTTCGAGGTTCCACCGTTAACGAGAAGATTTCGGCCCGACTTGGCTACGGATCTGTACGTCAACGTGCTCAGAATGATTTGACTGTTAATAACATGTAAAATGACTAAGAGTCTTGAATAAACGACTGCATCAACTATTTTGGAGTATTAGTTATTTGAGTGAACTCTTTTAATATGAAACGACTGGCATGAATCACCTACTAAAAGACAATACGTTACAATAAAGTCAGCAAGGATGGTCTACCTGTAAGGGAAAACCAACAATTCATCATGAAAAGTTGTGTTCAGCACCTTATATTAGTTTTTAAATGTTTGGATGGAACTGCAATATTTTGGAATGCTACCTCCTGAGACCGGAATTTTCCCAAACCAGACCAGGAATTTTTTCCAAACCAGGCCGGACTTTTCTAAATCAAGCCGGACGATGTCAGAAAGAAACAGTGCCCTTAGGAAGCAAGCAACAGTAGTAACATCATCGGTAATCAAATGCTGTTAGAATGAAAAAGAGGCTAAACTTACCAACAAAGCCATTATTGTGCCCAACGACACGTTACCTTAGAGTACAGACCTGTCTGCCGCACCAGTTGATGCATAGGGACTTGCTATTTCTTCCTTCTGCCGTGAACGGAGATGTTGTCATCCATCACACAGTATTTTCTTTTAATTGTACTGTGTGTGAGAGGGACCCGTTACTCACAGTTGAGCATTCTGTACATAGTCATTATCAATTGCCAACCACTGTTCATTTTTATGTATGTGTGGAAAATGTATCAAACTCTCCAGTTCATTTCAACAAAAATTTTTGCATTGGGACTCTCCATGACGACATCAAACCCATTGCCAACCCTTCTTGTGAATCTAGTGATGTATCCATTCCTCCTCCTTCAATTGAAACTTTTATCAACCTAATTCAACCACCCCGATTGCAAGACCAATTAGATGTCCATCACGATTACTTCCAACTGATGCAAAATCTCAACAAATTGTACGACAGTATTTACAAAAATTTAATATCTTTTCAAAAAATTCAAAATGATCGACAACATCCCAAAAGTAAGCTTCGCAACTTTAAACCAAATGACATTGTTTTCGTACAGCACAACACAAAATTCAAGAAAATTGTCAACCCATCTCCATACAGAATAATAAAAAGGTTATCTCCAGTAATTTACCTCATTCAAAGTATTGACAAGCCAAGCTCCTCAGGACGAAAGATTCACATAAATAAATTAATCCTTGCCACCCACAGAAAACAATTCCAGCCTCCAAGCCCTGATAAAGGTGACCCAGCCCTTCAAGATGACAACAGGCCGCAAGTATCAGACTTATCTCATCAGAACCTTCTACCTCCTGTACAGGTCACAGAAGATATCTCTCCAGCTATGCAAGAAAATGCAACCTCACTTCCAAATGCACCTGAAATTCCACGTTCCAGAAAACAGCGTATTTACAAACCCACACGAGATCCGTATCTACTCAGACCCAGATAGTTCCTAACTGACGTCATCCAAGAACTTATATTTATAAAATTTGTCATGACACTTTCCATCTTCCAAGTTCTTACTTGACTTGTCTGTGACTGTGGTTCCGGTTTCTTTTCTGCTGGCAGAAAATAAAAACTTTCGACAATTATGGACATTGTTGGACATTCTGCATCTGTGTCAGATACTCTTGTGTTTTAGACATTTTTCTTTTTTTTTTCTTATTTAAATTTTTTTTTCCCTTCACCTTTTATTAGCTGTAATCAACATACAAGAACTTTCAATTTATATCTCTGAATAATTACCTGTTGTATTAATATATGACTTTCTTTTTAGCCTAAGAGTCAGTGCAGATTCGTATGTCATACTCCTTCCCATTTTGTCAATTAGGACCCTCCCATTGGTATATTCCCTTGCTTTCTGCTACTGTTTTACTTCATCCACTGAGGTAATAGTTTTCGTATTTTTCTTTACTACCTGCTATGATTCAATTTTGTATACAGGGTTATGATGATTCATAATATAGTTAGATGTTTAGATAGAGCATTATTGCACCAATAATTTCTTCGTGACAAAAGGAAGAGGTACCTCCCCTTGTCTGTTTATTTTCCTTATGCTCAACTGAAAATTTTTTTTTAGTGTATGTTTATATGCATTCTCCAGTTTTTTTTTTTTTGTGTTTTGTCTTTTGTGTATGTTCCCCCCCCATGAGTTGCAACTCTTTTCCCCCCATGCTTTTTTTTAGCTATGTTCTTACTGTTTTTTTTTACCATTATTATTATTTTGTGTTGCCATTAATCTAGTCTTTTATATATATTTGTATGTATGTACCATGCCATTTTTCGTGTATCTAATATGTCTGTAATGTACTGTGAATTATGCTCATTATGGAACTTCCGTTTGTAGTTGTGGTATGTTTGCATTTATCTATAACACTTTATGTATGTACGTTTCATGTTATTTATTCTAGGGCAACAACTATGTTTTATATCAATGTTTGTACTCAACCTGTTTTAAACATACCTGTCTTTAATCTAGGATGATTTTTTTTTGTGCTACTATATAGTTTGTATTTTGTGGCACGACATGTTGGATGTCGTTTTGTATCCCCCTGTATCGTAGGCTCCTCCCGGGCTATTTTTTTTTTCCACTCCGTTTTTGGGGAGGGTGTCATATTGCATGACATCGCTCTTTTTCGTTATTTGGCAAAACCAATTTAATATCCGTCCATTTATTCTAATTTACTCAATAATTTAATCATTCCCATTATGCACCGTATTTTGGCTTCCCAACGGCACTTCATTTTCCCCTACTGTTCCTTCTTTTGAGGACCTCTTTCCCCCTCCCGCTACAATGTGCGGCGCTCGTGACGTACGCGAGCTATCGTCACGCTCTTTCGTCAGCGCTTGCCTCCGATTGGTGGCTTTGCGGCAACACCCCTTTTTCTCCAGGCTTGCTGGCGCGCACACGGTGAGGAAAGTCAGTAGTGGTTCCCTCTCACACGTGGTGCGGTCGATATACAGCTTCGGTCACGGTAGTTTTGGAGTCGGCATTTAGTGCCGACGGCTTCGATCCTTGGTGTCTGCCCGTAACGGCAATCCAGTTACATCGCCCTACCTGGCACTTCTATTAATTGAATGAATAGTCTAAGTAACAATTAAAGAAAAGTACGAAATTGCTGACTACGTTTTTTTAAGTATTCCGGTTCCCGAATGCTTCCTGTCTTAGGAGCCCTGCAGGTGGTCTGCGAATGTCCGTTTTAGCCTTCAATAAAGAATCTGTTTCTACCAGCCAGCCTCCTCACTGTGCCTTACAACGGAACACATCATTCTTACAGCCGAAATAATGTGAGTATGTTCCTTTTTTTTTATTATTATCGTCAGATAACTTAAAATGTGCATGCCAGCCATTGAACGCACGTGGCATTCCACGCCATGGTAACTGTATTACTAAATGAGTCCTCCACCAGTGGACATCCAAGTTCCTGGGTCAGAATAAAAAGGAATCCTTCCTTATAACAAATTTCTAAGGAGGTCATGAATTCTTAAGAGCAAAAATATACTCATCCACTTTGCTTAAGCCACGATTACACGGCAAGAAGAGACTTTGCACCTTCATAACTTACGCCACTTTTGTTTCAAGTGTTCCGATTGTTTACTCAAATGCTGTTAGAATGAAAAAGATACGTGACTTACACCATTTTTGACTCAAGTTGTTCGGATTGCTCTCTAAAGTGCTGTGATGTATAACAGATGTCCTTTTCCCATTGGATTATCAGCTGACAGAAACACCTGCTTTTTTTTATGTGTTAGCCCAGATGTTTTGAGTAAAATTCTCTTTTTCCACAGGAAATAAAATTTTTGTTTTTTGTGTTTTCATCTCAGTGTAACAGAAGGGGTGAGTGATTTCATTTTATTTATAGTCAGGAACGATGATTTTTTATTGACTTTATATTTATCTTAATTTGTTAATAAAAATTAATTATGTGCTCAAATATCGTTTATTAAATATTGTTTATTTTATGTTAGCGATATATTGTATGACTTGCATTGAAATTGATAAAGATAAATAAGTAAAATAATAATTAAAAAAAAAAATAATAATAATAATATACAGATTTTTATTAAGTTTGCAAAGGTATTATATTTCATGTGTTAAATTTAGAGATTTTCAAATAGATTTTCATAAGTACTTATATTGAACGCTAAATTTTTTTTGAAATTGAAAAAAAAAAAAAAAAAAAAATAAAATAAATAAATAAAATAAAATAAAAAATAAAATAAAATAAATAAATATTAAAATAAAATAAAATAGAAAATAAATAAATAAATAGATAAAATAAACAAATTTATAACTGGTTATTAAATTTCATGTTAAGAGATTTGAAAGTAAAATTGTCAAAAATATTAAAAGAGAAAGTTAAAAAAAAAAAAAAAAAAAAAAAAAAAAAAATTTTTTTTTGATTTTTCAGAAAGGAATTTTATTGTGTGCTATTTATATTGAACGTCAATAAATTTGATTTATTTATTTGTTATATGTTATTTATATTTATTTATTAGTAGGATTTATTAGGTGAAATTAGACAAAGATCTTTCAGAAGTATTTATTTTGAACGTCAATAAATTTGATTTATTTGTTTATTATATGTTATTTATATTTATTTATTGCTAGGATTTATTAGGTGATTGATATAACTGTGATACTATATTAAAAAAAAAAAAAAAAAAAAAGGCAGACTATTTATATTGATTGTGATATTTAATTTATTGAATATTTATTTTAAAGCTGTGATAATTAATAAATACCGAATTTTAATTGCAAAATTGAATAATTTACCTGTTTCAAAAAAAAAAAAAAAAAAAAAAAAAAGTTTTTTTTTTTTTTTTTTTTTTTAAATTTTGAATTGTGAATAAAATTCACCATGTCCAAAGGCAACACCCCAACATGTTTATTGACACCCTCTAAGGGTACAGATGAAAATCTACTTGTAGAGACAAATTTAGAAAATAACTTACTTGAGGCGAGTAAACTGCCCTCTCCAAACACACTAGTAAAAGCAATGGGTAATGCAGATGAATCAGATGATGTAAAGAAATATTTAAATGTAAATAAATCTCCCACTGTAAGAGAGGACAACGTCCTCATTGCTTTTTGCCCTGAAAACGGCATGATGTGGACGTCCTGGCTAATGTATTTTGAAGCCTGGTGCGAGGAGAATGGAAAAGATGAGGTTTGGCGAGTCCGTAATATACAAAGATTTTTGAAGGGTAAAGCCCTCACAGTGTATATAAACAATAGTTTAAACATGCTTCATTGGGAGGAATTGGTTGAAATTTTTACAGAGGAATTCACGGCACCTGGTGAAACATCTTTAACAGATTTCTTGAGCATTTGCTTTAAATCAGGTGAAAATGTCATAGAATATTACCACAAAAAACTCCAAGTAGGGCGAGCACTAGGCCTAGAGCCCAAATTTCTCATGGAAGGATTAACCGACGGATTGCCACTGACTTTAAGACAACTTGTTGTGGCTAATGCGCCAAAAACATTAAATGAATGGAGGGATCTTGTCCACAAATTAAATAAACTGCAAATATCTGAAAAATCTGCTGATCCCCTTCCAAACAAGTTGCCAGGTCAATTTCAAAGGTTCACCTATCCACAAGACAGGGAAAATCGAAACTCAGTTCAATATGCCCCCCGACCACAACCCTGGAGTTACCGGTTTCCTAATGTGCAGAGACCACATATGGGATACCCAAATCAAAACAGACCAAATTGGACAAACAATACTCGACCCAATCTAAGAGGGCCTAGACCCCACTTTTCAAACCCAAATACACACATTCACTTTCAAGGCACTTTGCCTCCTCTCCCGTGTAAATATTGTTCAAAACTCAAAATCCCTAATGCCTTTCATTGGCATAGTGAATGCCCTTTTAAACAAGAAAATCCAACTCATGTCACAGAAGAGTCAACAGTGGTAGATAATACAACAGATGGTACAAATAACACCTATTGACAGTTTGCAGCGACCGGTCGCATTATATACAAGGATATCCAAAGAAAAACCAAGCAAACTAATCAAGGTGTTAAAAATCCAGAATCGTACTCTACCATTCCTTTAATCTTCGATACGGGCAGCAGCTTAAGCATTATTCCTCAACATTTTGTCCATAAATTTAAACTTCAAACGGAAAAGGTCTCACCATTACATGTCATTCAAACACAGGGGATGTTGACAATTCGAGAAAAATGTTACTTTAAATTACAAATTGGTAATATTACAAAAAATATTGAAATGTTTATATTAGATAATAACTTACCTTATGCTCTCCTAAGCTTATCACATTGTTGTCTGTTTCAATTGAATATTGATTGTGCTAAAAAACTGGTAAAATAAAATAATACCATTCTCCCATTGTTAAAAAATATATCTAAATGTACACAAACTTTACATATAACTTCTGAAAGTGAAAATACCAGTAGTCAAAAGAAAAATTTTAATATTCCAACAAACAATAGAGTAAGGGAGTTCACGTACACTCAAGCCACTGAGAACCACGTAAATCCTCAGTCTGCTAGAGAAGGAAAACTTCCTACTTCATTATCAAAATATGTCCAAATTTTTGCAAAATCTAAATATGATGTTGGAAGAATTCATATGGAACCACAAAGGATTCGTTTAACTTCAGATTTACCTATTTTGCTCAGAGCATATAGAACTTCCCCTAAGGAAGAAGAGGAAATTAAAACCCAAATTCAAAATTTATTACAGGCCGGTATTATAAAAGAAAGTTGTTCACCTTATTCCGCACCTGTAACTTTGGTGTATAAACGGGAAGAAGGAAAAAAGACGCGATTATGTATTGACTTCCGTAAACTCAATTCAATCACTAAAACAGATGCTGAATAGGGCTGGATTATTTATCAATATATCACAAAATATCAATATTTTTTTAGTATCGCAATAACAGTATTTAAAATCTTATTCTGCCGATATATCACTTTAATGATATTTCTAAGCGTGCATCATGCAGCCGACCGATCGCACATCCACAAATAACTTTAAAACATCCAATCTTACTACCTCCTTCAAACTCCGCTGCTTTCCCTTTCTTTCAAACTCCGCTTTCCGCTTCCGCTTTTCCCTACCACGCATGCACAGCACGACCGAGTGAAATTTCCCGCGCGAAAAATAGCACCGAAAAATACCACTTTTACTCTAATATTCCTTTCCTTCTTTCCCCACATCCCCTTCTCATAGCCCCAAACGATCTCTCTCTCTCTCTCTCAATGTTACCGCAACCGACCCTGTTACCTCTACATCCAAATGTAATATAACCACTTCCTTTTTCTGTCATACCTGTTGTCTCTCAAATCGAAAATAAATACCAGTACCACTGCTTAAAAAGTCAGACGTTGAACGATAACATATAAAATATTTCATTCATCATCCATCAAGTTATCGCAGTATATTATTTCCCAGCTCTCAAATTCGAAGATATACCCATTCCAGTAATATTGCAGCTCATTTCCTGCTATTGATTGGCTCATTCATATCGGTATTAAATGGCCAATGGCATGCGAGATTCAACATATGTTTATCAAACATGATCAAAGCCGAATTGCAGTATTTCAGACACTGATATCCACTAGAACTTTGATAGCAAGAGTAATCTCGTCTGCCGGATGTTCAACTCATTAATATCGATACATTTTCTTCATGTAGTTATACTACATGACCGCAATATATTGCGGTTTACGTGAAAGTAATATTTAGAATATTGAATGTAAAATGAATTTTCGCAGCCACATCGATTGTTCGAAATAATATCAAGTGGTATTTAAAAAAAAAAAAAAAAAAAAATGGAAATATGGAAATGTTTTGGATGTCTCGGAGATGAAAATAATAAAATAATTTCCGACCATATTTCGATCTGTAATTTTTAATCGTGTGCAGTATAATGTAAATTTTTTTGTAACCTTCAATCATTATTATTATTAAATATTTTAATAAACACAGTTCTTTATTAAGCTAGTAAAATAGATTTTTATCTTCAGAAATTTTATAGGGACAGTTTTCCGACTGAACAATGATATAACACTGAGCATTTTATTATTATTTTATTTATTCATTTTTATTTTATTTTATTTTTTGTGCAGCATTTTAATATTATTATTATTATTATTATTCATTTATTTATTTATTTTAGCTGTTCTTATTAAATATAAGAGACTTAAACAAAAGAAAAATGGTTAAAAAAAAATAGAAATTCTACTTACATTTTATGTAAACAGAATTTAATTTAGTACGACTGGACTTTATAACTGTGTTTCATTCACTAGTATCGATTACTATATTCATTTCTTAAAATGTCTTTGGTATAACTTTAGCAAAGGAGCCCCTTTGTGTTTTTTAAATTTTTGTTGTCAATTTATTGATGGATTAAAGTGGCTATCGAAAATTTTGGAAAGAAATATCCGGGTTACTTCGGTACGAAATTTAAATTTTGCAAAGGGCTATGCTGAAGCGGTTCCATTTCTTTAGCACTGTTTTTTTTTTTTTTTTTTTTTGAATTCTATTTTAATTATTAAAAAATATATATATTTGTACATTTATATATTTTTTTCGACATAAAAGTAATATATTTACTTACCCATTCATTCATTTATTGAAGTGAAAACTTCTTTAGGCGCGTTGAGCACTTTTGGTGAACAAAAATCATTAAACTCGCATCACCGTCAGCGAATGCTTTCCATTTGAATTGAAAACTTTTGGGTGAACAAAAATCAATGAACTCGCGTCATCATCAGCGAAGGCTTTCCATCCTTGTATGATACAAATAATGTATCATACAATTAACTTGCTAGTGTGAAGTGTTAATAATTATATATACTGTATATTGTTTTACAATCTGGTGCGGCTCTACACGACTTCTCTCATCTCCGGACGCTGTCTCTTAAAGATTGCATCCGGAAACGTTGCAGTTAGACCTCACAAAACCGTGAGAAAGGCCAAAGCCGCCATTTTTCACACGTTTTTACAATCTGGTGTGGCTCTACACGACTTCTCTCATCTCCGGGCACTGTCTCTATAGCAGTCAGACCTCGCAAAACCGTGACAAAGCCCAAAGCCGCCATTTTCTCACGTTTTTACAATCTGGTGCGGCTCTACACGACTTTTCTCATCTCCGGACACTGTCTCTTAAAGATTGCAGCCGGAAACGTTGCAGTTAGATCTCACAAAACCGTGAGAAAGGCCAAAGCAGCCATTTTTCTCACGTTTTTACAATCTGGTGCGGCTCTACACGACTTCTCTCATCTCCGGGCACTGTCTCTATTGCAGTTAGACCTCACAAAACCGTGAGAAAGCCCAAAGCCGTCATTTTTCTCCCGTTTTTACAATCTGGTGCGGCTCTACATGACTTCTCTCATCTCCGGACACTGAAAACAATCCACGCTTGTATACATTAAAATTGGTGTTCATTTATCTTTAAAAAGTAGCAAATGTCTATTTTCCTTTTCTTGAAAAAATATCGATAATATCATTAATATCGATATTAACTTGGCGATATATCGCGATATTTGATTTCTGATATCGTCCAGCTCTAATGCTGAACCACTTCCCAGAATAGATACTTTGTTAGATAAACTAGCTAAAGCAAAAATTTTTTCCACTCTTGACTTGGCAAGTGGATATTGGCACATTCCTATTCACCCAAAAGATACTGAAAAATTGGCCTTAGCTACAACTTTCGGATTATATGAGTGGAAATACCTTCCCTTTGGGCTTAAAAATACCCCTGCTATCTTCAATCGAACCATTAGAAGGATTCTAAATAAATACAAAATAGACTTTGCCTGTAATTATTTTGATGATATAATTGTATTTTCACAGTCAGAAGATGAACACTTCCAACACCTACAACAACTTTTTGATATATGTATTAAAGAAAACTTAAAATTAAAATTATCAAAATGCAATTTTGTCAAAACAAAAATTAATTTCTTAGGATATGAAATAACTAATGGCCTAATTACCCCTGATAATCCAAACATTGAAGTAATAAAAAATTTGAAACAGCCAGAAAATGTTAAGGAATTACAGAGAGTTTTGGGATCAGTTAACGTTTATGCTAGATTTATTCCAAAATATGCTGAAACAAGAGCTCCTTTAAATAATTTATTAAAGAAAAATGTCCCCTATGTTTGGGACCAGAAATGTGAAAAATCCTTCCAAAAACTAAAAAATGCTCTTATAAGTAAACCTATTTTAAGACTTTATGATCCCAGAACTCCCTGTCAGTTATTTGTTGACGCCTCGAGTCATGGTGTGGGATGTGTTGTTAAACAAGCAGATGTGAATGGTGCTTTACACCCAGTGGCATATCGTTCAAGAAATTTACGAGATTATGAAAAAAATTATGCAATTACAGAATTAGAATGTTTAGCAATTATTGATGTCTTAGATAACTTTTATCATTATTTGCACGGTCAAAAGTTTGTCATACATACGGATCATGCGTCTCTCACTTGGTTAAAAAATGTTAAAAATTTAAGAGGAAGATTATTCCGCTGGTCCTTTAAACTTAGTATGTTTGACTATGAAATTAAATATCAAAAAGGATCAACAAATATTGAAGCTGATATGCTATCTAGATTGCCTGTTTTGGAAAATGTGTCACACCATGTACACCTCCTAGACTTAAATGAAATTAAACAAAACCAGAAAAAAGAAAACATAGGTATTAACATTAAGAAAATTCTTGAAATTGAAGATGTAATTGTAATTAAAAAGAAAGGTTTGTATAAGATAGTAATCCCGATGTCATTAAGATTATCCCTCCTAGAGAAAACCCACACTCAATTTGGACATCCAGGAATTTATAAAATGATAAATTTAATTACACCACAGTATTATTGGCCTAATATTAATAAAGATATTGAAAATTTTGTAAAACATTGTCATACCTGTCAAATAAATAAAAAATGTAGACAAAAACTGTTTGGTTCATTACAGGAAGTACTGCCAACAGATAAACCTTTTGAATGTTTGTCTTTGGACACTGTTGGTGGGCTGAACTACTATAATTCTACAAAAAAATATTTGCATTTAGTCGTGGACCATGCAACCCGTTATGCGTGGGGATTTCCATCAAAAAGTGTTACCACTGAAACTTATACAAACTTTTTAAAACAACTTTTTCAAATTCAAGTACCTAAAAAATTGTTAACAGATAGGAATGCAGCATTCACAGCATCCCGTTTAAAAAAATTCCTTCGAAATTATGATACAAAACATTTGTTAACAAGTAGCCATCATCCCGAATGCAACGGGAAAATCGAGCGCCTCAATCAGACTATTGTTACCCGTCTAAAATGTAAGGTTAACACATCTTCAAATAAAATTCCCTGGACTAAATTAATTGGTGAAGTTTTAAATCAATATAACTTAACACCTCACTCTGTAACTCAATTCCCACCTAGTTATTTATTATTAGGAGAATTACCATATGATCCATTATTAGTAAACAATAGTTACTATCCTTCAATTGATGAAGCTAGAAAAATAGCAAAAGAAAAAACAATACAATATCATAAAAAAAAAAAAAAATCCAATTTGATGCTCGATTTCTCCCTGTTAAATTTAAAGTTGGTGATGAAATTATTTATGAAGAATTCCAATATCCCAACACACGTAAGTTAAGTCCACCTTATTCAGGCCCTTATACAATCTTAAAACAAATATCTGAAGTTAATTTTGAAATACACAAACCCAGTCCCCATTTTAAAAGAAATTCAGAAATTGTTCATTCATCTAAGTTAAAATACTATAATAACCCTCAAAAATTCAAATTAAGTCATGAATAATTTTAGTTAGGGATCAACTCCATGCCCCAGGTATTATTATTTTTTTATTTATTATTCTCGTGATCTCCTGATCTTCACCACTGTAAAGTGATCAGAGAGTGCGGGAAAAATGATTTGTTTTTGCCCTCTGTAGAAATTCACCAGTTTCCACCTTTACCCCAACTCACCTTTTTGGAAAGACTTGACTTCTCACAAGTTCAAGGGTCAAGTTACCCACAAAACAATTTTTGTTGGCTTGCCAATGGCTAACCAAACTATGTTGATACCAATGTAGTATTTTAAAACAATTAATTACTAACAGAAAGTGATTAAGTTGGTTTTGTGTAAATAGTTTGTAAAAAGAAAATGCCTAGTAGTACTGGTATTTTTAGTATTAGTAGTATTATTAGAGTTTATTAAACACTATTGTGTTTATTAAATAGTTTTATGTGTCTGTTAAATGTTATATTTATGAAAAAATTATTTGTGTTAGTATGTAAATAAAGTTTCTAGAAATTGTTAAAAATGTACTATGATATAATTGTTTTTCATATACTTTATGTTTTATTAAAAGATCTTTGCATTATTAAAAAGATACACAAAGAAAAACACAGATTTTGTGAAAAGAAAAGTTTGTTTACAATTTACAAAACATTTGTTTACAATGTGCTGTTAAAGTTACAGTTTTATAATTATTGTTATACATATTATATATGGACTCAATAACCAAGGAGATCAGACTTTTTACAACAATTATTTATTGTCAAAGATCAATGGTTATTATTCAAGACATTCAAAAACTTTTAATGGCCAAAAGGAACTTTATGTTTTAAAGACTTTCCTAAACACAAACTAGTTTGTAAGAAAAGAAAGATATCTTGTCAAATATGTTACGCCGGTAAACATGTTATGTTATAATTTTTTTCTCGCACAGTATGTCATACGTTTTCATACATTATATATTAAACTTTTCTTATGTTTGTAAACAAGTGCTGTAAACACTATTATATGTATCAGGCGAGCCCGTTGACCAGTCCAACATACAAGTAAATAAATTTAAAACAAAAAAAAATATTTTTTTTTTTATAAATAAAGGGAAAGGCCATAACTCCTACTTAAAAATGATAACCTAGACAAAAGTGTTTCCTAAAATATCTTCTGTCTCTGGGTGACTTCCCACATACTTGCAGGCAAGTGTGGGGGAGCGTCGGCTTGGAGGGGGGGGGGATATGAAAGGATAAAATAAGCAAGATTCTAAATTAGTATTTAAATTAATATTAAGTGATATCTTAATAGTATTGGATCAGATTAAATCTTAATTTTAAGAACAACTTTGTGAGAATTCTATTTAAGAGCCCCAAAAAGTTAGTTTTTCAGCAAAACACATCGTAGCGCGGGAATCGGAGTTAGAAGAAGTTTCATAATCAAAATTATGCAATAGTCGAAATAAGCGGCAATGCATTGCGAAATACGAAATCCTGGATATCCGGGTCAACCAATAAAAGAATGTGGGCTGGATTTTAGCTCACTTAACTATCCAATAAGAATTCATATTAAGAGTTTGGTCTCGCCCCCCAAATATCCATATTTAAACGGGAGCACCCGAAAATCGGCGCCTTTTTTATGGAAGTATTTGCTTAATTAGTTCACGTCCATAACAAGTTTAATTTAACGGTCCCAGGAGGGGATTGGTTCGAGGTTCCGCCGTTAACGAGAAGATTTCGGCCCGACTCGGCTACGGATCTGTACGTCAACGTGCTCAGAATGATTTGACTGTTAATAACATGTAAAATGACTAAGAGTCTTCAATAAACGACTGCTGACTGCATCAACTATTTTGGCGTATTAGTTATTTGAGTGAACTCTTTTAATATGAAATGACTGGCATGAATCACCTACTAAAAGACAATACGCTACATATATATATATATATATAATACACACTTATCAATTAAAGAATAGATAAAAAAGAAGATAAACATAGCATTATTGAAATGTCATAAAACTAGTTGCTACAGTTTAATATATTTTAAACACACTGGGTATTACTTTGTGAACTAATGAGTTAATTTAATAAAAAAGCACCACAAAACTGGCGTTGTAAAAATCATTACTTATAAACTTTGAATAAACACCATAAAATGCAATAAACTCGCAACAATTGTTTCGGGTCGAAAAAACACACGACCCTTCATCAGGCGAATAAAGTAAGCACGAGTGCTGCAGTCAAAGTGGCAAAGCGTTGCCGCTTTGACTGCAGCACTTGTGGTTTTTTCGACCCGAAACAATTGTTGCGAGTTTATTGCATTTTATGGTGTTTATTCAAAGTTTGTAAGTAATAATGAGTTAATGTTTAAAAATATTTTTATGTTGAAATGTTGAAATCTAATGCAAATTTTTAGCATTAAAGTAGAAAAATATGGCAAAAAAAAAAAAAAAAAAAACTGAGCAATGTAATCACAAAATAATAACCAAACATGTTTAGAATATATTATTAAATTATAAAAAAGTAAAATCGAGGGAGAAACTAAAAATTAGTTAGCTATGACAAATTTAAAAAGTTTGTGAAATTTTAATAACTTTAAATGATTTATAATGTGCATCATCCCCTTAAAACACAAAATGCATATTTTAGACTGCTATAAGTTTTAATTAAATTTATGATAATTCTAATAAACAATAACAAGCATTCATCATCTCAAGTTTATTTTTAACTCGGTAACTTACTTCAACAATAGGATATATACAGCAAAGTTCAGAAATGAGTTCTTTCCTCCGGTAATTTAATTGTGCTTCTGTTTTTAGCAATGTTTCGCGGAATTCACAGTAGTACTTGGATAATTCAAAATATTTTTCTACTAATTTCTTCTGTTCTTCATTTTTCGCATTCATGACTTTCCCTGAAATATCCCACAACTTAGTAAACTGTTTTATGTATACACACCAAACACATTAAATATAACTAAAAAAATTGATCATTTTTGTCAAAAAAAAAAACAAAAAAAAAAACAACTTTTCACTAAATATACAAATAGAGAAAGGAATTATAGAAAATATTTTCATTTTATTAAAATAATAAAAAAAAAGCAATCAAAATAATTAAAAATCTTAGCTCAAAACTACTCCTTTTTCTCTTTTTTAAATCTGTACTAAGATAGTAAATTTTCCTCATTTATTCACTAGGTATTTATCTAGTCTAATTTTATTTTATTTATTTATTTATTTTTTTTTTTTACAGGCACATAAAAAATAGAATATTAAATAAAAATATAGAATATTAATTATAAAGTTTGTATGCAAACACAATACATTTCAAAAAGCTCACAACAGTTGTTTCAGGTCGAAGTAATAGGGCTACTTTCATCAGGCCAAAAGAGTAGGCACAAGTGCATCATGAAAGTGACAATGCATTTGCTTAAACCTTTGAGCAGTTGATAAGTATTTTTCTGTAAATTGAGCAGTTGTTTCTACCCTGATGCACGTAAACTCAAAAGTACATAATTACAGTTAAAACATTACAACTTTGTCTTTTTTCCAAGACATTTCGTAGGTTAAAAAAATTTCAACACCTGCCCTCTAGTGCATTTTTAACTTCTAGTAGCATAGAATATTTTAAATATTTTATGGCTTTCTTAAACAGAAAAAAAAAAGTTAAATACAGACCATATTTTAAGATTCATGAAAATTTACACTTTTTCTTAATAAATTAAAATTAAAATCTAATTTAAAATAAACTAAAATCATTAAAAATTATTTTAAAACTTACCAAATGTTTTATAGAACAACGCAGTCATCCTTAGGGCATTGGGTGAGCTGTGAATGTCTCCTAGCTTCTCTCTTTACCTCACATTCGAAGCAAAGGGCACCACCTGCTTTGGTTGGCTCTAAATTGTTACAGGCACTATTATTTGCTAAAAATCCCAATTGCTTCATGTTTTATTTTTTATGGAATAAAAATAATTGTTGGTGGCACTCTATGCTTTGAAGGAAAAATGAAGAGTGGAGCCATAAGCGATCCACAACTTATTCTACACTCTAAGGATGACAATGCTGTAATTGAAAGCATTTGGCAATGAAATTTTTAATGATTTTAACTTAGAAAATCTGTGAATTCAACTATTAATATCAAGGCCCTGAAGTTGATGACATTGCATCTTTTTTGCATTTTTAATCATATGATTGCTGCTGACAGGATTATAGGTTCTCTACAATACATTTATAATTCAAAATTATGCAATTAGTATAGATTTTTAGCTTATTTTTGAAGTATAACGGTTATAAATAATAGCTAATAGGTTTATCTACAAGTGTATACTTTTCAGTTTAATATAAAATTAAAATAAGCCTTGCTTTAGCACACTGTAAAAACTATAGTAGACAGTGATTAAAAAAAAAAAAAAAAAAAAAATTACAATTTTGCCTTTTTTTTAAGGCAGTCAGAGAGTTAAGTATTTAAAAAAAAAAAAAAAAAAAAAAAATCTCTATTTTAGGAGTTTTTCGGAAACTTTTAGATTCATTTTCATATTTTAAAGCAAGTAATTTATAATTTATACATATATCAGGGGTGATTATGGATAGAATCCTTCATTGGGTTAATTTTTTTTCTTGCAGGCCAGGTTTAGTTTTCAATGAGTTGGGTCGACTTGAAAACATCATCCAAAAAAAAAAAAAAAATATTACAATTATAAGCATAAATTTGCAGACATAATTATAAACCTATAACTGATTTAAGCATACTATATATACCAGACATGTGTCAGAGCTCCATATTCATATCTGCGGATATCTGCCAGAAAAAAAAAAAAAAAAAATCCTTATTCATATCTGGATCCGTATAAACAAGAAACAAATACCTGTAATCTTTTTCTTTTCTTCAACGAATCTAATACGTATTTTTTGTAGAAATTGTAAGGAAATTAGAAAGTATTATAAATCTTTATTGATTATTCTTAATATATAAATAAAAGAAATACAATATAACCTCGCTTTTAAGTTCTAGGAATTGAAAAAAATTCTGAATTTACATTTTTTTTATACCTCTATTTTCAATGAATTTCAATCCTTGTTTCTATGTTAACGAAATTTTGAATTTTCCCACATTTACACTTGTGTATACAGCAAATATAGAAGAAATACTTGTTGTGATTTAATCAAAAAGTGATGTAAAATAAATACATTTAAGAAACGAATTCCATCAAGGCACATAATATTCTTTATCGTCTTCTCTAAAAGAAATAAACAAAGCCCTAAAATTGCAACTGTAGGAAGCTAATTTGCTGATTGTGCACTGAAAGTGGCCAGGGGAAAGCAGATGAATCATATCCATGCTACCCAAGTTATTACAGTAAACATTCACATTGAACGAAAGCAACAAATTAAGATACATATTTTTTTTCTTCAGAAAATATGCATTAGACAATAAACTTCTAACACTTAACATGAAGCACATTTTTTTTACTACTGAAGTTCACAACTCACATAAATGGTTAAAAATTATTATTAATCCATTTTTTAGATTTTTTAATTTTTAACTTAATACAATTAGTAATTACATTTTAAATTATTTTTAAAATAATTTACCAACTGCGTGACAATAAAAATTTACCTTATTTTACAATTTAAAAAAAGTTTTGCATGATTTTCAGATGAATTAGTAATGTTCATTCAGTTTTCGGATTTCGGGTCAGATATAGGTCACAAAAATTTGCTATTGCAGGTTTGGGTCGATGAACATTTTTTGTTGAGTTTGGGTTGATTTAAAATTCATCTGTCGGGTTCGCTGGACTGTGGAGTAAAGATAAAAATTCTGAATATATATGTAGAGACAGAAAGAGAGGGAGATACTCAAATTATTTAGAGCAGATCAACAAAAATATGCTACTTTTTCACATATTTCTTGGATGACAAATGAGTGACTCTGCCAGAGTATGATGATGATTATTTTATGATTGGAACCAATAAAATAGATTTTGTACATCTAAAATATTAATAAGTTACAAAATATATTCCGAAATTTTCATTAGGCAACTTTTTTTTTTTTTTTTTTTTTAAGGCTGTTCATCAGTTAAGATTCCCTCTTTTCTTCATCTCATGTTATCCAAAAGGGAGTTTTGTTGCTTTGTTTTATAGGAATACTGAGGCGAACTGATAAAAACTTATTTGAAAGAACCTTTAACTGTTTCTAAAATGTGCCGTTAGATGGCGCAGTAAAAGAACTATCTCTGAGAAACTTTAGTTGAGACTGAGAAGGATTTTCAGTTCAATCAGTCGGTCTGTGAAAATGTGTCGTTTATGTCACTGACATGGTACTCATTTAAGTTAATCTTTATTTATACTTAGTGTAATTTATTAGTTATTGCTTTAAATTAAAAGTGTTAAAAGTTACTATGGTGTGATATCTGTGCAACTCCTATAGAAAAGTGGCCAAACCTCAAATATCTTATTCAAAAATGAAATTTTTTGAATTCTGTTTTCTGAATACTAATTATTGAATACGTCAGCTTTTAGCTTAATGGGAAAGAAAAAAAAAAAAAAGAATTTACACATTTCATTTAGAGATCCAAACTTAGAGTCCTAAATTTACTTAATGAAATAAAATATTTAATTTTTTTTTAATTTTTTTTTTTTTAATTGTTCACTAAATTAAAAGGAGACATATTCAAAGAGTAATATTAAAAAAAAAAAAAAAAACAGAATTTGAAAATTTTCTTTTTTGAATGAGACATCTTTATAAAATGAAGCAACGGAAATTCCACAGGATAACATGGAAAGGGAGAGAGGGACACTCTGATGATCTGATATCTGACTGATCATCTGAATATCTGACTGATGTACAGCCTTAACAGTCACAAAGAAAAAAAAAAAAAAAAAAAAAAAAAACTCCTACACACAATAACTCCTGACAAGTTCTGCAATTACTACTAACACAGCGAGAAAGAAAAAGAGAGAGAGAGAGAGAGAGAGAAAATTCGAACACACAGATACATGAAAACTATAAAGTCTCTTACTTTTCTTGAGCAAATCATCCTTAGAACAATTTATTTCTTTTTCTAAAAAGCTAACATTTTTCTGCTGATTCTGAAGCTCTGTTTTTAAAACTGATATTTTGATCTTAAGAAGCTCTTGCATTGCTTGAATTTTATGAAGTTCTTGACTACTCTGCAGCTTAGCATTTATACTATTTCTTCTTCTTTGTACAGAAGCTTGTGTTTGCTTGATTGCTCTTTCAACAGTTTTTATTCTGAAGGAAGGAAAAAAAAAAACAATCATATTTCAGTCATATGAAAAGCAAAAGTCCTATCAATGAATAAGATAATCTAACAATGATTTAAATGAGCAAATTATAAATTATTAAAACTACAAACCATAAAAAGAAAAAAATGTTATGTAAGGACCAAACCATTAATATATATATATATTATAATGCTCTATTCACAAATCAAAATTTTGTTCTAAACAAAATTTAATTTTCAACAAAACAATTTAATTTTTTCATTTATTATTATTTCGTTTAACTTGACATTACACTACTTTCTACAACGAGAAAAATTTTAATCTGAAGTAAAAAATTGTTATTATCAGATACTTTTCCTATAAAAATATTTTATGCACAGAATATGGGATCTGGATATAATATCGCAAGATCCAATCTTGCCGGACAAAATACCACGTTGACTAAAAAAAAAAAAAAAACAAAAAACAAAAAAAAAAAAAACACGATCTATTTCATGTGTGGTGGGGGCCACAGGACAAATATGTAAAATTCTATTTTTTTATCTACATTTAAGTTAATTTATCATTTGCTTTTCACCATTCAAAATACATTTTAAAAATATTGTATATCACTGTTGATGTCAAAGCTGAACACTGTTCCCCAACCTGAATTAAAAATTATAAAATTAATAAGCACGATTTAATTCATTATGACTAAACTTGAGAAAAGTTAAGAAACATAGTCTCTAAACTCTTTTAAGCAAAATTCATAACACTTTTTGTTAAGGGTTTGCCTGTATGTCAGTGCTTTGACTAAGGTAAATATGCATGTGTTGTCATGAAATTTTATATAGCATTACTAATAATTACCAACTCATTCAAATAATATGTTGTAAAATGTGTCATTTTATTTTTATCAAACATAATCTGGTGCTATTTTGTCCCCACCCCATTTTATGTATAGAATGTATACCCGATTCTGCTTAATTATTATTACTAGTATCGCCCAGTGGTCAAAACTCGACCATATTTTTTGCAAAGCAAGGCAAAGCAAAGTTATTGCTTTGTCCTAAACGGAATGCAATTGCAACACAGCTGCGGTAATTGTTTGCCGATATTCACTCTAACTGAATCAGCAGAGTTTTACTTAATATAACTATTTCTCTTTGTAGATGTTAGCCTTTCCTGAAATGAGAGAAAATCGCAACGCGAAAACGCTCCTTGTTGTGTGATACAGCCCAGAAGCTAATAGATACCATGTCAAACCAAGGCCCAACCAAGTATAAAATTCTGTTAAATTAATTTGATTGGTTCATAAAGTACAGTGTCTGAACAAAAAAAAAAAAAAAAAAAAAAAAAAAAAAGATAATTTTCAAAAATGGACGAATTGAGTTCGGGAGATTTCAAAACGTGTAACTTTATCGAAAACCGAAAATCTAAAACTTTTCTGAATCTTATATTTTCTACTTATATATGCAGAGGAAAGAATAATAAATCCACCTTTTAAAAAATAAAAATAAGTAGTCAATTTCACTTAATTAAAATGCAAGGAAATCTCAAAACGTGTAAATTCATCGAAAACCGGAAATCAGAAGTTTTTGTGTATCTTCTACTTGCTTCTTCTACCCACAAAAGCTAGCAATAAAGACACTTTTTTAAAAAATAAGTAGCCAATTTCAGTCAATTGAAACGTAAAGAAAGCTCAAAACATGTAAATTCAGCAAAAAACGATAATCGGAATTTTTTCCGTATCGTCTACTTATACATGCAGCAGTTAGTAACAAATCCATTTTCCTTTTATTTAGTATATTAGTCGAATATTTATTGTTTAAATAACACCCTTTGAAATGAAATGTTTATGTTTACATTCGAAACTGGAAGTTTGCCATTTTTTTTTTCTGGAGTTTTGTGATTTTTAATTAAAATTTTACCAATTTTACAGAAAAAATAACTCAATCAAACACATGTAGACAGTAACTTATATAGAACTATACCCAAATATCGGAATTAAAATCGGCAGATAATTTCCGTTATTTTTTAATAATTTTTTACAAAAAATCCAATGGACAATTAACATAGAAAATATTTTTCATGGCTCCATGGACAGACAGTGACGTCATCACTTCGCTTGCGTATAGTGATGCTACATTATACAAATTACTGTGTCTATGGTTTTATTTGAGCTTTATGAAATTGCCAGATTCAACAACTTTCTTCTTTTAGGTATTTTTTAATGTAAAGGAATACGTGTATAAAAGGGAAAAATGGGGGAAAATGCATAAAAAATAAATGTATTTTTAAATACCTTCTTGACATCGTAAGAAAATAATATTTGTATTTGCACCTTCCGGCTAACCATACCTTTCGAATGATACCATTCTCAAAACTCTACTCCCATAATTAATATGTTAAAAAGGGACAACAAATTTTATGCTTGCCTATTAATATATAGATTTTTTTGCCCAATGGGTAACAATTTATTTTCCCTTGTGGGAACTATGATGTCATATACTCTGTCGATTTATCCAATGTTTTTCTGTTTCTGAATGTATAGGTGTATTTACAACAATTTCAAATTATTCACTTTTCTAAAGATTTTACATTTTTAAAACTTATCAATATGTCATTTTTTAAACAAAATATATATATATATAAAAAAATAAAAAATAAATAATACATAACATATATTAAAAAAAAAAATAATAACAAACAGATATATTCAGTCTTGATAATCAAATGTTTACTACCGAAAAAGGATTATTTGATAAATTTAATAGTTTTAATACTTTATTAAAAAAAAAAAAAAAAAAAAAATGGTTTAAAAAGGACTTACATTTTTATAATTTCACATAACTGAAAATTGAAAACTAACCTAGAGAGAGTGCTTAAAGTATAAGATGTTCTCAGGCTATTTACATCTGTGCTAAGGCTTTGTTTATCAGATGCTTCAGTTATATTTCCCAAGGTGTGCTGAAAGAAAAAGAAGTTTGATATATTATAATTATTCATCAATGTTTTATAAAATGTAATTAAATATTATAAATTAATTAATGAAGAAAAAGGGATATTCATTTAACAATTTCACAAGTTTACACTGTTCTTACTAATTTATTATATTTATACATAGGAACAAGTATCAACATGAATTTTGAAGAGATGATTAAAACTGAATCTTGTAAATATATGTATGCAATAATTTATAAGTGCACATTCTAACTGAGAAATTATTAATATTACAGTTTGTGAGATCATAAATTATTTGTGCATTCTGATTTGTGTAAATAAGTATTTGTATGATGTAATTAATTCTGATAATGTAAAAAGTGAGCCCTTCCACTAATTTCTTTCCCATTTATTTGCAGGAGAAATTTGAAATATAATTGAAATTTCCACCCTAAATATTAGTTTTCATAATTATTGTGTTTTAATCATTTTTTTATTAAATCATTTTCTAAATATTTCAAAAGTTCCAACTTCACTAATTTGTTCTCAATATTCTCCAAAAAGATTACCACCAAAAATTTGACACCTACATGAAACTGTGCTTCATTAACCATGAGACTGCCGCTGGCAGATATATCTGGTCGCTGAACTATTCTTTTTTCCACAACACATTTACAATTAAAATTTTTAGAAGTATGGAATTTCAGTTTGTTTTCAAGTTTTAAGGTTTTAAATAATAATCATAAGGATATCATATGCAGAATTACATATTTCATTTCAAGCTGAAATAAGTATTATTTTAGTACATTTAAAAAATTGTGCAGTGAAAACAATATTATAAATTTGCCCATTCCAAAGGCAGTCAGATGATTACGAGGAATTTAAGAACGATATTAAAATATTTATAACTGATACGATTCATAATACAGTGAACTCTCGTTAAGACGGCCCCATTTAAGATGGATTTCTCGTTATTACATACAAAAACGGAATCTCCGGCTAAGGCCTATAGGAGTTGCATGTAATAAACATCGCTTTATACGTACAATTCACTTGTTAAGATGGACATTTCTTTCCCCTCAAATCTTACTTTCTTCAAAAAAGTGTCAGTTCACAAAATCTTTTCAAATTCAAGTTTTTTTTTTTTTTTTAATATGAAAAGGTGCAATAATAAAAGGGTTAATCTCTTTCACTCTGCTCTATTACACCGTGGGAGGCAAACAAAATTGAAAAAACAAACCAAGATAACTTCTTTTTTTAAGATAGACTAACTAACTATTATGTACTATCACCCTTTTTTCTTTATGTACTACATCAAGTTGTAGTATAATGCACTATATGAAGAAAAGTAGTTTTGTAAGTATTGTTTTTCCTGCGTTTATATTTTTAGTTAATAAAAGGGTTTGAGGAAACAAATTTTCATTCGTATTATAGTGTGCATGTGCTTATAATAGTAATTTTAGAGTTCATATAGAACTTCAGTTTATGAACTCCTGTTATAATGGACTCTCGTTAATATGGACAAAAACTGCCGGCCCTTGATTATCCGTTTTAATGAGAGTTCACTGTAATAATATACATTTTTCACTAGTGCATTTTCATAAACTCTTTTTAAAACTGGATTATCCTAATTCCTGCTAACCAGCTGTATTGCACTCAGTTTAATTTTTTGTTAAATCATTTTCTAAACATTTCAATAGCTCCAACTTCACTAATTTGTTTTCAGTTCATAATGTACTTTCATTTTCTTTTCTCATGAAAATGTTTATTAATTCTTTGTGAATTTTTTAGTTGAAAACTAGCTTGTAGTCTGAAAAGAAGCTTTAGGAACAAGATGAGGATTCACCTACACTAAGGATGCAATACCTCATCATTATTTAATGGATGAAGACTATATAACTGGAATAGATTTATTTACTGCTTTATTTTATAATATATATATTAAAAGTTCTAGATTGCCTAAGATAAAAATTGTGAGTTTTTGGCAGATTAAAATTGGATGTGAACTGCTTAGCAGAGCATTGGAACAGAAATTTTCTTTAAAATTATTCTACAATGTTAATATTTAACAAAAATTTAAATTGCCATTAATAAAGATACAGCTGTTTTGGGGATTTTTTTTTTTTTTTTCTTCATTTATTAATTTTCTCAACATTCCTAACTTTGTACTATGCTTTTAGCTATCTAATATTTTATTGATACCTCATTATTAAAGTTCTTCCTTCCATGTTTTTGCTCGTTATAATGAAGAATTTTTATTATACATATAGATAAAGAGCAATAATAAATGTCAAAATATAAATTGTACTACACCTGATAACAGTCTTTACAGCTATAGTATCCTTCTAGCATACCAAATATTAGTGTGTTAGGCTTGAAATTCTTTCCTTCTTTTGGAATCTAAAATAATGCAAATATTGTAAAAGCTGAGTGGAATTTTAGTCAGACATTAATTTACACTATTTCTGGAAAAAATAAAATTGAAGTACATAATTATAAATTTAATTACACCTGACTTGAAATACAATAGCTCCACAATAATAGCTATTTCACAGTTCTAAAAGTCATTTGATGAAATAATTCAAATAGCACAAATAAAAATTTCTCTGTTTATAAACTGGGTTGAATACTAGAAAATATATCTAATGAAAGTAATGGGGCAATAATGACTTAAAGATGATTTCCAAAACTCTAAGGCAAATCTTTACTTATAATAAAATTGCTTTTGTGTATGTCTCTCATTGTATTTTTTGTATAGAAAGATGTGACTTTAGATTCACAGAGAGCTTGTATACAGGTCTGACTTAGATTTGTACATAAGTATATCTTTATACGATCCGATCATGTACAAAGCCTGATTTTTGATTTTGTTTTTGAATTATTTTATGTCTACCAAAATTTGTAAAAAAAAAGATGTCATGTTAAATACAATATATATTTACATGAAAAAAAAAAAAAAAAATGTGAAATTGATGTTAAATTTCATTTGACTTATATGAGTGAAAAATTATGACAATATTACTTTTTTAAAAACAAATTATTAATGTCGTCATCTGTAAATTTATCATCATAACATGATATTCATTAAACATGATTACTCGGGACCGCTGTCGCTGTTTTGACATTTTTTCAATCATTGATTAATACAAGTTATCTTCATTAAGAAAGTTTCATTCATATTCATTCTGCTTAAAATTTAGAATGGAAAAATAGAGTTTTAATGTTGTTCTAAGTAACTTCTGACCAAAACTGTACAACTTAAAGTAAGATGAGAAACAAGAGTTATAATAATATTAAAAAAAAAAAAAAAAAAAAAGGCTGGACTTTTTTCTTTTTTTAATAGTGAATAAATAATATATAACAGTTTTAGAATAGTTATATTTTTGCTAAAGTATATTTTGCTTTTAGCACAATTTTTGTTAGCAATTCTTTTAATTCAAATTCATATATAGCTTTTGAATATGCATTTGATTATTTTGTAAAGAGCAAGACATTTTCTATACAAGGACGAATCCAAGTTTTAATTTTGATGAACATTAAACATGGCATTTTTAATTAATAATTTCATTAATTATGGGGATAAGAAATTTTTAACCAAGATAAACATATTCCTTGGATTATTCGGCAAACATTGGTACCTTTTGTGGCACTGAGAACCCTCGTCATAGCTAGCTCCCCCCCCCCCCCAAAAAAAAAAAAAAAAAAAAAAAAAAAAAATCAGACAGCAGCGGTAGTAACTTTTTCTTTTTTTTTTTTTTTAAATATATAGAGAAAATTTTGTGAAAGGGCCCATTTTATGTACAGGATTTTTGTGAATGAACAACTAAAAGTCCAAATTATTGCTTATATTGACCGCTGCTATATTAGTATTAATCTTACACCAACCTTTTATTTGAATGATGAAAAAGAAGTAAGTTTCTTCATAGATTTCTAACACACTCCAAATTATTGAAAATTAGATTACTTCCAATTACAAAAAATGCACATTAAAGAAATTTTATTTCCAGTATTTATAATATTTCAAGTCTTTCACAGAGAGTAGATGGTAATTTTCCCAAATGTTTAATATGTAAGAGAATGATCAAATAACTATTTTCAAATAAGGGAAATTTTCAAACTTTACTTAAACACTATATTTGAATTTGGTAATAGTTTGAAATTTTCTTTACCTGCATTCAAGTTTTACAGCATTTAAATTAGTCACAAGTTTAAATCATATTACCAACTTTTAAGCACATACTTTTAACTTTCCCCTACTACTGTGTGTATTCCTAAATTAAAAAAAAAAATAATGCATTGAACAAATTATCTTATCTGATCATTATATTAAGTTCACCCATTAACATAATTTCTTTGACACCATTATAAAATCAAAACGAAACACACATATAAATATTTAATTTTTCATAATTTTATAGAATGAACAAAATTACAAATCAGCAATTGCTGAAAAATTATGACTTACCTGCTCTCCAAGAAACACCAAACCAGAGAAAAACACAACCCATTCAATAAGTAACTGCTTTTCACCCTTCATATTCCATACCTTAACACAAATAACTTCAAAATGATGTTAAGGATAATTAGAAAACAAAATATGGTAAAAATATGTGATATTTTTTAAATATATAAATTTGAAATAAATATTATATAAATAAATAAATATATTGAAGGTGACAAAAGAAATGAGTTGTATATTTTAAATTACAAAATTATACATCCCCTCAACTCTGAACTCAATACAGTATACACTTAACCCTTTATGCTCCAAATTATGAAAAAACATTATGTTAAAACTTTTTCTAATTACTTAATATACACTTATTAGGAGATATGTAAAACTGAAATTGAATTTTTTCTTTTTTTGTTAATTAGAGCTAATTAATTGCTTGGATACTTTAAAATACTGTCGGGGCACTGCAGAAAAAAAAAACTTCATAATATTAATTTCTTGTTTACTTAGTTATTAATAATTCTCATACCACACGATATTAGAAAAAAAAAAAAAAAAATGATACAAATGCCATTCAGTTTAGAGCAAATTTATATGAAGAAATATAGCAACACATATTTTTCACCGAAACAGGAGCATTTGAGATCTAAAGGCGACAAAAATCATTTCCAAAACTTTTCCTTCTTTATGCTTTTGCAATCTACCAGCAGTTGAGAGAAGTATTCAATATTGGTATTTTAAAAGTACCATGTGTAAAATGTAAATGGATATTTTTCTGTAAGAGTTACAATCAGGAGGTACTTTAAGTACCAACAAGGCATAAAGGGTTAATCACTTCACCAGCCATCATGAGAAAACTCGGCGGGAGGGGGGGGGGGAATGTAGCCTTCCACACACTGCAGTGGCCGAAATTAAAATCATCTTGAATATATACAAAATTCACTTTGTGGACTTTATGATAGAAGCCTCCCCCCCCCCCCCAATCAATGATTTTGTTCTGGGTCTAATGATAAGTCAATCCCTGATAATAAACTACCTACCAATGTCAGTTTTGTGATTTCAAGATGGTCCCATGAGTTCACTAACATTTGCCAAGAGTGCAAGTGCTAATTTTTACCATCTCTCTATTTTTTTAATTGAAGTATTATAATACTTCTCTTAAGATGATACACTAATCAGAGTTCCCACTCAAATTCAAAATTTAAATTTCCTGAATCTTTTAGGTTCTCCAGGCCTATTTTTATAACATTCCATGTCCCAAAATTTGGTTTTTGAAGTAATAGATACTTCATGACATAAAACATAACATAGTTTGCGAAATAAAAGATAACATAGTATGTCTTAAACAGCATGCTCAAAAAATATTTTCCAGGTTTATATCATTGTTTTTCCAGAATTTTGGGCAATATTAGCAATTTTCCCTGACTTTTTTCACTAATTTCAAATTGCCTAGGTTTTCAAGGTTCTTCCTGACTCATGGGAACCCTGAGTAATTTGTTTAAAATAAATAAAGGAAATATATACTTGCTTTAATTCATAGTCTAAGTTAAATGATTAATTAAAAAGTAACACTGATTTAGTTATCGAGGGTCAAGTACATTTAATTATGTTACATATTATTTTATTGCATTGTAAAGCATTACTTATGTGAGCAGCAATTATTAAACTGCATATTACAAATAGAAACATTACTTAGTTTCTTTATCTAAAAATTATTTTGTTTAAATGGAGTTAGGCATAGCAACGTTTTATGTTGAAGTTGCATATATAGTAGCTGAAACTTTATTTCAGTCTTATCAAAAGAAAATTTTGTTTAGAACAATGTTAAGGGAAAAGTTAAAAACTAATTTCAGACAGGTTGAATACCAATATATATATATACATATAATAATAATTCATTAAGCATAGAAAAGCCAAGCTACAGATACAAGATCACTGAAACCACAAAGATCAATAAGAATGAATTTTTTTAAATATATTTTTTTAATGTAGGAGAAGCTCAGAAAGGCGAAAAAATTCATCAGGGTATGAAATACACATATTTAAAGAAACCAAATTTATTAATCAACAGCTTGCAAAACAAACGAAACAAATAATTTACATTTTATTTTTTGCCCAAAAAGTTAAAAGACTAATTATGCAAATTTTTTAGGCTTAAAAAAATATTAAAAAAGAGAATGTTTTAATAATAATGCATGTAATTAAATGGTGTACATGGAAGACATGCAATGTAAACATCAGAATTTTCTTTAATTTCTTTTTTTTAGGAAACATTTTTAATAATTCTATCCAAGTTAAAAATGAAATAATAAGTTAGCTGTATTCTTATGTCATCATACCATTTCTCCACACAAGATAATCAAGCTCATGAATATTTATCAGTTATTGTTAAAACTATCACAAAGAAAGAAAGAAAAAAAAACAAAACACTGGAACAAAATAAAGGATACATGATACAGCTGTGTCAACACTCTCCGGAAAATTACTACTTTCAAAATCTTTCCATGATGGATTCTAAAAGTATAAAACAGAATTATTTTCATGTAATACTCAAATTTAAAACAAAAAATCAATTTTTAAGTAAACTAATATTGATACTTACCAAGCTATCTGAAGATTCACTATGATAAAATTCTATAAATAAAAAGGAAATTTAAGGAAACATGAGATATTATTTAATTTAAAATGCAGTTACATTTGTATATTTGTAGGATATTTGAGTGAAGAAATTTACAAAAGCATTTTGAAATTATTGAACAGAAAAGTAAGCTATAAAAGGAACCTGAGTAATGTTTAAATTATTTATTTATAATTATTTCATACATACATATACATGTATATATATATATGCAACTTCCAAAAAAAAAAAAAAAAAAGTTAGGTTATACTTTTGAGTTTTAATATGCAACTTATTTTTATTTACCAAAAATGGATGCATTATTGTGATTGGAAATTGAAATATTACATGAAATTAACAATATTAATGGACATCTGACACTTTTTATATTATATAGAAGAAGTTAATTCTGCACAATATACATTTTTTAAAATTCTTATAGTCATCATAATAATGTTTGGCTAACATCTGCTAAAATAATTCAATATATATTTTTTCAATCATTAAAATAATACTACATTAAATTTGTAGCAAATTTGATGTGTCCTAAATACAAGATGAACCTTATGAAAATACAATATTTTAAGCAAAATTAACTTTTTATTAATAACTATAATAAACAAAATGCTAACAAGGTAAGTCTATATAAAATTCAATGTTAAAAATACATACTATTTTATAAATACATTAATATGAAAAACTACTGACTTTAATTGATAAATGGCTGAAAATAAAACTTTTAAGTTTCTGCACACACTAAACAAACTTCAAAGTTTCCCCAGGGTTTTAAAAAGGTCAGGACACAAGGCTTTTTAAGTTTTTAAGAGCTGTTTTGTATTCTTAAGGCCATGTTTAACATTTGGAATTTACACTCATTTCAAAATTCTGTTATAAGTTTGCATATAGTAAATACTTTTATAATTTTAACTTTCTTTACTTCTGTTTATTACTAATAAATAAATAAGTGTTGATGGTCATACACAATAGTTTTATACACACATATATCTATATAATTTATATTCAATTTGCAGGTTGTTTTCTCTTCAATTTGTTCTCAAATTCAAAGAGGCAATAAGTGTATTTTTATTATTATTTTTAAATAAGGGGCAAGAAGAATGCCATTTTTTTCAATCAAAGGGCAATCTCAACACTCTCCTGAAACTGTCTGGGGGAAACTTTACAAACTTCAATAACTGAAAATGTCCAGTCAAACCATGACTCCCAACTGACAAGAGAGAGAAAAAAATAAACAGTAACAGCCACTTAATAAAATCATTGGTTAATAAAATCAGCCACTTAATCTGATCAAATTAACAGGACAGGAATCAAATCAATGCAAATCATTTTTAAAACTGCTGCTTAATAAAATCAGCATCGCCGGGTAATAAACTAAAAAAAATTTCTTCAACAGAAAAAATACCATATATGCATGCTGAGCAAATTCTTATTTACACTGTGAAAGTAAATTTTTTAAATAAAAAAGAAATTAAATACAGAAATCCCTCCGTTATCTCTCTTTGTCAAAAATTTTACATTTACAACATTAAATTTTACATTTGCAGCAGTTAAGCCTGCCTCATTACTTGTCTTAGGAATAATTTCAAGGAATGTATTTTTCAATAAGTTACAAATTTGGCTTAATTTGCCAAGGATTTTTGTATTTAATTTTTAATTATTAAAAGACAATTTCTAATTCTTATTCTGAAATAACTAAGAAACAAGACGTTTAAATGGAAAAAAATTAAATTTTAAAGAAAGGCATGAACTTTAAGCAAAGTAATGATGATTTTAATTATCTTATTTTGAAGGAACAGTTAAATATTTATCTGTCAAAAATTAATTAATACTGTTTAATAATTCCATTATTTGGTATCTTTTGAAATTTCTTTTCAAATTCAGGGAAGTAACACCTTTTTCTTTAGTGCAGGAACGTTTGTCGGATATAAAAATCAGCCACTTATTAAAATCACTTTCGCTCAGAACGAATGTGATTTTAATAAGTGGCAGGTAGTGTATATATTTTTTTTCGAAGTTAAAACATGTTTATGTTCTCTCTAAATTAAGGTACAGTGAGAATGACTTGTAAGCTAAATAAGAATTTGTTGCTGAACATAACATGATCCCAGTTTATCTTCATTGTTAATATTCCAAACTTCACAGTAAAATTAGCATCATTATATGCAAATTTTAGGAGATGAAAATAGCTGGATAATATAAGATCAATATGCTGAAGTCTCCTATAAACAATGTCTTGGAATTGTGACAGTTTGAAAAACCCAATTGTTTTGAGGAACAATTCCTCTGACATTAAAACACAACAAATAGTAATCATAGCAAACAGTTATTACTCGCTAACCTGGAAAAAGTAAACTTTGGCATCAAACCAAATGATAAGCCAGGTACTTCAGGTACACTTACTATCAGTACCAGGATTGCAACGTAGTACTAGCCATCAGGTAACAATCTCCAGAGGGTTGGAACTTAAACCATAATCTAGAGAACACAGGGTTCATACAGGGAAAAACATTTCCTGAGTTTTCCAGACAATAAAAAAAAAAAAAAATATATATATATATTAGCAACATATTACAAGAAATGCTCCTCTAGAGAGGAGAAAATACATCTACTTCTACTGTATGATGTCATGTTACTGCCGATCATGATAGAAATTTAGGTAGAAATCATTGTTTAGATATGCATTTTCATATTTAATATCATTTGAATTTTGATATGAATCTAAACAAGAAAAATATAATTTGAGAGAAAAGAAATATTTGTTTTTTCAGGTTTTATAATTAATTTTCCATGACTTTTAATGAAAATTTTTATTTTCCTCGAGTATTACCTGACTTTTTTCTAACAAAATCCAAATTTCCTGAGCATTCCAAGTTTTCCCTGATGAGTATGAACTCTGGAACACAGAGCCATATTTTATAATTTTAAATATTATGGTTTTGCATCAATTTTTATTCCTTCATAAATATGTTCATTTAGCATTGGCATTTTCGCGATATTGCAGTATTGTGAACAATTGAAACTGCTACTTGACTCTAGAGTGAATGACGAAGGGAGATTCATTAATGATAATGTATTATAATATGTCTATAAGTGTGATATTTAAAGACTTCTTAATACATTCTAAGGGAAATTAAACATTTAAAACTAAAAAAAAAAAATATATATATATATATATATATATATATCTATAAGAACAGAATAATTGACATGAAATTCAAAGACAGAATTTTTTTTTTTCTTTACAAAATCCTGAATTCAGGGGTAGCTTCTAAAAAGTTTCACCCTTATTATAAAACTATTTTAATGTTACAAATTTACATTGATACAATTTTAAAGCACATATTGAGTAATGAGTCAAACATTAGTACATCACCTTTTAAATCAGGTCTCCTGTGCAAAGTGAATGCTAAAGAAGAATCTTCAGGATTAATGCCAATAATATTTCTAGCAGATATGCTTCTTAAATGCCGCAGTCTTCTCTGAAATGATCAGAAAGTAATATATATGTCATGTAATTTATTAAAATATAAATAAACAGAGCTTAAAATTTTAACTTTCAGTTTAAAACTGTATTATAAAGATAATACATAAGATGCAAAATATTATAAATCAGGGCCCGAAATTTCAATTCAAATTACACTCGCCAAAAAAAAAAAAAAAAAAAAAAGTTTTACTCGCCACAAAATAGGGTTCTCATTTTTTTTTAAACGCATTTTGGATTTTTCATACATGCGAACCATCTTATTAATAACCGTACAATTGTTAACGCCCCCTGAAAAAACGCCTCTTTTCTCACACCACTATATTTTTAGAATTTTTCTCTCCACGATTAAATAAGACTAAAATTACTCTAAAAAATTATTGGTGTGAAAAAAAGGCGGGTACTAAAAATTATACGGTTCATAATGAGATGGTTGGCAAGTATGTTTTTTTATTTTTTCTAACTATTTGAAAGGCTTTTACAAATATGTCTAAAATTATATAGTGTGTCGTATATCACCATGTTTCATAATCATCTATAGTTAAAAATCATTGTAATTAAATGTATTTGAGATTTGAAAAAGATTAAAACCTCTAATAACATAAATGTAAAGAGCCATTAAAGAAAAAAAGAAGAAAAAAAATTCTTTGTCAAACAATATATATCCTTTGAAAATCTTTTTATTATGAAAGATTAAGCTTCCTTATTTATCTATTTATTTACTTAACTTTTTATATTAGAAATGCCTTTTTCGTCCATTTTATTTTTGTAATCAGACGGAATGTCGATGTGTACAACTTGTTCATTGTTGTTATTTGAAATAGCCATTTCGGAATAACTTTTTCGATAAAATCGTTGCTTACAAATCATTGGTGTTTCAGTAAAAAACTGAAAATATTAACTGTTTTTTGATCATTATTCAACAAAATAAACATAGGCAGTATCTTCAAAAGGGCTCGGGCTCATTTTCATGTGACAATATTAGATAGGCAAACTTTTGCATATCTCTTCTCTCGGATAGTGGACGACGGGCAAAGAAGCTCTCTGCTCATCTATTCTCACTCTGCTTGGAGAAATAACAATGGGAGAAACGAAATTGCCGAAGAGATCAAAACTTTTATCTAGCAATTTTTCTTTCCCAGTCTGGGGCAGTCTCGAGCAGCGCACAGACATACTCGGCTCTCCGAGAATCTAAAAAGGAGAGGTTAAATATGATGTTATAAGATGGCAAGGTTTTGTATATTTAAATCTATAAAAAGAATGTTTTCTGTTACCATATCGTCTAAGAATTCTATTTATAACTAGACCAAATTTTTACTCACCACAGTAAAAATTCCACTCGGCGAGCTGGCGAGCGGAAATTTTGCGCCCTGTTATAAATTGTTAAAGGATAACTTTTTTTAAAAATCTAAATCAATAAATGAAACTTCTAGTCAAAAAGTTTATGTTTTGAATTGCTTAAAATATGGATTTTTAACAATATATTGTAAAATATATTTCCATAAAAAAAAAAAAAAAAAAACTTTATAATACATTTTATAGAATAAAACTTTCTAAGCTAATTAATTTAGATAACTTTAATATAAACAAAAATGCTGAAAGAAAAGTTAACTTCAAGAAATACATAGATGTGGTGATCCCAGAACTTTCCTCTGTATCATTTTAGTATGACAGAGTGGCTAGCATTTGATTGTTTTGATTTTCCGACTTTTTCAGGTCATTTTCTACCATTTTTATCTAAAATTTCCTTGGTATAAATGATGTTTTACGATATTTTTTCAAGAAGTAGTTGAAATTCCCTGACTGCAAAGTTTGATCAAATTCCCTGAGTTTTTTCACTATTACAAAATTCCCTGCATTTTCCTGACTTTACGGTTTTCCTGCCCTTTATAAAAATTTGATAATGTACGCAGATTTGATAATGTATATGTCATCCAAATTTTATATTCATATGTTCATTTGTTTCAAAATTACGCACAAAAGAAGAAAACAGGTTGTACCTTAACTTTTGGAAGCACATGTAAAATCACAAAAAGTGATGGCATTTTAGCTGATATGGACATAAATTGAATCAGCATAATTTTTCATTATAGATACCACATACTGATACCATGTATATTTATATATCATACAAGTTCACAGATAAACCTTCCATAAACAGGAAATATTGCAACACAGCAATGCCACCTGTCCCCCCAATATGTATCCAAACAGTATCATAGTATTTCACTCATATATTTTATTGCAATCATAGTTTTGCCTTCTCCCATACTGAATTTGGTGTATTTATATGCCATAGAAGCTGAGATATTGCCTTCCCATAAATGGGGTTAAACTGCAGCATCAAATTGAAATCATTCCCTTTAGTCTATTCCCCTAACTTTCTATAATTACAATATTACAAGAAACTATGCCATATAGACTCATTATAATAATAATATCAAAATTATATTAATAAAAAAAGAAAAAAAAAAAATTAAATTATGAGTTACCTGTTGAGTAACAAGAGGAACATGGCGTCTTCTTATTCTAGTATCTAAATGATATTCAGAAACAGCCATTGGAATTAACTATTAATCAAAGTCCATTTAGATTTCTCAACCTATGGATACGTAAATTATATAATATAAGTCACATAATAATAATAAAGAAAAACTTTTTTTCTCTTTTTTAAAGAACTCCATATATTGCACTGCATTTTGAAATATTAGAAAGCACTATATAGTATAAACGACAGCTAACATAATTTTTCATCAATTTATTACTATTGTAATGTATTTCCAAATTGAATGATTGCATGCAATGCAAATTACAAACATGAAGTTAATGCTCAGTTTAAAAAGTAACATTTTCAATATCAATCATTTTCATTACTTTACTTGAAAAAGAAATTTTGAAAAGATCTGAGAATCAATTTTACTATGAAAGAAGAACAAAAAAATATTGTAAAAAATATAGAGTTTAGGATAAGATTGACTTTCGACTGCCTCTTATATTTTGGTGTATTTTGTGGGCGTGCTAGATCACCAAAGATTACAGGCTTTCTGTTTATTTCTGCTACTTTGCATCATCTGTTACATCTGTTCGGTGTTGTGTAGCACAGGCTGGGTTGAGGTTTGTTATTCTTATTCAGCATGCATATATATATATATTTGAGTAACAGAAAGGCAAGGTAGAGATATAATTTCTAATTAAAACTTTTGTGGTCTATTGGAGTTGTGCTACGAAAAATAGTCTCACCTGTTGTATCTGGATTTGCAGACACGGTGACCTTGCCAAAGGATATTAAGTGAGAAATGCCGAGCTGATTATCAGCCAGGGTAGCTCAGTGGCAGATCATCTACATGTTAAGAGGAGAGCCCAGGTTTGATTCCCGGCTCTGGTATTTGTCACATAGTTGGTATAATAAAAATCAGCCTTTACACTCCAATCTTTTGAAATGAATTTTCATGGTTGATGTATTATTGAATACTAGCAAAGCCCCGGTTTGGGAACGAACCGAATTCCGAATGCGGGAAAATTTTTAAAATCAAACTCGAAATGTACAAAACTTGGCCTAATGCTGTCTGTGTGTCAATAGATCAAAGTTTGTTAACAAAACCATTTTTTAATTCTTGAGATCAATGAAGGTAGTGAATCAACGAAGGCTTTTCTCACTTTGCTGGTCACTATATTTAAAGGAAACTCTTTTCTATATCACTTTACAAACAAAAATAAAATTTAAAGAAATCATGAAATTGCTTTAAAGACCGCTTTGGTTCCCCGCTGCCTTAGGCAGCGACCCACTCATTCACACTCTCTCGGGTGTCTGTCCCTACTGCCTGTGACAATAGCTTACCAGTGGGCTTCTATCTGGGTGCTTATCAGATGACAGTTTCTAAACGCACAGTATCGAAAAAATTGAAGTAGCCATTTTATATTTGAATCCCAGTTACATATGAACAACACTATATGTAGTGTACATAATATTTACTATCACATTATTTTCTATATTTATTATTTGATATATTTTATTCAATCAACCATAAAATGACAACAATTTCACACCAAATATAATATTACAATATGCTATGATCGGCTACACTCTATCGCATGAGACAATTAATTTTTGTGGTTGTAATAGTAGTTGAGTTAGTTAATAGTAGTTGGTACATAGAAAAATATATAATGAAATATGTAAACCTGATTATGGTACAGCCTTAATGTAGCTCCCCATGGCGACTTTTGAATTTTTATCGTCACTTTAGACAAAAAAACATAATTTATGTTATTCTTTTCTTTTGTTTCATTCTTTTCTTTTCCATATTTTCATTTTTTCATGTGCAGAAGCAAATTTAATATATATATATTTTTTTTTTGTGTGAATGCGCATATTTTATTTTATGTTGAAAAAAAAAAAAAAAAAAAAAAAAAAAGTAATTTTTTTTTTTTTTGGCAACAATTAAAAATTAAATCCATTTTTAAAGCTTTTACCAGGTTATTATTTTCACATTTTAATTAATTTTAAAAAATCTAATCAAAAATTTCATTACAAATAAGGTACTAAATGAAAGGGGCATTTTTTATGAATCTGTTGGTTTAATTAACTTTTCGATCGGACAATTAGATTTTTTTTAAAGTATGAAAAGCTGGTGGCAACAACACACAGACAAACAGAAGAAAATCTCTCTAAGCCAATCAACTTGCGTCTAGCAACGGACAGACAGGAAAAAAACTGTCTTAGCAATTTATATATAGAGAGATAATTTCTAATTATAAATTTTGTGGTCTATTGGAGTTGTGCTATGAAAAATATTCTCACATGTTATATCTGTGTTTGGAGAAATGGTGATCTTGCCAATGGATATTATGTGAGAAATGCCGAGCTGGTTATCAGCCAGAGTAGCTCAATGGCAGAGCATCCACGTGTTAAGTGGAGAGTTCGAGTTTGATTCCCGGCTCTGGTATTTTTCAGATAGTTGGTATAAAAAATCAACCTTTACACTCCAATCTTTCTAAATGAATTTTCATGGTTGATGTATTATTGAATATTATTTCAAATCCAGAGTCGTTATTGTGTCTATCATTGCATGCCATCAACACGTTACAAATACACATCTGTACCCAGCAGGTAAAAAATACCATGTCAGATAAAAAAATTAATATTTTATAGTACTGACTCTAGAATAAAAGGGCTGCAGGGGGAATTCAATATAAAGGGCAACCTATTTTCAAAAAGGGCATTATCTGTAATCTTCTATGTTATGATTTTTGTACGTGACAAAGGAAAATTACTAATTTTATGTGTATATACTATGTGGGCTATATCAGGGTTCATACTCAAATATGAGAAAAAAATTCCCTGAGTTCCTAGACAATTTTCAAGAAAATATTAACGACATATTGCAAGAAACGCTCCTCTAGACAGGACAAAATACAGCTACTTTCACTGTATGATGTCATATTACTGCCGATCGTGATAGAAATTCAGGTAGAAATCATTATTTACATGCGTATTTTCACAATACTTAATCATTTAAATTTTGATACACCGCTAAACAAGAAAAACATAACTTGAGAAAAAAAAACAAACATTTGTTTTACCAGGTTTTATAGCTGACTTTCCCTGACTTTTAATGAAAATTTTTATTTTCCCTGAGTTTTCCCTGACTATTTTTAACAAATTCCAAATTCCCTGAGTATTCCCTGTTTTCCAGGTTTTCCCTGATGAGTATGAACCCTGTATATCCATTTGTTGTTTCTAGAATGCTGTAAAATTATTGCCAGAAGGTTACATGCCAGAAAAAAAAGTATTTAAAGGCCTCTGAACATTTAAAATGTATGTACTAAAATGTTTTTAAAAGGGCCGCTGGGTACTAAAATGGGTTGAAAAAGGGCCGCCGGGTGGAGCACCCTGCCAAATTAGCCTAGAGTCAGCGCTATTTTAGAAATAATGTTGTAATGAAATACATTCGCAATGAATAAAGAAAATGGACACAGTTTTATTTTACACTATCTTATCCCCTTTATAATAACTCGACATAGTGCTTAATGCCTCTGTATGAAACAAATAATGCACTTTAAAAATATGGTCTAACTCTTTTCACAAAATAAACATGATGCCCTTTACCTCCAGAGTACAGATATATAATTTTAAATTACAATAGTAAGGAATTGAGGGAGACAAATTATTTAAAAACACATAAGTTTTTTTTTTTTTACTTTCCGAGCATACATATGTAAGGAAAGTATTGTAATCACGTCAAAAATTTGAATTTGAGCTTTCAATGTCTCTATATGTTTTGAGGTCCCATGAGTCTGTATTTGCTATTTTCATGATAATGTATGTATGAGTGTGTTTTAGTGAACACACTAGCATCTAAATGCTTTGCTCGAATAAGCTGAAAGTTAGTACATATGTTGTAAGTTACCATAGCACAAACCCTATTGATTTTGGTGAATCTAGCACTTATAATTTTTTTACAGGGACACGAAGAAAAATTCTTTATCATTATGGCCTATGGGACCAAATCTTTAAAAGTGCGATAGCGTCTAAACACCTTATTCAACTGAGCTGAAAATTTATATGAATATTGTAAGTCACTGTTGCACTGACTATATAGTCCAGGCAACGAAGGCCAAAATTTGACGAATACAGGAAAAAAATCGTGTAGTTTTGAAATTTTACATACTCATAGCCGAGAGGGTCCTGAACAATATACTAAAAGTCCCCGCCCGTGGGGGGTGAGCGGGGGGCAAGGGGGGCATTTAAGGGGGGCAATTTTCAGTTTTTATTAAATATCTTAAAAACTATCGCATTTAGAGAAAAAATGTCAATTACAAAATTAATCTACGTAAAATTTCCTACAAAACTGTATGTTACATTTGGTTTGTACGATCATTAGTTTAGAAGATATAGAGAGATGAAATAACACATTTTCTTGAAAAATTCTTTTTTGCAATAGTAAAATCAACTAAAGTGTGCAATTAAAAGGGTTCTTGTCAAATATTTTCTAATGTAAAAAACAAATATATACATAGGGAATATGCAAGGATAATACAGCATGTTTTGTAAGTTTTAAATAATTTTAAGGCTAGTAGGCGCAAGTGGCGGTTTGAGTAAAAATCTGGATAAGTCCAGTCAAAATAGGAAAAATAGAAAAAAAAAATCGTGTAGTTTTGAAGTTTTGCACACTCATAGCCGAGAGGGTCCTGAACAACATACTAAAAGTCCCCGCCCGTGGGGGGTGAGCGGGGGGGGCAGGGGGGCATTTAAGGGGGGCAATTTTCAGTTTTTATTAAATATCTTAAAAACTATCGCATTTAGAGAAAAAATGTCAATTACAAAATTAATCTACGCAAAATTTCCTACAAAAATGTATATTACATTTTGTTTGTACGATCATTAGTTTAGAAGATATAGGGAGATGAAATAACACATTTTCTTAAAAAATTCTTTTTTGCAATAGTAAAATCAACTAAAGTGTGCAATTAAAAGGGTTCTTGTCAAATATTTTCTAACGTAAAAAACAAATATATACATAGGGAATATGCATGGATAATACAGCATGTTTTGTAAGTTTTAAATAATTTTAAGGCTAGCAGGCGCAAGTGGCGGTTTGAGTACAAATCTAGATAACGAAGACCCAAAACCGATCAACATAAAAAAAAAAAAAAAATCGTGTAGCTTAGAAATTGAGCACAGTTATAAAGTTCAGTGCCCTGAATAACATACTAAAAGTCCCTAACCATGGGGGGGGGGCATTTAAAGGGGGCACATTTCAGTTTTTATTAAGTATCTTGAAAACTATCGTATTTAGAGAAAAAAAATCTCAAAGCTATAAGATTTTTTTTAATGTTGATCGGTTTTGGGTCTTCGTTATCTGGATTTTTACTTAAACACCACTTGCGCCTACTAACCTTAAAATTATTTAAAACGTACAAAACATGCTGTATTATCCTTACATATTCCCCATGCATATATTTGTTTTGTACATTAGAAAATATTTTATCAGAACCCTTTTAATTCCACAATTTAGTTGCTTGTACTATTGCAAAAAAAAAAAAAAAAAAAAAAGAATTTTTCAAGAAAATGTGTTATTTTGTTTCCCTATATCTTCTAAACTATTGATCATACAAAAAAAAAAAATAGAATATACATTTTTTTTTAGGAAATTTCACGTAGATTAATTTTGCAATTGAGATTTTTTTTCTCTAAATGCGATAGTTTTCAAGATACTTAATAAAAACTGAAATGTGCCCCCTTTAAATGCCCCCCCCATGGTTAGGGACTTTTAGTATGTTATTCAGGGCACTTAACTTTATAACTGTGCTCAATTTCTAAGCTATACGAATTATTTTTTTTTTTTATGTTGATCGGTTTTGGGTCTTCGTTATCTAGATTTTTACTCAAACCGCCACTTGCGCCTGCTAGCCTTAAAATTATTTAAAACTTACAAAACATGCTGCATTATCCTTGCATATTCCCTATGTATATATCTGTTTTTTACATTAGAAAATATTTGACACGAACCCTTTTAATTGCACACTTTAGTTGATTTTACTATTGCAAAAAAGAATTTTTCAAGAAAATGTGTTATTTTATCTCCCTATATCTTCTAAACTAATGATCGTACAAACAGAATGTAATATACATTTTTGTAGGAAATTTTGCGTAGATTAATTTTGTAACTGACATTTTTTCTCTAAATGCGATAGTTTTTAAGATATTTAATAAAAACTGAAAATTGCCCCCCTTAAATGCCCCCCCTGCCCCCCGCTCACCCCCCACGGGCGGGGACTTTTAGTATGTTGTTGAGGACCCCCTCCGCTATGAGTATGCAAAATTTCAAAACTACACGATTTTTTTCTTCTATTTTTCCTATTTTGACTGGACTAATAAGCATTTCGGTGAATCTAACATTTATAGGTTTTTACAGGGACACAATGAAAAATTCTTTATCATTATGAATGATCTATGGGCTCAAAGTTCAGTAGCATTAAATTAAACATCATGTACTATATTGGAGAAAAATACTCAAATACGCTATTATAATTTTGTCTCTTTTATTTATTTAACAACTCCTCTTACTTTACTTTATCTACAAAACTGTTAATTACTCAATTCAAAAGTGCAATGAAATTTTACAAAAAATTGACTGCACTGCACACATATATATATTTTTAAAAGGATTGTTATAAATTAATATAATGCTAAAATATCAGAACTTGAATGCACTTACCAGATCAGCAAAATTCCTTAACCCATTCCAAGATTATAGTCTTGATAACACCAAGCATCCATTTTAATGCTGTATTTTCACATTGTCACCTTAGAGAAGAAAAGTTTTAAACAATAAACATGTAGTAGGTAGGTAGGTATATATATATAATCAAAATAAAGAGACTATAATTTTGTTTCAAGATTCAATTTTGAAACTTTCAAAACTGAAATCCACATCAGATGATGTACTTTTATTTTTAAGATGATTTCTGCAGTCATATAACAATACTATTGATGCATATTATTATTATTTTTAGGAGGGGGGAGGGAAAAGGGGAGAGGAAAAACTAAAAGTTTTACATTTTGCTTAAAATATGTAAATCTTAAAAATCAAGAAAAGGTTAGAATAAGTTTTCATTTATTTTTGTGTCACTTTTTTGGAGTTTATTGCATTTCTTCCTTTTCTTTTTAGCAGAGTACAGTACTTTACTTTTAACTAGTTCTTTTGTTTCTATACATATTTTTATTTCAGCATTAGATTGTACTTTTACATTATTGTCATCATTCTTATTTCAGTATCATATCTGACCAAAAAGTGTTCATGTTGTCTTATAACATTCATATCAGTACATTGCTTGATTATGAAAAATTATTGCATCATTTCTTAAAGATTATGCTAATTTAATTTTAAAACAATATGATTCGCTGTATTTGTAAATTATATTACAAACAATATAAAATATCATACTCTGAAAAAATACATATGATCCAAGTTTTAACTTTTAGGCTATTTTTACAAAAATTAAAAAAATTTTTTTTTAAATAAAATTTCTATACAATAAATAATAAAAAAAAAAATCATTCAATTTTATCACGTAATATATGTTATGCATATCAAATTATGTTTTACCAGTTTGCTTCGCCCACTAGCAGGTCACTATTTTTAAATTAACCACTTTTAGAAGTCAGAAAAAATAAAAATTAATTAAAAAAATCTTTTCTAATCAGGGAAAAACTTGATCTAGGTCTCCACTGCAGACCTGTGTGAACCATGTGGCATGTATGCTTGTTTAAGTTTGTCCCTCTTAACAAATCATTATATAAGTCAAAAGACAAAAAAATAATAATAAAACTGAAAAACAAAAGCAATTTGATTGTTGTTGCTATAAATGCAGAATTGCTAAACTTTCAAAGTCGAAAATCATGAAAATTTTTTTCAACATCTCCCCTCACCCACGACAACACAGATTTTTTTTTTTTTTTTTTTTTTACGGCTGATTTCCCAAATGAAATGTAACTTTTATACTATATTATTCACAAAGAGTTACTGATACAGTGCATTTATTATTTCACTGTTAATCAACAAAATTCATGCTTTTCGCTTAGATCTATTGACAAAATAAAAAATTATAGCATAACTAATTTTTGATATATGTAATTTATTTCACTCTGTCAATTTTTGATAAATACAATTTTTCAATTGTTAATTTTTAAAATGTGTTTTATTGCCCAGCTGCTGAAAAACAAGATTATTTTGTTATTAATAAACAAATTTGTGTTTTTAAGTAGAGCTGTACCAAGTACTCATTATATACTCGGCCTACTCGGCCAAATATGGACTAAGTATTCGGCCAATACCGAGTAGCTGTAAGAATTTCATTATTTTTATGTATCATTGAAAGAAATGTATTCATAAGAGTTATTTTTTAATAACTAAACTAAAAAAAATATGAAAATATACACATAGTCATTAAACTTTTGCTGCAAACAGCTTTCTGCAGTTAAAACGGGCAAGTAGATTGCCACTAAACTCGATATAGAGACGATTCATGATTTGAGCTTATCCATTTTAGTTACAAGAATTTAAGTATAACCATCTTGTATGTGTGCAATATGCAATTTTTTTTTTTTTTTTTACAAAAACTTTGTACATAAAATTGTATCTATAAAACAATAAAACAGACAAAAATAAAATATTTTAGAAAAAAGAACCCCTTATTTAATACTACTATAGTAGATAAAACTTTAGTTACGTATTTGTGCAAATAAAAGTAAGACACTTTTAAAACTGTAAAAAAAAAAGATTGATTTTTAATTTAAAAAATAATAATTATGAAAAAGGTAAATACACTAAAACATTATTAAAAATATATTATCAAATTTGTTGTTCTGCAAATTAAGGCCCGAAACCACCTACCTTTTTACTCTTCTAGAATTTGAAGATTAATGAAGTCTATCATGTTTGAAATGATGATAAAATATTTATTTTAATGTTCTCATTTCACATGTAAATTTCATGCATCTTAAATTAAGCCTATAAAGAACTTTTATATTCTCTAAGAATTATCTGAGAATGATTCGCATCTGAGAAAGACTATATAATAAAGAATGAAGTTATCAGTTATTATGGTTTTAATAATCCACTAAGCTGGAAGTATCAAATATAACAATGAACCTAAGTGTGTATATAGACTACAAAAGTTCTGAAACGTTTCATGTAAACATGCTGTTTGCCATTTAACTTAATTTTGTGTTCAAAAAGCCTTTTTTAAATTTCAAGATGTGCAAAATTCTTCATATATACGCCAATTTCAATTATTCTTTCTTACAACTACTCGGTACTCGGCAAAAGTGCTACTCGGTGCAGCACAATTTTTAAGACCTCTTTTAAACTTGGGGGCGGGGGGGGGGGGGGGGGGGGGGGGGAATTCTGTCTTTATAATGTAAGCAACAAAAATCGGGGTTCGCCCAAGTGGCCCAGCACGGAAAACCCTGCCCGGTTTTTTTTCGGGCAAGCCCATTTGAAAAAACCCACTATTTTATAAAATGTGTTTTTTCAAGTGGTTTTTCTTTTTCAAAAAATTCAAAATTTCCACCTGGATTTGGTCAGGTTCTTTTTCCTCTTTGCATTCAGCACCAGCTTCATCTGCATTAATCGAGAGATTTTTCTCAACTTTTGGATTAGTTTGGAGTAAGCTACGCAATTGTTTAGGGTTTGACAAAGCAGCAAAACTAGTAAAAGTATATCGTAATTTACAATCAAAATCAAACTATGCACTTCCCTTAGAAGTCCAGACTAATTAAATTTTTCATTCAGTAATATATTGTTTTCTGTGTTCCTATTCCGTTAGTGCTGTAAGAAAATCGGTTTTCATTCAGCAATATCTGATATTTTTTTATGTTTTACCTAATAAAATACAAGTATTTATGCTTATAAGAAGTTTTTAATTTTTCAAATAAAAATGTATATATTGACAAATTATATTTAATAATGTGTGTATATGCAGCCCAGGAGCAGAATTATATCCTATGTTCTGCAACGAGACATTAAAATTTGCAGATGTTCTGCAGGTATTTTGTCCAAATTTGTCAAAGCACAGTAAAATGCAAAATAAGCATAAAAATAATACTTATTAGTAAAATATTTATTACACATTTATAATAAAACAAGGTTTAAAATTTTTATAATATAAAACTGAGCAATACACCCAGAATTTGCAATTTTTTCAATAGCTTTTGGCATTAATATTGTCACATTAATGTAGATATACTACTTACAAAATGTTTACAAATTTTGTCTATACATTGAAACAATGACCGTTTCCAGCAATTTTCTAGTATGCTAACAGATTTACAGGTCAGTTGTGCATATCTAGGTTTTATTAATTTTAGAATGTTAGCTGTATCAACATCATCCAGTTAGGGGATAGGATGAAATGTTCTGCAAAAGTCTCAATTGTTCTCGACGTGCGTCGCAGTTTTAAGCACTTTCTGCTCCTGGGATATGTAGTAATTAAGTATAACGGCTTTTTTTTAATAATTTGAAAAAAATCTAATGGACTCTTCCCACCTGACGTCAGAGGTCACATGATAGAGGAAAAACAAATAGCACACGAAGTCTTGTTTATCTAGAGCAATTGCTGAAATAACATATTTTCTATTCTTATTTTTGATCAATCGCATTTAATCTGTGTTATTTTTTTTATGCATCATCATTTTTAATCAATTTTATATCATTATTCATCATCTTTTGTTTGCTGTATACATTTACAATCATCATTTAGTTTATACCTGTTATTGATGTTCATGAAGTCATGTTTAAACACTCTGATTTTCGGTACTTAAATCAGTGACAGTGCAATATCGTACTACGTAAATCCATTTAGACCAGTAACTAAGTTAATTAAGTTGTTGTAACACCTTTATGCAATTAAATTAAATGAAAACATTATAAAATTTCAAATTATAATCCATAAACATTCCACAAGAAGCTATTATTTATTGCTACATCAGTTAATATAACAGTTACACTACAATATACAAAAACCGATTCTTATAGGTAAAAATAAATAAACACATAAAATGTTTTTTAAAAATTATTAAATTTACAAATACAATTATTCTACTGTTTACAAATGCACAATATTACTTTTATTTTATTTTATATTACATATTAAAATTTTTGTTTTTAACGGCCCTCTTCACTTACCATTGCCGGAAGCCCGAGCCAATGTTATTCTATGGGAAATTTTTCTTTACAAATAACTTATTAACTAATACATATTTTTAAATTCTGTTTTCACATTCAGAAAATTCCCAACTGTTAAATGGACGGACCTTTTTTAAAAATGTACTTTTTTAATTATTAATATTTTATTTTGAAATTGCAAAATGAATAAATTTCACATATTGAAAATTCGTATTTTGCAGCTTCAAAATAAAATATAAAATTTTTTTTTAAAAAAGGTCTGTCCATTTAACAATTGGGAATTTTCAGAATGTGGAAACAGAATTTAAAAATATAGATTAGTTAATAAGTTATTTGTAAAGAAAAATTTCCCATAGAATAACATTAGTTTCAGCTTCCGGCGGCGGTGAGTGAAGAGGGCCCTTAAGAACAATATTTAATTGAATTCGATTATTCGTTTTCCTCTATCACGTGATTGAGCAGACGATGGTGGGAAGAGCTCATTGCAGTTGCATAGTATTAGTATAGGAAATAATACTAGCGATAAATAGCTATGAATCACTGGACTTTTAAATTAGGTTTAAGTTTTTTCCTGTGATCAGATTTAAAACTGACTAATTTAGGTAGGACATTTAAAATGAAATCAAGATTTAAAAGGTTCCTGAAAAAAACCCAATAATACCCGGGTTTTAGACGGTGGGCTGGGATAAAAAAAAAAAAAAAAAAAGGGTTTCTTCAAACTCTGACAAAAATCCCACAGGTAGGATTACATGGGAAAGGAGAAAAGAGTAAAAATCTGACTGATGTGCAGCCTTAAAAAAAAATCATGGCATGCAGTTAATACGAAAGTACCAATTAGCACTAAGATCAATAATACCTACATGTAATCAATGTATTTTTCAATTATTAAACGGAAAAGAGTGGTAACTAGAAATACATTTAAAACAGAAAAAAGTGCACTTTTTTTCAGGGTACATATTCAAATGTAGGAAAAAAATTCCCTGAGTTTTCCAGACAATTTTCACGAAAATATAAGTGACATATTACAAGAAATGCTCTTCTAGAGAGGAGAAAATACATGTACTTCCACTGTATGGTGTCATGTTACTGCTGATCATGATAAAAATTCAGTTAAAAATCATTGTTTACATGAGTATTTTCACAATACTTAAAAATCATTTAAATTTTGATATGAAGCTAAACAAGAAAAGTGTTAATTTGAAAGAAAAGAAATGTTTGTTTTTCCAGGTTTTATAATTGATTTTCCCTGACTTTTAATGAAAATTTTTGTTTTCCTTGACCTTTTTTTTTTTTTAACAAAATCCAAATTCCCTAAGTATTTCAGGTCTTCCCTGATAAGTATGAACCCCGATTTTGCAAGTTGTTGGGTTGATTTGAGGGATTTAAGGCCAATTGACCACACTATACTCGGGGTCGGGGCAAAGCTAACTTCAGAACAGTGTGAAAGGTATGAGAGACTTTTTCACTCCCTTTTTCATGTATTCATATGGATAGGAGAATCTAGGAGTACTAGATTTGGCTGTTTATCCTTATTTAAAAGAATATTTTGTACATTACATGTAAAATGAAATTAAACAATTGAATAAAATAACTTTTATTTTATCAAATATTAGTTATTTATTTTAAGGTATTAAAAGAGTTTGCTGCATAATAAATGCATTAGCAGGTTGTTATTTGGCCAGTAATAGATGTTTGCATTTATTATTGATGCAGATAAAATATTACGAAATTCAGTAGGCTCAAAATAACTTAAGGGGACTCTCTACCTATTGTCTCCGAAAGCCGAAGCCAATGTTATTCTATGGGAAATTTTGCCCCATTATAATTCATTAACTAATACATATTTTTAAATTCCATTTTCACTTTCCAAAAATTCACAACTATTAAACAATTTATTGCTTTCAAAAAGTTGATTTTTTTTTTTTTTTTTTTTTTTTTAAGATTTTATTTTTCAGCTCAAAAATGAAAAATTTCACATTGTGAAAATTCACATTTTACAACTTCAAAATAAAATATTAAAAACTTTTAAAAATAATTTTAAAAAAGCGATAAATTGTTTAATAGTTGTGAAGTTTCTTCATGTGAAAACGGAATTTAAAAATATATATTAGTTAACAAGTTATAATGGGGCAAAATTCTCCGTAGAATAACATTAGCTCTGGCTTCTGGGAACGATAAGTGGAGAGGCCTATTAATATAATTATTTAATCTTAAAAATAACAATTGCAGTTTAATCCATCAAAATATTTAATTATTATATATTTTTCGTGTCATAGTTTAATGAATAATTTTTAACTTTTAACTAACACAAGCTGTCTTTTTTTTTTTTTCATTTACTTATATTTATTTTAAGCGACATACTTTCAATATTTTTGAGATTGTGTTCATTAACACTTAAAAAGTTCTTCTGACTTCAATTCATCTGGTCAGTGTGACTTATTTACAGGGTTTTTAGCTGTCTTTTAATTGAATACCACTTTTTTCAATAGAAATCTTCGTATTTTTCAATCAAAGTAACTGTATAAAAAACTGAATATTATAATTACTGAAATTTACGATGAAAAAAGTGGTATTCAATTAACAAACTGCTAAAAAACCTTGTTTTTCGTACATATTTTCAGAATGCCCGTGAAATGATAAATCATAGTCAGGTCCTTTTTGGCATGATTCTCATGAAAATAATTTAAATAGTATTATTGACTTTTGTCCATGCCCCCCCTCCCCCCCCCCCCCAAAAAAAAAAAAAAAAAAAAATCAGACAAATATTTACATACATTGCATTTATAAACACCAAAGCTTTAAAAATATTTTTTGTTTTAAACTATGGAGAAAAGAATTTCACAAAAGCATCATTTTTACAACTTTATTCGTAAAGGAAAAACCTTTGAAATATACAGTGCACTCTCAAAAATCTGCACAGCTTAAAACGAAGTGTTTTGCGGATTTCTGAATTTTGCAGATTTTAGAACAATTTTTTTTTTATTTACATCTTAGAACCTCATTTGAGTAGGAAATCTTTAAGAAACAATTTAGATGTTATACTGCATACAATGCTGTAATAAAGTGTGCCCAATAAAAGTAGAAATATTTCATGAAATTTTAATTTAAAGAACAACTAGTTAATACCCGTCAAAATTTGACGGATCATGTGCATCTTAAATCTTTTCACGGCATAAAGTTTTAAACATCCCTGTTTTAATAATCCACATTGCTCTTAACCAGTTTAAAATCCACTGCTGTAATCAATTATTTTTTGGTTGAAGGGGAAGGGGGAATAAATTTCATGAAATTTCAATATGCAAAATTTAAGCGTAATCCATATAATAAAATTAAAATCCGAATTTTTTTTCTAATTTCACTCTAAATATGACCAAAAGAATGTTTGGAATAATTAAAGGAGAGACAGAATTTATAAATTATGGTAAGAATGGAGAAAGAAAGCACAGATCAATATTTAATGTTTTTCATACATATTATTTTAATTTGCTCGCATCTATAATATTCCATTTCAGTTACAATATAACAGTGGTGCCATCTATAATCTGTCAATAATAATAATTAAAAAAAAAAAAATTCTCAGATTTTTTTTTTCTTTCCCCTTATAAAAATACTTTCAAAATCACAAATTTATAAGGCAAAATAATTTAATTTAAAATAAATTTTAAAAGTGTTTTGTGTTTTCTTTACATCCTATAATTACAATTTATTTTCCCTTTGAAATAGAATATACTACTTAGGGCCCGAATAAGTAAGAATGCATTTAATACTGTAGCAAGTTAATTTGCTCATTATATTTTTAATAATAAGTTATTCCATTCATATTTTTACTCGTATAAAATATCAATATTTTTAAGGTTATTCTTTTTAAGTTATTTTTTCTATAATATAGTACAGAAATGAAATATAAGAGATCAATTTAAAATTAGATTAAAAAATAAAGAAATAAATAAAATAAAATAAAACTTCCTTTGATTTTAAACATCTACCTTCATTTTTTCTAAACAAAGTTTTCAATTGGTAAAAGTTAACTTTTAAAGAACAATAAACACCGACAATTTATTAATTTTAAAAGATTTTTTTTTTTTCTCTTAAGAAACTGAAAAAAATATTAGGATTATGGTATGGTATGTTTAAATGATAAAAGATGGCGCCACAAAAACTCTTAAAATATTATCCTGTGAAGGAAAATTTTCGGTGAAATGAAAATGCATACAGCGATAGTCGATAAGTATTCGCGAATTGCTTTTTTTTAATATACTTAAATGGAAAATATGAATTAATGAATTAATCTTGTGAATTGTTTTTATTATTGAGCTTTAATGAGACGTCTGTGTCTGCAAAGTATCATTGTCGTCTGCTCGAGTTCTATCATTGATGTTCATATTGCACTGCATCAAGGGGAAGGAATATTCTCATTCCGCATTTGTTCATAATTTTCTCGCGCATGCGTAGATCGGGCGATTTTGGTCTTAAAGAAATACCCTTGCGTTTTAATATTATAGATTTTTATACATCATATTATAGTTGCAATTTTTCTAGATTTTTGAAAAGTTCGATCAATAGTAATTTTAGTAAGAATATTAATACATATTTACTTTCTCTTATAACCTGCAAAAAAGTCAGCAATTCTTGGTCAATCACATAAGTTTGTGCTATGAGAAAGTTTGAATATTTATCTTTATGAGAGAAAATCTTTCATGAAAACTGTCTTTCTCCTTCTTCATCTAAATTAATATGATTTATTTTTTGATAATTATATATAATTACACTTACAATTTTCTCCTCTATAATATGCTGAGTGATTGGTGATTCGTCATCACCAGTTAATTATTGATTTATCTCCTAATAAAGCTGAATTTTTGCAATCCACTAATCAGCAAATCAGTTATGGCAATGTTTGTTTGTATTGCAAATGATATGCGGATTTCAGAGAATTGCAGATTTTAGGGTTGCAGATTTATGAGAGTTGACTGTATTGCTTTTGTGCGCGTTGTTTAGAACCTGAAATTTGATTACACACTAATAAATAATTACACACTAATAATAAATAAATAAATGAAATCCTGAAAATTTACCTTGAGTAATTTCCTTTTATATCTCAATATGTATCTTAACAGATTTGTGTGGCCCTGTAAACCAATTAATTAAGTTAATCATATCTTATTCTTAAGAAAAAAAGGTTTTGTGGATTTTAATAATGTGTAAAGATATCAAAATGTGCTAAAAAAAATATGTTTTAATAGATTCATAGACCGTAATGCATTAGAAGTTTTTTGCGTATTACTGTCCACAAACTAAACTATTTACACAATTTTCAATAATGAAAATACTGTGAAAACTGATAACACATATCACTTTCATAGTATTCTAAAATTATTTACTTAAATTGCAGCTTGTACAAAGACAAATAGACAAAACAAATAGTAAACTTGAATAACATACATCAATTTCGAAGCATTCTAGCAATATTTACAGAAATAAGAGTGCGGACAGACAGACAAATTGAAGTCATAAGTCATAGACATTTTTCAACTTCTTTGGAAAATTATAAAAAATAAAATTCATTTTAAAGTTATACCACTTTGGCAAAATGCATTGAAGGTAAAATAATTTAAAGGGAAAATACAGTTTAAATATGTATAATAATTAAAAAGAAAAAAAAAAAACTTTCTTGTTTTACAGATAACGTAACATAATTCCTCTCCCCTAAGATAGAGTTCAGGTTAAATGACACTTTTATTATATATGAGAATATAAAGACAGGTAATTTTTTAATTTTCTTCTAAACTTTATTTTGAAAATTTAATTAATTTGATATTTTGAAAATTAAATAATAATGATAAAGTTATAAAAATCTTAAGGTACTCTAAATTATATAATTATGCCTTTTTTGGTGCTAAGAAAATTATTTTTTAACTATTTATTTTTAAAACCAGATTTCCGACACCTAAAAATAAAAATTTGCATAATATATGAAATTTAGCAAATGATGCATCAATTTTATGAAAAGAAAAATATATTGCATAAAATATGTTTCTATAATGATATATATTTCTTCTTCTTTTTTCTTTAACAGATGATTTTATGAGACTACGTCCTCCAAGCTTATAATTTTTTTACTTTTCTGTGAGTTTGAATATTAAGCGAAAATTACTTTCAAGAGGAGGCTGTTGATTGACAGATAAGAAAAGAGGGTTTACTGCTATAGTAACTGAAGAAAGGGGGTGGAAGGAAAGCAAGTGTCAGGTGTCCGAGTAATGAATGACCACAGAGAAGATCCTGGGGTGGGGTTTGAGGGTTGCTGAAGTTTTTACTTTTCAGTAAATCGCCAAAGAAAAAAAGTTTATAACTGGATAAGTAGATTGTGACGTATCATTTATTGTTCTTAAAAACAATTTCTAAATCATTAAAACCGTCACTTTAAGTTGAGTAGATAGATTTAACTGATATTATCAAATACAATACGGATATTTTCTTTTAAATTAAATTTATTTTCAACACTATAAATGAGTAAATAAAAAGAACTATATATCCCTAGCGGAATTATACAGTCTTAGCCTTTGACAGTGTTCTCAAGATAGCTTTGCCCTGAGTATAGGGTCCTAGGGCTATAGGTGAATTGACCTCCATGGGAGTCTTTCTAAAAAGGGTCCTGGCCTGTGCTTACAATATTTACTTTGCAATTAACATGCAAAGAGATACCGTATTTTCCGGCATATAAGTCGAAGTGGTTTTTTGGAGTTAAAGTGTGGAATTTCAGCTATATTCGCCATGTAAGTCGATCCGATTTTCACGCACAAACTTCAATCATTAAATTCAAGGCGCACATCGAAACTCATGAATCGTCTAATCAACCAGCGCGATACACTTTCTCTTTTCTTCCTCGTGATTTTTAAAGGATTTTTTTTGCTTTTCACTCTCGACTTATATGCCAGAAAATACGGTATCAGTGCAATATCATGTCAATAAGCAGAGAAACTACTTTTGCATTTCATGTTAGTTTTGGTGCAAATGTGTTGATACTTACTGTAAGTGTTAACATACAAACTATAAATACTTACTATAACAATTATTTCAAGTATTGGAGTTCTTCGACAAACATCACATGTTAATAAGAAAGCACCACAGAACTGTCATTTTAAAGTAATAACAACAAAATTTTGAATAAACATCATAAAAAGCAAAAATACTATAAATCGAACTGTTGCGAGTTTAATGCATCTTATGGGGTTTATTCAAATTTTGTAATTATCACATTATATTGATATTAAACTATTAGTAATAAAGAAACAAGGAACTAATAATCAGATACTATGCAGGTACATTGTATTCTTTAATGTTTACTTTCACACAAAAAACATGCATTTGGTTATTATTTGATCAGTATTGAAATCTATTTTGATTTGTATTTATTAAGTATTCATGACGGGATATCGATGAACAGTTTGTTATGTAACAATACCTAAAGTTAAATTACAACGTTTTTTAATCAAAGAAAAAAATCATAAACCAGCTAATCAAGAGAAAAATAAAATTTTCATATGTTTCATAAAATTATGAAAGAATGAGTATGAATGATGGAATTTAAAATTTTAAAACCAGAGTACATAAAAAAAAAAAAAAAAAGTAATATGATGATTCCTACATGTTGGCGGATGACTTCAAATCCACAGTAAATGTCAAATAAACAATATTCAGTAAAGTAAACTTATAATTTTGTAAATATTAAAGAGCTATGTACACATTGCGCGAAACACCCATTTCAACTTCAACATACACAGGAAAAAACATGTTGTGTTGCCACAAACAGACTAAGGTGTAATAATAACACTAATCAACAACAACATAAAATTAATTTTCGAAAGTTTCAAAAAGGATTTAGATATAAATATAAAGGATAACATAAAATGCTAGTTCTAATGAAAATTTCCATCCTTGTTTAAATATAGAAGCTGAAAATTTTCGCTTTGCATTCTCAAAAGCTGTACATTGCCATTGCCATTTTGTAGTAAAATCATCTTTATGCGGCCAATCCTCCATCCATCTCATCCCATTTCTTCCTCAGCATTTCCTACGCCCTGGCAACGCTGGAGGTATATTGTATTGGATTGGTGCTGTTTACCGGCTGATAGTGTCTGCAATGAATTTTTAGATATATAGAAAAATGCGTATTGTTTAAGTGTTGATGATTATATAAAAACTTTGTATTATTGTTATTATTGGTGCGTACTATAAGACTTTCCAATTTTCTTCTCTTTTTGCCTTTAAAAGAAGAGTTTAAGCGAGTACACAAAACGATTCATTTCTGACATGTATTAGATTTTAAAACTTTATTGCTAGCTTGTTTAGCATCCTAATATTTTAAATATTTTAATTCAGTTTATTAGGGATATGAATTGCATGTTTTCTCTGAGATCAGCTAATTTACATGAGTTTAAAAGTATTGTATCAATTGTGTTTTTAAAATAGAAAAAACTATTTATTTTTTGAATAATTCCAATCTGTACTCGATATGCAATAGATAAATATTGTCTTCAAGCTTTTTAAACAAAGCTGAAATTTTTAGAAAAATTATAAGCAAATTAAATTTATGAATTTAAAGATTTTTTAATTTACTTTAATAGTTAATGTTACTGCAATATGTTTTAAAGCTGAAATACAAATAAAAATATATTTGATAACGATATTTATAGATACTCTTTCTTCCCCTCTATTACAGGCATCAATTTTAGCCATGGCTGACATGGAGGAAAAACCTCCTGCTCCTCCTGTGCGCTTAACGAGTACAAGGTAATTTCATATTATCAAATTTATGCAAGTATTTTTTATGTAGAAACCTGGAGAAATTTCAACTTTAAAAGCAGTTACTATAAGGGTTTAACCAGACTTGTGCTGGGTTTCCTAGAAGTCAATGTACAGAGAATTCAGAGGGTGGCTGTTTTGGGTCAAAAGAAAATGCACAACCCTTTGCCAGGTGAACAAAGTAGGCACAGGTGCTGCAAACAAAGTAGGAATGTTAATTTTAGTGTGTGTCGCTTTGTTTACAGCACTCGTGCCTACTTTGTTTGCCTGATGAAGTCTAAGGTTTTCTTTTGACCTGAAGCAGTTGTTGCGAGTTCTTGCATTTTATGGTATTTATTCAAAATTTTTTACTTTTACAAAGATAATGTAATTTTTATTGTTAGCTAGTTGTGTGTAAGTAATTTTAAGGCAATTTTTTTTTTTTTTTTTTTTTTTTTGTAAGCTAATTTTAGATAGGCATCATTTTTGTCAATATTAGTATTTTCACATGGATAATAGACGTGAATTTTGGAAAGGGAAGAACAGGATTTTTGACCGATTTAGAGTTAATTCCATTTTGAGAAGGGGCAATTTGCTGTATGAAATGCAATCTAATCAGGGGGTCTGTCCAGAGGCAAACCTGGGTCCGTTAAAGGACCCTTCACAAAATTTAATATCTTAAAAAAGGGCCCTTCACAAAATTATTTATCTTAAAAAAGGACCCTTCACAAAATTATTTATTCTAAAACAGGAACCTTCACAAAATTATTTATCCTGAAAAAGGACCCTTCACAAAAATTTTCCCCTTAAAAACAGATCTTTGATAAATCTGTTTCATTTTCAAAACTAACCTTCCATGGTATGAATAGGCTGCCTGAATAATTGGGCGTGTTTTGCTGTATTTCCCCGAACAGCTGAAATCAATTGCTAATTTATAAAAAGCTTCTATGTACACAAGTTAATTTAGTTCTATAAAAGTGAGTCGTTGTCTAAAATGAAACATTAATTATAATTTTATTTTGCAAAATAACATTTTTCACAATTTCACAAAAAGAGGACCCTAGCCAAAAAGTTCGGAAGAACTTTGTTTTCACACTTAATTAAAATTCACAAAAACACATCTAAAAATTTTCACAATTTCACAAAAACAGGACCCTGTCTGAAAAGTCTGGACAGACCCCTGCTAATGGTAGCACAGTCAGATGAGATAACTCTCAAAAAGTCGCCCCCCCCTCAGTGATTTAAGGTACAGTGGATCCTTCAGTTATTTTTATTTATTTTTTTTTAATAGAATTTATTTTTGTAATATTTTGGCAATTTTGTTACTTTTGAAAATTACCTGTAATATTTTGCTGTTAATTTGACGCTATATTTAAGTAAACGTTGTGAATGCAATAAAAGTAATTTTCCTATTTTTTGTGCCTTTTGCAATTTAAATCATTGAGCAAAATGGGTGTTTGATATTGCTGTAAGATTGACAATTGTATATGAATAGTTGTATTATAATTTTTTTTTTTTATGATTCTCGAAGCTTTGTCATTCATAAAATCAGAATATTCAGTGATTTTTTTTTTTTTTTTTTTTTTTTTCTTATGAGTGAAGCTCACAATATGCATATTCTATTGCTGTATTTGAAATTCTTGTAATAAAAATTTCTGTTTTATGTTTTTATGTTGCATTTAATATACACAGAATTTCATGTATATTTTGATATTTAAGTTTTGTAAAAAAATATTTTGATCAGTTTTTGTAAAAATTTGTACCAAGTGTTGTGGTTATGATTTTTGTGCAAAGCTTACATACAGTTGCAGTCAGGGTTTTTGATTTTTTTGATTTTTTTCAAAAAAATCGATTTTTTCTATTTAAATTGGATTTTTTAAATTTAAATCAAGATTTATTTGATTTTTATTATGTAGTCTTACATTATTTTACAACATTTGTTTTTTATTATGTGTCTGCATTAGTATATAAATGCACAATATTCACACTAGCAATCATTTTGCTCAAATTATAAAAATATAAATAATATTCTATTTCTATAGAAAAAATCCATGTAGGCATTTATTACCAACATTTTTATTCAACATAGTATCTTCATAATAAGTAGTAATTTTATAACAGTCATAACTGAGGTAGTATGAGCCACTCAACTTCAGACTTTGTAGCTACAATAGTGTATTGAAATACAGCAAAATTTTACTCACGGTATTGAACACATAAAATAATTTTGGAAAGGGATAATTTAATAGGAAATATGACATATAACTGAAGCAATGTATTAAGAGAAAGAAAACTTTACTCATAGTTTCTAATCAAAATTGAAAAAAAAAAAAATAATAATAATAAGGAATTAGGGAAGATAAAAATGATATCCTAAAAAATTTTTACTTAGGTTTAACAAATATCATTTGAATCAAGAAAATTTTTTCACACTTTACCCATTAACAAAATTCATATTTTCATTATCATTTTAATACTTTCACTTATTTTTTTTACATTTAGTGGGTACAATTCATTAAAACAAGCAGTGACAGCAGCCTCGAATTGTATTCAACTGATTATATGTAGTTAAATTAAAATGTTATTATTTTTTAAAAACTTTTTTGAGCCTTCAAGGCTTTTTAAACAGTATAATGTAAACTATGCTTTTATTTAAAATCAATAAAAGGTAAAGTGTAAAATATATTTAAAACATTTAAAACCGTTTAAAATTACCTCACAAGTGCTTTCAACTGCTACAGCAGTCTTCCTCAGGTGTGTGCTCCGGTGAACCATGTTCGTCGGGTGTATCCTTTGTTCTTCCACCTCTCTTCTCTAGGACAGGGCGCCACCCGGCGTCAATTTCCATTGGCTCAGTATTGCATGCATCGTGATTCGCGATAATTTCGACATTTTCCTTCTTTGTGGCATAATAATAGTGTTATAGTGAGCGATTTTGCTGAAGTTTTTAAAGTCTATTTTTATATTTTCTTTTTCGTTTATTTTTGTTAGTGCTGTTGTTATTTTACCGTATTTTATATCATTTTCGTGTTCTTTAATCCGCGTTTTTATCTTTCGTTTCGTCATGCCGATATAGCATCCTGTTGTTTTATCTTCTTTAGTGTAATTAATTTTGTAAATTCCTGCAGTTTCTGAAAAATGGATTTGGTTTTTGTCATTTCTAATTCTTTGAAAAATATTACTATTAGGTTTTATCGGTACGTTTATATTTAATTTCGCGGCTTCGTTTTTTATTTTATTGCTTACACCTTTATTACATGGAATTGGAGGGATGTATTTTTGCTTTGGTTTTTGTGCGTTATTAATATTGTTCAGTTTTTTTAGTCTGTTTCTATACAGTTTATTTATTGTGTGCTTTTTGTAACCTGCATTTTGGCATATTTCAGTAATTTTTTGCATTTCTTGTTTTAATAAGGTTTCGTTGGAGCATATGTTTATTGCGCGATTTATGTAATATTGTATGGCCGCGATCTTATATCTGTAAGGAGTTTTGCATTTAGCATTTATAATTTCATTGCTATTGTTTTGTTTTCGATATACTGTGGTTTCAAAGTTTAATTCTGGGGTTTTTATTATAGTAACGTCTAAGAAATTTAATGAGTTTTCTTTTTGGATTGCAAGAGTGAATTTAATGTCTGGGTCTATTTCATTTAGTTTTTCTAGTGTATTTTTTTGGGGGGAGGTGTTTTTTAGAATTGCAAATACGTCATCTACATATCGATACCAATATTTTATTTCTTTAAAATTTTTTGTAATGTACTCATTTTCTATCTGTCTTAGTTTAAATTCGGCAATTACTCCTGAGATCGACGATCCCATTGGGACGCCTTTATTTTGTTGGTAGAACTCATTGTTAAATCTAAAGTAGTTTTCTTTTAGTATTAAGTTGGTGGCTGAAATTAAGGTTTGGCATATTTCTTTATTTTTATATTTTTCTTTTATTTTTTCTTTTATGATTTTGTTGATTTCTTTTATATTGATGGATGGGTACAGGTTTACGACATCAAAGCTTACCATAGTATCATTAGGTTCCAGTTTAATATCTTTTAAGTTTTTTATGAATTCGTCGGTTGAATTTAGGCTAGTATTTGAAGGGGGGAGAAGTTCTTGGTAGATGGTTTTCATGTATTTTTCTAAGGTGTAAGATGGGCTATCTTTTTCATTGACGATCGGTCTAAATTTAGGTGGATCTTTGTGGTCTTTAAACTTCCCAAACATTCTAGCGGTGTTAGGTGCGTGATTGGTTATTTTAGGTTTACTATTGTTGGGCCATTTTCCTTCATTTATTATTTTATTTACTTTTTCTGTAAGTTTTTTATTTGGGTCCTTTTTAAGATGGGTAACTCCTATTTCTTCTATTGCTTTTTCCATTTTCTCATTGTATTCTTCGCGATTGAAAATAGCTATTTTTCCTGTTTTATCAGTTAGGACGCATGCGATATTTTTATTTTGCCTAAGTTTATTTAATGCTTTTCTGTCTTCACTATCACAACTATTGTATTTTATTTTCTGAAGGACTCCTTTCTGTGCAATATTACGTATATTATTTTGGTAATTGATCTTGATGTGTAGAGAGTTTTTCGTTAGAGAAATTTAAGTATGGGATTTGCTTTTGTTCTTCTTTATAGTTTGATTGAGGTTTATTTTTAAGCCAAAATTTTAGTTTTTCATTCTGCTTTTTGGTGTATGTTACATTTATATGGTTACTATAAATTCTTATTTTGTTTTTTAGTTTATTAAATTCATCTTGTTTGCATAGTTTGCAAGACTTATCCTTAAAAAAGCCATTAGAAGCAAAACAGCAACTTATTATAGATTAAAGAACCAAATTGAAGTTATAGAAAAACAAATGAAGGATCTATGCAAACAAGATGAATTTAATAAACTAAAAAACAAAATAAGAATTTATAGTAACCATATAAATGAAAAATACCCCCTCAAAAAAAGCATTAAATAAATTTAAGCAAAATAAAAATATTGCATGCGTCCTAACTGATAAAACAGGAAAAATAGCTATTTTCAATCGTGAAGAATACAATGAGAAAATGGAAAAAGCAATAGAAGAAATAGGAGTTATCCATCTTAGAAAGGACCCAAATAAAAAACTTACAGAAAAAGTAAATAAAATTATAAATGAAGGAAAATGGCCCAACAATAGTAAACCTAAAATAACCAATCACGCATCTAACACCGCTAGAATGTTTGAGAAGTTTAAAGACCACAAAGTTCCACCTAAATTTAGACCGATCGTCAATAAAAAAGATAGCCCATCTTACAACTTAGAAAAATACATGAAAACCATCTACCAAGAACTTCTCCCCCCTTCAAATACTAGCCTAAATTCAACCGACGAATTCATAAAAAACTTAAAAGATATTAAACTGGAACCTAATGATACTATGGTAAGCTTCGATGTCGTAAACCTGTACCCATCCATCAATATAAAAGAAATCAACGAAATCATAAACGAAAAAATAAAAGAAAAATATAAAAATAAAGAAATATGCCAAACCTTAATTTCAGCCACCAACTTAATACTAAAAGAAAACTACTTTAGATTTAACATTAAGTTCTACCAACAAAATAAAGGCGTCCCAATGGGATCGTCGATCTCAGGAGTAATTGCCAAATTTAAACTAAGACAGATAGAAAATGAGTACATTACAAAAAATTTTAAAGAAATAAAATATTGGTATCGATATGTAGATGACGTATTTGCAGTTCTAAAAAACACCTCCCCCCCAAAAAATACACTAGAAAAACTAAACGAAATAGACCCAGACATTAAATTCACTCTTGAAATCCAAAAAGAAAACTCATTAAATTTCTTAGACGTTACTATAATAAAAACCCCAGAATTAAACTTTGAAACCACAGTATATCGAAAACAAAACAATAGCAATGAAATTATAAACGCTAAATGCAAAACTCCTTACAGATATAAGATCACGGCCATACAATATTACATAAATCGCGCAATAAACATATGCTCCAACGAAACCTTATTAAAACAAGAAATGCAAAAAATTACTGAAATATGCCAAAATGCAGGTTACAAAAAGCACACAATAAATAAACTGTATAGAAACAGACTAAAAAAACTGAACGATATTAATAACGCACAAAAACCAAAGCAAAAATACATCCCTCCAATTCCATATAATAAAGGTGTAAGCAATAAAATAAAAAACGAAGCCGCGAAATTAAATATAAACGTACCGATAAAACCTAATAGTAATATTTTTCAAAGAATTAGAAATGACAAAGACCAAATCCATTTTTCAGAAACTGCGGGAATTTACAAAATTAATTACACTAAAGAAGGTAAAACAACAGGATGCTATATCGGCATGACGAAACGAAAGATAAAAACACGGATTAAAGAACACGAAAATAATATAAAATACGGTAAAATAACAACAGCACTAACAAAAATAAACGAAAAAGAAAATATAAAAATAGACTTTAAAAACTTCAGCAAAATTGCTCACTATAACAACTATTATTATGCCACAAAGAGGGAAAACGTCGAAATTATCGCGAATCACGATGCATGCAATACTGAGCCAATGGAAATTGACGCCGGGTGGCGCCCTGTCCTAGAGAAGAGAGGTGGAAGAACAAAGGATACGTCCGACGAACGTGGTTCACCGGAGCACACACCTGAGGAAGACTGCTGTAGCAGTTGAAAGCGCTTGTGAGGTAATGTTTTTAATATAAGTAAACTTTGCTATTATTTTTTAAATATCATATGAGCCAATGCTAAATGACATTACCTGGTAAGAGTATGAGAGCTAAATAAACAAGGAAATATTTTCTTTTTGAAATATCAAATGCTAGGTGGGCAAAGGCGAACTAGAATATGTATATAATATTGTTACGAAATTGTAAATAATTGTGTTTATTTTTGTATAAATTCTTTCAAAGAGGCTTAGTAAGTTGATAAAGTGCTAATTTTGTGCATTTCTAGTCGTTTTAGCGTTGAAATAGCCTTATTTTCCCTTAAAAACGCATTAAAAAGCCCCAGTAATGCACGTAATGGATTTGGCGCCAAATTTGGCAACTTTTTCCCACCTTGGCGATTTTTTTGGCGACCTTGGCGAGAAAATCCTTATATGGGATATACTAAATATGGAAGCTGTAAGTTGATTGGTTGACCACTTTCTAGAGTTTTCTCGAAAAATCTGGGCTCCATGGAACAGCATATAAGGAGCGCTTCCTCGCCAAGGGCGTTCATTCTCAGGCCTTTCATTTGGCCTTTCATTCTCAGACAACTCACGAACCCCCAAGTACGCAACATTTCTGGTGTCAGAAGTGGGATTGTCTGTGAATGGTGATAACGAGGGCTATGGAGCAAGAGATGAAAAAACTTCTAGAAGCCTTAGCTACCCAGATAAATGAAATGAAAGCCGGACAGGAAAAGATGGAAACCGGATTGATAGAGAAAATGGAAACAGGACTGGAAAAGATGGAAACTGGACAAAGAGAGTTGAAAGACGGTTTGACTGAAGAAATGAAGGTAGCACAAGAGAAAATGGAAACATCGCAAAGAGAGTTGAAAGACGGTTTGACTGAAGAAATGAAGGTAGCACAAGAGAAAATGGAAACATCGCAAAGAGAGTTGAAAGACAGTTTGACCGAAGAAATTAAATCTAATCAAGACGAGATGAAGAGAGAACTTTCGACAGTAAAGGAAGTGATTGAAAGTAAATTATCGGATATGGAAAACAGAATGGATGGAATAGAAGAGAAAGTTATAAAGATAGAAGAAAATTTTGAAGAGAAAGTTTTGAAAGTGGAAAAGAATTTTGAAGAGAGATTTATGAAGATAGAAGAGAATTTTGAGGAGAAATTTAAAGAAAACTTTGATCAAGAGCTGAAAGGAAAGGTTTCAGAGATAGAAAGCAAGTTTAAGAGAATGGAGGAAGATCTTGAGAGAAAAATGAGAGAAGAGTGGAGCGGAGAGGTAATAGGGAATGATTTGCAGAGCAAGATTCGGAATCTCGAAGAAAAGTTAGAATCCATGCCGCAGGAAACTGAAAAGAAAGAGAGAAGAAGCCAGAATCACGAATTTATTAAGCTATCTACCTACGACGGCAGTTCCTCCTGGCATGTATATAAGACGCAGTTTTCCATCGTAGCTGAAGCTAACGGCTGGGACTCTACCGCCAAGTCGGTCCACTTAGCAGCAGCATTACGGGGAGATGCAGCCGAGATCCTGAGAAATGTTTCTAAAGAAGAAAGGAACGACTTCGAGGCCTTGACTAGAGCACTGGAGCTACGGTTCGGAGAGAAGTGTTCTAAGGACTATAGTCGCCTCCAGCTAAAGTCCCGTTACCAGAAAACGGGCGAAAGTTTGCAAGAGCTGGCAGCGGACATTCAGAGATTGCCACACCTAGCATTCTCAGACTGTCAAGCTGACACTCGAAACGACTTAGCTCTTCAGTACTTTATCGATGCTGTTCGGGATCCAGAAATTCAAAAAGCGCTGAGACTCTCCAACATCAGAGACGTAGAATCAGCTTTAGGCTATGCACTTAGGATAGAGGCAGCCCAACAAGCCTCCCGTAAAGACCGCCATACCATAAGAGCAGTCTCATTAAATGATACGCCTGCTGATGAGAATGAAATGAAGAGAAGTTTCGCAGAGATCTTAAAGAGATTGCGCAGCCTGGAAAATAATATAGAAAAAAAGGATCGGAAGATAAAGTGCTGGGGCTGTGGAGGGGATGGTCATGTGAAGAGGAACTGCCCCGTACGACCAACTATAGGAAATCACCCGGCTTCACCATCACTGCAGGGAAACTAAGAGGAGGCCATCTCGCGGGGCGGAGGTTGCCTAAAATTAAAGAGCCCCAATTTACAGTATTTCATGTTTCATCGATGAGTGGCGGCGATAATGGACTTCACGTCTATGGCCAAGTCAACAACGCCACCTGCCGGATGATTCTGGACACAGGAGCCAACGTGACCATCATTAAAACGGATTTGGCTCAAGAACTAAAAGAGAAGATCATTTGGACGCCGCCCTGTGTTAAACTCCAGACTGTGACCGGAGACGAAATCAAAATATATGGAAAAATGAACTTGACCATCACTTTTGGAAATGCCAGTTACCATCATATGGCATATGTGGCTGACATAAGAGATCCTCTAATCATTGGAATTGATTTCCTAAGAAAATTTAACTTCAAATTGGACTTCAAGAATAATGAACTGCATTCGAGTTCGGAAGACATAGCTGTGTTCAATACTGAAAATCAAGACATTCAGCAAATTTGCCAGATAACAGCCAAGTCGGAAGTTTCCATCCCCCCACACACAGAGACAATAGTTTCAGGAACCCCTCCTACCAAGCAATTCTTCCGCTATGGACTGATTGAATATCCGAATATAGACAATAGCCCAAGAGGAGTTCTGGTAGCTTCATCTCTGGTGGATCTCTCCAAGAGTACTATTCCTGTGAGAGTCGCAAACATCAGCGATAAGGTCCGAACAGTGAAGAAGGATGAAGTGTTAGCAGCCTGCACTCCTGTAACATGCATAAACCGCCCCATGCAATCAACCGAATCCAAGTCTTCTGAGCAATTAACAACGGAACTACTCAAAAATGCAGAGTTAGGAAAGGAACAGAGATGCGCTGCGGAGAAGCTACTCCAAGAATTTAAAGACCTTTTTTCTCGAACACCTGAAGACGTCGGGCGAACGAACATCACCCAGCACAGAATTGATACAGGAAATCATCCTCCAATCAAACAACATCCAAGAAGACTTCCTTTTGCTAAACAGGAAGAGGTCACTGAACTTCTAAATGAAATGCAGCACAATGACGTCATCGAGCCATCAACGAGTCCTTGGGCCTCTCCCATAGTACTGGTGCGAAAAAAGGATGGTTCAACAAGATTTTGTGTGGATTATCGTCGTTTGAATGACATCACGAAGAAAGACAGTTACCCTCTTCCCAGAATTGACGACACATTAGACACACTTGCTGGCAATAAATGGTTCTCGACGTTGGATCTGAAGAGCGGTTACTGGCAAGTAGAATTACATCCTGATGATCGTGAGAAGACTGCATTCACCACGGGACAAGGACTGTGGCAATTTAAAGTTATGCCATTCGGATTATGTAATGCACCTGCCACCTTCGAACGCCTGATGGAGACAGTGCTAAAAGGACTTTCCTATGAAGCCTGTCTGGTGTATTTGGATGATATTATCATTGTGGGGCGCACCTTTGAAGACCATCTACGAAACATCCGAAAGGTGCTGGAGAAACTCAGAATGGCTAACCTCAAATTGAATCCAGGCAAGTGTAACTTGTTCCGTCGTGAAGTGAGCTACCTCGGCCATATCATCTCTGCCGAAGGTGTGAGAACTGATCCTGAGAAGATCTCTGCAGTCGAGAACTGGAGTCGCCCTGAAAATGTACACCAACTACGAAGTTTCCTGGGGTTATGCACTTACTACAGGAAGTTTGTCAAGGGTTTCTCAAATATGGCCAGACCACTCCACAAGCTGACGGAAGCCAAACAGAAGTTCCTGTGGACAGATGAATGTGAAAATGCGTTCAAGAGACTTAAAGAGGCCTTAACATCATCGCCTATCTTGACGTATCCACAGCCCGACAGACAGTTCGTACTTGATACAGATGCCAGCCATGAGAGTGTCGGTGCTGTTCTGTCGCAGGAAGTTGATGGTCAAGAACATGTCATTGCCTATTGGAGTAAATGCCTGTCTAAACCGGAGCGAAATTACTGTACCACCAGGAAAGAGCTACTCGCCATCGTAAAAGCCATAGAACATTTCCATCATTACCTCTATGGCAGAAGATTCCTGCTCCGGACTGACCATGCATCTTTAACGTGGTTGCTTCAGTTCAAGAACCCGGAAGGACAGATTGCCAGGTGGATACAACGCCTGCAGGAATATGACTTCGAGATACGTCATCGTAAAGGGACTCTACATGGTAATGCAGATGCCTTGTCACGGAAGCCCTGCTCGGAAAGCTGCAAGTACTGCTCTAGAGCCGAACAGAAATACCTGCCGATAAATCCGGTTGCCTGCCAAGTTACTGTCTCAACACCATCAGATCAAGATCCCGATCCATGGAGTGACGAAGAACTTAGAAAAGCCCAGTTGGAAGATCCTGACATAAAGCCAATATTACAGCTGAAGGAAACGACCAGCAACAGACCTATCTGGCAGGACATTTCCAGATTTAGTCCCATTACGAAAAGTTATTGGGCACTTTGGGACTCTCTTCATATCAGAAACGGCGTATTATACAGAAAGTGGGAATCTGATGATGGGAAAAGCTTCAGATGGCAGATTTTATTACCAAGATCAAAAATTCCAGCTGTTTTAGAACAACTGCATAGTAGCTCTACCGGAGGCCATTTTGGGGTAATGAAGACTCTGCAGAAAGTTCGGGAACGTTTCTACTGGTGCAAGGCAAAGGAGGATGTGGAGAAATGGTGTAAATCCTGTGATGCGTGTGCGGCACGTAAAGGCCCGCAGAAACGAAGTCGAGGAAGACTGCAACGGTATAACGTGGGAGCACCATTTGAACGGATTGCAATCGACATCTTGGGTCCTTTGCCACGGACCTCCAGTGGAAATAAATACATTCTCGTCGTGATGGACTATTTCACCAAGTGGCCTGAGGCATATCCCATTCCCAATCAAGAGGCATGCACAGTCGCAGAAGTCCTAGTGCAGCAATGGGTGTCAAGGTACGGCACGCCCCTACAACTTCATACCGACCAAGGTAGGAACTTTACCTCTGATGTTTTCAAAGGACTGTGTCAACTACTCGGCATAGACAAAACCCGGACAACACCCTTACATCCCCAGTCGGACGGCATGGTCGAGAGGTTCAATCGTACCATCCTGAATAACCTCTCCCTTCTAGTATCAAGGAACCAGCAAGATTGGGACTTGAAGTTGCCATTGTTCCTGCTGGCTTATCGAAGTGCTGTCCATGAAACCACCGGCTATACTCCAGCCCAGATGCTGTTTGGACGTGAACTTCGTCTCCCTTGTGATCTCCTGTTTGGTTGTCCACCCGATGCGCCTTCATCGCCCGAGGAGTATATCCAAGATCTCCAGGCATGATTTGAGGACGTTCACAACTTTGCTCGGGAGCGAATTCACGTTGCATCGGAGAAAATGAAGACAAGGTACGATCTAAAGGCTACGCAACATGAGTTTCAGGAAGGAGAGAAGGTCTGGTTGTGGAATCCTGTTCGACGCAAAGGACTCTCTCCCAAGCTACAGTGCAACTGGGACGGACCATACACAGTCTTAAAAAGGCTGAATGATGTAGTGGTGCGGATCACTAAAACACCTTCATCAAAACCGAAGGTGGTGCACTATAATAGGCTAGCCAAGTACCACAAGTAACGGTAAAATTAAAATTTAAAATGTAAATACTTGTAAAATTTGCGCATGCGCACTGTAAATATTTGTATATAAATATTTGTACATATTTGTGAATTTTGTAAATATTTCCCACTTAATTTATATTTCTATGTTATCTTTATGTGCAATTTAGTTTTTGTATTTTAGATTGTGTAAATTTGTTTAGTTTCGCCTCTTGACCAAGGGTTGCACTGCCCGGGACGTGCAGTCCTTGGGAGGGGGGCAGTGTTACGAAATTGTAAATAATTGTGTTTATTTTTGTATAAATTCTTTCAAAGAGGCTTAGTAAGTTGATAAAGTGCTAATTTTGTGCATTTCTAGTCGTTTTAGCGTTGAAATAGCCTTATTTTCCCTTAAAAACGCATTAAAAAGCCCCAGTAATGCACGTAATGGATTTGGCGCCAAATTTGGCGACTTTTTCCCACCTTGGCGATTTTTTTGGCGACCTTGGCGAGAAAATCCTTATATGGGATATACCAAATATGGAAGCTGTAAGTTGATTGGTTGACCACTTTCTAGAGTTTTCTCGAAAAATCTGGGCTCCATGGAACAGCATATAAGGAGCGCTTCCTCGCCAAGGGCGTTCAGTTCAGTTCAGATCTCAGTCAGCTTCGCTAGTGCTTGCATTGCTCTTAAGGGCGTGCATCCGGAAATGAAGATTTCTATTCAACATGGCCGCCCAGGTTCTAAGAAAAAATTGGGGTTGGCCTAACTTTAAAAACTGACAGCCTACAGCTCCAATCAGTGAATAGTAGAATTCCCCTATTAGTTGAAAAATTATCTTCTTGACTACCTTAATTATTTTGACACTTCCTTTTCTAGCTGTGGGGTGACACAGGTGATAAGAGACAGTTTCCCACCTGTATTCAATTATCTACAAGAACGCCGCTAAAAAAATATACAAACTATCGCATCGCTCAGTGAAATATTTTGTGAAACGTAAATCACTAAAATAAATAGATTTAAGATTTAAATTCTAATGTCAAGAAATTTAATCTTATTAAATGAATAAATGAAAATTCTTTACACAAAATGTTTCGGAACAGAAGAAAATATTTTTTTAAATTATAAATACATGCATAAAATATATGAATATTATAAAAAAAAATGTTTATTGAATTATTTATACTACATATATAGTTTCAGACAGTACATAAAATAGCTCTCTCTCTTGTCGAAAGATTCAAACCCACGATAGTGTGTTTTAAAAAATAGTGGTTGATTTTTTTTTTTTTTTTTTTTTTTTTTCTTAAGTTTTAATAGGAAATATGTTTACTCAAAAGTTTTTTTTTAATTCTAACTATTTACTTTCTTTCACGTATACACAGGGTAAAGAAAGTATTGTTTTTGGGTCAAATTTTCGAAATTGAGTTTTTTTTTTCTTTATTATATAATTATACGTTTTGAAATCCTCTGAATTGGAAAATGTTTTTAGCGGTTGGTTTGTGTATGTACCTGTCTGTTATCAGCATATATCAAGAACAAATAATAGCAGAAAGTCCAAACTTGGTATTTTAAATGGGTTTCATATAAATATGCTACACTAAATTTTTTCCTTGAGACAAAGCAAATGGTTCACGTACAGGAATATCCAAGAAAATTCAAATACATGATGTTTATGGGGTTCAAAGTTCAAATAAATTATGTTCTGATAAGTACAATTTAACATCAATAGGCTGATTAAACAAAAGTGAGCAACAATTTTTTTTAAATGCATAAAAGCATGTTTTGTGTAGATTGTGGTATAGAAATCATTCATCATTCGTTTACAGAGCTCCAAAGTATTTGGATATATTGAGGCTATACTTGGAAATTCCTTGAATTATAACTAATTTTGTGTTAGAAGTTTTTCAAGTAAGAATAAATTTAAATACACAACATTGTTTATCCACAATATGCAGAGCTACCCAAAATTAAGCTAAACGCTCTTTTGTATTGAATGTAATTGATGGAAGTACTTTGCTATATTTTATTATGCCGACGAACACTTGCTCACGAAGCAAAATTAATTTTTCATATCCATACTGTATGTAAACGAATTACTTTTAGTAGTTTTATTCTCAACTCCAGTTTCTTTTTTTTTTTTTTTTTTTTTTTTCTTCATAATATCACATTTTGAGGTTCCCTGGTTATAAAAGTCCATTATTTAGCGGTTGATCTGTATATATATCTGTTATCAGAATAACATAAAAACAGATAACTGCAGGAAATTCAAAAGTGGTATTTTGAAGTTCGTATTAGGTTGCCACTTAAAATTTTGAGCAAGGTTGTCAAGTTTGAAGTCAAATTAGTAACAGCCTTGATTATTATTCATTTGTTTATTTTTACAATTACGCATTATAAATAAGTGGGTTTGATGGAGGAGGGGAGTATCCCTCTTACAAAGAAATACATGTGAAATAAAACTGTTCCATATGTTCTAAAAATGTTCCGCAATTTTAGATTTTTTTTAAGTACATTATTTTTATTATCGTATGCTATTGATCTTAAAACTTAATATGCAATATATATATATATATATATATATATATATATATATATAATGAAAACCTTTTTAAAAATTTTCAGTAAATATTCAATATAATTTTCTTTCATTATTTTATTACAATATGACATTTTCCTGTTCCTCCCTTAAAATTTTAGTCTTGAGTCTAAACAGTTTTAAGATTTAATTAAGTAGAATTACAGTTCAAGGAAAATTTTTATTTATTTATTTTTGGGTCTAATTTTAATGTAATTTTCGAATTTTGATGGAATATAATCCGACACACGCAGAGCTGCAAATACTTTAATTAAGAAAACTTTAAAAATTAAAAAGTAAAATAATACGTTCATTTCCTGATATTTTAACTGTGGATCTATGATAAATAACACCCGTGAAGTTGGAATATTTACAAGGCTTTTAGTTTAGAACCTCATCCCCCACCGCCCTTATTATTTCCCAAAATAATTTACATCTCTGCAGAAAGGAAAAGCAATAAATTATAAAACATTTAGGATAACAAAATTAATAATTTCAATAATTTTCTACTTGCAACTTTAAGTAAAATCAATCCAATGCAGAGATCCCCTCCAAGGTGATTCTAAAGCTCCCCTGTTTTCTGCAATTCTAAATTCTGCTCTTCCAAACTTCACAATTTCATCACTCCAACGGCACTATTATATATTTCCTAACCCATAGTTTTATTTTTCATTCCTTTATTTAATTATTTTTAACAAATTATTATTATTTTAAAGTTATGTCCAGACATTACAATTTACAATTTTTTAAAGTCATAAAATTAGTTAAACAATAAAAAGAAAATCTTTATGATATTAAAGAAAAAACTTCAAATCAGACTCTTTCTACCGTCTATGTCTCTATGATGGGTTGGTTTGTCTGCTGTTTGACACTGATATAACAAACAAAATCAAATTTGTCAAATCAAATCAAAAATATTTTATCAATTTCACCCACGATAGCTAATTCTTTTAGCACAAAAGTGCTGGAAAATCTTTCTTTATCTATGCATATTTTTAATTTATTTTAGTAACTTCCTTTTATATAAAAATCAACCTCTGACTCTTTTTTTTTTTTACAATATATATAAATGTCATAGTAATGGGGAAAATGTTTTATAAATTATGAATGATGCATGGGTTCTGAAACAAAATTTTTTTTTGTTTAATCTGTCTCTCTTCCCCCCCCCCCCCCCTTCCCCTCGTAAAAACAAAAATTTTTTGCTATTGTTCGTATTTAGAAGTATTTTACAAGAAACAATTAAGAAAAGTGCCCTTTCTTCCGGTATCTTTTTTTCCGCGATCCGGAAAAAAGGGCACTTTTCTTAATTTGCGAATCGAAAAAGTGCCCTTTTTTTCCCCAGGTGCCCCTTTTTCCGTGATCCGCATAAACTTGCACCCATTTGGCGCAACTTTTGTGACAACGATTTATACATACGACGTAACAGCATACTGCGAATATCCCATTCGAAGCACAGTATAAATATACAAAGAAAAAATTCGCTTATTCGATTTTCATTGAATTACTAATTTAATTAACACATTTTCTTGAATAGCAACCCTACCACTAACCAAAAGATTTTACTCTCTAAGCCATGAGAAGTGTTTGGTTCGATTCAAGGCAGCACTCGTCAGCCTAGCACTAGGAGTTTTCCATCGTTTTCTCCAAAACACACGTTAATATGGATTAGGACCCCTTAAAAAGATTCTCACAGAATCCATTCCACCTAGACTTTTTCTAAATTAATAATAATAATAATGAATATGAATTATAATAGCTTTAATTATAATAGCTTTAATTTTACAGCAAATGCAATACAGGTTTCAGATTCTCTGTTTTAGGTTGGGACGTCATAATTACAACACTATACTATAATAAAAAATTTAATAAAAATTAATATCCATAATTTGAAATGGACACAAAATGAAAATAAAATAATTATTCCGTTAGAATTTTCTGCTTTTGTATTGTTATTATTATTATTTTGCCGGAGATTTGCGTTATTTATATCATTTTTAATAGAAAACCTGCCATAGCTACCTTGAATAACATATATCAGTTTCAAAGCATTCTAAAAAAAAATAAATAAATAAAATAAAATAAATAAATAAAAAATAAATAAATAAATAAATAAAAATAACGGAATGTTGAAAAAAAAGAAAAAAAATAATCTGGTGTGTCACTCACACGACTTTCTCTTTCTCTTACCCTGAACATTAATACTATAAATATAGGTTGGAGATTAAGAGGTAAGATAACAATATTATGTAAACCTATGTTAAACAATTTAAATTAGGCTTCGGAAGAGTTTTGTATGATAATTAATTCTGTGTGAGGGGGGCTACCGCCCCCCTCACACAGAATTAATTATCATACCGTTTTCATTAACGCACCTACATTTATATAGAATATAATTCGGTTATTAAAAAATAATCCCTGTACACGAACCATTTGCTTGATCTTAACGAAAAGCTTACTGTAGCATCCCTAAATGATACACATTTAGAATACCAAGTTTGAACTTTCTGCCATAATTTGTTTTTGAGATATGCTGATAACAGACAGACACACACACAGACTCAGACCATTTGCTAAAAACGCGATTTTCGTAGTCAGGGGACCTCAAAACGTGTAAATATAACAAAATCTCGCGTTCGAAAATTTGACCCAAAAACAATACTTTCTCTACCTTATGGGTAAGAGAAAGTAAAAAAGAGGAGAAGCATTGAAAGTTACGAATACTTCAATTACAAATAATAATAATAATAATAAATAATAATGACATGTTAATTTTTTAATATTCTTATTTTTGAACATAATAAGAAACAAAGCTAAGTTACGGTTTAATATTAACAAGACCTAAATCACAACCCCTATCATACTAAAATACTTTGTATGTGCACGGCAATAGAACAGACTTTTTCAAACTCTAAAACCTAAAAATACTTTAATTGAAAAAAATATCAGCAAAAAAATTGAAATTTAAGAAATAAAATAGTATATTGATTTCAAAATATTTATATTCATAATCTAAATATTTTGTATCGTGACTGAAATTTGGAATTTTCTTTGAAAAAGGAAAACATAGAATAAAGTTTTATATTCAACTATAATATTAAAAAGGAAAGAATTTTGTTTATAAATTTTTTATATATATATATATATATATATATATATATATATATATATATATATATATGTATGTATGTATGTATATATATGCGCACATTTTAAACTACAAGTATGAATATTGGCAAAAGCATTTGTTAATTACTCTCTGTACATTTGTTTTTATTAAGATATCAAACAAAATAAAACTGCTGTACAAATAAATAGGAAAAAGAATTCAAAGCTATACACAAATAAACTTTTATTGACAAAAACAACATTACAAAACTTCCATTACCTACGGTAGTCGGGTAATGGAAGTAAAAATCGAGTAGGTTTTATCCTTTGTTATTTTAAGAAGTAGATAGAAAATTAAAACTTCAAGCTTTAGGCACGGAAAATTGAAGGAGATTTTCCCAAATTAAAGTAATAATAATAATAATAAACTTTTTACTTTCATTATCCAACTACCGTAGGTAATGAAAGTATTGTATTCGGTTCAAAAATTTCATGTCGAGTTTTCACTTGATTTACATGTTTTAAGGTCTCTTGAGTCCAAAAAAGCAGTTTATGGCAATTGGTCAGTGTGTGTGTGCATGTATGGGGTGAGTCTTTTGACTGTCATATCTGTGAAACCAATAAAGGTAGAACAATGAAACTTCAGAATTGAGTTAGGTCTGATGTGCCGACGAATTTTAACTTTTGGTTAAAATTTGGAAAGCCGGAAGGGAGATATATGAAGCCGGAAGTAGGACCCTAAGTCCGTATCTCAAAAACGACTCTAACGATTTTCTTCAAAGCTGCTATATAAACACCATATAAGATTTCCTTTCGTATGTTAGTTAGTTCATGGTTAGTTCATGGTTTCGTTGGTTAGTTCATGAAAATGAATTTGAGGTCTCGCAAGTGCATTTCTTTAAAAACGGCTGTAGTAATTTTTGTACAAACTCGCCATAATAAATCTCTTTTAGATACCCTTTCGTATGTAACTGTTGTCAATAATTGAGTTTGAAAAACTTTGGTGGATGTCGATGTCTCAAAAATGGTTCTTACGATTTTCTTGAAAATTGCTACATAAATCTCATTTTAGATATCCTTTAGCATATATTACGTGGCTATTACAGGAAAATTGACAATCATCCTCATTAGGTAGGTCAGTTTTAGATCTCGGAAATCAGTATTTTTTAAAAGCGGCTCTACCTTTTTTTTTTTTTAACTTGGTATGTAAACTCTGTTTGTATAACTTTACACATGTATCAGTTTTCTTTCGCTGGAAAATTGTTAAGTGTCTAATTTGTTAGGCTAATTTTACGTTTTTTGACCTTACATTATGTCAAAAAAGTGCATATAATAAATGTAATAGTAGGTAATGGACTTTTTTTTTTTTTTTCACCAGATGTTTTCGAAATGGTAAAATTATCTAACTGTACATTAAAAATATATAGAAAGCATTATATACCGTCCCAAATTAACTAAAAGATTATTAGTAAAAAGTATTAGAAAAAGTAGGTATCCTAGATTTTTTTTTTTTTTTTTTTTTTTTTTTTTAAAATAAGAGAGAGAGAAAGAGAGAGAGAGAGAGAGAGAGAGAGAGAGATAAGAAGAACAATTACACGAAAAAAATCATTGCTAAATCGAAACAAAAATTTAAAAGTTGCCAAAGGGGTCGTATACTAAAGGTGTAACGCAAAATGGTCTAGATATTACGATTATTTATTTTATTTTTCTATTCTAAATATATATATCTATATATAAATATATACTTACTGATTTTTAGAATAATATTTCGTAATAAAAAGTTTTAAATAGTACTTATATATTTCAATTAGACAATAAATATGAAGATTTCTTGAATTTCATTTTTCTACTTTTGGTTTATGTTATGCACTAGTAATATCCCTATTCAGTGAAAGGTAAAGCGGCGAATAAACGTACAGAGTGCCGCAGGGGTAAATAAGTGAAGCGAGTAAGGGGCAGAGCACCCTAGTAATAATAATAATAATAATAATAATAATAATAATAAATCTAACGATTGCTCTGCTTAGGAAAAGCTATCACCAAATTGAGAAAAATTTCACAATCAAATCGTACCGGTACATATATATATATATATATATATATATATATATATATGTTTGTATGTATTATCATTACTATTATTATTATTTTATTTTTATTTTTCACGTGTAAATGAATTTATGCCAAGGACAAAATAAATTAATTAAATTAATTAATAAACTCATAAGTTCATTTATTTATTTATTATTATTATTTATTTATTTATTTTTATATTTTTAATTAAATATTTAATAATTCTAAAACTATTATCGGAGACAAACTTTTTTTTTTTTTTTTTTTTTTGGTAATATATATAAAAAAAATATTAGATTTTTAAGCAAAGAGTTCTCTCTCTCTTTTTTTTTTTCTTTAATGCATTTGGACTCTGAAAAAGAAAAATTCTGTGTGGACCCAGAAAGTATGTTTTAACGACACCATTATCCCCCTTCCCCTTTCGACATGAACGATATCATCAATCAACCTTAATGACTTCCCGTAAGTTTCGCGGGGCGTTTCCGATGGGAGGCGGAGAAATCTGCTAAAATTGAGGTTTTTCAATTTAAAAATTAAAGTTTCTTATATTCTCATTAATAGAGATTTAAATAAAACAATTTATAAAAACATTAATAAAAAGCTTGGTTTTCTTGAGAAAGGGACACGCTATACAGATTTCAGATATTGCAATTTGTTGATAAGTTAGAGGCTAGTAAAGCAACACAAGTGTATTTTTCGCATTTTACAGCTTAAAAATAAAGGGTTAAAAATTAAATATAACAGTTTTTGTTTCACGGGTCTTCAGTGTATGGTTGTGAATTTTCTGATTGTGAAAACAGAATTAAAAAAAATTCATTAGGTAATGTGTAATTCTATAAACAAATTTCGCCATAGAATAACACAGGCTTTGGATGACCTTGACGATCCGTGATGCACCCCCTTAAGCCTCTTTGAGAGAGACTTGCTTCAAGTGTTATTGGTATACAGTTTGTACTGTGGATTTGTTATTGACAGCTGTTGTTTAAGCTGTGTTTACTGTTTGAATTGAAGCTGATACTTGGTTTATAGACCTGCATTTTTCTGGAATTTTCTGTGAATAAATTACTGAATTTTTGTACGTTTGGCCTTTCATTCTCAGACAACTCACGAACCCTCAAGTACGCAACAATATTAATCAATGAATTATACATTGATTAAATATGTACAATTCATGCACCAGTCATAAGGCTGTACTTGCATAAATAATTAACCCATTAACGCCCAGTGCCCTCATTTGAGGACAGCTAATAAAATGGCATGTATATTTTTGGGTTTTTTTTGGAATGATTTCTGCTTTTTAGTGACAGTTTATAGCTTCACTCCGAATGATCCCAGAGAGTTTTATGTGTCTACTATTAATTACTATTTTGTAATTCAGATAGTTATTTTATGATTTTTCATTCGTTGCACATATATTTGCTTTTTGTGCAGATATATTAACTTAAATCAAGTTGAATAATATATATTATAATACTTTACTTTCGAGGTCTTTGTCAGCATATAATAGAAAATTAATCTGTTATTTCAAAGTTTTTTTTATCTGGAAGATTTTTCGCTAGAACACTAAATGTCCTCAAATGAGGATAGGTTGTTAATTTAAAACTATTAGAAGAGTTTTTTAAATTTAAAATATTTCATTCTCAGTTGTCCATATTAGTTCAAAATTGAAATATTCATCAAAATATATTTTTCAAAATTTTTTCAGGCATTAACGGGTTAAAATATAATAAGTTATTAAAATATATAATAAAATTTATAAATAATTAAGAAAGTTAAGATATAACTTATTTTTGTGTTTATTAATGTTGCTTTGTAGAGATGAATCTAAAGAAATGAGAAATATTAGCTCGTCTAATGAAATATTTTGTTATATTTTACGAATTGTATTTTTAAATTTACATAAGAAATAATTAAATATCTCATTTTTTAAAGTTAGATTATCAATTACATTCCATTAAAGCCAATAACTTTGATAGTTAAAATAAATGACTTAAATCAGTGATTTTTTTCAAAAAAATCAATTGATATTGATTTAAGTCACTACAACCCTGGTTGCAGTTTTCGTAGTTTTAGTTATTCTGATATGTTGATTTAGTTGCCTTTAGTGAAGTTTTTCTTTTGTTTACATGTGCATATAATGTACGCTGAATAAGTTTTTATGTTTTTATTTATGACATGTATTTGGTGATATTTTAATAGCAACAACAACAGAATAATAATGAAAGTGTCTTCACTGTAATCCCCCCATTATTTTCTATCAGTTTTTATAATGTAATTGAAATTATTGTAAAAAAAATATTTTTTACAAATTAAATTTTAAATATATCTTATATATATATGTCTTTCTTTAGGGATTCAACAGTTCCGGTAGATATGCGACCATTACCTAAAGAGCCTGAAGGAGAAGATAAGAAAAAAGTGAAACTTAAGCCATCTAAAAGTATAATTCATGATATTCATTTTTATTTTTTATTTATTTTATTGTTTAAATATATATATATATATACACTAAGCGACAAAAAAAAAGCCGCACTTGGATATTTTCCTTTTCGCTTTCTACAACCGCCAAATTTATCGTTTAAATGCGAATTTTCGAACAGATTTTATTATGTTGTCCACCACATACACATTAGTACTCAGTCCAGTGTTAAAAACAAAATACAATAGTCAGGAAAATTGTAATTTTAGAAATTATTTCAAAAATGATAAGAATAAGGCAGTTAACGATGCCACAAAAAGTATTAATTTTTGAATGAAAATCAAAAAATATTTTAATACGTGAGATGGTAAAATAATTAAATGCTAACGAAATATTGGTAAAACGGTTTTTAGCAAGTTATAACGTTTTTTGGTCGTTTAAACTGGAAATTTGGTGTATGACGGCCATGTTGCTCATCCAAGCGAGATGACCATAAGTTAAAATGCCATTTCTTATAAAATCGGTTTGTATTACATTTAGAACATAAAAGAGATTCAGAAAAAGTGTTTAGCAGCATAATTTCTTTAATTACAGTACAGCAACTATTAAACAAAGCAGGTTTAAATGACAGAAAATTTGAAAAAATTCCATTCTTAGTGAAGAAAATTAGGAAACCATGACCTCAGATGGCTAAAAAAATAAAAAAAATGATTAGTTAATTATTGGGCTGAACTGTTTCTCTTTGATGAGTTAAGTTTAACTTATTTCGAGCTAAAGAAAACACGCGGAACTGACAACGAAAATATGACCGACTTAATGAAAATGACACTTTTAAAACAGTGACACAATCTCCGTACATTATGGTACGGAGGTGCCTAAATTTTCAAACAGTCAGACAAATTATTATGCTCAAGGGATCAATTAACTCGAAATAAAATACAATCTTCATAAAAGTGTTGCCTGACCGACCATTTTGGAGGTATCTTGGACATTTCCATATACAGCATTTTACACTGAAAATGCACCTTACTGCGTCTGTGGTCAGTTTATTACTTCAAATTGTCAAAATTTCCTATCTATTCCAATCAGAACCTATAATTCTGTAAGTAATCATATCTTTTTTCCCTTTAAGTTGAATCCCACAAAAGATACAGTAAAATTTCTTCTTTACCAGACATGAGAATAGTCCTAATCGCGATTCTCTCGAAAATGTTTCGTCTATAAAAAAGCGGGGAAGAGGGGAGAGGATTCGAAATTTGCAGCCTATAACTCTGTCTGAACTAGAAAAAATTATTTGTGATATTTTGCACGTTGAAATTTCTGAGATTTATATTAAAACACTGTATAATACTATGCCATTGCGCATTAAAGCAGTAATTCCATATAAAGGTGGAATTAACCCAATGCAGAATACATATTTTTAATAAAAATTTGCTTAGATGTAACAAAAAAATAGTTTTATTTCATATATTAAAATATAACTTGTTTATTTCATTTAATAAATCATAACAGAGTACAAAATGTATGGTTATTGCATTATGTTCAAAAAGAAAGTTTTATGCACATTTTTAAAAATTACTCCGTAGTGTGCAATAATGCAAATTATTAAATCGAAAATGTACATAGGTATCATTTCATCCCTTTGGTATTACGCAAATAAGAGAGTTTCATTTGTTTCAAACATTAATTTTAAAGTTATTATGAATAAAAAAGGTATAAGTCATTTTTTCTGCAGTGCGGCTTTTTTTTTGTCGTTTAGTGTATATATATATATATATATATTTATGAATCTTTATTATTCAGTATAGTATAATTTGTCAAAAGCAATTCTTAATTTATTATTGGTGTATTTGCTTTAGTTTTCTATTATTTGTAAATATTATTTAATCTATTGTTTTGGATTGAAAATTGCAACATTTCCATTACATTGTACCCATTTCTTTACAATACAATTTAGTAACAATATCAGTATTGAGATTTATTTTTACATTATTATTATTATTTTAAATTCTAGTTGCAGGGGTCAATCCAGGTTTTAATTTTTGGGTCATTTTTTTTTGTGAAAATCAAAATATTTTTGTAAAAGTAAAATGAAATATTGTGTATAAAATCTTCCATTTTTACAGTCATTTTATGTAATGTTTAATATAAAGTTGATAGAGTTTCATTGTACTAAATTAAGGCAATTAATTAAAATTAATATTGAAAACATGGAAACATTTTATAAAAGGATCATTATTATAAAATAAAATCTTGTGAAGGGGCTCATTTTATAAATTTGAATTTTGTGAAGGCAAAGGGTCCCTCTGTATGTATTTGAATTTTGTGAAAGGTCCATTTTTATGGCTTTGAATTTTGTATTTTACTGGATCGACCCCTGAATTAATATTTAGGTTAAGGCTCATTATCAGTGAGCATCAAGCTCATCCAAATCCCATGTTAATCTTTGCAAAAAATAAACCCTATTATTATTCATTACAAAATGCATATTTTTAAATTCTGCTTTCACATTTAAAAACTTCATGACTGTTCAACTTCTGACAATTTCTCTCTCTCTTTTTTTTTTTTTTTTTTTTTTTTAAGTTTTTAAAATTTATTTTGAGGTTGTAAAATGCAAAATTTCACTTAGCGAAATTTCACATTTTACAGCTTTAAAGTAAAATGTTAAAAATTTCAAAAGTCAGTTTTTAAAAAGTGAGGTGGTCATTTAATTTGCTTGGTTAAAATAGGATTTGGATGACCATGACACTAACTGATAATGACCCTTAAGAAGTGCTTTTTTACTGTCGTAAAACTGTTTGCAAATCTTGTTTGTACATTCAGACTGAAGTTGAAATTTATTTTATTGTTTTAGGCACTAAAAAAGAGCGCAAAGAAATGGAGAAACCAGTTATTTCTCCCCCAACAAATTTTGAACATACAGTTCATGTGGGATTTGATGCCATAACTGGAGAATTCACAGTATGTATATTAGAAATTTATTAGAAATCATCTTTCTATTTTAATGTCTGTCGAAGTATTAATAATAACTCACTTAAGTAACTAATTGCAAAAGAAAAATTTAAATAAAGACAATGTCCTGTAATTTGTAAGATCAATATAATCCACACAACATTTGGACAAAACTTGCGGATTAGAAAGAGTTGACTGTAATTACTCATAATTATATTCTTCAAAACAATAAAATTTATATTCAGAAAGATGGAATCCCACAAGGGGGTAATAGTTCTAGTTTCTTAGCTGATCTCTATCTTTATTACTATGAATATAATTTTAATTTTAAAATAAACAATTGTATTGATATATTGATGATATAATAATAATATTCTGCAGATAATGAAAACATTAATGACTATATTCAGCTGTCCTCCTAATTTAACATAACTAAAAATCAGTGGTGGCTCATGGATCGAAAATAGGTGAAGAGGCACCTCACCTAATATTTTACATTGTATTCATTTATAGAGTATAAATTTACATTCAAATAAAATGAGTATTTTTAGTTAAAATTCTGCTTAGTAAAAAGTATGCATTAAAACTATTTAAATGTAATTTTTCAGATGTTCACTTCACGAGCTGCCGTTGCTAAAAATCCCCCCCCCCCCCCTCAAAAAAAAAAATATATATATATATATATATATATGTATATGTGTGTGTATATATATATATATATATATATATATATATATATATATATATATTTATTGTAAACTTTCCTAATTCTAAACATTAAATTAAAATATAAGGCAATATTTACTGTATGACAAGCATAAAGAATTTAGATTTAAAGCTAATATATATGCATATTATAAGTTCTGTCTTCATTTATTGCTTTTAGAAATATAATTCTTAACTATATATTTAGAATAAAAAAGATTGTGTTCATAAAAAATAAATAAATTTGTTTATGATACAACACATTATAGTTTCCCCAATATTTTTTTTTATTGACTGATTTATCTATAAGATTATGATATTTATTAAATTATAATAATAATTTGAATGAAAGATAATGAAAAAGAAGATGGATAGGAAAATGTTTGAATAAGGAGGTACGGTGGTGGTGTTTGGCTTTTTTGGTAAGGTTGTTGACTTTCATAATTAAAAGCTAGTATGTTGTGGCTACCACAAAACTTTTTTCTAAATAAATTCTTTCAGTATAAATAATTTATTAAAACTATTATTTATAAAAATTATCTAACATGATACATGCAGTTGATTTTCATCTTTGAGAAAACTAACAGTAAATATCCAAAGAAGGACAATTTTATTTTCTATAAACAACATCTTGTAAAATGTGTTTTTATAATGGTTATCTTGCATATTAAATTTCTTACAGTTATATTCCATAGAAGTTGAAATATAGCCTTCTCATTTTCCGAGAAAATTGCAATATAGCAGCACCACATATTGGCCAGCATGTGTCTAAATTGAATCAGCATAATATCTCATAATGGAATCATGGGTGAAAGTTTTCAATCTATTGACTGAATTCAATTCAGTCTTTTTTTATGTGTTGCAATACAGATAGGCCAATTTTATGGAATTAATCTTTGTTAGGAGCAAATAAAGATCCCAATTTTTTTTTTCTTTTTGAATCAGCCCCTATTAATGTTAATTCAATTATATTTATAAATAATTTTGCAAAGTTTTCATACTTATACTTATTAATGTAACCTTTGGAAATGTATGTTTTGAATATCTACATACATTATGTATGAGTTTATTATATTTTACCCAATATTACAAATATATATATTCTTCAGTCCAGCGAAAATTTTTTACCTTCACCAATGAATGGAATTCTTATGTATCAAGATTTTACTATACACATTAGAATCTGTGATATAACCTTTCTTAAATTGTTGAAATCACTGTATAGTGTAGAAGCACTATCTGTTGAGCAATTGGCACCAAAAGTTGATGGGCACTAATTTATATCAAGGTGCATCTAAGTATAAATTTATATACAATTCTGTGCAGTAGTTCCTGAGATACAATTGCCACAAAATTTTTGTCACATATCTCATAATGGAATTCTCTTCTCACATATGAAGATTTTACTACACACAATAGAATCTGAGATATAGCCTTTCTAAATTGCTGAAATCATTGTATAGCAGCACTATTTGTTATGCAATTGGCACCAAAAGTTGATAGGCACTAATTTATATCAAGATGCATCTACATATAAATTTATATGCAATTCTGTGCAGTAGTTCCTGAGATATAATTGCCACAAAATTTTTGTCACATACACAGACTGACATTTTCTAAAAATGGTCAAATTGTTTTCTGGACCTCCCAAAATATGTAGATCCATCAAAAACTAGAAGTCGAAAATTTTCATGAATCCAGTATTTTCTTCGATTGAATAAACAAGAAAGTAAAATGAATTACTGTATTTAAATTATTATAATTTTTGGTCCTATGTATTTCATACAGCAAATTTATTTGGATTGAAGTCTGGGAATTGCGGAGGCTTGGCCCACCCTTTAACTTTAGTATTTAAAAATATTTTAGCTTTTTATGATTAGATAGTAGTCAAAATTACTAGTGTCATTGGACATCTACCTCAATTTCATTGAGCTACTTCTTATCAATGCGGAGAAAATCAAAAAAGAAAGTTTTTCAACCCAAAAAGTAAGTTTTTTAAACGCAATTTTTAACGAAGTTAACAATACATATTTAAAATTATTGAAATTTGATGTACCTTAAACATCACTTCATGCTGGCAGGCTTCGTACTGCCGGTATTTATAAAATTCTCCTCAAAAATCAAGAAAACAAAGAATATAATTACATAGGTGTTACTAAGAGAAAAATAAAAACCCGGATAAAAGAACAGCAAAACAATATCAAATTCAACAGGAATACCACTGCGTTAGCCAAAAATTATCTAGAAAACAATATAAAAATAGATTTTGAAAATGTCACCAAATTAGCTAATTTCAATAATCCAACCTACGCTTATCTCAGAGAAAGCATTGAAATCACGCACAATCATGACGTAATAAATGACCACGAATCAGTGGAGATAAATGAGATATGGCATCACCTGTACATCCATAAAAGAGATGATCAACGTTTGAAAGACCGCCAGCCACTGAGTGCAGTCGGCACTGTCGAAGGAGGGGATCCCCTGCCGAAAAAAGCTTTTCTGCCAGCACGAAGTGATGTTTAAGGTATATCAAATTTCAATATTTTTAAATATAATTTTTAAGTTTTTTTGTCGACAAACCAATTGAATTAAGTTTGAGTTAATGGGATTTTATAAATACTGTTATATTAAAGTTTTGTTAAAGTTATAAAGTTTGTGCAAAGAAGTAGGCTTAAAATATTCATTTGCCATTTTTTACAAAATGGCTAGTTGGTGAGGCTTGGCCATTAAAGTAAGGGAAGATTGGCCATTGGGCCAAGGCTCCGAAATAATTTTGAAAATCTGTACAGAAATTATTTTAAATTTTGCCCAGAATCTGTTTATAATGTGAGTGAAATAGGTATTTTAGCACTGTTCTATAAATACAGTAAAATGACTTTCATGAACTGCTATACACCCTTTGGTACAATTATATTTAGTGATGAAGATACCTTAATGCACATGTTACAACTAGGCCAGATCCTGAGATAAATTTAGTTTTTGAGAATAATTTTGCAAGAGATTATGTAAGTGAGGTGAATATTCCTGGACCTTCATGTGTAGTCATGCCACCACATAAATTGTCTGTTACCCTTGAATAGCTGCTGCACCTCTTTCCAAAAACTGGACCTAGGAAGACTCAAAGTGGAAGAGGACCTCCAACCTCAATTAAAATTAAATATGATGAAAGAAAAAGATGAAATTTGGAACAGCAAACATCTAAGAGTCCAAAAAGTTAAACTAAAAAAAAAAAAAAGTGCCAGCTTTAAAAAACAAAAGTTGAGTTTCTGGGATATATTGTTGAAGATGGAACAATACGACCTTCACCTAATAAAACATTAGCCGGTCGAAGATTTTCTCAACCCAAATCGGTAAACAAGTACAGTCATATTTGGGATTAAGTGGATATTTTCGCAAATTTATTCCACAATATGCTCAGATAGCCAAACCACTGAGTAATCTATTATGAAAAGGTTCTACATTCAAGTTTGGTCCAGAACAAGAAGCAGTATTTAATAAATTAAAAGACATGTTGTCTCAAGACATCCAGTGATGCAGAATATATGAAGCCCTGTTCAAATAATTATGTTAAATGATGTCTCTAATAGCTAATCAACTTGAACTAATTTTATTTCACTTTTATTCTAAATTTGTTTTGTTTCTTTATATTTTTCAAAATTTTCTGATTATTAAGTTAGGCAAATTTCAGCCGAGGACGGCAGAACTGTCAGGATGGCCGATCTTTGGAAGTGGATGGACACTAACTCAAGCACAAACTCCTGAATTTTTATTATAACATGACTATAACATTTTGTTAACAATCTGAAGCACATGCCGTTTTAAGAAAGTGTGAGATGTAAATAATTAAAAAATTGAGTGTTCTATAGATTTTAATAGAAGTAGCAGCAAATCTGCTGTCAATTGTAATATTTTATTAAGAGTAGTATTGTGTTATAATTAGTCAAATGCATTTATCTGGTACTGTTCCGAATAAAAAAAAAAAATCTTTTTTATCATTTCAATGTTAGTTATTAGTCGTGTGTGTTTAATGAATTATCACTATCGAAATCCTGCTTTCCACACTTATAATACAATGAAACATGTGATCCTAGATAAAGGATTTCATCTTTTTTTTGGAAGAAATAATATACACTTGCGCATAAAAAAAATATAATAAGTAGGCCATACTAAGGAAGTTTGCTACAATGCAAGCTAAAGTATTTTACAAAATTATACTGTCTATAAATGTAATGACATTTTTAAGTGACAGTTTGTCAAGTATTGGCTGATCATTCAAATATTGATTATTTCTTTTTATTGTGTTGATGTTATAATTATGTGTTTCTCTAGATATTAAAAAAAAGTTGCTGTCACTGGCGTCAAATTTTTTTGTCTGCGACAGCATCTTCTAACGGAGGGCAGGGTCCTTCACATCATGAGAGGTATCAATGTGTTCCGACTACTCCAAGGAAGACATTTCAGCCGCTTAGAAATTTTTATCATTTTAATTAAAGAAGTTATTAACTAAAAACGACAAGTTTATGAAGGTACTTTATTTGCCATTTTGAAAACAGTTTTTCCCAGTGACGTTGTTCTTCTGTCATGAAGTCAATTTTACACGAGAAAATTAAAATATGATCCATGGTTGTACGTAGTTAGCTTGGTTGGTTGGATTTAACGTCGCATCAATACTGTGTTATGGGTAATTGGCGACTGTCTGGGACGCACCCTTAGAGATTTTCCGGAGACATGTCATCACAATTTTGAATCTTCATGAAGGGGATCCCCCCTCTGCTTTGGTGATCCCCAGAGGAATAGTGGGGATGGGAACATGGAGGACTTTGCAACCACGACAGATTTTATGTGCACCAGCTACTATTAGTGTACACGACGGTCTTTGGCCAGCTCAAGTATCGAATCGGCAAAATTCCAATTACGTGCTCAGCACTTTACCGACTAGGGTACAACGGCCCGAAACCATGGATGTAAAAAACAAAGAAAATAAATATCAACTTTTTTTCTCTACTTTTAGAAAATTAATCTTCTTACACGGGAAAATTAAAATATGATCCGTGGTTGTAGATAATTAGGTAGGTTGTGATTGACGTCGCACCGTTACTGCACTATGGATAATTGGTGACGGTCTGGGACGCACCCCTACGGATGTTCCGGAGACATGCCACCACAGTTTTGGTCCTACACGAAGGGGATAGCTCCCCAGCTTCGGTGACTCCCAGAGGTATAATTTTTATGGGAACACGGAGGATATTGTGGCCACGACATATTTTATGTGCACCAGCCACCATTAGTGTACACGACGGTCTTTGGTTGGCTCGAGAACCGAACAACACAACCTTCCAATTACGAGCTCGGTGCTCTGCCGATTGGGGTACCGTGTTCCGGATTTAAGGTTGTAAAAAAGAAATAAAAAGGGTCATATACTAAAGCTGTAATGCAAAATGGTCTAGATATTATGATTTCCTTTCTATAAATAAATATATATATATAGCCTCCTTCGGGGGTTAGTGAGCGGAGCGAGCAGGGGGCAGAGCCCCCTAATTTAATAACAATTTTAAATCTGAAAAAGAATATATATATCTTCTTTATATATGATCTTCTATAATAAATATTTGAATGTTTATTTTTTTAGTACAAAAGAAAAAGTTTAATTACTGAAAAAGTATACCACTAGTAAAATCAAAGAAATTGCTCTTGAAGATTTGTGAACACCTAACAAAATATTTTCCTTCTTTGATAATGTTATCAAAGATAGCTTTCAATTATGAATTTTTAAAAATTGTTTTGGTGAAGAGCTACTTTTTTGTGCTATTCCACACTTTTAACCTAATTAACTTTTCTTAATATAGGGTATGCCAGAATCATGGGCTAGATTATTACAGAGTTCTAACATTACCAAGTCAGAACAGAAGCAAAATCCTCAAGCAGTTTTGGATGTTCTGAATTGGTATGATGCTAGTACAAAACAAGAATCAAAATACATGACAATGAATAGGACAGTTGGTAAGTTTATTGTATAAAATATGACAAATATTTATTCCAATTTTTAAAATATATGTAATAACAAGGGAGCTTACATGGAGAATTTCAAAATGATGATGAGCCATTATTAGTTTTGAATTGACCTTTATTAAAATATTGGCTTCCAAGCTATAAGATAACTTGTAGTTAACTGTGAGTTATCTCATAGCCTGGCAGTCAGTATGTTAAAATCGTGCAGTCAGTGTTAGCTGCTTGTGTGGTCCAAGTTTGCACTAAAATCCTGTGCTTTGTAACCGAAGTCTTATAATTTATTTGGTGACCATATTTTCAAACACTGATTTGAGGACAAATAATGTACTGTCCCTGAATTGTATTAAATTTTGGGGACACTAAAAACTATATTTGAGGACATAACACCTATATGCATTATTAAAAAAAAAAAAAAAAAAAAAAAAAAATGATTTATATACAACAAGATGTATTGAGACACTCTTTTATATTAAAAATTGTTCAAGCTAAGGAATATTTAAGCAAACTAAACCTTCACAGCATTAAATTTCTAAATTAAAATAGTTAAATCTGATCTATAGAATACATTTGCACTAAATTTATTATTATGATGGGAGACATCACAAAATATGAGCAATTTTAATTTTATCTTCAAATTCCTCACTCCCAGAAATTATTCCCTATCTTTTTTCTCTTCTGTCTTTCATTTTCTACCAATGCAATGTGGTAAATGGTGGTCATATAATTGTAGGGTTTTCAGCAATCACTATTTTGAGTGCCATATTTTATATAAAACAATCTTTGTATTATTTCTTGGAAGATATGTACTACAAATGATTAATGAAGATTACTATAAAAAACAAAAAATGGTATTCAATAAAGTGACTGCATTGTAACTGCTGTTTCTGCCAAAATTTTATGAGAGAAGTTTTTTCACTTCAGACAAATCCAGCAAGATAAAAATGCAAAGCACTATGGTATTTATTTCACAGTTTTGTTGATTCCCAAACTTATGCAATCATTTGTGCATTTGATCAAGATTTTTAGAGAAATAAATAGAAATAATTAAATTTGGGAACAAAAAAAAAAGCTAAAAACTTGAGGATGGCCCTCGAATTTCGAGGGTACATGTGATCATTTTAATTACCGTAAAATCCCGAAAGTACCCCCCCCCCCTTTTAGAAAAGCAAAACGGATAAATTTTATGTGGGGGGGGGGGGTTATAATCAAGATTCTTTAAAAAAATTATCAAAAATAAATAAAGAAAATGGAGGGCAGGTTATATTCGATGGAGGGGGTACTTTTGGGATTTTACGGTACTTACTTAAAAGGAAATATTAAAGGCTATCATTTCTTACATTAAAGGTAAAAAAAAAAAAAAAAAAAAAACTGCGTAATGAATCCATTGACAACGTGCATCCAACACTTTATGAAAAATTATTTAAATTAGAAATAATATATAAACTTAATAAATAATATATAAATGAGCTAGATTTACTGGCGCGCATGCAATGCCGACATACCGTAAGTGCATCCGAAGATTGGATGGAGAAAAAAAAAGGGGGGGGGGGTTACTTTCGGGATTTTACGGTACATGTCAAAAAATCCCTTTGAGTCTGGAGAATCAGAGTGGATGAAGCACTCTAACGGGCTTGATAAAATCCCATTTCCCACACTGTGATCTTGGTTTTAATAATGCTGTTCCTAAACTTATCACTAGAGGGATAAACTCTACTAACAATTTTTCATTGTTCAGTCAATATAATTTTTTATTCAATTGACTAAGTCTCTTGTAGTCAGACAGATGTGCGAAGTTATTAACTAGATATTTATGAGCTCTGACAATAGTAATTTAATTTCCTACAGCTATTTTCACTTTGAAAATGCATTTAACATTTATTTATTTTTATGCAAACATCTCCATTAAATGCTTTATTTATTGAATAATTTAACCATCTATTTGTGCTATGTATTGCATTAATAATAGAAATTATATTGAAATGTTTACTTTTTAACATCATTGTAGCATTTATTTACTTTTCGGGCAAATAGATTTTGCTTTTGATTTAGGTTTGTATCAATAAAAAGTAATTTATTGACTGAAAGTTTTAGAAAATATTATTTCTTTGTAAATAGAATAAATCTTTATCTTATCATACATATTATAATAGTGATAATCTAAAAATTTCTAACTTCTGATTGCTCAAAACACAATTATTCTTTCTTTCCTCGCTATTTTCTTTTGTACTAAAGAATGTTGATATTAAAAAAAAGATTTCAGCATTTATTTATTTTTTGTTACCATTAAAGAAAATTTATTGTTTCTCAATCCTCTAATCATTTTTAATTGATTGATAGATCTAATTATAAAACTAATTGCCCAAAATGGGCTTTTCAGCAATTTGAATGGATATTTTTTAGGTTTTATTTATTAAAAAAAAAAAAAAAAAAAAGTGATTCTTTTATTATTTATTTTGTATGTGTATGTGTGATTTAATTAAATCTATCATTTGTAAAGTCTATTGACATATTTAATTGTAATGTAATTGTTCAAAATGAGGTTTAACTTCAGTGGATATTTTTTCAGTTTTAATTTATAAAAAGATGTAAGAAATTCTCTTAAAAAAAAAAAAAAAATCATTTAAATATATTGACCTACAAGGCAGACAAAGTCTGCTTGTTGTATATTATGAGGGAAAAGCTCAGTAACAGGCACTGCTACTTCTTTTGCAGGTCAAAACAGATCTTAAAATTTTAAATGACCTTACTAGAACAGAACTGTTGCAAGAATTAAAAATAAATAAATAAATAAATCAGGAGTGTCTGAATGTTATGATCATATCACATAAGAGTTTTTTCACCAAAATTTCACCCAATTCATGGTATTTGTACCTATTTTCTCTAGCAGACGCTTCTAGTTCTTTCAGCTTCTATTTGAGAACAAAAGTGACCAATTGTTACGGTTGTTTACAGCTAGCAACAGATGAACCGGAAGTTCTTGCAACCAGTGCGACATAATCAATTGGTTTGTTTTTTTAGAAAGCAAGGTGAATACAATTCAGTAATGTATAGGAAAGATTCAAGATCAAGGTCAGTAGGTTTTCAACTTTCTCAGCCATCATTCAGAAAAGTTCATTATGCTGTATTGGGTGAAATTTCATGTGATATGGGCAGTAGGCAAAAGGATCTCTTAAAGCTGAATGAAAATGGCACTGTGTGAGTCATTTTTATTTTTATTTTTTATTTTTTATTAAGGTGCTGTTTTTTGAGAAGATTCATTACAGTTATAATAGTAGTCAAATGTGAATCTACATGCCAAGAGTAGTATTTTATAATGGCTGTATCACCCAAAAAATGTCACTCCACTTTTTATCCAACATAACATGATGAACTTTTCTGAGTGATGGTTGAAAAATTTGACTACCTCTGACCTTGAATCTTCCCTATATACTGATGTAATATGTTGAGTAAAATGTTGCGTGAAGATCTCTTGTGTGGTACTACCATAAACAGGAAATTTCATGAATGTGGATACTTTTTGTTTACAGATTTGAGAATTTTTGTTGGAAATTAATTGAATTTTACAAGCTTTAAGATATTCTTATTAGTAAATATTTATTAAATTATCTTCAGTTTCAGACATTTGCCAAAGAGTCTTCAGATGATAATTTAATTAATTTAACTTAATTTGCGCTTTTAGTGTTAGACTCTTTCAGATACAATTCCTTAAGCCTAAATTGAATTAATGTTACTTCAGTTTTTGTTTTTTCTAAATATTGTTAGTCAATGCTATATAATATAAAAAAGAAATATTTTATAAATTAATGCAAATGAAGAATTTTTTATTAGTTGTAAAGTAATTTGTTACAACTACCCTATAAATATCCTATGGGAAAAAAAAAAAAAAAAATCGTATTTTTAATTAATTTTAAATTTATTAACAGAAAAATTTGTAACTTCTTTTTTGAATTTCATATAATAATTTTCATGCTATTTTCATTTTCATTTTATAATTTATTAAATTAAAAGCTTTTTGCTTTAATGTTTGCTATTATTTTAATTCACCTTTTTTCATTTGCTTCAAAGCTGACATTGTGCATTTGTGGCACCCAAGTAGGTATTTTGGTGTATTTAATATTTAAATGCAAATTCATTTAATAAAATGTTTTTTATGGTTTTGAATCGCATACTTATAAAAATTAACCAACTTCTTTCTTTCTTTCTTTCTTTTTTTTTTGCTGTTTTTAAATTAAGTTTTTATAATTGTTTAGCTCTTGCATTTTTTTCAGCATTTACGCATGCATTGATTTGCAGTTATCTTAAATGTAAAGCATTAGTATTTCTAATTTACTGCTGAAAAATTCTCATAATATATTTTAGTTTCCCCCCTTTCACTTCATAATTAAACAGTTTAGATGTAAAACATTTAATTTAATGGTCTAATGGTAGATATTTTATGTTTTAGGTAGTTTACATGATTCTTTTAGCTTGAAAATTATAATTAGTAATACTAAATTATAGTGTGCATTTAAATTTTCCAAAGTTTGTCTGAATTTCTTAAAAATAGATTGGAATTTTATTGAATGCAATAAAGTTGGTGGTTTTTATATATATTAGTTGTATTTATTTATGCACTTTAAAAATATTAATGCTGAATATGAACTCTTTTATTATCATATGCAGTGTTTTTCAGTATTATGTTTTAGGACTTCTAGGAAAAGTAGAGTACATCCTGATGATTCAGAATCATACTGCACTACAGGATAGGAAATGCTTACCTTAAGGCAGTCGGATTCTCTCCTGATTCTCTCTTTCTTTCTTCTCATGTTATCCAGTGGAATTTTCGTTGTTCTGTTTTATAAAAATATCTCATTCAAAAATGAAGTTTTTCAAATTCTGTTTTTTTTTTTTTTTTTTTTTTTTTTAATATTACTCTCTGAATGTGACACCTTTTTAGTTTAGTGAGCAATTTTTTGAAATATTTAAATAAATTTAAATATTTCATTCAGAGATCAAAACTTAGTCATAAAATTATTTAGTGCAAGAAAGTATTTAACTGAAGTGACTGGTGCTGATGATGAGGGGGATTCCCTTACCTGAAAGTACTTCACCACTAAAAGTCACCAAGTGAAGCTAAAGTAAAGTTTTTAATATTATATATAATATTTAAATTAATTTTTTCAAAAAATTGCTCATGAAACTAAAAGGTTTACATGTTCAAAGAGTAATATTCAAAAAACAGAATTCGAAAAACTTAATTTTTGAATGAGATATCCTTATAAAACGAAACAACAAAAATCCCATAAGGTAACATGGGAAAAAAGAAAGGTGTAATCTGACTGATCTGCAGCCTTTAGCGATCGTGTACTCTGGAACATTAAAAATATATAGATGCCACATAAGTGATTTGTTTTAATGATATATGTACATGGATCAAAGATAGTGTTCAAAATTTCATCCACCAACTTCAGTGCGCTACTCAATGATTATAAAAATGATATACATTCATTATTAAAACGAATATTCACTTACATGGCATCTTTTCATTTCTAATGTGTCTGTGTATGTTACTTCATCAAGAAAGCATTTACGACCTTACATTACTGAATGATTTTGAATTGTCAGCATGCACTCTATCCAGTGTTGCCAGATTTGGGGACTTTTTTATTCAACTCCCACCAATAATTTTGAGAAGTGATATTTGCTATACATAATAGACGTTTATCTTTCGAAGTGCTTAGACAACTGTTACAATTAAAATTTAGCGGCGGGGGTTGAATAAAAATGTCCCCAAATCTGGCAACACTGACTCTATCTGTCCTAGGAGTTCTGAAATGTAACCCTGTATATACACTTTAAAACAATATTTTTAAAATACATGATATATTTTCTTTTATTTTGAGCTGTTGATTTGACATGTTAAGAGTACAGTATTTTGCTTAAAAAATAAGTTTTTTAAGGCTGCTATTAACATAGCAGTAGTTTGATTTTTTAAAGGGTTTGATAATTAAATGTGCATACAAGGTAGTTGAAACTTTTTTTTTTTAATGTCAGTGCATTACTATATCTGTTTAACTGTTATATTTACTATTTAATGTGTCTTTATGTGTGTTGTGTGTTAAGAAATGTAAGTTGAAAATATAACATTAACAAAATAATGTATTTGCTTGGGGGTGGGGGTCATATTTGGAAAGCAGTGTAAAAACATACAAGAGTTTTACTTGCTTATTTGCTTTCCCTACTTCTGTAATAAATTTAATATTTCATCAAGAGCAAATAAAGATTTAATTGATTTAATTAATTTGGGTTTCAAAAACACATCAAAGTATGATTTGTCTTAATAGATTTGTCTGTACTTGTTACACTTCATTCCATTACTTAGCAAAATATTGTAAATTACCGAAAAAATTTGTTTTTCTTTTGCAAATACAAATTGGATAAACGAAAATTGCCAAAAATTTCAATGTCAAATTCTGTTAGTCCCTAAAAAAAAAAAAGTTTTTTACTACACGGATTTTTGCTACTATTGCAAAAATGAGGTTAAAATAATTTATTTCCCTTTTATGATTTTGCATAAACTATAATAAAAACACTTCTTAGTTAACCTAAATAGCTGTGCCTTTGGAGATGCTGAATTATGTTTTTCTGCTATTTTTGATATCATTAAATAAATCTAGATTTTAGATTTACAATGACATAGGGAAAGTGCAGTTTTAAAATTTATTTATTCGTGATTTTTGAAATTTAAATGTCCATATTTTGCTTGACAAAAACGCTAAGTTTATGTATTGTAAAATATCTGTAAACATAATTGGATATTTTATATTAAAAATTATTGAAAAAGAGAGTGTGTTTTAACATGCTCTTTTCTCTCTTTATCATTTTTTTAATGTATATTTAAGAAGCGAAATTTGCTAGATGTTTGATGTTGTAATGTTGTACATGGCTGTTAATGTTGTACAGGAACAAAAAACATCTTTCAGTTTAAAATTGGCATGATTATACAATTTATTTGTATGTCTATTTCAAGTAATTAAAATGTCCTTGTTTACATTTAATCATTTGTGTGTATTGCCATATATTTTATGATTAAACTGTATAACTTTTATTTCAGGAGATCCCTCACCTCGTCCTAGTTATCTTGCCGATAAATATGCCACAAGTGCAGTTGTTCCTCCTCTTCCTGTATCTGTAAGTTAATTTCTTGACATATTACTTAAATTAATGCAATTAATAACTTGTTTAAAATACATTTTCTAGCTGCACATATCTGTTGCATTATTTAATCTTTAACATATTTTGCCTCCATAATGCCACTTTATTATTATTATTTTGCTTTTGCAGGGTGACAAGAAATAACTTTAGACACACATGATACATTATAACTTTAATGATAATGAAAATATTACGACCAAACTTCAATAAATATGAATACATTATTTTGTCTATTATATTTACAAATTTTCAAGGTGGCTACCTTTAGCCTTCATACAGAGCTTTAAATGTGTCAGAAAATTTTCGGCTATGGACCCACAACTCACTTACTGATATTTTATCCCATTCCTTGCATAAGAATTCCTTTAGGGATGCCAAAGTTTTATGAGGTTTAGCACACACCCTTGTCTCCAAGATGGACCAAACAGAATAATCCATTGGTTTCAAATCTGGGGAATGTGGTGGCCTATCTTGAGCTCCAATGAAGTCAGGTAAATTTGTTTTGCACCAATCTTGAGTGCCTTTAAGCTCTGTGTGCAGGTGCGGAATCCTGTTGGAAGGTCCATCTTTTGTTTCCAAAGAACTTTTGCGACCAAGATAAGACAACATCTTCCAAAATGAGTTTGTGATAGTGGTAGTTACAGATATTTGGTTTAAAACTTCGTCCAAGTTATTTCTTGTCACCCTGTAATTACTAAGGAAAAGAATTCACAAAAATTATTTCTATACTTTATTTTTAAGAAAAGATATACAATAAATTGCTTTTGTAGTATATTACCTAAAGACAACAAGGATACAAAAATATATTTGTTTTTAATTATGCAGTAAAGAGTTTCACAAAAGTATCTTTATAGCTTTATATCAAAAGAGAAAGCATTTAAAGTATTTATTTTCTATATTCCTGTATATTATGTTAATTTTACATACATACTATCTAAAATATTAAAAAAATCTTCACAATACCAAAAATTTACATTTAATTGTGTTTTTCCTTACATCTCATAATGAATCAAAACAATTTTGGGAGGTTCTGTAAACCAATCAATTGTGCTAATTACAATTGATTTTTCAGGAAATAATTTTGTGTGTATTAATTTCATTATGTTGTGTGCAGTATTAAAATATGTTTTAAAGAAATAATTCTCGTAGACCACAATGCATTGGAAATTTTTGGTGAGTTCCTGTACAAACCAATTGTGCTAATTATACTATTTTCAACAGAGGACATGTCATAGTGTTCTTAAATAAAACACATGAATTTGAAAGCATTCTATAAACATTAACAGAAATTAAAGCATGGACTGACAGAGTAACATAAGTCATCACTCTTAAACATTATTGAAAAGTGCTAAAAATGCTAAACACAAATGAAAATGCAATTCAAGCAATTTCGAATTATAGCCCTTAATGAGCATGAATTTTTTTTTTTTTTTTTTTTTTTGCATGGCTTATAAGCCTTAATGCTAATCATAACATGTTTTTTTTTTTTTTTTTTTTTTTTTTTTTTTTAATGCTTAAAAAAAACGGCAATTTCCTTTTTTTATATTGAGAAGTACAAATATTTTAAAATATGCTTTATAGAAATACCTCTCATAAAGCTTAATGCATTGGTATTTGTTTGGGTGCTCCGCTTAGAATACAGACAAACCAAAGTCATTAACATATTTCACCTTTGTTGGGGAGTGTTAAGAATGGGTTGATTGATATATTTTAATTTCTTTCATCTGGTTTGCCTTCTTTTCTAAGGGATAAATTTTCTTTGAATTTAACAAAAGTTTTGATAAAGATATATTTATAAAAGGTAGGAGCTGTCATTGAAAGAATAGGATTATTAAATTAATACTGCAGTTGACTGTTTTACTAAGCAATGATTTAGATGGGAGTTAAAAGTTAACACTATTATGTGTTGGAGGGGGAGGGGGAGGGGGAGGGGGAGGGGAAGCAGTCCAATGGATAGGCTCCCCCCCCCCCCCCCCCAAAAAAAAAAAAAAAAAAAAAAAAAAAGTAAAAATATGTGTTTTGTAAAATGTATTTCCAAAATAAGCAACAGAAAATAAATAAAAAAATAAATAAAAATAAACAAAAGATAAGTAATTAAAGAAAAAAAGTTGCTAAAATGACCATTTCATCATTAAGACAAGAAAAAAGATTAGCTTAAAGAGAACATATTTTGCTAAACTATTATTTTGCAGGGATAACATTTTTTAGCTTTTTGCAGTTTCAGTTTTTCTTTGGTTCTTTTGATGGTTGTGTATTTATTATATCAACCAATCGAATAAAATTGTTACTTTTCCATGTCAATGACTGAATATTAAAATATAATAATTTATTTTTTGTCATGGATTTTGATTAAAAAAATATATTTATTACTCTAATATGATAAATTTGTTATCAAAATTCTAGTATTTTCATTTCAGTGTCTTGCCTTTATAACTTTTTATTAAAAAAGAGTTATGTGAATTTTTTTTTTTAAATTATTTATAATTATTTTAGCCCACAAGAAAACCAGAACCGTCACCACCAACTACTCCTGAAGATGATGATGAGCCTGATGAACCTGAAGCTCCCCCTCCTCCTGTAGCAGCTAGACCCGAGAAAACAAAATCCATTGTATGTTTGCTTGTATGCCTGTTAAATTTTATGATGTTTAGCAAAAATTTTTTTATACTAATTAACAAATTACTATTCACCAAACTTAGATTTTTATTAAAGTATATTTATTATAAATATTAGATTAGAAATTAAATCGAAATGTATATGCTTTTGAAAAATATTTTGAATACACTTTTCGTTATTATTCATTTTTTTAAAAATCTGTTTTAGTATACTAAACCTGTTGATGAAGATGTTAAAAATGAGGCCCTAGCGTATGATAAAAGAGATATAGCGAACAATAACAATGCTCCTGCAACTATGACTCCAGCTCCCACCACTACAACTACTGTTGTGACGAGAAAAAAGAAAATGTCAGATGAAGAAATTATGGAGAAAATAAGGAGTATTGTATCAGTAGGTGATCCTAATAGAAGGTATACAAAGATTGAAAAGATAGGTTCTGGGTATGTATATACTCCACTACTTATTATATTTGGGATTGTTCTGTTAAATGAAATTGCAACATGTATAATATTATACACTGATTCTCATAATTATAAGGACACCCGTTTTTCTATATTAACTAAACACTGGACACTATTATTTAAACAAATATATTTTTTATTAATTTGAATTTCCTTAATAGACTATATTTAAAAAGTTTTATTGTTTTTCTATCTTAAAAAACTTTAAATACTGTCAAAAAGATTATTTTTCAGGTGTTCACAATTATAAGGACAGCTCGAATCTTAATAATTTTTTTTCAGTTATTCTTTAAATTAATATTCTATGGGGTCTCCTTTTAGGGTGAGACAGTCAGACATTCTCTCTGGTATATTTATATATATATATATTTATATATTCAGTTTCAATACCATTTCATACAGTATAGATGATATTCTGAATACATTTAAACTATTTAAGATTGCTTTCCACTTGCATGCACTTTTCTAATATGATAAGATAAGTTTTTTTCAACTTTTAGGCCACGGGAAAGGCAATAATACAGAAGTTTCTTTCTTCAAACTATTTCCTATTGCTCTAGAAGCAGAGAAACAATGTAAGTCTTGTTGAAAAAAATATTATTACCTCCCAAAATCTAACGAAAATCTGAGAATTCCATGTTTAAAATTTGATATTCTCTTGATGTTCATAATAATAGAAACAATTACTAATTTCGTTCTGCCTTCAGCAGAAACAGCTCCCGAGAGCACCATAGATCCACCTTTAAAATACCTGATTCATATCTGCCTTTAAAAAATCTGCTCTGTCTTTCGCTATCTCCAGATCGTGCCAGTAACTGTTAAAACGATTTCGTTAATCAAGAATAAAATGTTTTTCATCCGAAAATGCAACATTTTACCATTTAATATTGTTTTTATTCAACTTTAATACAGACATTCTTTCCCCCATTAAATGCTTATTGATTATTACAGGTTTTTTAATTATTTTAACATATTATTAATTATTTTAAACATGCATAAATGTGGACCCCAACCTTTTGTTAAAAATTACGAGCAAATTCAGCAGCAGTCATTATGAGTAGAACAGCAAGAGGAATTATGAGTCTTTGATCTCTGTAAAACAACTCTGATTTTGCATCAGATCTCTCTCCTATCGAACCAGCAGTTCAACGTTTGGTCACATTTCCTTCAGCAATTTTAGATCTTCGAATTTCATTAGAAATTCGGCGGATTGAAATTATCCTTCCACTCAAAACATAAAGCGTCCTTATAAATATGAGAAGGAGTGTATATTAAATGTGTATATTAAATTCTCAAGGTATTGCAAGATGCACCAATTTTTTTTTAAAATATCTGCTTAGTTATATACTGTTAAAAATAAGTGAAAGGCAAGATTTCATTATAACAAAATGGATCATTTATATGTATAAGAACAATATTGATCATTTATAAGCATAAGAACAATATTGATCATTTATATGCACACAGAGCCTTTAAAATTATAAATAGCAGGCTTGCAAGAGTCTTTATTGTATTCCTACAAAAAAGGAAAAGTTTATGCAAGCTCTTTTCTGCAGCAAAGCTAATGTAACTTCTAAAATCATTTAATATGTTGTACATCTGTCCCTGATTTTGATCATAGCAGTAACTCTTTTAGACATGAAATTGATGAAGTTTTAGCACATTTCCTGAAATTGTCAAGCCTTTTAAATACCTTTATTATGTGTTTTTGAAGAAAGTCTTGATTTATTTAAGGATGATGTAGAGGACTTTTTTTGCCAGTTAAACTTCATAGATTCTTAGTTTAATTTAAATTTGGTTTCTTTAGCAACAGAAAAACATTAATGGAATGTTTTTATGCTAAGAGCCTTGATCTAACATAAGGCAAAAATAAAAGCTATTGAATAAAAAGAGTCTATATAATTTTACTTTTTTAAATACATGATAAAGGACTAAAATATAAAATTAAGCTTTGGCATGTGTCACAAGCATTAATAATTGATCATTTAAATTGAACTGGTTACTCTTTTCTTATTTTAGTTTTTATATGCATATATGATATTATAATGTACAAAATCAAACAATTTAATTTAAAACTTAATAAAAAGCCCAACAAATTTAAAACAAATACTCAATTAATTGTGAATTTTACAAATCAAATATTGAACAGTATTAACATTACGTCTATCATTAATGACAAAGAATGTTTGTTTCCGATTAAAGATTTAAATCTATCTCGTACCTTCAAATATCCTCTTCCTCTTGGAAGAAAGATATTCAATTATAATTCTGTATCTAAGTCTACCTCTTTTACTAACACTGTAACCTGTAAATGCAATGATCCTTCTTTCTCAAAATTTATTGACAGAGGCCATGGACACATTATCACGGGTAATCTCAATATTATTGATAATTATCAATTAAAAAAATTCATGAAATTTGGCACCAAATTTAGACTTCCAGTTAAAACTAGTATTCCACAAATCTTTCAACAGTTTTCTTATGACCTAGATTTATTTATTTATAAAATATCTATTACTCATAATAAACCTATGGCCTACTTCACTCAATGGAAAGTTTTAGTGTTACAAAAAATCAAAAATGCATTATTTATCAATTCTTCAAATCTGGTGTTATTTAAAAAATCTGTACTTCTTAACTCAATCAAATCACTACAGGATGATTTTGTGATCACTTATGTTGACAAATCACCTAATAATTATGCCATTATTTGTAAATCCTACTATCTCTCTATTTTAAACTCTTCAATCAATAATAGTAACATCTTCAGTTTAACTAATAATAACCTTATTATTAATAACCGAAAAATACATAATTACTATAAACTACTTCAACTTCCCTTCAATAACTTTAATTATCCTTATATAGTTCTCATACCTAAGTTTCACAAATCTCCAATTAAATTTCGCACTGTCACTGTTGGGTGTAACACTTATAACAACAATGCTAATAAAGCTCTACTGGATATTCTAAAACAAATTTACAAATGTACTTGCAAAGTTGATAATTTACACTGTCTTAAAAATAGCTTTCAATTAATTCAATACATAAAATCGCTCGATTCAATAGACAATATTATGACTTTTGACTTTCAAGATCTTTTCAATAATATTGAGTTATCAGATCTTAGTAATATCATTTACAGTCTTTTTCAAGAATATAAAGCTCAAATTAATCTTCCTTACAATTTTAAAGCAGAAAAATTTAAAACTCTTCTTAACTTTGTTATCCATAATAATTATATCTTCCACAACAACGCTATCTATTTGCAACAATTAGGCATCCCACAAGGAGGTTGTAGCTCCAATATTTTGGCAGATCTCTATCTTTATTATTATGAAAAGCAAATTTGCAATGATGATGTTCGATTTTATCGTTACATCGATGATATTATTGTATTTTATCTCAACAAGAACTCACAAAATGGCTTTTCCGTCAATTATCCACCTAATTTAAAGCTAACTCAAAATACTCTGACTAATCAATCAATTAACTTTTTAGATCTCAAAATAATCATCGATGGTAATAAACTTTACACAGATATCTATGACAAACGGCAAGATTTTTGTTTTAATGTCAACTTATTTACACATTTTAATTCATGTCTGCATCTTTCGGTATTTAGAAACATCATCATTAACCATTTATTTCGAATTAATAATTTATGCTCTGCAAAGTTTAAAAACAAGAATATTAATAAACTGATCACAGCCACTGCAAAAATGGGTTTTCCTAAAAACTTTGTATTTTCTATTTTATATCCTTAACCATGTCTCTGTCAGTACAAAAAAAAAAAAAAAAAGCTGTGTACACTCTTGTGTATATCAACAAAAAAAATTATAAAATAATAAAAGACAATAAAAAAGGTGGCGGTTGGGTGGGCAGATGTTTGATTACGGAGGTGGGGTGGTGTTGTAAGGCTGGATGGTTGGGTGGGTTTGTGAAATTAAATTAAAAAAAAAAAAAAAAAGTAGAAGGCTTGTTGCATTTGCTTTGTATTACTATGCAAACTTTCATTTTCCAATAAAATTTCAGATTTTTCCTTTTTGAGTTGTCAACTATATTTAATGTTCTAATTATACTGTTAAACACAATGTGATCAATCGGTGAATTTCATTGTGGCTTCGTGGTGTCATAGTTGTTCATCTGCTTTGAAATTTTGCATTTTTAAATCCATATGGTTCCTGTTCTGGTTGTGGCAGGCTGGGGGAGTGTTGCCGGCGTAAAACTAGTGTAACCCCACAGGCAAGTCACAAGTCTTGCCGCCTGCCTCCTTCTTCCTATCTTGTGTTTCTTGGGTTGTTTTTTCATTAATTTTGATAAGTTTATGGTTTTAAGTTAAGATTTGTTGTTTTACTTTATTGATTCGTTTGTTTTGCAGACTGTTAATTAATAGATCTGGTTTCTTTACATTAATGTATTTCATCCACTGATGATTTTTTTTTTTTTTTTTTTTTTTTTTAATCTTATTGGTCATTGGTGTTTCAGTGATCTTGTATCTGTTGCTTGGCTTCTACTATGCTTAATAGATCATCTAATTTTCTATTTTATATCCTTAACCATGTCTCTGTCAGTACAAAAAAAAAAAAAAAAAAAAAAAAAAGCTGTGTACACTCTTGTGTATATCAACAAAAAAATTATAAAATAATAAAAGACAATAAAAAAGGTGGCGGTTGGGTGGGCAGATGTTTGATTACGGAGGTGGGGTGGTGTTGTAAGGCTGGATGGTTGGGTGGGTTTGTGAAATTAAATTTATAAAAAAAAAAAAAAAAAAAAAAAAAAAGTAGAAGGCTTGTTGCATTTGCTTTGTATTACTATGCAAACTTTCATTTTCCAATAAAATTTCAGATTTTTCCTTTTTGAGTTGTCAACTATATTTAATGTTCTAATTATACTGTTAAACACAATGTGATCAATCGGTGAATTTCATTGTGGCTTCGTGGCTTCATTGTTGTTCATCTGCTTTGAAATTTTGCATTTTTAAATCCATATGGTTCCTGTTCTGGTTGTGGCAGGCTGGGGGAGTGTTGCCGGCGTAAAACTAGTGTAACCCCACAGGCAAGTCACAAGTCTTGCCGCCTGCCTCCTTCTTCCTATCTTGTGTTTCTTGGGTTGTTTTTTCATTAATTTTGATAAGTTTATGGTTTTAAGTTAAGATTTGTTTTTTTTTTACTTTATTGATTCGTTTGTTTTTGCAGACTGTTAATTAATAGATCTGGTTTCTTTACATTAATGTATTTCATCCACTGATGATTTTTTTTTTTTTTTTTTTTTTTATCTTATTGGTCATTGGTGTTTCAGTGATCTTGTATCTGTTGCTTGGCTTGTAATATGCTTAATAGATCATCTTTATTATATATATATATATATATTTAAATGTGTTTATGGATCTGGAATAGTTTGTTACTTTGCTGAGTAAATTTAATGTTTATAATGCCATGTTCATGCGTGAAAATAACTCTGTTTTAAAAATTTATGTCCTATGTTTATAAAATAATGTATCAAATAATATACTTTAGGCCCCAGTAAATTAACAGAGTAACATAGAATTTCCACTCTGTTTTCACTAGAATGAAAAAAATATACGTTCTTCTAGGACAGTGATTGTAAAACTTTTAATTTTTTTTCTTTTCTTTTTTTTGTGTGTGTGTGTGCTGCTGTTAACTTTTAATAATTTAAAAATTTGGTGGCAGACTAAAAATAAATTTAAAAGAGTTTTACTTAGTTGATTGATTGATATATCCTATATGCAAAATGAAACTTCATGAAAGATGAAGGGACGTTTGCTTTTTATCAGCACACTTAGGAATCTTTTGGGAGACTAAAGTTCAGTGGAACAGTATTTGAAAACTCTTTTAGAATAAGACTTTTTTATTTATAGGGCATCTGGAACTGTTTATACAGCTATTGAATCAGCTACAGGAATGGAAGTAGCTATCAAACAAATGAATTTACCTCAACAACCCAAAAAGGATCTCATTATCAATGAAATTTTAGTAATGAGAGAAAATAAACATCCCAATGTTGTAAACTATCTGGACAGTTATATTGTAGGAGATGAATTATGGGTATGTAAATACATTTTAATTTTATATTAATGAAACATACTTGTTTTATTGGAATATTTAAAGTAACTAGAATAAAATAGTTTAGTTTTTGTTAATATACAAAGGTGTATTTTAAATGGCATAATTTAAAAAGTGGTATATTGCTTCAAGCATTTTTCATTTTATGGCATAAGAATTGGATGTGCCCAAATTTTAAAGATTTCTATTTAAGTATGTCTCAGGTAAATTCACAAAGATACCAACAATTAGATTTCAATGATTTTTATATAAGAATATTAACATCAAATATCTTTCAGTAATTGGTGGTTGGTTGGTGTCGTGTCATGGATAGGAAAAAAAAAAAAAAAAAAAATTAAATGGGACCAAAGGTCCTATATACAGCATCTGCGATTTGAAGGCAGTTGTCTTCATATAAGTCTGCCCACGGATTGTCACTTATTTGCTGCAATTGCGCCAGAATAGCAGGACAGTTGAAAAGATGTTTGGGGTTAGTTCTATGTCTGGGCAGTTTTTGCAGAGGCAGTAAGTCCTTGTCCCGTCTTTATGGATCTTCATCCCCCTAAAGTGTCCTGTCCGGAGTCTTGTTAGAGTGCTGGTGAGAGTTCTGTTGGTACTGATTTCAGGGATTTGGTGTTTGATTTTAAGTTTCCTATCGTTGAATTTTGCCTTAGCAACGGAATTGATATCGCTGAGGGTGACATGAGTAACCCTGCTGGTGTTTAATTGTCTTGCTTCTTTTGCCAAGGCATCAGCCGTCTCATTTTCAGTAATGCCAACATGCGCGGGAATCCACTGCATGGTGCACTGTTTCTTCAAATGGAAAAGCTTATGAAGTGTACGGTGTATATTTATAATTAGCCCTGAGGAACCCCTTTGAATTGCTTGAAGAGCAGCTCTGCAGTCACTGAAGATGATTAACCCATTGGCTCTTTCATTTTCTTCGAGATTTATATACTCGTCTAGGGCTTTTTGGATGGCAATGAGTTCACAAGTGTAGTTTGAAGCTATTTTGCCTCCTTCGATCTTAAATTGCTTTGTGCTTCCACTCTGTGGGAAAGTAAAGTTGACACCAGCTCCTCCGTTGTCTAGTAATTGGTTAGAGTAATATAAACTTTCATTAAGGAACATAATATTAGGTGTAAAAGAAAATTCTGACAATTTTTTTTTTTTTTTAAAGAAAATGAAATTTTCTTTCTTTCTCTCTATCGCTCTTTTTTTCTCTCCATTTTTTATTTAAAATTTAATCAAAAATATGATTTCCTTCACAGGGTTGCTACTGCACCTGGAAAACAGGGAAAACTCAGAGAATTTTCAAAATTTATTGCAAAAACAGGGAAAACTCAGGGAATTTTGAAATTTTTTGGAAAAACATTGGAAGATTTTTTCGTAATCAAATATTTTTAAAATTTTTAGTGCTTTATAATGAATTAGTTATGTTTTTCCCCCAAACTATAATAAGTTAATAAAATTAATATACCCTTAATGTGTTCAATTGACTTGTAAACATGTTAGATTTTAATGCTGCGTGTTTACATGTCATCTATTTTACTTATAAAAGGAGCAGGGAAAACTCAGGGAATTTTTTTTCCAGATTTATGTAGCAACCCTGCTTCATTAGTATTCCTTCACCAGTACTTTGGAAGCTTTTCTAATTGCTTGGAGAAACAGTCCTAGCTTTTTTAGGTGAAATGGTTTTCCACTTCTATTTGGGCAACATCAAAATCTGCATACTCATTTCTATCAAGGAAATTTTGCAGCAATCTGAATGAATGGTAATCCAATTGTACAATATTAAGATGATATCTGGAGGATGGATGAAATTTTCTATCAAAATTATGCAAGTTTTTGTGTAATTTTCTACTCGCAGGTTCAGTGTTGTCACGAATGAAACATTATACCCTTTGTGTTAGCTATTTTATTATTTTTAAGATTTAGAATGTCCAAAAATGAATAACAAAACCTAAATTACAACTTCATTTAATATTTCTAATAAATTGTGATACCTTTCAGCTTTCTATTTTAAAGAGTGATTAAATCATGAAATTAAATTTAATGTTATAGGTAATAATGGAATATTTACCTGGTGGTTGTTTGACTGATGTAGTTACTGAAACATGTATGGATGAAGGTCAGATAGCTGCTGTTTGTCGTGAGGTAATAAATAACAAAACTTCTTTCCTTTCTTTAATTAATTATTATTATTATTTAAATACTGTGTGTTAAGTTGTCTATTCCTAATTTTTTATTACTTTGATTTTTATTAATATTGAATTTAAATAATAACTGAAAGAAATTAGCCAATAGATTTCTATGTAAAAAGAGAAAGAAACATAAAGTCATAAATTTAAGTAAAAAATTTAATAAACCCTATAGCCTATGGAAAAAAAAAAAAAAAAAACAGCTATTTGAAACGTTCATGAATTGATTTTATGATTTAAAAAAATCATAGAAAAAAAGTTTAATGAATGTTTTCCAACAATCCAACCCTCCATAAAAAGACGACGTAGTTGTTTTTATACTGTTAAATCACCAACAAAATACATTTATGGAAAAGTATCAAACACAAAAATAGTTAATCTGGTTTTGTTTACTTAAGAAACATTTTAAAGTATACACTATCTACCAGTAAGTATTTGGCCACTTTCGAGTTTAGACATTTTGTCAAATATCTAGAGAAGTTCTTTAGGAATCATCTTAAAACTCTGGTAGTGTGAAGAACTTGTTATACCTCATATATTTCAGCAAAAGTTGTGCCCTGAAGAGGAAAAGGGGACCAGTAAAAAATTAAACAAGAAACAAAATATTTTGGATCACCCTGTAAAAAGTAATGCTTTAAATGTGTTTTGGTTGTTGCATGTGATTATGAAATTTTTTTTCATTATTTGTATAAATTTTTATGAAGCTACCACATACATTCATGGAGATATAACTTTTTTAATTATAATACATAGGGTGTTAGACTCAGTGCAAAGACATTTTTAGAAAACTTGGCATTGACATAGCATGCTGCAATCAAAATGCCAAAATGTTTAACATCTTACGAAATATGAGTGTTTTTACTAAGTAGTTTTTAACTACACATGTACTAGCTTTTAAAAAAAATTATTTGCATAATTTAATGGCCAAAAATATTGAGCAACTTATATGGAAATCCCAAACAGATATCGGGTAAAAAAAAAAAAAATTATATATATATGAAAGATAGAATGAACAGAATTTTAGTTCTCTCAATATAAAAGCTAAACTATACAGGTATTACTCACATTTTTATAAATAAACATTGCTTTTTTCTTACTTTAAAATCAAGAGATGTTAAACTAAAAAGAAATTATCTCAAATTAGCAGATTGTGTTGTTTTTTCTAACAACAGAAGCACAAAACATTTTTTTTTTCCTCTATCTTTCAATACATTATTAGCAGAATACGAAAGTGAAATGCATTATTATTACAATGAATCAACAGATATTTAGTGTATATGATATGAGTCTGAAAGCTAAAATTTTTTTATACATAGCATAGATTTTAATTTTATTCACTCTTTGAATGTTACTAAATTACGGTTGATGTCTGCTAAAATAATAAAACACATTTTGCTCGTTTAGATGAATAAACAGCATATACATTTTAGATTATACTTATACAGTACACTGTCAAAAATCTACACAGCTTAAAACGAAGTGTTTTGTAGATTTCTGAATTTAGCAGATTTTAGAATATTTTCTTTTATTTGCATCTTAGAACCTCATTTGATTAGCAAATCTTTAAGAAACAATTTATATGTTTTACTATGCAGGTAATAGTTGTACTTTTATTAGGCTGGTATGTGCCTAATAAAAGTACAACTATTTCATAAAATTTTAATTTAAAGAACAATTTTTATGCATTATATTATAGTTGCAAATAATCTAGATTTTGAAAAGTCTGATCAATAGTAGTTGAAATAAGTATATTCATACATATTTATTTTTCTATAACTTGCAAAAAAGTCAGCAATTCTTGGTCAATCACATAAGTTTGTGCTATGAAAAAGTTTGAATATTTATTTTCATGAGAGAAAATTTTTCATGAAAACTATCTTTCTACTTCTTCCTCTAGATATGATTTATTTTTTTATAATTATATAATTACACTTATCATTTCCTTCTCTGTAACATGCTGAATGATTGATGATTCACCACCACAAGTTAATAATTAATTTATCTCCCAATACACCTAAATTTTTTCAATCCACTAATTAACAAATCAGTTGTGACAGTGTTTGTTTACATTGCAGATGATATCAGGGTTCATACTCCTCAGGGAAAACCTGGAAAACAGGGAATACTCAGGGAATTTGTTAAAAAAAATAAGGGAAAAGTCAGGGAAAATAAACATTTTCATTAAAAGTCAGGGAAAATAAGTTATAAAACCTGGAAAAACAAATGTTTTTTTTCTCTCTCGAGTTATGTTTTTCTTGTTTAGCTTCATATCAAAGTTTAAATGATTAAGTATTGTGAAAATACGCATGTAAATAATGATTTCTACCTGAATTTCTATCATGATCAGCAGTAATATGGCTTCATACAGTGAAAGTAGCTGTATTTTGTCCTGTCTAGAGGAGTGTTTCTTGTAATATGTCACTAATATTTTCTTGAAAATTGTCTAGGAACTCAGGGAATTTTTTTCCTATATTTGAGTATGAACCCTGGATATGCGGATTTCAGAGAATTGCAGATTTTAGGGTTGTGGATTTTTGAGAGTTGACTGTATTAATATTTTTATTAATCAGTAAAATATTAAATAAAAAATAGAGGAAGTACCTTTATATAAACAATATCAATTGAAAGCTTTGTTTGACTCTTTTAAAAAGTTTATTTTAGTTAACATCAGTGTATATATATATATATATTTTTTTTTTAAAGAGGGGTACAAACATTAATTTCAATCAGTGTTTGTTCCTCCCCCCGCCTCTTTTTAATAGTTTCCATTTTAAATATCCTCAATAATTTCTTGTTTAACTGCTCAATTTTTCAAAATTTGTTATTTTTACAGGTTCTTCAAGCATTAGAATTTTTACATTATAATCATGTCATTCACAGAGATATCAAAAGTGACAACATCCTATTAGGGATGGATGGTAGTGTTAAATTAAGTAAGTTGCTTATTATAATTTCTATTTTAATAAATTTATATAAAAGATGTTTGTTATTTTTAAATCAAATTGGAGTGTAAAGGTTGATATTTTTTATTTATTACCAACTATGTGAAAAATACCAGAGCCGGGAATCGAACCCGGGCACCTCCGCTTAACGCACGGATGCTCTACCACTGAGCTACCCTGGCTGACAATCAGCCTGGTTGTCAGCCAGGGTAGCTCAGTGGTAGAGCATCCGTGTGTTAAGCGGAGGTACCCGGGTTCGATTCCCGGCTCTGGTATTTTTCACATAGTTGGTAATAAATAAAAAATATCAACCTTTACACTCCAATTTGATTTAAAAATAAATATTCACGGTTGATGAATTCATGAATAGAAATTTCTAAATAGATGTTTGTTATTTTTTGCATATGTTGTGATAGGTTTTCTCCTCAAACTTTTTCCTTTCACAGTAATTTTGTTACTCAATTCTTTTGCAATGTATATTAACCACTGAGCATCGCCGAAAAACACAAAATTTTAATGTCCTCACTTTATGTTCTTTAAAATGTATTAAAGCCCAGGGGCAGAAAGTTTTGTAGCTGTCTGTGACTGGCTTTTAAAATTTCACAATCTGTCTGAAAAATTTGCATGTAATCAGGGGTAAAAATGGCTTACACTCAAAAAGCCTGAAAGCTGATAGCGGCAATCTTGAAGGTGGGAAGGGGGGGGGGGGGAGAGCTTAACAACTGTGGTGATCTTATGCAACAATACACAAATGCAGTTTTACTACAAAACAATATGGTATAAACAATTATACAAAAATAAGTTGAACTCATTCAATTAAATATTTTATAGCAATGTTTTACACAACACAATATAAATAATAACTGTATTACTAATACGATAATTTAGTAATGAGGTAACTATTATAATTAATATTACTATAAACACATATTAATACTTCACATTTTCTAAAACCAAAAAGTCACTGGATGCATGAAACTCAGTATGCAACAATTTTTAGAAACACAGTAAAATTTGGTAATGTAGCAATCACTACACCACACAGAACAAAACATCAATAAACTTACTGTTTTCATGAAACTCTTTGCAAAGAAATTGCAGAAAAACAAGAAAGTTTGACACATAGCTATCCCTCAATCTACAAGACTAAGAAAGGGATTGGGGGGGGGGTGCATTTTCCATAATTAAAATTATTTAATTATGTCTAAGACATCATACATCGGTAGCGCATTGTTGTGGGCGAAAAATGTCCGTAAATTGCAGACAATTTTTTTTATGATTGCAGACAAAGTTTATCCGAAAGTTGGGAGCAATTTTGTTTTATTAGTGCAGACAAAGATTGTCCGCAAGCCTTTTTTCTGTGTCCGCGACCATGTCGCCATGTCGCGGGGTTTCTGCCACTGGGTATTAAAGTAATAGTGATTTCATCTTTTAAAATATGAATATCCATTTAATGATAAACCTAATGACTATGTATATGACTTTCATTAATAAAAAACAAACTTAGAATCTATTATTATGAAATTATAAGAGTATTAAGCAAAAAAAAAACAACAACAACTACTCAATGAACAAAAAAATATATATCAGCTGCACAGAAGGTTAAATTGTTTAGAATATTTTTTATAAATCTGAAAAAATGGACTTGTAGAAAATTCCCATCCAGTGGCCAAGAGGTTCTGCTCTGGAAGATGGTACAAGAGCTACTGGATTTGAATGCAGGTCATGCATGTTGATTTAACCATTTGGAGTATTTCATGTTTTTCTCCAAAGTTCATGTGAATATGGCCTAGGGCCACTTAAAAAGGCCCACACAGAGGGCATCCTATGCTGGCTTAGGTCTCTAAAGTAAACTGTTAGCTTTAAAAACCCTATGCAAATGTTCTACACTGATTAATAGAAAATAATTAAAATGCATTTGTTTCAGCAGGGATAACAAAAACTACTCTATGATATAAATAATTTGAGTATTATTGGCTTTAAGAAGTTCTATGATTAATTTTGTTTATAATATTTAATAACTGTGTAAACACTTAAAAAAAAATAATCGATTCATATATAATTAAATTCAAATGCTTGACACTTTTTTTTTTTTTTTATTAATTATATATATATATATATATATATATATATTTTTTTTTAATTAAATATTCTCTTTTTATACGTCTAGCTGATTTTGGCTTTTGTGCACAAATATCACCTGAACAAAGTAAAAGGACAACTATGGTAGGCACTCCCTATTGGATGGCCCCCGAAGTTGTTACACGTAAGCAATATGGACCTAAAGTAGACATTTGGTCATTAGGAATTATGGCCATTGAAATGATAGAAGGGGAACCTCCTTATTTAAATGAAAGTCCTTTAAGAGTAAGTATGAGTATTATGATTTTATGTGTACACTTTTTTATTTGAAAGTTAATTGTTTTTGTATGAAGACCAAATTTAATAAAGTGTTCTAAATATTTTAAATGAATTATCAGTATTATGACGTGGAAAGAAAGGAAATTCAATTATCATAAAAACAAAACTAAACCAAAAAAAGCATTTTTTTTTTTTTTTTTAATTATAAGCTATAGTTCTACTAAGTTAATGGGATGAATATATATATGATTTATATACTAATATTTATTCTCACCCATCTTTGCCTACAATTTAATTTCTACCATTCTTTGTTATTAATGTTGTTTCCCTTTTTTCTCAATTCTTAACTATTTCAATAGAATTCAAGTCTCAAATTTCTTAGTAATACCATTTCTATTTTCCAGGCATTATATCTTATTGCAACTAATGGTAAGCCTGAGATTAAGGACAAAGATAAATTATCACCAGTTTTTCAAGACTTCCTTGACAAGTGCCTAGATGTGGATGTTGACAATCGATGCTCTGCAGATGAGTTATTAAAGGTAAACTTAAATTTATGTTTTCATGTTCTGCGTTAATAAGGAATTTATATATGTGCAGTCAATTTGCCTTAACTAGAGTCCTGTGCAGATCAGGTAAATTTGACCCAAATCTGCAGCTTCTAATTTGCAAACTGACTCACAGCCCACAATTAAATATTGTTATATATATGCCATATGAGATACAGAATTAAAATTCTATTATACAAAATGCAGTTTTTTAATTAAACAGATATTTCGGGGAATTAAATATTACATAAAAAATTATATTTCAAAATTACATTATGTATATGCCAGGGTACGCCAACTTAAATCAGCTTGATTAAAATCATGATTAAAATCGAGATTAAAATCTCTTTGATTTAAAAAAAAAAAAAATCATTGATTTAAATCAAAAATAAAATTTTACAATTTTGGGTCAATATGTAGTTTTATATAGTCTTAGAATATAAGAAAACTTGAACTTACTTGCTATTTACATCAAATATTCCCCCCCCCCCCTCCCCCCCCCCCCCAAAAAAAAAAAAAAAATCTGTGTTTATTAATTTTAAAAATGATTCTTTTAATTTTCTATAACTCTATTTTTATCTTCTATTCTTCTTCTTCTTCTTCTTCTTATTTATTTATTTATTTATTTATTTTTTAAGGATAATAAATATTGTATCATCTGAACTGAAGCATTTGATTTGTCTGTCACTCTGTCCTTCATGTTTAACTTTTCTTATTTCTAATTCTGATTACTATGTTTTTTAACTGGCCAAGGCATTCTTAAGCAGTTTTCTCCTTTTTACTTAGGCTTTTATAAAATTAGAAATGAAATGGTAATGGCCTGGCTAGTTGTTTCAGTTTTCTTAATTTTTTAAAACTTTAATCTTTTGAAAAAATCTATTTATATGTATTTTATTGGTAATAAATTGCACAAACTAATGTGTGTATCAAAAATATATATTATATACACATTGAATTTCTTTTAATTGAATAATTATTCTCCAAAAAAAAAAAAAAAAAAAGTTCAAAAATTTTGTTAATGTGATATTCAAGATGTTTTAATATGTACATTTTAATGACAATAATAATAAAAACATTTAAAAAAAAATAATTATCTTATATGCTTTTAAGCTATTTACACTTAATCATTTATTTATTTATTTTTATTATACTATATTATATTTTTCTTTTTGAAAGGGGGGGGGGGGTTAGAATGTACCTATGTTGGCTAATATTACATTTTTTTTTTTTTTTTCTAAATTTACTTTTTTTTTTATTTTTTAATATCCTCATATATATATATTTTAATTTAGTTTATTTATATTTATTGCTTCTTATATGTATTCACATTTAAATTTAAAAAAAAGTTTTCATGCTTAATTTCTTAACATTTTTTTTTAGTCTAATAATGTAAATAATAAAAAAAAAAATTTGATTTAAATAAAAAAAATCTAATTTTTTTTAATTAAAAAAAAAAAAAAACAGGATTTTTTTACACCCTGGTATATGCAAATTATGAGTATGTATGTATGTATAAAAGTTCAGTGTAAAAGATAGCAAACTATCAAATATATTAAAACTTATTTCTAAAAATCTCACTGTACCAAATATTTTGGCAGTGTGTGTGTGTGTATTTGAGAATTTACACAAAATTAAAATTTATAAAAATGGCCCCTTCACAAAATTCAGATTCATAAAAAATAGTTCTTGTGCAAAATTTTTTTTAATAAAAAAATGATCCTTCTATAAAAAATTTCTATGTTTCAAAATATTATTTCGAATCAAATGATATCTTGACTGCCTGTTCTTACTAGGAAACATTTTTCAAATGCTAATCACCATTTTTCTCAAAAATATTCCCAGCATAAGATTTAATCAAATATAGTATTTTTGTAAAATATTAGCTGCTAAATTGCTGTTGAAAAGCAAGAAAAAATTACTAAAAAATGAATGTATATCTAGAATATCTCTAAGTAAGTGCCATATTGGCAAATCTGATTGCAATTTTTTATGTACAGTTGCTAAGAGGATTGCTAAGGATTTATTTGTTTCATTTTATTTATATTTTCTGCAAACTAATATAAATGTATACGCTGAGTAAATTTATCAAAATGTAATGCTATAATTTTAAAAGTAAACCTGAAATTTAATTTGATTATTTTAAACCTATACAGTCCAATAATGATGTTACATAAAATGAATGCAAATTTAAAATATATTATGAAGACATGATGTCTTACTTTAAGAATTAAAAATGTTAGACTTATGCCTATGTATAAAGTACTATGTGAACTAATTTCTGTAATTTTTTCAAGCCAATCAGAAATATTAGCATTTGAAATATCTTCCTTGTTAGTTCAAAGAAACGTTTTTAATTTGATATTAAACATTATACTGTAGAGTGATTGTTAAAATAAAAAGTTTTGCGATATATTGAATTTTTTACCCCATAAAAGTGGGTCCCAAAAATGAAAACCTAAATTGATTGATCTAACTTCGAAAGTATGTAAAGTAAGGTTAAATTTTTTATATAGATATGTGTGTGTGTGCCCAGAGTTCTGTCCAGAGGCAAACCTGAGTCCGTTAAAGGGACCCTTCACAAAATTTTATATCTTAAAACAGGACCCTTCACAAAATTATTTATTCTAAAACAGAACCCTTCACAAAATTTTTTATCCTGAAAAAGTACCCTTCACAAAAATATTCCCCTTAAAAACATGTTTGATAAATCTGTTTCATTTTCAAAACTAATAATCGGACATGTTTTGCTGTATTTCCCCGAAAAGCTGATATTCAGTTTCTAAGATATAAAGGGTTCTAATGCATATATGTAAATTTAGTTCTATAAAAGTGAACTGTCATTGTCTAAAATGAAACTTTAGTTATAATTTTATTTTGCAAAATTACATTTTTCACAATTTCACAAAAAGAGGACCCTGGTCGAAAAGTTCAGAAAAACTTTATTTTCACACTAAATTTAAATTCACAAAAATACATGTAGAATTTTTCACAATTTCACAAAAACAAGACTCTGTTTGAAAAATCTGGACAGACCCCTGGTGTCTGAATATTTTAATTTTAATAATTTTTCAAAATGAATAATTATCATGTTAGTTTTAGTATTGATATTTCAAATTTGAAGTGACTTGAAAAAAATCATATAAAAACTCAAGAGTAACTGATAAACTTATTCAAAGTATTCACAATTATTTCCTTTTGCTTTTTTGTAATTACTTCTGAGTAGTGTGCTTTTGAGAAATTTCCATTGAAATTAGAAACGATTGGGAAATAATGTTCACAATTAAAAAGTACAGCAGTTATGCAAGAGAAATTTATGATTAATGAAAAACTCCATTCAGTAGTAATAAGAATGCATGAAATAGCATTAAAAAGTACTACTGAGAAAAAAAAAAAAAAATATATATATATATATATATATATATATATATATCTGCATATAAACTGTATACAAGTTGTTTTTTCTTACTAATTTCGAAAGTTGTTGTTGTATTAACAATAAATTAGATTTTTTTTTTTTTTTTTTTTTTAAATTTAATTATATTTTAATAATACGAGAAATTATTTTATATTATTCTTCTCTTTCAGCATCCATTCTTAAAGTTGGCTCAACCTCTAGCAAGCCTTCATGACCTAATTATTGCAGCCAAAGAGGCAACTCGATGTCGTTAGTGAACAACTTTAATACACTACATTGTAAACTTCTGTGCCTCAGGGTTTATGCACATTTTTATAGCCCTAACTCAGAAGCTCTTCCAGCTTCACCTAGCGTGGCAACTGCCAAGTGACTTGGTCATAACTATCAAGTGGACAAAACTCTCCTGGAGCAGCTGTCAACCAAAAACACAGGCCTACTAAATTATGGTTTTTAGGATTTTAAATTATTAGCTTAATTAATTAAGCTTTAAAAACTGTTATATGCAGTTTTATTTGATAAACAAATAAAAGATTTATTTATTTATTTTTTAAATAAAATTGTTAATGTTGCAGTGTTTTAATCATCATCAGTTTTATTGTTTACTTATTATAAAATTATATCTAAAATTTGTAATGCATGAAAACTTATGCAGTATGGTTAATATTTTTAAAAACTTCAATTTTAAATTCCCTCCCTTTTCTCCGAGTGGGGGAAAAAGTGTTTTTAAAAGTAATTTTTTGTGTGCCTTAAATTGTTTTTCGTTGTTTTTAATCTGAATTCTTTTATTATTTACTGTAAATGAAATGAAATAAATTTAAGTTTAATGCAATTAAGTAAAAAATTGATTTAAAAGAAAAAAATATTTGTTATATAATCCATGTTTTCTTGATGAACGATTTGTTGTAGTTATAATTTCACCAATCAAAAATTTAAATTTTTAGTACTAATTCATCTATACAGAATTTCTGGAAAAAAAAAATGTTTTTAGCACAATTATTTTAGAGTTGCAATGTGTTATTGCTGTTATTATTTTATAAATTTTTTGGAATTCAAAATAGTCTATTTTCTTTTGTATGTATATTTTTATATATTTAATTGTTGTACATTTTAAGATGAATTATATTTCAATTCCCTAATATCCTATAGTAGTAATATTTGTTATGTTTTATCATTGAACTTATAAAATGTCTGATTTTATAGTAAAACTTCTCTCATAACATATATTCCTTCCTATATGAAAATAAATAAATAAAAGCAATGTAGGCCTGTGTCATTGCTGTATTTTTGCATTATAAATAAACAAATTATATATATTATATATATTTAGAAGACTTGTCTATGGTTATCAAACCATAGAACATAATGTGATATATTTACTGCGAATGTTTCAGACTGATGGAGTGTATGAAAGGGTCAGTTGCTTTTTGATTGGTATTAGTATGCTGTATGTAAAATATATTTTAAAAGTATGGATGAACATATATGTATGCTGTCTAAAAAATAGTTGAACTATGATATCAAAACATATTTTTTTCCTTTTGTATTTCAAAGATGTGGATGATTCTCTTGAAGAATGAAATAAAACATTAGGGACTAAAAAAAAAAAAAAACTGTAAATATTTTTGCTGAAAGTTTTAGAATTGACTTTTTTTTTTTTAGAACTGAGATTCTCAAATTTTGAAATAAGATTTAAAAGATTGCATGAGATTGAAATTTATAATTTATTTGAAGTTATTAAATTTAGTTATTTAATATAAAAGTCTTTAAAGGTATACTAAATTGTTTACGAAAGGTTGTAAATTTGATTCAATTATTTTTAATGCGTAAATAAAAATTTTAAAAGCAAAATAATAATAATAATCAAGAATGTTTTAATTTGTTACGGTACATTAGCTTGTAAAAAGTGGTTGTTTAATTTATTATATTATTTTAAGTAAGGATGCTTTAAAACAAAGAAATTTGAAAGAGCATATTAATTACCTGTATCTTATATACTATTAGGATTTTACAGCTAAGGAAAAATATTTAATTGAAAATTTTGAGAATCTCTTTTGTTAGAATATTTTTTTAGTTCAGTTATTGTGTACAGCTTTAGATGATTTTGAGCCTTAAATTTATTAGGTTTTTTTTTTAAATAAGCTAATAGTTTTGTGTTCACAAATAGCAACTAGTTTATTTTAAATATGTCTCATATTTTTAAATGAAAGTTTGTTTCCTTACTTGAAATTTAGTCAAAATTTTGCACATCTTCGAAATGACATCAATTTCTTTAAATTTGCACCTTTAAATTTTTGTCCATTGAAATTTTATAGGGAAAATGTGCAACTGCTTCAGTGTCTGTTGTTATGTTTTATTATTATTTTGCAATTTATATGTTTGCAGCTTTAAACTATGTATCTTTTATATGATTTCAGTTTTAATTATTTGTTTATTACATCATGTTTTATAGTAGTGGTGGAAGATTCTTTTTATAATAAAAGCAAGTGTGTTTATAGAATAATGTTTTATAAAGATGTTTTTAGTCTTTCATTATTACAAAACATTTAAGTATTATCTTAGTTTTATTGTATTGTATTTCATTTCCTTGCCTTCTATTAACACGTTTGGCAGCTATTTGAACTAAGCTTGCAAGGGAATTGCTAGTTATAGTATCTGGGGATCAGAATGTGTGATATGTTGTTGGAAAAATATGAATGAGTGCACACACAACAAATATATGTCAAAACTAATATAACATGGTGTTCCTGTTGGGATATTTTGAGAAAATAATTGAAACATGAGAGAAAATGCAATTTAATACCTGCAGGAGAAATGATCCATCCTTGATACAGAAACCCTGTGTTTTAATTTAACATACAGAAGACTGGGGGGGGGGGAGGTGAGACAATTTAAGCTGTTATAGAATTATGTAGTGAGCCTGCGAGATATGACACATATGGTAACTTAAATTTTTTGAGTTTGCAAACTATGAAGTACCAAGCTACTGTCAATGTCAACATGAGTGTTTCAGAGTATCTGCAAATAGTCATAACCAGTGCTTATCACCACCAAAAGTATAAAAAGCGCAAAGTTAAATTTTTAGAAAAAAGAAAGAAAAAAATCCAAATAGGCTTAATTTTCGAATTTTGTTTCTGAATAAATCTCTGCAAAACCAGAAATTGTATTTAATTTAGAAATTTATTCATCAAGCCTGAAAGTTCATTTCAGAAAATTATGGAGTGGAAGGCTGATATTTTATATCAACTTGGTATAAAATATCAGCCTTCCACTCTATAATTTTCTGAAATGAACTTTCAGGCTTGATGAATAAATTTCTAAATTAAATTGAAAATTCCATGGTCTATTGGGGTTGGGCCATGGTTAATAATGTCACTTGATACAGCTGTGTTTGCAGACTCGGTGACTTTGCCAACGAATGTTATGTGAGAAATGGCTAGCTGGTAATCAGCCAGGGTAGCTATATGGTTTGAGCATCCGCACGTAAAGCGGAAGGCCCGGGTTCGATTCCCGGCTCTGGTATTTTTCACATAGTTGGTATAAAATATCAGCCTTCCACTCCATAATTTTCAGAAATTGTATGTTGATGAGACGAGTCTAGCTTTAACAAAGAAATATAAAAGGTAAACCAAAGAGTCCCAAAAAGCACTGTAAGTATAAGGAGGACCTCTCAATCATAATTAAAAAAGGTAGTTCTCAAGACCATACATTTCCTATATTAACATTTTATCCTAAAATTATCCTAACATATTGATAAACAAAAATAAATTGTTTTTTAGGGTTAGTGTTATGAAAGTGTAAAGTCCAGATTACTATTGCCAAATAGGGTTGCAAATGGTCAAATCAGGAAAAAAAAAAAAAAAAAAAAAAAAAAAAAGCTCTGTTAAGAGCTCGTCAACTTTCTCAATGTTTACTCCTCTGATGAAGAAACTAGAATGAGAGAAAATAGATCTATTTATATCTACTACCAGATTAAGGAACAAACATCCATTAGATCAAGAGCGAGAATGGAGGGTTGGTTAAATTGCTAAAAGGGATAGATAGGAAAGCTGAAAAAAAAAGATATAAAATAGAAAAATTAGTGTAAATAAAACAATAAAAAAGTAACCTGGTAGTTGGGAAATTTTGAAAAAAAAAAAAAAAAAAAAAAAAATATATATATATATATATATATATATATATATCTTGAAAATTTAAGAATAAGAAAGTTAAAGATATGAATCTAAAATAAATTTTCTGAGGTTTACATCAAATATTTCTGCAGGATTCTCCATTGCAATTTCTTCTTTCACATTTTCATTATGTGTGTACTTTCAGCATTTTAATGATATATCAACATCCTTATTTTTAAAAACTATGACTGGCAGTCTCCTTCTTAGTAAAATGCATCTAATTTAAAATTAAAATATAAGCCTAGTATCTCTAACTTTTTCTTCTTTTTATCAAACTTTGTATTTTGAAAAAAAAAAAAAAAAAAAATCAGTCGGTAGAATCTTGATTCTTATTTCTGTATCCTTCCTTTTGAAATTATTATTTATTTTCTACAATCCTCTTTTAATAGTAAGAAGTCAAATAACTAATCAATTATTATCACTGAATGAACTGCTTGTTAAGGAGGAACTTGTTGTAGAAGTCCTATAAAATGTTATAAAAGAGTGCCATATTACAATCCTATTTTTAGCTTCCTAAAAATTTTTAGCTCAAGAATAATTAAATTGGAATTATTAATTTAAAAATGGAAATTTTTTATCAGATTGCAGCATCTCTACATTTAATATTTTGCTCTTTTTTTTTTTTTTTGTGTGTGTGTGTGTCTGTATTTGTTAAATAAAAATAAAATAAAGCCAGACAACTAGATTTTTAAGTTGAACTTCTCTATATCTTTTAAGTTGCTAAAAATACCATTTTTATTGTGTCTTGCTTTTGGCAACCCTGTTTATTTCATGTTAAGAAATTCCTTCAGCATGTCTATATTTTGAAAAAAATGGATATTTATGTATAAAATTTTATTCGAAAGCACATGACAAGGTATTTGAAAGTTAAAATAATAATAGAACAAAATTTTTTCATGTTTTTTGTTGTATTTAGAGAAAACTCATCGCTGATTGTATAGTCTTATTTATAATTATAAAATAGACTATGTTTATTATATAATTTTAATATAAAAATTATATGATAAAATTTCTGTTACAAATATTATATGTAAAATGTTTATTTTTTGATAGACAAACTTTTGTATAAAATATTTTAGCCTTCGTGTAATTTATTTATATTTACTTTTCATTTCAGAAACAATAAAAGACAATTCAATTTTTGAATATTTAATCATAGATAAAATTTTAATTGTGTTCATTTTTAAATTACATCAGACGTATTTATTTTAATGCATTTAGAAACAAAAAGGATTCTTTAACTTTTTAATACTTTAAAATAATAGTATTATGCAGGGTTGCCGCAGGCTACTAAAAGGCAACTATTTGCAGCCTGAGGAGACTATGGCTACTTTTTTTGCCTAAAAAGCTTGAAAAAGCAACTATTTTCACAAAAAGGCAACTATTGGGAGACTATTTTTCACCTTTTGCAAAATTCTTCTTCCAGAAATATCAGGAAAATGTTTCAGAAAGAAATATTTTCTATTCATTTTATAAATAATCCTATATCTTAACCTTTTCACCCTTTATTTTTTTAACACCTTAAAGTATGGCATATCCCTGGTGTTGACCTTGAAGCAGGTGAAATATCCAATAAGAATGTAGAAATTGCACCAGACATGATATGTGCAGCTATTCAGCTGGTCAATTTTACTTATTGCAATTGTCTACTAGTACTCTCCTGTGACCTGTTATGTCCTTTCTCAACCTGATTTCAGATTTCATGCAAGAAACAGTAACAAAGTTAAAAAAGAAAGCTCTTTTAGTAAATCAGAAAAGAAAGAATACAATAAGGAAACAAGCAACAAAGGAAACATAAACATATCTTAAAAGCGGACAATACTTAATCTTTTTGACAGCCAAAGCCCATGTTTCCACAAACTTGTTTCCACAATGACTCATTGCCTAATGTATTTTTTTTAGTTCAGTTTTCACATTCAGAAAAATCCCAATCGTTAAATTAGCACTCGTTTTCGAAAAATTGATTTTTCACTTTTACTAATTTATTTTCTGGCTAAAAAATGCGAAAATGCACTTAGTTATTTTTTCGCTTTTTTTAACTCATAAATAAAATTTAACAAACAAGTACTAATTCCATGATTGTGAATTTTCTGAATGTGAAAATGGATTTAAAAAAAAAAAAAAAAAAAATACATTAGGTGGTGAGTAATTGGGGAAACAGATTTTTCTGTAAAATAACATGAGCCTTGCTGTCGGCGTATTGTTTGCTTTTAATACTAAATATATACAGAGTATTAGATTACATCAGGGCATGTTTAAAAAGCCTTCAGCAGAGATTTTTCATACTAATTTAAATCTCAAAGTTATCTTACACATGATTTTGAGTAATTAGTGTTTTCAATCGAAGATTCTTATTTATGGTTATTATTAATTTTTTTATACATTGAAAAAAAATGGTAACTTTTTTTTTCAGATTATTTTTTCTATTACCTCTTTTAGAATGAAGTAAAAATATATGTATATCAAAAATTAGTTATTTGGCATTTCATAAGTTGATTCAACTTTATTTGTCTAAGGTGGACATCTTTTATATTTTTCTATTTTTATGAATTACTTAGAAAATTTTATTTTCAATTCATTTCTATTACTTAAAACTATTTTATTTTGAAGATTTTTTTTTTTTTTAAATGGTAAACTGAATCGTAAGAAAATGCATATGGTTTTTATCCTTTAATGTTCATTAGCATGTGATATTTAAGCTAGTATTTGTGTCGTTAGGCTACTATTTAGGCAACTGTTTTAATGCTTCTAGGCTACTAAAGCAACTATTTTTGTTCTACTTCTTTTGTGGCAACCCTGTATTATGTCATCTAGTACAGATACTGATATTTGCTGAGATGAAATATATACTATATATATTTCAACCTTTTATATTTGTTTTTTCCATATATATTTATAATTTTATTTGTATAGTCCTTTAAGAAATAATGAATCAAGATTCTTCTGCTCTCATATATGTTGCATAAATTTATATATATGCTGTAAAATACTACAAAAGTATCCTCCCTCTATTAAGCGCATCCCCTCCCTCCTACTTTTTAGATATATTTCATTTGTTTTTTAAATATTGGAACGAACACTCCCTTATGCTCAGTGATAGACTCTATCTGAATACACAAAAATATTTTACATTATTTATTTTACAACATTCACTATTGTAAATATAAACATTGATTTGTGTTATATTAAATCAGACACTGCGTATTTGAAAATAGAAATAGTAAGCTTCTTAAAATAATGGCAAATATTTTAAAATAATTTATGGGAAAGAGGAAGAAAAATTTTCCGAATTTTTCCATTTTGTTGAACGCTGGTTAACCAAGAATTTACTGTATTTATTTTTATCATTGCAACTTAATTATATATATATATATATATATATAATAAAGATGATCTATTAAGCATAGTAGAAGCCAAGCAACAGATACATATATATATTATATGTATGTTTTGTTTCAAAATCATTTTTATGCCACTTAATCTTAGCAGGAAAATACATGTCAATTTCTATATTTTTACCGTTTATCTGCTCCCTCCCCAAATGTATCCTGATTTTTCTTGAAAATTGAGGAGTGCTTGAAGGGTATTTTACAGTATGTATTTTTTAATTGCAAAAATTATTATTTTGTTCCATTTTAATTAGTTGAATTATTTCATTAATTTTAGCTTTTTTTTTTTTTTTTGGCATTTTTTGGTATTATTTTTAAAGATAATACATGCTATTTGAGAAATGAAGTTAAAATCCCAAAATATGTTTGCTGGGATGAGATTTTTCAGCAGAATTCAGCTTTTATTTAGATTTATTTTTCTTTCTGTAATTGTGTATGCGAAATTTGTGTTTTGTAACTCAAAGTTTGTATTTTCTGGTGATGTGTATTTCTGCTCAATCAGCTAATTAAATACAGTCTTACATGTCCATGTTAGTGGAATCAATTAGGTTTTTTTTTTTTTTTTTTTTTTTTAAATTGGTTAAAGATTAAAACAGTTAAATTTAATGCTGAAGTGTGCTTTTGCCATATGAATTCAATTGTTTTGTTTTAAGGTTCATCTTAACGTAAAGTTTCAGCTTTTTTTTTTATCCTTTTGTCAATCTCATCCCTAATTATGTATTTAAAATTGTCAGAAGATAGATTTTTTTTTTTTTTTTTAAAGTTTTTAATATATACATCTTCATATAATAAAATAAATAATATGGTGATGCATTAATGAACTGCTCATTGTTCTGCAATATTCTTATTTATATTTATGTGTTTGAATATAAACATTTATATTTGAAAAAGTAAATAAGAATTTGCTAAAATTGTTGAAACTTTGACTTTAAATATTCAATTTGATCATTTAGTTTGTGATATATTTCTACAGCTCATTGATTTATATGATATTATAATTATATTATTAATGACTTTTGAATAGTACTTTTTAAATATTTTTTCCAAAGTGTGTTAATAAATGCCGATTAAATGTTTTGATACAAAAATTACCAAAATGTTTGCATGTATTTATTTTTAAATGTCTTCATAGTTATTTTAATGTATTTTTAAGTGGAGTACTAAAATAAATGTAAATATTTTTTAAATTTAATTTAAAGTTTTAAAGAAAAATTAATGATTGAAAATTAAAGAATCATTAGCTTTTTGTTGTGGTCTTGTGTTTTTTTTTTTTTTTTTTTTTTATATTAAATGCCCACAATAAGTAATTTGTAGTGAATGTTACAAAATGTATATAAGAAAATATTCATAATTATCCGTTATGGCTTTTAATTTTTTGTTTTTCCCTTGATTTTCTTACTAAAACAATTTTTTATCTGGATTAATTAAGAAGTAATACATAATAATAACAATAAATCTACTTAAAAAATACTCTATAAAATGTTGTTATAAATTGTTTACCACAATATTTTTTTTTTCTATCATTAACAATAATATAAATCAGTTTAGCTTTGAATTATTTTAACGTCACGAGTAATTAGTCGCACACGAGAATTTACTTTTTATTTATTTATGTGCAGTTTATATAACATAATATTTTCTATCAACATTAGTCTTCCTATAAAGTTATATCACAGTTATATTTATAAATCCAATTAGTTTCAAATATATTATTTTAGCGGAAGATATTTTTTATAGCTGGTAGTGTAGATGTCAGATAATATGCATAGTTAAAAGCTGAATTTTGTTTATATACTATATTTTGCATAGAAAACATTTTTATGTATGTTTTCACTGGAAAAAAAAAAAAACTGCTTTTCTTTCACAGTAGTATTTTAGTGAATGTAACAGTGTTCTTTTTCTTTCTTTCTTTTAATTAGCATGAAAGTAAAATAAATTTTATCCTTTATCATACTTGAAATTTTAATTCAAAGTTTGACAAAAGTTTTGAAAATATGGATAGGGATAATGAAAAAAAAAGGGGGTTTGGGGAATCATTGAATAGCATATTTTTGCAATAAACTATTGGATATTCAAGAGCACAAGCTCTAAATTCTTATTAATTTTAATTCTAAATGTCAAAAACTTTTTTTTTTAAATTTGCTATGATTGAAGTAAATTCTTGATGAAAGACATTTAATCATTAAAGCCAACATCTGTAGATTTTATTAATTTTTCTTCTCTTATTTATGAGCAAAACTAAAATTTTATTTTCCAGTCACTCATAGGTGAGTAGTTTTACATTTTGGATATTTATAGAACTATTATATTTATTTGTAAAACTATTACAAAAAAAAAAAAAAAAAAATTCTTAATTGGCATATATGGCTTGCTGATGTCTAATATGTATTACAAGGATGGTGCGCTTTACTCAATAAGTTATTTTGTTTCAAAAGTGTTTATATGACTTGATTTGTTTTTAGTTAGAAACTAACTGCTTCCCCCATTTCCCTTTCTATAATCATGTAAGATTTATGAATTTCATGGTTTTTATTTATTTTTCATGTGTAACAAATAACTCTAAAAAAAGGGTGTTTGATATCAAATTTAAAATGACTATAAATTATGTTAAAATGAAAAATTTATTTTATGATAGTCTAAAAATTTTTTTATGATATTCTAAAAAATATATACATGGAAAGTTAGACTAAAGTTTGACCCTAATGTAACAGAAATAATTTTGGAATTCTCTTTCTAGGCATATCGTTTCTCTTGTATTTTTTGTTTGTTTAAAAAAGTTATGACAACTGAAGTGAAAAATTATTGTTTCATTTATTACTGAGAAAGTGTTTTTTTCTCCTTTTACAATGTCTTAAAAAATTAGTCCATATATACAGGGTGATTGAAATTAACGTGATCAAAATAATCCCTCAAATTGTTAATCAGCTGTAACTCATATACCTACATTTTTAACTGGTTAAGTGTTTACTGATGATTTTTATTTACAACTAAATGTATAAATACGCTTGACAATTACTCACCTGTGCTTAACTGTGACCTCAATCATACGAATTGGGAAAAAAAAAAAAAAAAAAAACATTAATGCAGAAAGTATTTAATTGTACTATATGTCATATTCACAGAGTTTATGGCTTGTGCCATGACATACATGTATGTCTTGTACAGTAAACTGGTTAATGTTTATTATTAAATATTGGCCAGTCTTATCTAAGTAGCACATGCACACACACTTAAAAAAAAAAAAAAAACAGTGTGGAGGAGAGGGCTAAAAGCTTTAATTTACAGTGCATTAAAAGAAAAAAAAAAATGTTTTACTAATTTTGTAGATAGTCCAATTTTCCTTTTAAAAAAAGTACAATTAAATATTTTCTTTAATTTATTAAGCAGTTTGTGTATAGTTTTTTATTAAATAAAACAAAATCTTTAACTAACATTTTATGTGATTTATTGAATGCTTGGTGAAATCAAAAAGAATTTCTCAGTTGAGTGATAAATAAATTATTGTTGCACTGTAAAAATAAATAACTGTAATGAAAGGCAATCATTATCTGTTTAAATATCATTTGACAAATCACAAACATACATTTTACTGCTGTTTTTCTTCGAAGATAATTATATGCAATCATCTTACTCTGTGTTAATAATAACATTTTTCTGTTTAATTTTCTATTCTGTAAAATTTTTGTTTATTTGTAAAATCCTAGTTATATTTGATTATGATGTCCAAAGTATATGAAAGAATTTCATGTATAAAATATTTATTATTACTATTATTTTTTTTAATGCATTGTTTGAACTTACTTAAATGTATATGTGGAAGGTTTTTTCCTTGCATATTTGTAGATAATTATAATTGTACACCAATTTATACATATTTCAGTTTGTAAATAAATTGCATATCATTCTTAATACAGCTATATATATATCATGTAAAAAGAGAAATTTTTGTTACATATTTTCATAATACCCATTTTTTTTTGGTCAAGGTTTAATTTGAATGCCTGTAGCTGTTTCTTAGTTATATGCCTTTTATATTTATGCTTATAAAAAGTACATTTTCAAAAGTTTTTTAACTTACGGGGTGCTTGTGCAGAGTTGTATGCTAAATTGTCAGGAATTCAACTCATTTGTTGAACAAGAAATTCTTAAAAATAAGATGCTGGAAAAATATTGTAAATAAGTTTTTGATGATTTTGTATTTCATTGGAGTTTAACATTTCCGTTTAACCCATTCCATTCTAATTGATACAGATACATTATAATAATTGTTTGTTATAAGATAATAGATATTTGCATGTATTATTTTATGCTTATTAAGATCAGAGTCCTATTACTGTCAGAGAGAGGAATAAAAGTATCATTACCATTTACAATAGACCACTTTGAATTTTATATAAGTAAGAGCCAGAACCTGAGAGTTTATAAATGTGTAAAGTAGAAAAGTCTACAATGCCTTCTCAGTAAGTGGAAATGACGGTGGTGTTTTGATATGTAGATGGTTAAATAACCAGTTTAAATTGGTTTTAAGAAGAGTTGAGATGTCACTCTTTCTAAACACATACATATTTTTTCACTTTTTTATTATTTGGTTATTTAATTTGTCTGGTTTCTTTATGGGAACACTTTGTAAATACTGCCTATGAAAGTTCTTTTTCCTCATATAACTGTAATATAATAGTAATTTAATATAATTGTTAAATTTTGATTTTTTCTCTCAAAAGTATTCATAATCACAGTATCTGACTATTCTTGAAACCAATTCCACAAACACCCTGTATTTTTATTTTTTTCAATTTTTTCAAACAATCATTTTTTAGTGTAATATTTTTGTTCTATGTACTCTAGTCATAAGTAAGTTAAGTTAAAACATATAAAAGATATTTTTATTCTATTCATTTTTTGAGAGCAATAATTTTTTTTTTTTTTTTTTTTTTTTTTTTGCAAAAATGAGTTGTCATTTATTTATTTATTTTTATATATATATTTAAAAAATATTTTATTTGTCAAATTATTGTCCACAAGCATTTTTTAAAAACTTTGTATGAATGGTAGAAATACTTTTGATTGTTTTTCTGATTTCAGTTTCTTGTCAATTTAGTATTGTATAGTTTTTATTAATGTACGTTATTCAAGATTATACTTTTGTATTATTTATTGTTGTTATTATTCTGTAAGTGCCATTGTGGCTATTTTAATTTGAGATTAAATGTGAATTTTTTCTATGTTTTAGAATTTTTCTTTTTTCATTTCATTTCATTTCATTTCATTTTATAGATTTTTTTCTTCAATCAAACATAATTGATATATATTGTATGAACAAAAGTATTTGGTTATTTTTGAATTTTTAAGTTTTGTGGAACATCTAAGAAATTTTTGATAGATTCTCTTTTAACTTCAGGTGTGTAAAGGGCATGTTATGCCATAAATATTTTAGTGAATGTCATGTCCTGAAAACGGTATCAATTATAAATTGATAAAAAAAATAAAAAATAATTGAAATGTGTTTTAGCTTTAGCTTGTTATTTACCAAGCGTTTTTTAATTATCTGTATTTATTTGAATCTAAATAGAACCTATATTCATAAATATAAAAGTTTCTTTAAAAAAAACTTTTTATACTATCGTAGCATGCAGGTTGTTAAACCCAATGCAATTTCATTTTACAAAATTGTCATACTATATTAGACACAATATACTGAAATCAAAATATAAAAGTATTATAAACATAGATAATGAAATATAAATATTTAAAATGAATATTTTTTAACTGTTTGTGTTGCAAGCATTAATGAAATTTCATTTCCATAATTTATTAGCGTGACATATTGAGCTACTTGTATAAAATCCTCAAGCAAATGTCATAAAAATCTAAAAAGTTATCATTAAACTGAATTTCAGTTCCTCTTTAAAAATAAAATAGAATAAATGAAAATTTATGATTGTTACTATTTTTTTTTAAATTATTGTTAATTAAAATAAAAATTTAGGCAAAACACACTTTTTTTTTTTTTTTTTTTTTTGAGAGAGAGGAACTGTAATATAGCTGTTACCTTTAACTGAATTTCAGTTAAAGTATTCTTTTTTGAATTTTTATATTGTTTGAGGTTTTATATTAGTAGCTCAATATATTTGGTTAATGAATTATACAAATGAAATTTTGTTGCATATGCACAGTTAAAAATTATTTAGTACAAATGCTGATATTTCATGAAATAATTAATATTTTTATAGTTTGATTGCAGTATGTTGTATCTGATGCAGTATGTTAATTTAAGTTTTCTAAAAGTGTCATTGCATTGGGTTGAATATACTGCATGTCATAATAATAATAATGGGCATTTAAAAAAAAAAAAAAAAAAACTATTTATCTCCATGAACATACATGTTGTTCAGATACAAATGAATACAGATTTTTTTTTTTTTTAAGGCTCATAATTATGTGCTTTAGCTATAATGCATTCCAAACAATTTTTTTACTGAATGATCCCAAACATTATTATTGTTATTTTAAATTTGTTACTAGTACAATTTTTACCTTTGGAGCAAAACCTTTGTGTAATATATGTGGTATAACATCCTTTTTACCCTTGAAGTTCGTACAGAATCTATCATGTATTTTTTTTTTTTTTTTCTATAGATGTCCCAAAAAACTTCAAAATTCTAGAGTCCAAATACTTTTGTCTATATAGTATATAAATTATTTATTTGTTACGTTCAGTGATGGTTCTTGCAAAGAAAAATTACATATCCTTAATAATTTATTTTTTAAAGCTATAATGTATAATTTATTCTTTGTCTCATTCTTGACATTGTTTATGCAACCAAACAAATTATATTAGGAAAGTTTCTGAATTAGCCAATTGATTTAAATGTATCCTTCATATTTGTATAAAATACTTTCAAAGATATTTTTTCTTCCCCTTTTTCATCTATTTTGGTAAACATTTGCGATGATTATGCCTCTGTTTATGAAAGTGCTTCATGCTATTATTTGTAGAACTATTGAGGGGCTAAAATTTGTTTTTCCCCGCATCTGTTCTTATCTTAAAATGAAGATAAATACAATGGCAAATAGTTTGTCAGCAAACAAATGGAACACACAGCTATGGTACAGCTGGCAAGTACAACAGATAACAAGATTTTATTTTTTGAGGTTGGCTTAAAATAAAGGTGGCCGTAAATAGTGAAATATTACTTTGATTTTTTTTTCAAAAATGTAAGAATATGGCCTAAATTTTATGATTTTTCCAAACGCTGTAAAAGTCAAATTTCTGGATTGAAATATGTAGATTTTACTATTATTAAATGTTTAATTTTGAGCTATTTTCACTATTCTAAACACATGTTTCATGGATGATCAGAGATAACTATTTTTCATTCTTTATAAGTCAGGTGATTATCACCTTAACTAGGATGAAAAAAATGCTCTTTTATTTGTATGAATTTAAGACCAATTTTTAATAAAAATTGGAATTAATAGCTGTTATCAGTTTCCCGTCTGAAAATCTCAATAATCAGTTAAAAGTTAAGTGTTTTTGACAGTTAGATATTTGTTTAAATTTGTTTTCCTGTCTTATTGTTTTTTCTTGAAATCATGTGTTTTTCACTCATCTCCACGACAGTATACAAGATATTTTGACAGGAAAAACAGATAATTGACATTTAGTTTTTTCAGACTTTGGCCCAAAATTAAGAAGGCATAAAGAGTGAAGTATTATTTCAATTTTTTTTTCAAAAGTTTTGGAATGTTTCTAACGATATATGACTTTACCAAACAGTGAAAATCAATTTACTAAATTCAAATTTTCAGATTTTATTATTTAAATATTTAGCCAGCATAGTGCAGATGGGGCACACACAAAAAAAGGCAGTGGAAACTCGCCAAGTTTTTGCCCAATTTAATTGGAAAATTTCCTTCAAAGTATATATTTTTTGAGATTTAGAAACAAGAAATATTTTAATAAAGTCTTTCTGTTTTGGGGCTGAATCTAAAAGTGATTTGTTGAAATTGAATATGGTGACTAGCTGTTTAAATATACACAGGCTAAATGAAAATTGTTACAATAGCTATGGTTAAAGAAACTTTTTTAAAAATTTGTTTTAAATTTGAAAACTTCATTTTAACATAATTATTTTTTGTTTTTCATTTGGACATTAATAATATAATTTCTTATTCTGTATGCATCATTATCTGTTATTAGGGTGTTTTTTAAATAAAAATCTGAATATTGACAATACAAAATTTTATTTTAATATCTTTATTAAATGTTAAAAAATCTTATGTTTTTAATGAGTTTACCAGTTCTGTTCGGTAGAGAGTAGAAGTGCACAACTTTTTAAAGATAAAAGGCTACTCAAGCAACTGATTGGCGCATGGATTATTATTCTACATTAACATAGCTAATTAAAGTATGAAAGAGCATTATTAAGTTAATGTTTGTTTATACTTTTCTTTATAGCTTTTATTATTTACAGTAAGAAAAATATTTGGCCTGAGGACTATAGGTTGATTAGTGATTTTTTTTTTTTTTTTCCTTTACAAATATAAAACAATACAGATATATACAAACTCTAATGACTCTTTATACCCCAATCAGCTGTATTAAAATTCAATGTCCCTTTCCACCCTTATCAGCTGTATCACTGGCCCTTCTCCATGAAAAGTTATACACCTCTTATGTAGAATCAACTAATTTTTTACATCTTTCAAAAATGACAGAATTCATTCACATTGCTCAATTTTCGAAATATCCAGCAAGTTTGATAATTAAAAGTTTTATTTACAATTTTAAGTAATGCTTCATCGTCTAAATTGGACGTAAAGCTGCACATTAGTCAGGTTTCCCCTTTCTTCCTTCCCATATTATCAAATGGGATTTTTGTTGCTTCATATCGTAAAGATGTGCAATTCATTCATATTATAGAGATATGTGAATTTCATTCTTTGAACAGGTTGCCTTTTAGCTTAATGTGCAATATTTATTATTATTTTTTTAAATAATAAATTTGAATATTTTATTTCATTAAGTAAATTTGGGATTTTAATTTTCAATCTTTAAAAGAAATATTTATTTATTTTTAATTTGCTCACTAAGATAAAAAAAGTGACCTGTTTAAAGAGTAATATAAATATTTAAAAAAACTTCATTTTTGTATAAGATATCCTTATATTGTGAAGCAACAAAAATGCTATGGAATAAAATGGGAAAGAAGGAAGAGGGAGTTGATGTGCAGCCTTATGTTCAATAACTAGAAGAGTCATGGCTGAACACATTCACTTCAACTCTCTTTTGTTTAAACCTCCTATTTTTGTCAGATTTTCTGAATTTTTTAGATCATTAGCATATTATCATTTTAATGACATATATACATATATATTTTGCTTTTGGTAACTTTGTGTTGCCTAAGAAGTTGATATGCGACTGTTTAATTAATAAAGTATTTACAAAACAATGGCTTTTACAGCACTATTAAAAATTATCTGAAACTATCAAGCACATTTTCAGCCTTAAGTACTTTCACCTTCTTTCTCTCCAAGTAATCATATGGGATTTTCTTTGCTTTGAACGGGGTGTTTCATATTGAATAAGATAAAACGAAAGCATACCTGTGCATGCTGTAATTACTTTATTTTGATAAATCAAATTTACAGTGAAACTATAGATATTCAAGTTTCTATAGGTGCTCTATGTATGCCTGGTCGGTGACACTGCAAATATCTATGCAATATTCCAGTTTCTGCCGCACTTGTGATAAAATATTCTCTGTTAAGGATTTGATTATACGGTGCATCATATGCTGTAAGTCCTGCAAAAATGGAGACGTGAACACTTTGTCTTTAACATGTTCACACCGGTGTGGGCCACCGGTAGGTCACAGCTAGTTCAATATACGAAAAAAAAATTGAAAACAGAGGTTCTGAATGGTTTATTTAAGTTTGGTGATTTTTTCTTATTCTCCAAAAAGTTTGGATGAGAGGGCTTTATGACGCACCTAGTGCTACATTATGGGCAGTTGGCTAGGTGACCATATTAGAGAACCTTTATAAAAATTTAGCGTTAAAAACTATTATAAATTACCCTTTTAAGGAGGTATTTTTTATTTTAAATAAATGAGGAGCAGATTGGTAATGATTGTGATAAGTAATTATTACAATTTTTTTTTAACTTAGAAAAATTATTTCAAAATAGAGGCTGTCCTATAATTTTGAGGATATGTGATCATTCTAGCAGTCGACAAAGGTCTAAGATTCATGCCTAATTTTGGTCCAGAATATAAAATGCCAGTTTTGTTCCTCCACAGAGGGGATGGCTGCCCTGCTTCAGTGACCACCAGAAGCCAAGGTATTATTTTGGATTGGAATATGGAAAATATTGTGGAAATGTTGGATTTTACCAGGCAAATTATACTTCTGAGGTCAACGATTTGGAGGAGCCATCCACTAATGCAGAATCAAAACTGTGATGGCATGTCTCTGGACTATCCTTAGGGTGTGTCTCAGACCGTAGCAAATTACCCATTGAACAATACTAGTGCAATGTTACACCCGACCGACTTTTAATGTACACTCAAAGATCAAATCTTATCAAACATGGAAAAAAAAAAGAGAACCAATTTACTACAAAATGTCACCTACCAATTGCTTGAAAAACATTTTTACGAAATCTATGATTAAAAACAGAGGGTTGGACCTTTCTAAATTACTCTTTCCATAGGTCTAGTTCACCGTAAAAGTAAAACCCACACAATCTTAACCTCATTTAGATTAATTTGTTTTCTAAAAAGGCAAATGGTCACAGAAACCCAAATAAACCAATCAAATCTCTTTCTGTCACCGTGGGTTGCCCATAGTGTAGCTCTAGTGTGTAGTCAAAATCCACTCATCTCAACCCTCTCACTGAAATGTGGCACCATAGACTGACAGAACATGTTAAAGTGTGGTTGCAAGAACTGGATGCTTTCGCTTCGAAATTTTGCCAAATATGTCTGGTACCTCAGTTTTAGAAACTCAGAAGCCTATGTAAAGAAAATGAGCCAGCATGAACGTGTTAACATAATTCCATAAGAAAAAATCCACAAGGCTTACTAGTTACAAGATATTTCTCACAGAGTTATATTAGATTGGGTATCTCGCCAACAAAGGATTGGGATATTGTTTGATCCAGCATGGTTAATCTAACCATTTGTGTGCAATTGGTAATGTCATTTTGATTAACAGTGCCTCTAGTGACAATTTCGTAACTGGAAGATTTCTTTTGCTGCTGCCAGATAAAACTTGCGTAATTGTAGTTTCAGAAATTATTTGTTTCAGCTGAATAAATCAAGTCCATAATTTGTACTATGCTATATTTTTTTGTCAGATTTAATATGAAATACCATGTATTTTAAGGAATTACATAGGTTTGGCATATTCCCTTTTTTTTCTTTTTTTTTCTTTTTATGTAATAAAAATTTTTATGCAAAATTTTGAGCTTATAAGAGAGCAACATTTACACAATATTTTATAAAATTTTCATTAAAATATTTGAAAAATTCAGCACCGGTGGATCCTGGTTTCCCAAGACCCTTTAGAAAAACATTGGTTATGATTTCTCAAAAACTAATGCACTAATCCTATTGAAGTTTTATGCACTTCCGCAAAATAGAATTGACTAGTGCTTAAACGAAGGATTAAAAAAAATTCAATTTCTCACAGAGCTATATGTAAAAAATAATGTAATTTTTGATATATTTTACCCCACGTATAGTATTGTAAATTAGTTGTAATTCAAAAAAAGAAAAATCCATCATTCAAGCAATGTTTAAAGTAGGGGTGGGAATCGATTAAGAGTTTTAACTGGGTTAATCGTAGTTCATTAATTGATTAATCAGATTTTTAATCGGTTTTCATTTTTTCTTTATATAATTTTATTTCAATGATGAATAAAACTCTCATATTGTGTGTGTGTGTGTGTATATATATATATATATAATAAAGATGATCTATTAAGCATATTAGAAGCCAAGCAACAGATACAAGATCACTGAAACACCAATAACCAATAAGATAAAAAAAAAAAAAAAAAAAAAATCATCAGTGGATGAAATACATTAATGTAAAGAAACCAGATCTATTAATTAACAGTCTGCAAAAACAAACGAATCAATAAAGTAAAAAAAAACAAATCTTAACTTAAAACAATAAACTTATCAAAATTAATGAAAAAACAACCCAAGAAACACAAGATAGGAAGAAGGAGGCAGGCGGCAAGACTTGTGACTTGCCTGTGGGGTTACACTAGTTTTACGCCGGCAACACTCCCCCAGCCTGCCACAACCAGAACAGGAACCATATGGATTTAAAAATGCAAAATTTCAAAGCAGATGAACAACAATGAAGCCACGAAGCCACAATGAAATTCACCGATTGATCACATTGTGTTTAACAGTATAATTAGAACATTAAATATAGTTGACAACTCAAAAAGGAAAAATCTGAAATTTTATTGGAAAATGAAAGTTTGCATAGTAATACAAAGCAAATGCAACAAGCCTTCTACTTTTTTTTTTTTTTTTTTTTTTTTTTTTAAATTTAATTTCACAAACCCACCCAACCATCCAGCCTTACAACACCACCCCACCTCCGTAATCAAACATCTGCCCACCCAACCGCCACCTTTTTTATTGTCTTTTATTATTTTATAATTTTTTTGTTGATATACACAAGAGTGTACACAGCTTTTTTTTTTTTTTTTTTTTTTTTTTTGTACTGACAGAGACATGGTTAAGGATATAAAATAGAAAATACAAAGTTTTTAGGAAAACCCATTTTAGCAGTGGCTGTGATCAGTTTATTAATATTCTTGTTTTTAAACTTTGCAGAGCATAAATTATTAATTCGAAATAAATGGTTAATGATGATGTTTCTAAATACCGAAAGATGCAGACATGAATTAAAATGTGTAAATAAGTTGACATTAAAACAAAAATCTTGCCGTTTGTCATAGATATCTGTGTAAAGTTTATTACCATCGATGATTATTTTTAGATCTAAAAAGTTAATTGATTGATTAGTCAGAGTATTTTGAGTTAGCTTTAAATTAGGTGGATAATTGAAGGAAAAACCATTTTGTGAGTTCTTGTTGAGATAAAATACAATAATATCATCGATGTATATATATATATATTATTCATAAGTTTGACTGATTTTTTTTAAAAAAATTTTTGTCTAATCAATTATATTTGTTTCCTAACTGAAATTTAAATCAATTTTCAGAGTAATAATTGGTGACTTTAAGTGTTAATTTTATATAAATATTTTCACTTATTCAATTTTATTTATTTATTACTATTATTATTATTTTAATAAATTAATTTTTCGATTCATTTTGAAAGAAACATTGAATGAATTTACACATATTTTAGTTTCATATTTGCAAGCCTTGTCCATCTCGCTTGTCACTATTTTTAAATGAATTCTCAAAATTCCATATCATTATCATAAAAATGTCAAATTCTTATATTTTAGTTCTTCTTTGTCACTTCGGACTAGAACACAGAGTGTTATTTTCTGTTTCTACTTCAATAGTTATTATCAGCAATTCTGAACAGACAATAAACGCTTGAAGATACTGTGAAACTCTGTCATTTACCCCTTCAGAGGGATAGTAGAAATCTCAATCCTTTCTATTTTTTTTTTTTTTTATCTTTAGCATTTCTATTTTATGAAAGCTTCTTGTTTCTGAGAATACTATTACCCTAGCCAACACTTTCTGTAGAAGGCTGCAGACAGGTGGTGTTGCTCCAGCATGCACATGAAGCAGCATTTGTTTAATAACTGTCCCCCCCCCCCCCCCTTTTTCTCTATCAACAAAAGTGCAACAACATCTTTTGAGACGTTTTATTTTTATTTATTTATTTATTTTACTTTATTTTTTTATTTATTATTATTATTATTATTATTTTTGCTTTTTCATTATTTGATGGATATTTCTTACAATGTTTGTTGGCAAAATATGTGAAAAAAAATATTTTGTAGGCAGAACAATATTTTTACTTTAATTCGTAGTTTGAAAATTTTAATTGGATTTTGAAAATTTTTAATCGAATTAATCGATCCGATTAACTCGATTAAAAAAATTGGTCGGGACTAAGCATTGATCGATTAACCGAACCGATTAATCGATTAATTGGCACAGCCCTAGTTCAAAGTTCTAAATGTTCAAAGTTCAAATGTTCAAAAATCAGCATCTTTATATCTTATTTGAGTGCTTATACCATTGAAATTGTATCTAAAATACTACAATAAAATAAAATTTGTTTTACAAAATAATAAAATCAACTTTTATAAATATATGTTATTAAAATATCTCTTTATTGTAAAAAATATTTAAGAAATATTTTTTTGTAGTACTAGTGAATATTTTGCAAGACATAAGAAACTTTCTAAGCAATCCGCATAAATTGTAAAAAAATTTACAACAATTGTTTTAGGTCAAAATGATTAAGCAAGACCTTTCATTAGTCAAAAAAAAAAATAAAATAAAAAAAAAATCTTGTGTGTTCCTTACATGACTTTCCCATACCCTGCATTTCTATACTATAAAGACAGATTGCAGATTAAGTTGTAAGAAAATAAAATTTAATCAAGTTTAAAATAATCTAAAATAGGTTTAGGGGCAGTTTTATTTGATTTATAATTGTATGTGAATGGGGCAACCGCCACTGTTAAATTGTAGTGCCTACATTTATTTAAAAAAGTAAAATTTAAGGCTGTTATTAATTTGTCTTCAAATTGCCAATCTTGATCAACTTTTCAAGTGTCAACTTCATACCAATTTCAGAATCCCAAGTTTGAAATTCCTGCAGCTATTTCAGGGAATATCAATTGATACATCTAACTTTTCATACTTTTTACAACATACTTATTGACTTTCTTCTTTTTTTAACACTTTCCAACAAGGTTGAAAAGTGTTTATGCATTGGGTTTGTCTGTCTGTCTGTCTGTCTGTCCATCCGTCTGTCCACGCTCTAACTTCTGTAAATATTTATGGAATTTCTTGAAACTGATATATGTTATTCAAGTTCACTATCGGATGTTCCCTATTGAAAATGGAGTTTATACCTCTACTGGTTTGTGTACAGGGACCCCCGAAAATATTTCAAAGCATTGTGTTCTATGAGAGAAATTTCTATAAACCATATTTTCATACCCTTACTGTACACAAATCTTAATGAAATTGAAATATGTTATACAAGTTCACTATCGGATGATTCCTATTGAAAATGGAGTTTATACCTCTACTGGTTTGTGTACAGGGACCCCCTAAAATATTTCAAAGCATTGTGTTCTATGAGAGGTATTTCTATAAACCATATTTTCATACCCTCACTGTACACAAAATGAAATTGAAATATGTTATTCAGGTTCACTATCGGATGTTTCCTGTATAAAATGGAGTAAATACCACCACAGATTTGTGTACAGGGACACACAAAATTATTACGAAAGCATTGTGTTCTATGAGAGGCTATAAACCATATTTCCATACCCTTACTGTGCACAAATCTTAATGAAATTGAAATATGTTATTCAAGTTCACGATCGGATGTTTCCTGTATAAAATGGAGCAAATACCACTACTGCTTTGTGTACAGGGACACACAAAAGTATTCAAAAGCATTGCATTCTATGAGAGATATTTCTATAAACTAAATTTTAATAGCATTACTTTGCACTAAGTTTCATGAAATTGAAATGTGTTATTTATAAGCACAAAAGAAAATGCTTTGCATAGAATATAGCATGATTAGCATTAGATTTACAAGGTGACACAAAAATATTCAGTTATATAAAGAGCTATTGATAAATATTTGCTAAAAGTGTACTTTCGTTTACATTAAGCGTTTTTAACCCTTTCTAACATTTTTAACACTTCCCAACAAGATTGAAAAGTGTTAATGACTTCGGTTTGTCTGTCTGTCTGTCTCTCTGCGCTCTAATTCCCGTAAATATTTGTGGAATTTCTTGAAACTGATATATATTATTGAAGTTCACTATCGGATGTTCCCTGTTGAAAATGGAGTTTATACCTCTACTGGTTTGTGTACAGGAGCACCCGAAAGTATTTCAAAGCATCGTGTTCTATGAGAGGTATTTCTATAAATCATATTTACATACCTTTACTGTACACATATCTTAATGAAATTGAAATATGTTATTCAAGTTCATTATTGGATTTTTTCTGTATAAAATGGATTAAATACCAACTCTGTTTTATATACAAGGACACTCAAAAGTATTCTAAAGCATTGCGTTCTATGAGAGATATTTATATAAATCAAATTTTAGTAACTTTACTTTCCACGAAGATTTAGGATATTGAAATATGTTATTTATATGCACAAAAGAATGCTTTACATAGAATATAGCATGATTAGCATTTGATTTACAGGGTGATACAAAAATATTCTGTTATATTAAGAGGTATTATTAAAAGTTTGCTAGAATTCTACTTTCGTTTACATTAAGCGTTTTTAACACTTCCAAGCATTTTTTGAAAGTGTGAATATATCAATTTGTGTATCTGTCTGTCTGTCTGTCTGCCCGCGCTCTTACTCCCGTAAATATTTAGGAATTTTTTGAAACTGATATATGTTATTCAAGTTCACTATCGAATGTTTCCTATTGAAAATCGAGTTTATACCTCTACCGGTTTGTGTACAGGGACACCCGAAAGTATTTCAAAGAATTGTGTTCCATGAGAGTATTTCTATAAACCATATTTTCATGCCTTTATTGTACAATATCTTCATGAAACTGAAATATGTTATTCAAGTTCACTATTGGATGTTTCCTATATAAAATAGTTTTCACTCCACCACTAGTTTATGTACAGGGACACTCAAAAGTACTCCATAGCATTGCGTTCTTTGTGAGATATTTCTATAAATCAAATTTTAATAACTCTACTTTCCACGAAGTTTTAGGAAATTAAAATATGTTATTTATATGCACAAAAGAATGCTTTGCATAGAATATAGCATGGTTACCATTAGATTTACAGGGGGACACAAAAATATTCAGTTATATTCAGAGCTACTAATAAAAAATTGCTAGAATTGTACTATCGTTTACATTAAGCGTTTTTGACACTTTCTATCATTTTTTTAGTGTGAATATAATTTCAATTTGTGTATATGTCTGACTGTTCTTGTGTCCGTCTGTCTGTCTCTCTGTCTGTTTTTCTGCGCTCTAATTCCCATTAATATTTATGGAATTGCTTTAAACCGATATATTTTATTGAAGTTCACTATCGGATGTTCCCTATTGAAAATGGAATGGATACCTCTTCTGGTTTGTGTACAGGGACACCCAAAAGTATTCGAAAGCATTGTGTTCTATGAGAGGAGTTTATATAAATCATATTTTAATACCTTTAATGTATAGAAACTTTAATGAAATTTTAATATGTTATTCAATTCCCTATCGGAGGTTTCCTATGTAAAATAGAGTACATTTCTAACTGGTTTGTGTACAGGGGCACTTGAAAGTACTGCAAAGCATTGTGTTGTATCAGAGTTATTTTTATAAATCAAATTTTAATAATTGTATTTTCCACAAAGCTTAATGCAATTGAAATATATTATTCGTATGTATAAAATAGTGTGCCTTCTATGTAATATAGTATGGCTAGCATTAGATTTACAGGGCCACACAAAAATAATCAGTTACATTAAGAGGTATTAATAAAAATTTGCTGGAATTGCACTTTTGTTTACATGAGCGTTTTAACACTTTCTTATAATTTTAGTGGGAATATGATTTCAATTTGTGCATCTGTCTGTCCGATTGTCTACCTTTCTATATGTTTGTCTCCGGCTCCTATCATCCGTGAATATTTTGAAATTTTTTTTTAAATGATACACTCAAGTTCCCTATTTAAAATGTCATTAATAGGTCCTGTACAACTAGTTTGTTTACAGGGACAACAACAACAACAACAACAACAACAAAAAAAAAAGCCAATGTATTATGTTTTAGGAGAGATTTTTTTAAAAGTTATATTTAAAAAACTTTCTACTACAAAAATCTTAAGAACATTGACATGTATTATTAATATTCTAAAATATTGTTTTGTATAGAATATGATATGATTAACTTTCAGATTTACAGGGCTACATTAAAATATTCAGAAATTTTAAAAGCTGTAATTATAATCTAACGGCTGCATTTTCTTTTGCGTTAATCCTTTTTAACACTTTCCAAAATGCCTAAGAGTAATTTTTAAATCAATTAGTCTATCTGTATGTTTTTCAGTCCTTCTGTCTGTTGTGCGATAACGTAGGCAAAGAACATTAATAGTTATTCGATACAATTGTGTGCAGTTGGAAAGTGTTGCTAATCAATGCGTACTGCATGATTTTTCTTTCTTGTTTTTCCTTGAACTGTTGTATAACGTATAATCGATGTATCTATATTCTGAATATGTATCGAAGAATTTTTTTTGTCAAAAAATACAGTCATGCTTGACAAGAACGTTTATTATTATTATAATTAAACAACATACTATATGAAGAAAAGCACTCATACACCCTATTATAATTTTCTCTTTTGCTTATTTAACGATTTCTCTTACTTTGCTTTATTTATACAACCGTTAATTACTTAATGTTCGGAAAGTCGAGGGGAGTCACTCAAGATTTTTTTTAGTAAAATGGCCAAAGGCATTCTTTGATTATGTTAGTTTTAAGTAAGTTTTATGCGCTATTATTTAACTTGGTATGTTTGTGCATGTATGTACTTTTAAGAATTGAAGTTTTGCCCACTTCCTATCATTGGATTGAGCTGAAATTTTGCATAAATGTAGAACTCCGATGGTAAATATATGCTCAAATAGCAATGGACTTAGGATGGGGATCTTGTGGGGGGGGGGGGTATTCTGGACTCCCAACTCCAGTTTAAAATTTGTTTTCGAATTTCTAAATTTAGACAGACCAAGTTTCGACAGACTGAGGGGCGGGAGGACCTAGGTCCCCAATACCAGTTAAAAATTTGTTTTCCAATTTTTACCTTTTATCATCCCAATCGAGCTGAAGTTTTGAATACATGTCTATTACCCACATCCGTTGAATTGGAGTTTTTAATGCATTTTGAAATAAAAGCTTGTTTTTAATAATAATAGTTATTATTATTACTTTTAATTTGTTTTATTACTTGTGTGCTAATATTAGAAATTTATCTCCATTCAAAATCGAGCTGTGTGTACAAGGGCAGCTAAGGGATCGTTTTTGTAACCATGAAATAGATTGCTGATGTATCTATCTATACTTTTTTATTTCCAATGCAGCAGGTGAGTTGGAACACATTTCTTTAACCGAAAAAGGATACAGAGCCACAAACAAGCACATTAACAGTGAAAAAATAAAAAATAGAAGAACTAGAATCAAGGTTAAAAACCGAATAAAAGTTCTCTAGCCTCCCAAAAGCAGGAGTAAATGGATTCTGCCTTCAGAGCTGGGCAGAAAGGAGGTAGTCCGCAGTCATCACCAGGTCGCCACAGCACAGGGGGCAAACAGAGCTATTAACTATTTTAAGTCGATACAGATGTGCATAGAGACAGTCGTGCATAGTTGTCATACGAAAAGCAGCGACAGCTCTGATTTGTGATAGTCCGGAAGATTGAGAATAGTTGTATTCCAAAGTTTCTCTCTTGTTCTTTCTTTCAATTTAGATGTGTATATATTTCTTAGGTTAATATAATTATTGAGGAGGCAGATCTGTTTCAGACCTCCTCAGAATGGGTCTGTTGAATGGTACATCCCCTTTTGGCCAACTTATGAGGGATACCGCAGTGGGATGGGATCCACTGCAAAACCACTGTTTTGTTCTTTTCATCAAGAGCTCAAATAAGAGATCTGCACTGCTGTATAGAGGCAGAAACAGGAGCTTGGTAGCAGTTAGCAATAGCACGGATCGTTGCCTGTGATTAAAAAAAAGATAGCAACCCGTTCAAAAGAAACGGCTGAGCATTTAAGTGTTGTAATGTGACACTAATTGCCTCAACCTCTCCATCAAGTGCGGAATTTACAGATCCCAATGGCATATAGTGAGAGAAGTGCTCTGAATGGATGCCGGCTCCTACACTACTGTTGATGTCTAGTTTTGAGCCATTTGTATAAATAATCATCCAATTATCTGGGGGATAGCAAGTATAGATTGTCTCCATTCCTGCGCCCAACAAAATATCTGTGCAGTCCTGTATCTATGAAACAGGTTGTGAAAGGTCAAGGTGGTACAAAATTTTCTTGACTTCCAATGGGTTAACAAGAGGCATCATGGGCTCAGCACGAACTGAAAAGTCAGGCATCTCCTGCAAAACAGCTTGTAATAAACCCGCTTGAGTCTTTATCCTGCGGGGGTAAGAGATAGAGGTAGCCCACTGAGCACGATGTGGTATTCGTAATAATTTCTGATAGAGTTTTTGTGCAGATTTCAGACCTAGGAGTGGCTAGCTATTCTAGCTATTTGTCTCTTTTTTTCACATTTGTCTCTTTTAGTCTCTTTTTTGTTCAATTAGTCTCTTTTCTAGCTTTTTCTCATACTTTTCCAAATGATATTTTTTCTTTATACCCATTTTTCCACAACGATTCACTTTCAAATCAATAGGATAGGTTTTAACTCTTAAAGAGGGATGTCACAAGTATTATATAGAATGTAAAACACAGAAAAAAAAGGGAAAATTAGATTCAAGGAAGAAAATTGCACATTGGGGGCACATCATACATATTTTTTAATGTAAACTCAAAATTGCTATTCTTTAACTTGTGTCACTTTTCTTGTTATGGTGCGATATGTTTATTCCTTCACCACGTGCAAAGGGCAATGAAGTAATCACGAAATTTAAGTTTGTTTTCTTCATTCAGAATATACGTAAATCAAATTAACTGTTTAAAAAGACATGGTAAGCTTAAAACATATTTTATGTTACTAAATTACTGCAATACTTTTATTTTATTTCAGGGTGTCTACTAGGTCATGAAAGTCATTAAAGTCATGAAAAGGTCATGAAAATCAGCAATGGGTCATGAAAGTCATGAAAAGGTCATGAAATTCGACCGTCGGTTTAAGTCACATATTGGTTCAGGTTACCCAATTTCACTGGTCGGGTTGAACAATTTTTTTCTCTTGCAGTTCAGATTGACTTGATTGAATATTTTTTTCTACGATTCAGGTCGAACAATTTTTTTCTCTTTCAGTTCAGATTGACTTGATTGAATTTTTTTTCTACGAGTCAGGTCGACTTGAGAATATCTTTCAAAATAATTTCATTAACGGGCAAAAACATAATTCGGCAACACATCCTTTGGTGCATTGTCGCTTTGCTTGTAGCACTCGTGCCCACTTTGTTTGCCTGATGAATGGTCGTGTTTTTTTCAACCCAAAACAATTGTTGCGAGTTTATTGCATTTTATGATAAAGTTTTGTTGTACTTATTACTAAACTTGAAGAACATTTTGTACACTTGAAGTACACAATACACCTAAATGTTTAAAAATTATTGTTTATCCATTTTTCAGATTTTAAAGCTTTCAACTTGGTGCATTAGTAATTACATTTTAAATTATTTACCAGTTGTGTAGCAATAAAAATTTACTTTATAAGTTAAATTGCAAGATTTTTAGATGAATTATTAATTTTCATTTTAAGTTTTGAGTTGGGTGTGGATCATTAAAATTCTCTATTATGGATTCATGTCGATTTTCAGGTCACTATTATTTAGTAGCATAAATATATAAACATGATTATAAACCTAGTATAGTTATTTGTATCTTTAAAAAAGAAAATTATCTTCTATGAAAATCTACAAGCATTCTAACTTTTGTTTTAAAAAAAAAGAATTTTTTTTATTTAACATTTAAATTTTCTAAAGTATATGTATGCTCAAAATATTTTGTTAATCAAAACAGTATTAATGTATAACTGAATGAACTAATTTTTTCTAATTCAGAATGTATTCTATTTTGAAGTATAGGAAAGGCATCGAAATGCAAAGTTTGAGATGTATAGTTATATACTTTTTTTAGTTTAATAATTCTATTCTTCTATTCTTAGTCTTTTCGTCGAAAAAAAAAAAAAAAAATGTTTGTAGATTTGAAGAAAAATTTAATACATATATTTCTCACCTTAATGCAAGGAAAATAAATGACAATTTTCAAATCCTCCAAAAAACTAATAGTTACACTATTATAATATTGCACAAATAGTATACATATGTATGTAGTTATATATGTCTGTTTTAGATTGATTTTCATTACTATTTACTTAGATTGTTAATAAAAAGAGTTTTCAGTTTTTTTTTTTACAACTACCCCACTAAAAATAATCCGAAGGTATTCTTGAGAAAATAGTATTTTCTTAAGATTTTCTTCAAATATTTAAAAATATTTTGAAGATTTTTTTTTTCTATAAAATATCTTAAGAAATTTTAAAAACATTTTAAAGAAATTTTGTAAATTTTCTTAAGAATGGGCCAAATAACTTAAGATAATCTGTAGATTTTCTCTAAAAATACCTGCAGAATATCTTGAGATTATTTTTAGTGGGGTAATATTGTTGTTAAACAATTTTAAAATTAAAGCAAGGTGATATAGCGGTAAAAAAAAAAAAAAAAAAAAAAAAAAAAGAATGTTAATTTAAAAAGAAAGGTTGGATATGTCGATAAAAAAGGTCATGAAAATTTTTTTGAGGTCATGAATTTTTTTTTCTGTCAAGTCAGTAGACACCCTGTATTTTATTTTATTTTATTTATTTATTTATTTATTTTTGTAAATACAAATTTTACTTATTTTGCGAGTTGTTGTTACGTATTAAAGTTGCAAACTTGGACAATTATTTTTAGATCACAATTAAATTTTGTTTTACTGCACGTTGGTGTAGAAAATTTTGTTATTGGACATATCATGTACTACATGTAATGTAATTGTTATTCTGTCCTAAGTTTCCAATTTTATATTGCTCGCTGGTAAGATTTTTGGTGAATTACCCACCTCGTTATATATGTACCAGTATCTTATGCGTTATTAAAAATTATTTTACATATAAGTAACATAACATGTTATTCTTATTTCAGTTTTCAAGAATTAGAATTTAGCAGCATCTGTGATGCATTTTAATTTAGAACTTCTATAAAACAATTCTGTAAACATTTAGATTCTATAAGATTTAGCAAATTCTTGTAATTCTGGTATTACTATAATTTTTGTTACAAAGATAAATTTTATTAGATATGATGCAAGCTGACATTTAGTAATGTACACTTTCTTTCTTTCCCCCCCCCCCCATTTAAAAAAAAAAAAAAGTATATCAGCGGCAGGGCTGTAGAATACAGACAGACACGCACATGGTATGCGCGAAAAATTTTCCTATCTTGTGGAAAGTTAATTTTTTTTTCTTCTTTAAGGGTAAAACAACATTTTTAGGGGATGAGAAGAGAGAGATTACATGTCTGTAAATTTAGTAAACTCCCGATTATTCTCGGAATTGAGTCGCGCAGCAACTCATAGATAATCAGAACCCACGGATAACTCGCAAAATTTATTTTTTATTTTTCTCACTTCCTGTAAAGTCCTCATTGGCCACTGTACGGTGTTTAGGAAGTTTACTATTTCCAATCTCCAAACAAAGCAGTGACCATTTCGGCGTAAAAGATATAACGCAAACAACTTATGGAGATGTTTATTGGCGCTGCGCTAGGCTTTTTTCCAGCTTTTCCTAGCTTGCAGAAAATTTTCCGCTTTTAGGTCATGTGAGCGGAAAGTTTTTTATTTTATATAGGTCTGATCAGCGGCAGACTTACAACTGTTGAAGCCAGGGGCGAAATTCTCACTGGTGGCCCCGTTTGCCCGCCTTATTTAGGATTTGCAGAAATATACCTAAATGAGTTTTCTTTTGGTTTTGGAGTTGTTGCTCTATGTTCACATTTTGCACTTTAAAGCTTCTTAGACAGGAACCTACAACTTAAAATGGAATTGCAGGGAAGAAAATAATGCCACGACAGCTTCACCAGATTAACGGTGGTCCGAAAAACATGATAGAAAGTATTTTAAGTTTCTGATTTCAAATGTATTGATGCAAATATAATTATTCCATATTATAATACCACATATAGTGACATTTCAGTTGAATGCTTAATTATCGGAAATAAAGAATAAGCAATGCAGAATCACAAACCTTTTAAGATAGATTATATATCGTAAGAAAAATTTATGAGAATAACCGATGTAATGTCCCCGTTCGACGGACATGTCGTTCAGAGTTCAAAAAGAAAAGGACGCTTAGTGAAGAGATAATCGCGCAGTAAGTTATAGCACTCTAAAGTCGCAGTGATTTTTAAGCCATCAGATGACTGATGTAATGGTCCTAATCTCCCACTGATTTTCATTGTTAACAGGTTGATGGACAAATATGAATCTACAGGGAGTGTTTAGGATGCAAAAAGAAAGGCGACGGGACGAAAATCAGCAGTTGTTACTGACGACATCAGGGAGACTGCACGCGCATACTTTGAGGATCAGCCAACCACTTCCACTCGACAGGCGGCCCAACAATTAAGCATATCCAAAACATCATTACAAAGGCTAATGAAAGCAGTAGGATTGTGTCCATACAAGATCCAAATGTGACAGCCGCTAAAGGGGGGGGGGGGGGATACTGTGCAGCGGAGAGATTTCGCAAACTACATAATCGAGGAACTTAAAAATGGTTCCATCAGTGAATAAAAGATCTGGTTCAGCGATGAGACCCATTTTCAGTTCAATGGTTTCGTGAACAAACAAAACTGGCGCCACTGAGGTACGGAAAATCCTCATCTCAGCGCCATCTCTTCACTGCATCCACAAAGGGTCATGGTGTGGTGTGCCATATTGTCGAAGCAGATAATTGGTCCGATATTTATTGATGGTGTGGTCACAGGAGTGAAGTATCAAGAGTTGCTAGAGCATCACTTTAGCCCTGATGCGTGCCATCTCAACAGGACACGCCGGTACTGGTTCAAACCAGATGGGGCTCGTCCCCAAAAAACTTCTGACGTCTTCACATGGCTTGAAACGACGTTTGGTGAGCGTTTGATTGCATTGGATGCAGAGAAATTCACGGGGCACGGGATAGAGTGGACCGCATACAGTCCGGACCCAAATCCGTGCGACTTATTCTTATGGGGTTGCATCAAGGTTAAAATCTATAGGAATAGCCCTGATTCACTGGATGACCTAAAATTGGCTATCAGAAGTGAGATTGATGCACTTGATTACGACACACTCCAGCGCATTATGACAGAGTTTCGGAACCGGCTTTATAACACTATAGTCGGGGACGGTAGACATTTTAAGCATCGTGTATATTAAATGTCATTCATATCTTTATTCAATAAAATATGTTTCATGTCTTTGCATGTTGTCTTTTTTCCACAATGATCGCTTACTTTCTATCATGTTTTTCGGACCACCCTGTATATATATACTTAAAGATTAAGTTTCTTTGGAGACACCCCTTATGATCAGAGGCCCAGGGTGGCAGGGTTGCCACACTACCTGGAATAGTCAGGGAATTTGAAAATTGACTTTAAAAGTCTCAGAATTTAAATATTTTAGCCGAAATCTAGAAAAGTCAGGGAATTTCATACAGTGATTGACAAAAGAAAAAAAAAATCTGCCAATGCACTGTCATTTTTCCATTTTTTTTTTTTTTACCCCCGTAGCTTCCGCCATGTTTTTTAAACATCCCCACCCTTCTTTTGTTCTTGAGTAAGAAATTTCTTATCTCGCTTATAAACGACAAATGCTGTCACTATATGCAACTTTTCTCATATGTAAATTTTGGGATTTCAAGTGGTACCATAATTATATTTCTCTCAACACATTCAATGCTCAATATACAGTTAGACTGGAGTGTTTTTAGAATATATCTGGAAAACCTGGAAAAGTCTGGGAATTTCATTCTCCTGTTTGAGTGGCAACCCTGGGGTGGCCACTCCCTCTACCTTCCCCTTGGTATGCTACTACAGTATATACATTAATTTTACATCTTTGTTTGTAATATTCATTTATAAGGGTAAAACTTGTCTCTTTTCATTCTCTTTTTTCAATTTTTTAGTCTCTTTTTTAAACATTTTAGTCTCTTTTCTCTCTTCTTTAAAAGTGTTTTACCACTTCTAGGCCTGAGATTTCTTAATATCTTTTTAAATGCTCATTTCACCAGTATATAAAAGCAAGGTATCAATTGGTGTAGACTTTACTGCCCCAGTGACAAGGCGAAGGGCTTGGTTTTGAATTCGCTCTATTCTACCTATTTGGTTTTGAGAAGCTGTTATCAGTGGTGCGATACTGTATGTCAGAACAGGTTTAATAAAAATTTTGTAAGTGGAACGAAGAGTAGAGGTTGAGCAGCCCCATCTGACTCCGTTGATGTCTACTATCCGTTGATGTTTATCTATCTATACTAAAGAGGGGAAAAATGAAATAAGATTTACTATGAAAACTTCTCATTTTAAATGTTTTCTCGATTTTATGGTATTCGAATTAAAAGTCAGTTTTTTTCAACATTGTTTTGATATTTGTTTTATGTACGGAATTATGTTATATTTTTTATTTTGCATTTTGATTTAAAATAAAAACTGCGTGAGAAGAAACTGCATGGCGTAATATAGAATGTCAGAATGTATGAGTTGTATGGAAATGATGCTTTAACCAGTTTCCTATTATAATAAATTATATTCTTAAATTTATCATAAATCATGATTCACTTAAAACGTAACGTAATAATCCACAAAATATTGCTTAATGAACAAAACTTATTTGTCATGTTGTAGTTAGAAAGTAATTTAACACTTTGTGTTACAAATTATGAAAGATAGAAAAATATGTTTTTCAAATGTATTCTTTTATTTAAGATGATTTTTTTTTTTTTTTTTTTTTTTTTTTTAGAGTAAAAATTGTACGAATCACCTCAACAATCATAGTAATTAATGAGGATTTAATAAAGTGGTAATTAAGTATAGTATTGTTACTGCAGATTTAAGAAAAATCAAGAGATTAAAACTAAAGGTAAAAATATTATTGTTTTTTATTTTCATTTTCAATTTGCATCTTTTTTCAGTGAAAAACCGAAAAAATATAGAGTTCTTCCAGAAGTGCAATATAATATATATTATACTTAAAATAAATAAATAAATAAATAAAATAAAAAACACTTTTTCTTATTACAGAACACATACTGTGATACGAATTCAGGGAAATGTATATAAAACAATTTTTGAATAAAAATGAGTTCTGTACGCCTCGGACTCCTCATCATTTGCCGAAACTGTTTAACAAAGACATAAAAGACTTATTTAAAAAAAAAAAAGATACATATATTTATTTTTTTGTTACATATCTTTTGACTACTGAACCAAAATAATTTTTATCATAATTGTTTGATTTGATCAATCAATGGCCCATTCGCCATGTGGTTACTAAACAAAATAAAGCGGTGACATAATATGCCACCCCCACCCCCCTTCCTCTCTCGAGCTTTATAAGCACGAATTTCATTGTTAAACGTAAAAATTGAGTATTTCCCCAATCAATGGTATATTTAGTTTAATAAAGTTACATAAAAACACGTATTTCGATAATCTGCTTTGAAACAAACGTAAATATTGCCGATTAGCGGTGACATATTTGATATTTACCTATTACAACTTTGCTTGACGGTGGGGGAAAAAAAATGTGTATCAGCAATTATACTTAAAACATAACTTGTTTTAATCAGCGGCGAAATAGTTCTGTATTTCAGTAATCGGCTCAATTGGCTCTGAGAAAATGATATTTTCAGGAATATTCTAGGAAAAATTTGAGTCCGAAAAAACCCTTAACAAAATATCTTGAAATGAACCTTTCACAAAAATCAGCAAACATAAAAAGGACTCTTCACAGAAATCGGCAACTTAAAATAAATCCCCCCCCCCCTCCCGAAAAAAAAAAAAAAAAAAAAAAAAGATGCTACAGAAAATTTCTGTTTTCTAAAACTACATAAATTTAGTTAAATTACATCCCAATCTGTCAAAAAAACATTTTTTCTGTAACCAGATAAAATCTGTAACCATTCATCTGGTGGTTACGGTTACAATTTTTTTCTGTTTTGTATATGGAGAATTAAGGGCCCTCTTCACTCACCGCCGCCGGAAGTCGAAGCTAATGTTATTCAATGGGAAATTTTTCTTTACAAATAACTTATTAACTAATACATATTTTAAAATTCTGTTTTCACATTCAGAAAATTCCCAGCTGTTAAATTGATGCACCTTTTTTTAAAAAAAAAAAAAAAAAAAAAAAAAAAAAAATTGTTTTTTAATTTTTTATATTTTATTTTGAAGCTGCAAAATACGAATTTTCAATATGTGAAATTTTTTCATTTTCAATTTCAAAATAAAATATTAAAAATAAAAAAAATACATTTTTAAAAAAGGCCCGTCAATTTAAGAGTTGGGAATTTTCTGAATGTGAAAACAGAATTTAAAAATATGTATTAGTTAATAAGTTATTTGTAAAGAAAATTTCCCCACAGAATAACATTGGCTCGGGCTTCCGGCGACGGTAAGTGAAGAGGGCCGTTAATATCAAAGCAGGATTGAGAAGTGCTAAGTAACTAAACAAATTGTGCTTCCGTGGCTGAGAGGTAGCATAGTCAATTACAATGCAGTGGATTCTGGTTCGAACTCTGTTGGTAGAATCACAGTGCGCCCTTCGGGAAAAATCTGTTGTGTACGAATATTTCTCTCATTGTTCTATTACACAAAAATTTTTGTCAAAGTACTTTTCGCATATTTTTTTTATTTTTTTTCTGACAGGTATTTTCTGTATTATAATAGGATTTTTTATTTTTACTTTCATTACCCTACTACCGTAGGTAATGGAAGTATTTGTATTTGATCCAAAAATTCGATTTTGAGATTTCACCTGATTTACACGTTTTAAGGTCCCCTGAGTCCAAAAAAGTGGTTTTTGACAATTGGTCAGTGTGTGTGTGTATGTGTGCATGAATGTGTGGAATCTTCTGGCTATCATATCTCCGAAACTAATAAAGATAGAACTACAAAACTGCAGAATTAAGACAGGTCTGGTGTAGAGATGAATTTTCCAAATTTTGGTGAAAATTGAAAAACCGGAAGTGGGACATCGGAGACCGGGAGTGGGACCGTAAGTCCGTATCTCAAAAAACGGCTGTAACGATTTTCTTCAAATTTGCTATATAAACACTCTATTAGGTGTCCTTTTGAATGATACAGTTGGTTAGTTCAGGAATATTAATAGGCGTAATGTATAAATAGCTCAATTTTAGGTCTTGCAAGCGCGTTCCTTTAAAAACGGCTGAACGGTTTTTTTCAAACTCGCCATATTAACTCACTTTTAAATATTCTTTTGTATCTAATTATTGTTTTCCGGTCAATAATTGATTTTTTTGTAAAAGTTGGTATCTCAAAAACGACTCTAACGATTTTCTTGAAAATTGTTATATAAATCAATTTCTTTCTCGCGTATTACGTGGTTATTAGAGGAAAATTAACAGTCTTCCTGCTTAGGTAGGTCATCTTCAAATCTGGGAAATTTGTGTTTCAAAAAATAACTCTACCATTTTTTTCTCTTATTTTTTACCTCGCTATATGTAAGCTTCGTTTTATATGTCTTTATAAGTTTCTCTTATCGGAAAAATTTTAGGTTTCTACTTCTTTAGGTCACTTTTATGTTTTCTGATCACATTATCTCTCAAAAATGCATATAATATGTGTAATAGTGGGTAATGGAAGTCATGTGGTTGTTTCACACCAGATTTTTTTTATTTATTTTTCTTTTTTGGTCATTGTCGATACAATTAGTATATCAATATCTCTAACTGTCTTCATGAAAGAAAAATCTTGTTACCCTGTTAAACTTGATTACGATGACACAAATAGTGAGTAACGCGGTTCAGTTTGTAAAAGCAAAGCTTTTGGAATATCTTCCTCTTGGAACTAGTTTAATCTTTTTAATAACAGACTCACGTGGAATCAAATTTATTTTAAACTTTCTCTTCGGCTCAACGTACTGCCTCGATGGGCAACTGACGAGTATACTAAAAATAATTCTGGAATTAACTTTCGCGTCTCGGTATCCCTCAAAACTTTTCAAAAAGAAAGAAATATGAGAATAATTCTTCTAGCGCATGCTCCTTTTCATCGCGCGGGGGTGTTAGAGCCCACACGTGTTCCATTTTTCGAAGAAATTCTTTTCCAGACCATCTTTACCGGTTGGCCGATTGGTGTGTTTCAGCGGGGAACTTTTTTGAACATTTAAACATGTTGGAAGGAACTCTTTCTGTTTTTGCTTTTATCGTTGTTTTTCCTTTTGCGGTGTTTCTAGGACTAATTTTTCTTGTAAGGAATTTCATAAGAACGACCGAATTTTGCGACGCTGATGCGAAGTTTGACGGGAAAACTATTGTTGTTACAGGTAAGAAATTGCAGTAGGTTTTATTCAGATAATATAAGGTATTTTAAAAATCTGCAAATTTTTTTTTTTTAATTGTTTAGTATAAGTAAGACATTGAAATTTACCTTCTTTTGAATTTGTCATGTCCCGCTTCTAATTTTGTTTATTCGACGTGTCAAATATTCGTCTTCGTCAATTTGTACTTTCTTCTGAAATAATTAGAAGGAAGTATAGGATCATTAAAACTTTCAATATTTGGTTTTTGGTGGATTGACCTATTTTGGAATGTCTCGAATACAGTTTAACCAGTCTTAAAAAATATTTGTGTTTGCCACACAGAATTCGTGAGCACTATAATTCGCGACTTGATGCACTAAATTCTACGAAAGCTTAATTAGATCATGATATAAATTGGTGTTAGCTATATTTTAGCATACATTGCCCAAAAAGTGGCATTGCTATGTCGTACATACACTTTACATGATGGCTGCATCTCAATCTCGATGGCCTGGGATCAAATCAAATCTAATTACAGTCGGCAGCAAAATTATTGAAGTGCTAGCAACAATTTCTATTTAAAAGATGTGCACCTAATACTGTTTTGTTAAGTAAAATATTTTATCGAATCATGATCTTAGTTTTTATGCCGTTTATTAAAAAGTAAGTTGATGATAAAAATTAGCGATCAAATTAAAAAAAAAGTATATGAAAAATGTGGATGTGGGCTTCAATAAATTTGCTGACGACTGTAGACATGAAAATGCTCGTTAAGAGAAAATTTAGTATTTCAATCTTGTTGCACAGAAGCGGATAGGTGGCAATTTTCACATTTTTCATACTGTGCTTTATAGCTATATTTCAATCTCTATAGCAGTAGCTCTCAAACTAATTGAAGTAGGGTCGCATTTAAAATACTGCAAATAAGTGTAGGCGAACTACATGCAAATTACAGAGAAATATGTTAAATTAATTAAATTTAACATTATAAAAACAAACTCTCTATTTTCATATGAAAATTATCCATTTCATATTCCGAAAATATTTTTAAAAACTCATTCCAGAAAAGCTTTTTTGGTAAAATATTATTGAAAGAAATAATCAAAAAGTGTGGATTGGTGAGATTTTAGGCATTCGGTTATCGCCTAGAAGAAAATCAGTTGCCTCTTGACTAGCTACTGGCCATGACTGTCTATTTAAATATCTGCATCGAATAAATCTTGTTCTAAATTCAGTGTACAAATAGTGCAATACTAATGAGGAAATGGGTGCCTTACATTTGAGTCGTTGCCTTTCAATCAATGGTGGATCGTTCTGGGAGAGATATTGGGAGGCGAGGCACAAAATATATTTATAAACTATACTGTCGATAGACTTTTATTTTGTTGTTCATTGTTCTAGTTTTTATTTTTATTTTTATATTATTGTTTTTGATTTATTGCTCTGTCTACAGTTTTGTCTTTGCAATCTGCTATTGAGGAACAAGAAAATAATTTTTATTATATATGCCAATAGCCAGTGATGTTGTTTTTAAACTTACACTTAACTTTCCTCCACTTTCAGAATAGGTTTGTCCAGTATAAATACTTCTTTTTGAAAAGTCTATGCATTTTATTTGGATGTATTTACCTAAAAAATAAAATAAAAGCAATATGCACTTTCAAAATTTTTAAAATAAGAAAACTTCGAAAAGAATAAAGCGGTTTTCTTTTTGCAAGAAAACTGCTAACATAAAAATGATGTGTTGACAAAAAAGATCGGTTTATCTTAATAGATGGGTATAATAGAAACTATATTTTTTATATCTGGACACACAATTTTCTGGGATACCAAAGGGTATACTGGGGAATATTTCAGGATGCGTCGATGTGGCCTAGCATAAGAACTTTTGCTCTACGGCGTCAAATTGAAGTAATCTTCGATGTGTGTGCTTATTATGAAAAAATATGCTTGTTTTAATTTGTCCTCTCTGGTTCAATTTTAGTACGGCGCTGCTGTTTTTGAAATGAGAGATTATTATTTTATTTAATAAAACAGGATGTAATTAACACATATATAGTAGAGTATACATATATATTTAATTCATGTTTGTATTTTGGGACAAAGTATTTTAAATATTTTCTATGAGCACAATTCAACAGATTCAGATATCTTTATGCTATTTATTACTTTTAATTTGATTACAATTTTTAGAAGTTTTAGAATGAGTAGTTTTTAAACAGATTTTCCCTATGAGAATCCAGTAGTGAGTTTCTTAATTATATGTTCTTTGCGAATCCACCAGGGGCCGAGAGGATCCACTCTCGAAGCTGGTAGGCTAGAAGTACGATCTTAAATTACGTTCGTGAGCATAGCTGTTCGGAGTTTTCCATGGTTTACCCCGAAACTCGTGTGAATACGAGGTAGCACCCCTTAGCAAAACTCCCATGGAAGATCCTTAGCAGGTTTTCCACTCAGGTATAGGTCCTTATTGTAGGCAACTGGCTTTAATACCTACAATTTTAATAATATGAATCTTTATTTATTTTATTTTATTTCATTATTTATTTATTTTTTAATATCTGGATCTTGAATTAACTTTGTGTCTGAGTCACATTGATTCTTGCAATTAAATTTGTTACTCTAATCAAAAACTGAACTGTTTATTTCTTTGTTTTTCTCCGCTTTTAGGTGCAAAGTTAATATTACACTTTATACATTTACTAGTTAAAATTTTATTGATTATTTATTTTTCATTCATTCATTTATTTTTAATACTAATGCAACGTTTTACTTTTCGAAATTCTTAATTTAAGACTATCTAGTATGTCAATGCATAAACTGATTTCAAGATCGTAATTAAAAATAATACTCGAATGAAGATTGTTTATAAAAAAGAGTTAGAATTAAAATAAAATATTTACTTAATATCTTATTTATAGTTCACATTTGAGCAATAGCGATTTCTTGAATCTGTTTAAAATGTGATTTCTATTGCCGAATCTATTTTATTTGTTTAAATTAGCAAAAGGGAATATAAGATTTTCATTGATTTTGATATATTTTTCAAAATTAAATGAATACAGTTATTTACAATTGTTTCTAATCAATGCATTACCTAAAAATAATAGATATTTTTTATCAGTTATTTAAAGGAACACATAAAAATTATTCTAACTTGTTATAATAATACGCCTTTTTAAAATAATATGGTGAAAACTGCTTAACTTTAATTTAATCTTAAAAAAAAAAAAAAAAAAACAATGTAAAATGGAAAGATCCGTAAAACATTTTCTCAAACGTTACACATTGCTTTTTCAGTAAATATACTAGTACACTAGAAAAAAAAAAAAAAAAAAAAAAAAAAAAAAAAGACCGACTAACCGAATGATGATCAAACGAAAAATTGGTTGACTGAATGTTTTCCTAAATCTTTATCAAAAGAGAGAAATATTTGAAAAAAAAAAAAAAAAAAAAAAAAAGATATTAAACACTGCCGATCTTGAGTGACTGCCTGACAGTTGCTAAACTATGAATTTTTATTTTTATTTATTTATTTATTTATTTATTTATTTTTAAAACAAGATTGACAAGGAGGGTCGTACTGGTCTGTACTGACCAATAAAATTCTTCGTTTTAAAAAATGAAAAATCAGAATGGCAAACAAATTCATCACTTCAATGATACGTAAATATTACTGTAACGCACATGTTACCTTTTAAAATTGTAAGGAGGTCTGAAAAAACGTAGTTCTTTACGAGAGTAAAAATAAATAAATAAATAGAAATAAAATAAAAATAAGAATAAGAATAAAAGAATAAAATTGCTCATCACCCACAACAACAAAAATGAAAAGAGTTTCTGGGTGGATACAAGCATTTATATAAAATTTGAGACAAGGCCATAGCTAAAGAGGTTGGGGTTACAAGTTTATCGGAAATTTTTAGAGTTATATAACATTTTCAATGCTCAATATTATGCATTAAAGTTTGAAACCCCTCAGAATTTTTTTTCTGGCTATGGCCTTGATGTAGAATTGTAGAACATTGTATTTTCCCTTGAAGTAAAAAAAAAAATCAGCTTATAACTAATAACTTTGGAAATATTTTGTCGTGTATTGATAATACTCCAAGTCATGTCGCAAACCTGTTGCTAGAATGAAAAAACGAATATATATACAGTAATTATACATTAACAGTCGAACTTCATTAATGTGATCTCAAGGGGGATAAAAAATTTGTTCATGCTATCAGTAACTAATATTCATATAACTAAACCAATCTTCATTTTGACGGGGATTGTGGAAACAGTTCATGTTAAAAGTAATTCACGTTAACGAGGTTCGACTGTATCTATCTATCTATATATATAGAGAGAGAAAATGTATTCAGTTTTTTACGTTTAATTTTTCTGCACTATAACACAGGTACATATATATATACTTTTTTTTTCGTATGATCGGTTATTTGAAAATCACTCCAGACCAGTTTTGTTTTGGATAGTTGATCTTCTGCTGTATTTTCATTGGCCTCACAATACTTTTTCAACAATGAATACGTGAAATTATAAATGTTTGACATTCAGGCTGTGTGGTCCGCGATTTAACACACTAATGAATGCATTTTGAAATAAAATCATAAATGTACTTTAGTACTTTTCAATTTATAAAAACAACACACACACACACACACACATACACACACACATACACACACACTCATATATACACACACACATCATATATACATATGATTTAAATTTTGTTGATTTGAAGTCTTATTGACATACAGTTAATAGGCATTTATGATTTCTCAACAACTGCTGTATACAAATAAGGTGCGATTGGTCCACATATTTAAGTTGTGACGAAATAATATTATATAACTTTTCATTACTTGGATATTGGTGACTTAATGTCAAAAAAAGTTTTTGTTTTTGAATGCTAGTACTGTTTACAATTGCAATGGTCATATGAGCATCACGATTGACTTAAAAAACAATGAGTAAAGCTACACGATATGACTAAATTTGACTTTTATGTATGGTATCAGTATTTGGGCGAGCGTAATATGAATTTAATAAATATATACTGATCATAGGCACGAACTGGATGATAATAAATCTCATTTCTAGTTTTGAATTTAGGTATATTTTTAACGACAGTAATAGGTTTAAGAACACTATAATTATAGCACGGGGTCCGTTTATTATGTCAGTATTATTATGTTATTACTATAATACACCTAACTATAATATACCTAATATATAACATTTTTTCCCTCATATCAATTTTTACTTTCCGAACACTATAGTGAGGAAAGTATTGTAATCATGTCAAAAATCCGAATTCGAGATTTTGATGTTTCTATACGTTTCGAGGTCCCCTGAGTCCGTTTCCACTATTTTTACGATGATGTATGTGTGTGTGTATGCCTGTGAGTGAACACGCTAGCGTCTAAACGCTTTGTTCGAATAAGCTGAAAGTTGGTACGTATATTGTAAGTCACCATAGTACGAACCCTATAGATTTTGGGGGATCTAGCACTTATAGTTTTTTTACAGGGACACCAAGAAAAATTCTTTATCATTATGGCCTATGGGACCAAAATCTTAAAAGTGCGATAGCATCTAAACGCCTTCTTTAATTGAGCAAAAAATTTATACGCATATTATAGGTCACAGTTGCACCAACTGTATAGATTTTGGTGAATTTAGCACTTACAGTTTTTTTACAGGGACACAATGAAAAATTCTTTATCATTATGGCCAATGGGAACAAATTTTTAAAAGTGCGACAGCATCTAAACGCCTTATTCAATTGAGCTGAAAATTTATATGAATATTATAAATCGCTGTTGCATATAGCATTATAGCTGTTGCTATAAGCATTTTGGTGAATCTAGCATTTATAGGTTTTTACAGGGACACAACGAAAAATTCTTTATCATTATGATCTATGGACTCAAAGTTCACTAGCGTTAAATAAAACATCGTGTAATATATGGAGAAAAGTACTCAAACACTCTATTATGGTTTTCTCTCTTTTGTTTGTTTAACAACTCCTCTTTCTTTACTTTATCTACAAAACTGTTACTTACTCAATGTTCGGAAAGTCGAGTGGAGTCACTCCAGATTTTTTTTTTTTAAATCTATGAACAGGAACTTTCCGGATGGTTAATGCTTCATCAAACAAGGCAAAAGTTTTATACAATTGTTTTATAACGTTAATGATTTTATGCTAATACCCTGTCTTTTTATTGAATGCAAAAGGGAATAATAATTGACAGTCGATAAGTTACTTGTTAAGAAAATAGCGAAATTAGTAATCGAGCTTGAATATTTAATGGAATCTGCCTTTGTATGTTTATTGAAAATTGTTTTAGGTTCCCTGCCAAGAAGAATTATAATTTCTTATGCACCAAAATTGATATAACTGAGATTTTCTAATTACTCCTAATATTTTGGTTGATTAATGTATTTCTTATTTTAGCAATTGTTTAATTTAAGAATTGCTTAATAATTTGTAAAAGCATTTCTGAAAGAAGAAATCTAAGATAATTTCACGTTTATCGAATTATATAATCACTAATATTTTTATTCAATAGATTCGGTTAATTTTTACACAGCTTAAGATGGTGTCTTTTTTTTTTTTTTTTTTTTTTTTTTTTTTCAATCTGAAATATCCGATAATTATTCCGATACCGTGTTCGCAATCATAAACACTTTTGTCTGCACACGAATCTTCTTTATAGTTTCTAATGTGTATGAGTGTGTATTTTATTTAAAATGCTTCTGGATGTATATCTATATCTATATCATATATATATATACATATATATATATATATATTAAAGTACGTATTTTTATATATTATTATATATATTTATGGGTTTTTTCCAATGATCAATGGAAATTTATCCTGGAGCAGTTGCAAAACTTACTGTATTCACATTTCGTCATTGTCTTAGCTTACCAACTCAGAATTCATATTACTCTTTTTACTTTTTCTTATCTTACGATCTTTCTTTTACCAATAATACTTCTCATTACGCTTATATAAGTTGGTTAAACTTCAAACATTCGAATATGAACGAGTTTGATTCCGTAGGGTCTATTACATAATTCACTTTAATTTCTCTTTCCCTCTTTATAAACCATCTCTAGGGATGAGTTCCAGACCATCACCAATTGTTTATTGCGCAGCACTAGTGCGACGTAAAACCCAACCAACCAATCCTCTTTATAAACCATTTTACCTATTATTCCAATTAAAATCGACAGTGCGGCCCCCAGCAACAACATTATCGCCATAAAGAAAAGGCATGAAAGTATTCAAGCTATTAACAATGTTAATTTGTCACAAATGTCTCTTCACTATTAGACTACTTACAATTAGAAATTCATATGCAAATCAAAAACTTTTGACGAAATAAAATGTTTGAAAAGATAAAATAATTGCATTATTATCATGGTAACTTTAATGATAAAATACAGTGAAAATAGGGCTTAAATATTCAGATATAAAAGAAAACTCAAATAATAAAATCGACAGCAAATATCTAATTTAATTTATTGCTTTATTCGAAATTAAGATCTAAACCTAATTTGATATTTTTTTTGATATTAAAATCACTTAACAAATTCGTTTTGTGCTGTATTAAGTTACGCTAAATATTATCATAACACGTATCATTAACACACTATTACCCTTTGTAAATGGTGACTTATCAAATTTTTGGCCAAATAAAATAATTACAAAATAAAAAAGCATAATTTATTCTGTGCTTTAAAATCGGTTTATTACCAAAGTTTCCCAATCTGCAGAAAAACTACAAAAATACTGCCGACAATCTGAAGATATTTGGAACAAGAATCATAAAATCTGTAGAATAACTGCAGTTTGGAAGCAAAAAAATTTGCAAGACATTTTTTCCCCACCTCAAACTTATTGTTCCAAATACCATCAGATTATCTGCAATTATCTGTAGTTTTTCTGTTTCTTTTTATAGTTTTTTGAAGACTTTTTTTAGCTGGGTTTATTTGTAATGCTAGCAAAAATAAATTTTAAAAAAGCTTATTTATATTTAGTTAACGTAACATTTCGTCATTTAGTTAATTTAACCTTTTTCGTGAATTTTTGTCTTTCTGTTGAACTTGAGAGTTTATAATAAAGATAATAATTTCTCGATTACAAAATGAAAATGCCCAGTTATGTGACAAATAGACTAATTAACATTCACACAAATTTTTAAAAGCATTGAATGAAAACTAATGCACATGGAACATTACAAGTAGCTAGTAATTCTCGAAATTTAGAACCCAAGAAAAACAAATTTTGTAAAACATTTAAATAATCATTGAGGAACTGTTTAATGATATTATTTTGAAAGTATTGTATAGGGTGATTATAATAAATGTTACGATTTCAAAAAGCTGTAATTTTAAAACTACCCATCAGAGCGATTTGATATTTTACCAGAGCAATCGTGAGGCAATGAAGAATGAAACATTGTTTAGCAAAAAAAAAAAAAAAGTTCCAACACGTTTCTATAGATGGCACTGTCAGGGTAATGTCAGGGGAAACGCCTAAATGGACTCATTAAACACAGGAATGTTGTTAGCAACACAGGAAGAAATATAGACTTCAAGGGTTTAGTACAATTTTTTTAGCAAAAAGATAAGAATACGTGTTTACAGCGGAAACAGTTAACGACACATTTTGGAACTATTTTTTTTCTTTTCTTTTGCCAAACGAAATTTCATTGCCTCACGATTGCTCTGGTAAAATATCAAATCGCTCTGATGGGTAGTTTTGAAATCGTAACTTTAATTATAATTAACCTGTATATTTTATAATAATTATCTGGATATTTTTAATTTTTAACCAATTATGACAATTTCCACCATCTCTTGTTCTCTTAATTGGCTAAGAAGATTTTTTTTTTTTTTTTTTGCATACTTAAAACTGTAAATTACATCAGGAAGTTACTATTCTAAACCTTTTACTGGCAGCAATAATTGATTGATTTGCGTAGACGCACTGAATTTTTCTTTCCGCATTTCGGAATAATCGACAAAAGATTGTGATGACTGACACAGCTGTTTTGGATTAATTACTGTAGCACAAATTCTTTCTTCCTGCGGGTGGAAGATAATGGCTACAAAATTAGTATACATTTTGGGCAGCTATCCAGTCTGCCCCAGTCTCTGTTCTTGTTCACTTTCATTTGACACTCTCGTTTATTAAAATTGCTTTAAATAACCACACACTGGTATTTATATGCTACTT